>JARQOC010000010.1:119817718-120443924 GCA_033576535.1 Allobates femoralis
ATACTCTTATATTCTGTGATCCCCGGCTGTAATGTCTGTGTACTCTTATATTCTGTGATCCCCGGCTGTAATGTCTGTATACTCTTATATTCTGTGATCCCCGGCTGTAATGTCTGTATACTCTTATATTCTGTGATCCCCGGCTGTAATGTCTGTATACTCTTATATTCTGTGATCCCCAGCTGTAATGTCTGTATACTCTTATATTCTGTGATCCCCAGCTGTAATGTCTGTATACTCTTATATTCTGTGATCCCCAGCTGTAATATCTGTATATTCTTATATTCTGTGATCCCCGGCTGTAATGTCTGTATACTCTTATATTCTGTGATCCCCGGCTGTAATGTCTGTATACTCTTATATTCTGTGATCCCTGGCTGTAATGCCTGTATACTCTTATATTCTGGGATCTCAGCTGTAATGTCTGTATACTCTTATATTCTGTGATCCCCAGCTGTAATGTCTGTATTCTCTTATATTCTGTGATCCCCGGCTGTAATGTCTGTATACTCTTATATTCTGTGATCCCCAGCTGTAATGTCTGTACACTCTTATATTCTGTGATCCTTGGTTGTACTGTCTGTACACTCTTATATTCTGTGATCCTTGGTTGTACTGTCTGTATATACTCTTATATTCTGTGATCCCCGGCTGTAATGTCTGTATACTCTTATATTCTGTGATCCCCGGCTGTAATGTCTGTATACTCTTATATTCTGTGATCCCCAGTTGTAATGTCTTTATACTAGCTTACTTCTTCCCCTTCTCAGGAGCTGTGGTATATCTGACTTGTTCCAGCTTGGCTAGATGCATACATTACCCAGGGGACACAGTTATAACAATATTGTGGAACAGGAACGTTTAAAAAAAAAAAAAAAACAATCCAATTGTGAAACTTATTTTTATTGTAATATCTATTAAAATGTATAATTGTTTGTGTCCTAACCCCTTTAAGGCCAGGTTCACATTTGCGTCTATGTCTGCATGCGGAGGGCATGCAGACGCAAACGCATTGAAAACGCTGCCATACTGATGTGAACACAGCGGTGATTCTCCGCATGCGTTCACATTAGTATGGTGCCCGGCCAGCCAATCAGAGATCTCGGCGGCGATCAGCGTCCGAGATCTCCTCCTCCCGGCTTCCGCTGATCTCCCGGCGTTGTCGGAGCGGGAGATTTGATGAAACCGCTGATCTGACAGCTGTTTAAACACCTGCACTGACATCACCTCTTCGGTATTAGCACAGGAGATCAAAACAGCTGTTTCTTCAAATCTCCTGCGCTGACACCGCCGGGAGATTAGCGATGGCCGTGCTCTGGAGTTCAGCGGTGGCCACCGGGAGAGATGTCAATGTTAGCCGCAGCGTTCTTCTGCGCTGTCATGCGGAGGACACTGCGGATCCATTGAGATCCATGCATTTTTTGTGCACTTGCGCACGCTTGCTGATAAAACAAGCTCCTGTGAACGCGCAAAAAATGCAACAGGCTGCGTTCGTAGTGCGGAGGAGGGCACACAATCTATGTGCTACCGAATGCAGCCAAACGCAGCTATTATGCGTTCCCATGTTAAACATAGGAATGCAGTGCGCATGCATTTGGCTGCGTTCGGAATGCTGCGTTTACATACACAAATGTGAACCCGGCCTAAATGACTGCTTGACACCTCTATTGCTGGCTTACCTCCACTGAGAAAAGAACCATTGTTTTCAATTCAATATGCCTGATAGTTAGATCCTGATACCCCACATAACCATAATGGATGGAATCTGGTTCCTTCAAAATCAGTGGATTCAGCTGCTTTCCATCTAATGTGACACCACTCTTTGGAGGAAATAGACTCACAGAATAGATTGCTACCATCACATGTTTGCCTAAAACTATTTGGCTAAGTGCCCGTGTTGGAGATTTAGTTGCAGAAATTTCTGCACCAAATTTGCATCTTCTGTCAAAAAAAAGTGCTGCAGGCAAAAATGTGCGTTTTGTGTGGAAGATTTTGTGTTTTTTGGTGCGTTTTTGGCCTTGCTTTTTTTTTTTTCTTCATGCAGTCGATGTGAAAAAAAAACAGAAACAATTGACACATTGCTTTTTTCTGCACCAAAACTTCCAAGGAGAAAAACCAGAACACTTCCGGATTCTTAGTGACTGAGGCTGGTTTCACATTGCGATTTTTTTTTTTTTTTTTTTTTCCTGTCCGTGGGATCCTACTTTTTGCAGGACCCCACGGACAGGAAAAAGGATTGCATCGGAGGTGGCCTCCGGATGCCATTTCTGTGTCCAGGTCTGTGATTTTCATGGATCCGGGCACAGAAAGCCCGAGCCTACAAAGTGCAAGCAAGCCAAGCACTTTCACTCCTGCAATGTATATATATATACATTGCGGGACTGAACTTAAGTAAAAGCAAGTGTTAAAAATAAAAAATATATATGGTCACCTCTCCGGTGAGTCCCCCGATGCGCTCCATCTAGCTCCCGAGGGTTGAAGGACCTGGGGAGGCGGGGCTACCCGATCAGCTGATCGGTCAGATGACTGCAGCTACTGCAGTAACCAGTCATGTGATCGATCAGCTGATCGGGTAGCCCCGCCCAGCTAGGTCTTCAAGCCGGAAGCTAGATGCCGACATTGGGGGACACGCCGGAGAGGTGAGCATATATATTTTTTATTTTTAACACTTGCTTTTACTTCATTTCACATCCACAATGTATGTATGTACATTGCGGAAGTGAAATTACATGGGAAAGAGCAGTTTTAGTGTACTGAGCATTGTCAGTACACTAAAATCGGGTCCGAGAAACGATCAGCTGTTTTTCCGGACCTGTGCTCCATTGGCCCACATGTTATTTGCCACAGATCGTGTCAGATCAGATTCTGTCCGATTTGGTGCGCTGTGCCCAGAATTGAAGCAGTCTCCGATTTTGGGTACAGCAACAAAATCGGACACAATCGGATCCTACACAAATCGGATGCCATTAAGGGTAAATCCGATCAGATCCGTTGGCCAGAGGGATACATGGGGGCCAAATCGGATCCGTGGCTGTTCATTTTACAACAGACAGCCACGGATTGCAAAAAATCTCAGTGTGAAAGCAGCCTTAGCTTACATGCACTTTTCCATGTATATTTGTGAAAAACGCATAAAAAACCCCACACAAAGCATGCACCATGGGCACCCAGCCTAGGCGAGGAGGAAGACGTTCTGTTCTACATGACTGACTTAATATGATTCTCAGCAGTCAGCATACTTCATCTTATTGCCTTGTTAACATGAATTTCAATTTTGAATGCAGCTTTGGCTGTGACTGGAGTATAAAACCGATAAGCCAAAGTAAGTATTTGCACAATTACTGTGAATGATGCATAGAGGTAAGCCGTCACATGGAGTACAACAGACAAAGCAAAAATGCTACTTTGAATATAATATCTCTCTTATAAAATTCCTCGACATTGCATGATTTGTTATTATTTATAGTTTTATTTTGGACGTATGTGACTCTTAATATCTTACGCATTAAAAGTGTCATTTCATTCTTTTTTTGTTGCCATCGAATGCTTAGCCCCCACTCTCCCGACCTTTTATAATCAATTATCTCACGCATTGAATGTACGCCAGGCAGGCTTCCTCACCTTCTACAATTTGGGTGCATTGCCCATCCTTTGTGTGACTGATCGGAGCTTTTAATGAGGGTGTATAGCAACCCTCATAGAGACAGCTGAGTGTTTCAGGCCTGATGACCCCTGATATTCCTCATGCTCAGCCTATCTCCTTCCAATTGTTTCATCAACTACAGGACTGTCTGCTAACACCTGACAAGTGACAGGCTGCAGCCTCCCGCTGACTAGATAATCAAAGTCTTGTCAGAGCTGTCAATACCCTGCAGATAGGATAGGACAAAAAAAAGAGGCAACCATTCTACAGAAACTAGTGTGTTTTACAAAAATACCATAGATTCCCTTCATAGGCTGCATGTAACGTTGTGTTCTTCCAGGTACAGATAAAACACCTTGTTCTACTTCCCACATGTACCGTAGGGTGAAAGAGAATTGGATTTCCCCCTTACTCATGGGAAACGGAAGTGTTAGAACTGTTCCATTACAGCAGCTGAGAGCCCTCGATATACATTGTGGGGGGCAATTTAGCTCACTTTAGTGGCTTATAGTGAAGGTCCGCCAGGGGCTAAAGTGCAGAATTTCTATTTTCTAATATTCTTAATCAACAAAATGCCATGATTTTCTCTTGCAGTCCGATCTTTCTGCTACAAAAGGTCCAGTACCCTACAAAAGTCACGAGATTGGGAAATGATCACTCCCCTCTCCAGATTGAAAATATGAAGAAAAGGGAAATGCTCATTAACAAAGAGCACAAATGAGTAGTATTTACTCAATGTATTTGGGGAATCTTGCGCGCGCTACAACATTCATTAGTGTCTGAAGTTTTAAAGGGATCCCGTCACCCCCTTTGGGCATTTTAAACTATGCCCATGTGGTGCCCCACTAAGAGTGCGTCACAAAAGGGTACTGCACCCTAGGAGAAGGTGCAGTATGCTTTGTTTTAGTAATAGTAGGATACAGTGCTTTTTTTTGTAAAAAAATATTTCCTGGTACGCAATCCCGAGGAGAAAGCGGGGGGGGGGGGGGGTTGGGGGCGCTGTCAGGCGCCGGTCGAGTTTGGGGAGTGGGGGAGGGGTGCAGCCCTGCGTCTCGTCATTCACTTCTGATCTCTCCATCCATCCCCCTGTTCCCTCCATCCTCCTGCATCCTCCGTTCTCCATCCCCTGGTCTCTCCATCCTCCATCGCCCTGCTCCTTTCATCCTCCATCCCACTGCTTCTTCCATCCACCATTCCCCTGCTCCTTTCATCCTTTGTCCCCCTGTTCCCTCCATCCTCCATCCCCCTGCTCCTTCCATCCTCCATCCCCATGCTCCCTCCATTCTCCATCCCCCTGGTCTCTCCATCCTCCATCCCTTGGTCTCTATTTTAATCCCCCTGGTCTCTCCATCATCCATCCCCCTGCTCTATCATCCACCTGATCCCTCCATCCTCCAGGTCTCTCCATCCACCTGATCTCTCCATCCCTCTGTGCCCTCCATCCTCAAACCCTCTGATCTCTCCATCCCCCTGCTCCTTCCATCCTCTATTCCCCTGCTCCTTCCATCCTCTATTCCCCTGCTCCTTTCATCCTTCATCCCCCTGTTCCCTCCATCCCCCTGCTCCTTCCATCCTCCATCCCCCTACTCCTTCCATCCTCCATCCCCCTGCTCCTTCCATCCTCTATTCGCCTGCTCCTTTCATCCTTCATCCCCCTGTTCCCTCCATCCTCCTGCTCCCTCCATTCTCCATCCACCTGATCTCTCCATCCCTCTGTGCCCTCCATCCTCAAACCCTCTGATCTCTCCATCCCCCTGCTCCTTCCATCCTCTATTCCCCTGCTCCTTCCATCCTCTATTCCCCTGCTCCTTTCATCCTTCATCCCCCTGTTCCCTCCATCCCCCTGCTCCTTCCATCCTCCATCCCCCTACTCCTTCCATCCTCCATCCCCCTACTCCTTCCATCCTCCTTCCCCCTGCTCCTTCCATCCTCTATTCCCCTGCTCCTTTCATCCTTCATCCCCTTGTTCCCTCCATCCTCCTGCTCCCTCCATTCTCCATCCACCTGATCTCTCCATCCCTCTGTGCCCTCCATCCTCAAACCCTCTGATCTCTCCATCCCCCTGCTCCTTCCATCCTCTATTCCCCTGCTCCTTCCATCCTCTATTCCCCTGCTCCTTTCATCCTTTATCCCCCTGTTCCCTCCATCCTCCTGCTCCCTCCATTCTCCATCCACCTGATCTCTTCATCCCTCTGTGCCCTCCATCCTCAAACCCTCTGATCTCTCCATCCCCCTGCTCCTTCCATCCTCTATTCCCCTGCTCCTTCCATCCTCTATTCCCCTGCTCCTTTCATCCTTCATCCCCCTGTTCCCTCCATCCCCCTGCTCCTTCCATCCTCCATCCCCCTACTCCTTCCATCCTCCATCCCCCTACTCCTTCCATCCTCCATCCCCCTGCTCCTTCCATCCTCTATTCCCCTGCTCCTTTCATCCTTCATCCCTTGTTCCCTCCATCCTCCTGCTCCCTCCATTCTCCATCCACCTGATCTCTCCATCCCTCTGTGCCCTCCATCCTCAAACCCTCTGATCTCTCCATCCCCCTGCTCCTTCCATCCTCTATTCCCCTGCTCCTTCCATCCTCTATTCCCCTGCTCCTTTCATCCTTTATCCCCCTGTTCCCTCCATCCTCCTGCTCCCTCCATTCTCCATCCACCTGATCTCTTCATCCCTCTGTGCCCTCCATCCTCAAACCCTCTGATCTCTCCATCCCCCTGCTCCTTCCATCCTCTATTCCCCTGCTCCTTCCATCCTCTATTCCCCTGCTCCTTCCATCCTCTATTCCCCTGCTCCTTTCATCCTTCATCCCCTGTTCCCTCCATCCCCCTGCTCCTTCCATCCTCCATCCCCCTACTCCTTCCATCCTCCATCCCCTGCTCCTTCCATCCTCTATTCCCCTGCTCCTTTCATCCTTCATCCCCCTGTTCCCTCCATCCTCCTGCTCCCTCCATTCTCCATCCACCTGATCTCTCCATCCCTCTGTGCCCTCCATCCTCAAACCCTCTGATCTCTCCATCCCCTGCTCCTTCCATCCTCTATTCCCCTGCTCCTTCCATCCTCTATTCCCCTGCTCCTTTCATCCTTCATCCCCCTGTTCCCTCCATCCCCCTGCTCCTTCCATCCTCCATCCCCCTACTCCTTCCATCCTCCATCCCCCTGCTCCTTCCATCCTCTATTCCCCTGCTCCTTTCATCCTTCATCCCCCTGTTCCCTCCATCCTCCTGCTCCCTCCATTCTCCATCCACCTGATCTCTCCATCCCTCTGTGCCCTCCATCCTCAAACCCTCTGATCTCTCCATCCCCTGCTCCTTCCATCCTCTATTCCCCTGCTCCTTCCATCCTCTATTCCCCTGCTCCTTTCATCCTTCATCCCCCTGTTCCCTCCATCCCCCTGCTCCTTCCATCCTCCATCCCCCTACTCCTTCCATCCTCCATCCCCCTACTCCTTCCATCCTCCATCCCCTGCTCCTTCCATCCTCTATTCCCCTGCTCCTTTCATCCTTCATCCCCTTGTTCCCTCCATCCTCCTGCTCCCTCCATTCTCCATCCACCTGATCTCTCCATCCCTCTGTGCCCTCCATCCTCAAACCCTCTGATCTCTCCATCCCCCTGCTCCTTCCATCCTCTATTCCCCTGCTCCTTCCATCCTCTATTCCCCTGCTCCTCTTCATCCTTTATCCCCCTGTTCCCCTTCCATCCTCCTGCCATCCTCCGTCCTCCATCCCCTGCGTCTCTCCATCCTCCATCGCCCTGCTCCTTTCATCCTCCATCCCACTGCTTCTTCCATCCACCATTCCCCTGCTCCCTTTCATCCTTTGTCCCCCTGTTCCTCCATCCTCCATCCCCCTGTCCTTCCATCCTCCATCCCCATGCCCCCTCCATTCTCCATCCCCCTGTCTCTCCATCCTCCATCCCTGGTCTCTACTTTAATCCCCCTGGTCTCCCATCATCCCATCCCCCTGCTCTATCATCCACCTGTCCCTCCATCCTCCATTCTCTCCATCCACCTGATCTCTCCATCCCTCTGTGCCCTCCATCCTCCAACCCTCTGATCTCCTCCATCCCCCTGCTCCTTCCATCCTCTATTCCCCCTGCTCCTTCCATCCTCATTCCCCTGCTCCTTTCATCTCCTCATCCCCTCTGTTCCCTCCATCCCCTGCCCTCCTCCATCCTCCATCCCCCTACTCCTTCCATCCTCCATCCCCCTGCTCCTTCCATCCTCATTCCCCTGCTCCTTTCCATCCTTCATCCCCCTGTTCCCTCCATCCTCCTGCTCCTCCATTCTCCATCCACCTGATCTCCTCTCCATCCCCTGTCCCTCCATCCTCAAACCCTCTGATCTCTCCATCCCCCTGCTCCTTCCATCCTCTATTCCCCCTGCTCCTTCCATCCTCTATTCCCCTGCTCCTTTCATCCTTCATCCCCCTGTTCCCTCCATCCCCCTGCTCCTTCCATCCTCCATCCCCCTACTCCTTCCATCCTCATTCCCCTACTCTTCCATCCTCCATCCCCCTGTCTCCTTCCATCCTCTATTCCCCTGCTCCTTCATCCTCTCATCCCCTTGTCCCTCCATCCTCCTGCTCCTTTCCCTTCTCCATCCACCTGTCATCTCTCCATCCCTCTGTGCCCTCCATCCTCAAATCCCTCTGATCCTCCATCCCCCCCTGCTCCTTCCATCCTCTATTCCCCTGCTCCTTCCATCCTCTATTCCCCTGCTCCTTTCATCCTTTATCCCCCTTTCCCCTCCTCCTCCTCTCCCTCCATTCTCCTCCATCCACCTGATCTCTTCATCCCTCTGTGCCCTCCATCCTCAAACCCTCTGATCTCTCCATCCCCCTGCTCCTTCCATCCTCTATTCCCCTGCTCCTTCCATCCTCTATTCCCCTGCTCCTTTCATCCTTATCCCCCTGTTCCTCCATCCCCCGCTCCTTCCCATCCTCCATCCCCCTACTCCTTCCATTCTCCATCCCCTACTCCTTCCATCCTCCATCCCCCTGCTCCTTCCATCCTCTATTCCCTGCTCTTTCATCCTTCATCCCCTTGTTCCCTCCATCCTCCTGCTCCTCCATCTCCATCCACCTGATCCTCTCCATCCCTCTGTGCCCTCCATCCTCAAACCCTCTGATCTCTCCATCCCCCTGCCCTTCCATCCTCTATTCCCCTGCTCCTTCCATCCTCTATTCCCCTGCTCCTTTCATCCTTTATCCCCCTGTTCCCTCCATCCTCCTGCTCCCTCCATTCTCCATCCACCTGATCTCTCTCCATCCCTCTGTGCCCTCCATCCTCAAACCCTCTGATCTCTCCATCCCCCTGCTCCTTCCATCCTCTATTCCCCTGCTCCTTCCATCCTCTATTCCCCTGCTCCTTTCATCCTTCATCCCCCTGTTCCTCCATCCTCCTCCTCCTCATCCTCCTCCCTCTCCTTCCATCCTCCATCCCGCTCCTTCCATCCTCATCCCCTGCTCCTTTCATCCTTCATCCCCTGTTCCCTCCACCTCCTGCTCCTCCTTCATCAATCCTCTCGTCCCCCTTGATCTCTCCTCCCTCTCTCATTCCCCCTGCTCCTTCCATCCTCTATCCCCTCTTCACTCATCCCCTTTCCTCCATCCCCCTGTCTTCCATCCTCCATCCCTTCCTTCATCTCATCCCCCTGCTCCTCCATCCTCATTCCCTCCTTTCTCTTCATCCCCTGTTCCTCCATCCTCCTGCTCCTCTTCTCATCCACCTGATCTCTCCATCCCTCTGTGCCCTCCATCCTCAAACCCTCTGATCTCTCCATCCCCCTGCTCCTTCCATCCTCTATTCCCCTGCTCCTTCCATCCTCTATTCCCCTGCTCCTTCTTCATCCTTCATCCCCCTGTTTCACCTCCATCCCCACTCCTTCCATCCTCCATCCCCCTACTCCTTCCATCCTCCATCCCCTGCTCCTTCCATCCTCTATTCCCCTGCTCCTTTCATCCTTCATCCCCTGTTCCCTCCATCCTCCTGCTCCCTCCATTCTCCATCCACCTGATCTCTCCATCCCTCTGTGCCCTCCATCCTCAAACCCTCTGATCTCTCCATCCCCCTGCTCCTTCCATCCTCTATTCCCCTGCTCCTTCCATCCTCTATTCCCCTGCTCCTTTCATCCTTCATCCCCCTGTTCCCTCCATCCCCCTGCTCCTTCCATCCTCCATCCCCTACTCCTTCATCCATCCCCTACTCCTTCCATCCTCCATCCCCCTGCTCCTTCCATCCTATTCCCCTGCTCCTTTTATCTTCATCCCTGTTCCTCCATCCCCTGCTCCTCCATTCTCCATCCACCTGATCTCTCCATCCTCCTTCCTCCCCTAAACCCTCTGATCTCTCCATCCCCTGCTCCTTCCATCCTCTATTCCCCTGCTCCTTCCATCCTCTATTCCCTGCCTTTCATCTCTCCATCCCCCTGTTCCCTCCATCCCTCCCTCCTTCATCCTCCATCCCCCTGACTCCTTCCATCCTCATCCCCTGCTCCTTCCATCCTCTATTCCCCTGCTCCTTTCATCCTTTATCCCCCTGTTCCCTCCATCCTCCTGCTCCCTCCATTCTCCATCCACCTGATCTCTTCATCCCTCTGTGCCCTCCATCCTCAAACCCTCTGATCTCTCCATCCCCCTGCTCCTTCCATCCTCTATTCCCCTGCTCCTTCCATCCTCTATTCCCCTGCTCCTTTCATCCTTCATCCCCCTGTTCCCTCCATCCCCCTGCTCCTTCCATCCTCCATCCCCCTACTCCTTCCATCCTCCATCCCCCTACTCCTTCCACTCATCCCTTCCTTCCATCCTTTTCCTGCTCCTTTTCATCCTTCATCCCCTGTTCCCTCCATCCTCCTGCTCCCTCCATTCTCCATCCACCTGATCTCTCCATCCCTCTGTGCCCTCCATCCTCAAACCCTCTGATCTCTCCATCCCCCTGCTCCTTCCATCCTCTATTCCCCTGCTCCTTCCATCCTCTATTCCCCTGCTCCTTTCATCCTTCATCCCCCTGTTCCCTCCATCCCCCTGCTCCTTCCATCCTCCATCCCCCTACTCCTTCCATCCTCCATCCCCCTGCTCCTTCCATCCTCTATTCCCCTGCTCTTTCATCCTTCATCCCCCTGTTCCCTCCATCCCTCCTGCTCCTCCATCCTCCATCCCCCTACTCTCTCCATCCTCCATCCCTCCTCAACTCCTTCATCCTCCATCCCCCTGCTCCTTCCATCCTCTATTCCCCTGCTCCTTATCCTCATCCCTATCTCCCCATCTGCTCCTTTCATCCTTCATCCACCTGATTCCCATCCTCATTCCCCCTTCACTCCTTCATCTCCATCCCCCTACTCCTTCCATCCTCATTCCCCTGCTCCTTCCATCCTCTATTCCCCTGCTCCTTTCATCCTTCATCCCCCTGTTCCCTCCATCCCCTGCTCCTCCATCTCCATCCCCCTGCTCCATCTCCATCCCATCCCCTCTTTCCCCTCCATCCTCAACCCTCTATTCTCTCCATCCCCCTGCTCCTTCCATCCTCATTCCCCTGCTCCTTCCATCCTTCTATTCCCTGCTCCTTTCATCCTTCATCCCCCTGTTCCTCCATCCCCCTGCCTTCCATCTCCATCCCTCTTCCATCCCTTCCCTGCTCCTTTCACTTACCCCATCCCTCCATCTCCTCTCCTCATTCCCATCACTGATCTCTTCTCCCTTCCATCCTCCTCATACCCCTGATCTCACCCTCTCCATCCCTATCCCTGCTCCTTCATCCTCCATCCCCCTATCCCTCCATCCTCCATTCCCTCCTATCCCTTCCATCCTCCATCCCCCTGCTCCTTCCATCCTCTATTCCCCTGCTCCTTTCATCCTTCATCCCCTGTTCCCTCCATCCTCCTGCTCCCTCCATTCTCCATCCACCTGATCTCTCCATCCCTCTGTGCCCTCCATCCTCAAACCCTCTGATCTCTCCATCCCCCTGCTCCTTCCATCCTCTATTCCCCTGCTCCTTCCATCCTCTATTCCCCTGCTCCTTCCATCCTCTATTCCCCTGCTCCTTTCATCCTTCATCCCCCTGTTCCCTCCATCCCCCTGCTCCTTCCATCCTCTATTCCCCTGCTCCTTCCATCCTCCATCCCCCTGCTCCTTCCATCCTCGATCCCCCTGATCTCTCCATCCTCCATCCCCCTTGTCTCAATTTCTCCATACCCTGCCTATCCTGATCTCTATCCCCCCTGCATCTTCTCCCCCTGCACAGCCTGCCGCCCTCTGCACTCATCACAGTCACTGTCAGTGCTGTCACATACCCTGCACTGCAGCCTGCACAGCATTAGTTGTCCTCCTCCATCTTCTCCAGCTTCTTTCCCTCTGGGCAAAACTCCGCCCACCCGAGTCACATATATGTGACATCATGGCAGGTCCTCCGGCGCTGAGGGAAACTCACTGCAGTGCTACTAGTACTACACACAGCCTGTGACACAGGTCAGTGCTGCTCTTAAGATTTTCCGGCACGCCATACCGGTATGTACCGCCGGTCTTCAGATTTTCCAGTACGGCGTACCGGTATGTACCGCCACAAAAAAAGCACTGGTAGGATAAGTCTGAAGCTCCAGCACCACATGCAACACTTAGTGTTAGAGGACCAATTAGATGCCCGTTACTAGGGTAACCGGTCCTGGTGGGAGGAGAGGCTAGGTTATAAAGCAGTGGGGAAAGCAGCAAGGAGTTACATCAAGCAGGAAGTGAGTGCAGAGAAGTCAGAAGGGAGCTGCACAGAGCCGTGCAGCACAGAGAAGCAAAGTGAAAGCAACAGATGTAGCAGAGTTGGAGAAGCTACAGCGAAGCACAGAGAAAGCTAACTGGGAGGGCACCTCAACCTGGTGGCCCAGAAGAGAAAGGGGCCAAGAATAGAACGGGTAACTGAATATCCTTGCCCAGTCCAAACCTGGAGTACCGGCTCCGAAGTGGCCCAGCAGGCTACAACCCTGAACCACAAACCCGGAGTGGTTGATGTCGTTATAGGAGCACGACCCACCAGCCCAAAGACCATCACAGTCTACACTCGGAGCACCCACAATTGAGGGCCAGGGACCGCGGAGTGACGACGGCGGGAACCCAAACGAGCGCCTTCAGTGCTACTATACGGGTATTGTGGGGCAGCAGAGCAAGGGACAGAGCATGATAGAGAGGGAACACCAGAGGAGCTTCAGAGGGACACTACTCATTGCTGGAACCACCCGGTCCACTACTCTACAACAACAACAGCATTACCTTGTATACCTGCAGAATACCGGAGTAAATACCCGTTCAGAGTGAGAAACGTGTCAGTGTTTCCTTCCTTGAACTGTTATCGATCTGCCTTGCTCCACAGTGACTGTGCTGCCATACTACTCCATTGATTCCTCACAACCAACACCCCGGGGACCCCGTTCTTCCTGTTGGGAGCAACTCCATCTTCCTGCCGACCATCACCCGGAGGTTCCAGCAGCGCCGGTGCCATCACCGGGACCCTACGGGTGGCGTCACGAACAAACTTTTTTTCTTTTATTTTCCCCATTTTTCATTGACCACGAAGGTCACAACCTCAGGCACCGCTAACCGTGACCTCCAGACTGCGCCTGAGATCTGAGTCCCCTGCCCTGGGTGAGTCACCCACCAGCTTAAACATTATGTAATTGGGGTTCTTGTAAACCCTCTATGTGCCCAGACGTCCCCCTCATACCTGAGAAATAAACTTGTACTCTCTGCTTCGCTGCATCCTAAAAGGTCCGGTAGTATGCTGTCTGGTCCCGGGGTATAAGGTCCTCACCACCCCTTGCTAGCAAAACCAGCCTTGCAGTTTTAAAATTGCCACCTCCCCCTGTGGATGGCCATTGAGTGACAGGAGCACTTGTGCCTGTGTGGCGCCCCACCGGTCTGGCCGCCACAAGGGGTACTGCATCCAGTGAATGTCTCAGTCTGTGAGGGAACAGGATGGTAAACCTAGACACCCATTAGAACACCCAACATACCCTAGGACCCAGGGGACCATGGGACTGACCATAGTATGGCGGAGGGGTTGGTTGAAAACCAGGGGACCAACCCTGAACGTGGCACTGTATGCCCGTACCACTGAATCAGAGGCCACGAGGTCTAAAGAAGCTGTGGCTGCAACCCGACGCACCTGCTGAGAAGGAAGCTGAACTAGGGTCAGGAGACAGTTACCAGTCGCCCGAGAGGACCCATGGCTGATGGAACGGGGCACTGCGTTCGGAGGCGCTGACAGGAGAGGTGAAGAAGTAGTGCTGAGAGAGCGAGACCAGAGAACGGAAAGGCACACAAAGGGGTCTTGGGCAAACTATCCCAATTTCTTGGGGACGGACCATACTGGGACTTGGCAGAGAGAAGCGCCCGGTGATCAGTTGCAGCTTCAGTGAGTAAACCGGGTACAGAATTCCAACGCTGTGGGAGACTGTTTTATTCTCGCACCTGCAGAGCCGCCGACTGCAAAGCAGACGAAAAACAGAGGCCCAGCTCAAACACAGCCTTACACATCCATCTTAAAAAGAGCCCCGGGTTACTGCTCCACCTACGGGGAGCGACGACATCAGGCTGCAGTACCAACAACCTCAAAGGTCTGACCCGCAGCGTCGGTCCCTCTTGACCGAGAACCGTAGATGGTGTCATGAACTTAAAGAGGACATGTCACCCCCCTGGTGCTAACTGAATGCAGTACTGAATGTGACCCGCCCAGGCCAGGGTACTCAGAGCTCGGGCACGGATTCAGGGGGAACGCCATCACGGGTGGCTGCACTCGAGCCCGAGGCCCTGGGGTCGGTGACTTCTTAAAAAGTACAGTTTCTATTAGGATAATTTGTGATGCCACCTGTAGTACCTGGTGAGGGATCACCAGCGCCACCACAGTCCTCCGGAGGGCGATGGTATTGTGGCAAGGGTGGTATAGCTTCTGTGGAACCCTGTGCCAGGTCACCACAAACTCCCTTGGGACACTGAGGGATTTCTTACAGCGAGTAACCCCACTAAAACACAACACCTTTCACCCCAGGCCTGTAGGGGGAGCTCCACTGGTTGCCTTAAGCCAGTTTCCCCTATAAATACAGGTTCTGGAGGGAAAACAACAGTGTGCAGTCACTACAGAACTGTGAAGAGCTGAGTGAGCTGAGCTGGTACTGGAGCCGCGCTAGGCCCATAGCAGCAACCCCCTGAGGCAGTGGTAGACCCGCAGAGTAGGGGTCGAAGGCAGAGGAGAGCAACGTACTACAAAAAAGGGCAGAGGAGTCATACCGACTCACCCCATCAGAGTTCCGGTCACTGGGTCCGAGCTACAGGGACTTAGAGAATAGGCTCTGCAGCGTATCCAGCACCACAAGGAGGTTTAGCTGCCAGGACACGCGAAGCGCCAACAAGTGAGAGCCAGGGACCGAGTGTCAGGGCCCTGACAACAGGAGATCCAGTAGAGAGCCCTCAGTGCAGCAAACCCGGGTGTGGAGAGTCACAGAGAGAGAGAAATAACGGTCTGGTCAGGTTCCAAGCCTGCCAGACTCAAAGCAGAGCAGCCAAGACAAGGAGGCCTACAACCCTACTCGCTGTGGAGATCCTAAAGTGTTTCCCTCAACCCCGGATGAGTGTACCAGTACAGAACACCAGTTAAGGTACCAAAAAGACTTCATGTGTGCGTGTCCCTAGTTCCGTCTGCACCACACTGACTGTGCTACCCTATTAACCTCACTACAACCTACATCCCCGGGGACCCCCGCTGGTCCTGTAGGAAGTGGTTCCACCTTGCTGCCGCCCATCACCCCGGAGGCCCAAGCAGCGCCGGTGCCATCACCGGATCCCTACAGGTGGCGTCACAACAGACATTTTTATTATTTTCTTTCCACTTATTCTTTTCATCTGCATCCCCCGGGCCCACGGCCTCAGGCACCGCTACCCCTAACTTCCCCCAGAGACCGCGCCTGATTGATCCGAGTACCCCCAGGGCCTGGGCTGGACACTTCCTACAGGTGAAGCTGGGCCTCTGGGGAACAACGCACACACACCGATGAGTGTCTCTTTACCTTTTTACTGGTGGAAACTGCAGGTAATTCGTCCAGAGCACTGTTGGGTGACCAGAAGCACAGTTGAACTTCCACAGGGAGTGGGTATAAGGCCTCCTTAAGTTCTCTCTCCCGTTTGTTTAAGCCCTGCCCGTGTATAACCTGGCTGGCCTCCTCACTTCTCCCTCTCCTCCTGCGAGGTCTGCGAGTTACCCTCATTGATCACCATCGCCCTCTCCTCACTATGGTGTCTGGCTCCCTTAATATTGAGTACGCTTGGGGACCGGGTGACTGAAGTCTCCACGGTGTCTCGGGGATTTCTGGCTTGAAGCACTGCTGCAGGTGCAGACCCCTGAAGTCCGGTACTTAATTGGGTGAACCTCCACTGGCTCCTCTACTCCCACTGTCCTCGGTTCTCCTCGCCTTTCGGTCCCACTCCTGGGCCTGGCCGGACGGCAGAAGGGCTACTTCGGTTTGCTGGTTCGGGCCTAGCACGGCACTGAGCACCAGGCTTGTTCGCAGCTCTTCTAGAGTCTGCACACTCTACCTGACTCCTCCCCCAGCACCAGTATTTATATGGGATCTCGTATAAGGTCAACGAGTGGAGCTCCCCCTACTGTGCTGGGGTGGAAGGTGTTGGTTGTAAGTGATACCTCCTGTGGACATCCAGCTGTGCACTAGGGAAGCTTGTGGTTACCTGTTGGAGCATGGCACCACAAATGCAGCATGTCAGCTGCATTCAGGGAAGGAGTCCCCCATGTCTCAAGTCCCTCTGTAAGTTGTAAAAAAACACTTTATAAAGTTTATGGATAAGGCGTCCAGAGGGACTTACTCGATAATGAGTCATCGCTTTTGTTTGGTGCCCTCCCCACTTCCAGCCCTCTCTTGTTCAGCCTCCTGTATGTGTCCTTGCTGTTGCTGGTGTCCTCCTCGCCTCCAGTCCTCTCTGGTCCACCTCCAGTCCTCTCGTGTTCAGCCTCCTGTATGTGTCCTTGCTGTTGCTGGTGTCCTCCTCACCTCCAGCCCTATCTGGTCCACCTCTAGCCTTTTCTTGTTCAGCCTCCTGTATGTGTCTCCTCTCCACAGAGCGAGCAATGGGAAGGACCAGTCCCAGCAGCTGAAACACCTCCTGCCAGTGATGTCCGCACCGGAGACTGCCCTGTTCCAGATTATGTATGTTCAGCAGGGCGGGCTCTGGTGCTGACATCATCAGCAGGATGCTTTTCAGCTTCTGGGACCGCTCCTGCCCATTACTCACTCTGTGGAGAGGAGACACACATAAAGGAGGCTGAACAAGAGTGGGCTGGAGGTGAACCAGAGAGGGCTGGAGGTGGGCAGGACACCAGCAACAGCAATGACTCATTACTGAGTAAGTCCCTCTGGACTCCTTATCCATAAATTTTATAAAGTCGTTTTTACAACTTACAGGTGGGCTAAAGACATGGGGACCCCTTCCCTGAATGCAGCAGATATGCTGCAATCAGTTAGCATAGCACCATGGGGGTAACCGGTCCTCTTTATAACCCATACACTTTATTCCCTATCAGACAATCCCTAATTCTCACTAAGCCAGAACTGAGTCCCCTGGGGTCACGGAAGCTGGGTCTCGACCCCCGTGACTCCCCTACAGCAACTGGAGCCCGGTTCTGAGTGCCCCACTGCCCCAGGGTAGGTGAGTCACCTGCACAATGGAGCAGGTCACCGTACTCTATTGAAAATAGTGCCAAAGTCTCGCGAGATTTGTGAAGTCTCGCAAGACTTTAGCACTATTTTAAATGGAGCACAGTGACCTGCTCCACTGCGCATGCGCAAGTGCTCCTGTCACTTAACAGCCATCTACAGGAGGGGGCAGCAATTTTGAAAATGCAAGGTGGGTTTTGCTGGCAAGAGGCAGTGAGGGCCTTATACACCGGGACCAGAGAGCTTACCTCCCAGACCTTTTAGGATGCAGAAAGACAGCGAATAAAAGTTATTTTATCAGGTATGAGAGGGATGTCTGGGCTCGTTGAGGGGTTACAAGAACCCCAATTACATTGTTTAAGCTGGTTGGCACAGTTTAAAATGTCCAAAGGGGTGACAGGTTCCCTTTAAACCTTTGACATTGTGCCCTTTGTGTAATCCTGCCAAATAGATTTATAAATGCACTCTAGTATTAATTCATTAAGTCTGCATTAGCTAATATGATAGCACAATGATGAGGATGCTATTATTTGAACAAATATTGTGAGCATGTTTGGAAACTGTCTGTTTTAGGAGAAGCAAGGGCTATTGATTTTTAGAAAATGTACCTCCAAGAAAGATTCTCTTTAAAGGGGTTTTTGGAAGATCAATCTTCAGGAGCACCAATGTAGTAGATGTGCTCCTAAAGCTTCAAAGTTTGACTTTTAACATGGCTGAGGCATGGCTGTATTAGAAAGCTGGCAACCCATGGGGTGGATAGGCCCCATGACTTTCGGGAGAGAGTTAAATAGTTAAAAGATGCAAATGGATGGATTCTAAAAAAGCAGGGAAAGGTGATTGGTTGGGGGGTTTGGTTATAAGGGAGTAAAAGGGGGAGCATCAAAGATACATAAGTGGAGAAAAAGGAAGTACCTTGTCTTTCAATTTGAATGAACAACAGTGTGACGGCTTCTCTTCTCCCTGGACCCTGGGGGGGTGAGAAGAACATGATCTAGGAGCCCCGGTGGCAGGATGGGCAACCAGAGCCTTTGGGTTTTGCTTTGGCCACCAGGAGGAATCCTCGGCTAGGCCGCAGCTTACCGGAAGTGGAATGTCCAGCCTGCAGCCTACTTCCGGGCCACGTAATGAGTGTTGCGGACATAGAATGGCTGTGGCTTCTGGCTGGGCTCGTCCCAGGGAGCATGCTGGGTGGCTGGATGTTACCCACCACAGCCGGCGGAGGAGAGCAGGCGGCCTTCTGGACCAGAACAGCTGACTGTAGTGGGTCGCTGTATGGAGGGGAGCCCGGGATGCCAGGGGCACGACACAGCAGATGAATCTGAAGCAATGGAGTCTGGCTCTAGTGGTGTCCTCTGGGCAGTGTGGAGAAGAATTGACATGCTGCAGATTTGTCCTCAGTAAAATGCACGCCATTTCCGCTGCAGGAAAATCCACAGCATCTGCAGAATACATCTATGTTTTCATAAACTTAGCAGGGAATGTGCTGTACTGTGGATTTGTGAAAAAAAAAAAAAGGGAGGAAAAACGCAACGTCAGCACATAGCCTTAGTTTTCCAACTTAAGCGGATTAACTCCTATGAAAGCCCCAAATTTTTTAAGGTAAATATATTGCCCAAGAAGGCAATGGGGAAACCTATATATGGTCAGTTGAATGGGGTAAAGTGTCCCATGATCCTATAGTGACCCTGCACAGAGGACATTGCCTGTCTTTTATGTTCTACGTACCACAGTATGATCCCCAACTGTGACCTCCAAACAGCCCTCCATAAAGTATAATGGGCCTAAATACAGTATAATTGACCCTTCTATCCCTCCAAATAGTAAAATGGTCCCCACTAGCCCTCTATATTTCAAAATGGCCCCAACATAACTTCAATATTGTATAATGGACCCTACATAGTTCTCTATATAGTATAATGCACCTCTATAGTTATCCACATATTATAATGAAACCCCATAGTCCTCCATATCGCACAATGCACTCCATAGTCCTTCGTATATTATAATACACCCGCCTTAGTCCTCCATATAGTATAATGCATCCCCACACTCTCCTCCGTGTTTTGAAGTGCACCTCATAGTCTTCCATATATTATAGTGCACTCCCCATAGTCCTCCATATATTATAATGCAGCCCCCACATTCCTCCATGTATTATAATGCACCCCATTCTCCTCCATAAATTATAATACACCATCATAGTCCACCAATTATTATAATGCACTCCCGTATTTCTCCCTATACTGTAATGCACCCTATAGTCCCCCATATATAAGGTAGCCCCCATAGTCCTTAATTATAATGCCGCCTACAAAGTCCTCCATATATTATAATAAACCTTCATATTCCCCCATATAATGCAGCCTCCATAATTCTCCATATATTATAATGCAACACCCGTATCATTTAATGTACCCCCCCATAGTCCTTAGAGCATCGTGTAATCGCTGATAAAAAAAATAAAAAATATTCACCTCTCCTTAGTTCCCACGCTGCACCGGTCTTCATGGGAGCATCCTGCAACTCTGCACATTTCAGCAATGCGGGTGCTCCGTAGTGACATCACAGCATTCCGCTGCACTCAGAAGTCAGAGCACAGGTACAGCTGGGGGATGATGGAGGGAGTAGAGTATTCCCTCTAGCATCATTGCTTTGTGCAATAATGGGGGGTTTGCCGATGAGGTGGCCCAGAGCCGGCACTGCCATCAGACACCCCTGACTCAGAGACTTCATAGCGGCCTTGTGATATGCTGCCATTAGTGGTATGCCACTGGTCTCATTATACCACATTCCTGGGCCGGGGAGGACACAAGACAGAATAATTTGTGATTCTATGCTGTTGTCTCTTTATACTCTTTCTTTGAGCTAAAACATTTTTTAAAACCAATCAAGGAAATGTTTGACCTAAATAAATTATCTGTGATCCCGTGCTGTAATGTCTGTATACGCTTTGCTTCCTCCCCTGCCCATGACATGTGGTATGATCAGAACTTGTCCCTGTACGGTCAGACTCAGCCATTACACAGTACATAGCAGGGACACATATATACAGTAATATTATCTCCGCACAGGAGATGTGGTATGATCAGACCATGTCCCTGTACGGTAAGACACATCCAGTACACAGTACATAGCAGGGACACATATATAAGATTATCTCAGCCCAGGAGATGTGGTATAATCAGACCATGTGTCCCTGTACAGTCAGACACATCCATTACACAGTAAATAGCAGGGGCACATACATAAGATTATCTCAGCACAGGAGATGTGGTATGATCAGACCATGTCCCTGTACGGTCAGACACATCCATTTCACAGTACATAGCAGGGACACATATATAAGATTATCTCAGCACAGGAGATGTGGTATAATCAGACCATGTCCCTGTACGGTCAGACACATCCATTACACAGTACATAGCAGGGACACATATATAAGATTATCTCAGTACAGGAGATGTGGTATGATCAGACCATGTCCCTGTATGGTCAGACACATCCATTACACAGTATAGCAGGGACACATATATAAGATTATCTCCGCACAGGAGATGTGGTATGATCAGACCATGTCCCTGTATGGTCAGACACCTCCATTACACAATACATAACAGGGACACATATATAAGATTATCTCCGCACAGGAGATGTGGTATGATCAGACCATGTCCCTGTACGGTCAGACGCTTCCTTTACACAGTACATAGCAGGGACACATACAGCTGTGGCAAAAATTAAGAGACCACTGCAAAATTTTCAGTTTCTCTGATTTTTCTCTTTCTAGGTATATTTTTGAGTAAAATGTCCATTGTTGTTTTATTCTATAACCTACTGACACCATGTCTCCGAAATTCAAAGCTAAAAATGTTGTATTTATTTGCAGCAAATGAGAAATCATCAAAATAATGAAAAAAAATAAAATAAACATTAGACCTCAATGCAAAGAAAACAAGTTCATATAGAAACAATAATACCGTACTCATGTCGGGAAGAGTTCAGAAATTAATACTTGATGGAATAACCATGATTTTAATCACAGCTTTCATGCGTCTTGGCTGCTTTCCATCAGTCTTTCACACTGCTTTTGGGTGACCTTATGCCACTCCTGGCACAAACATTTACGCAGTTCTTCTTTGTTTGATGGCTTGTGACTATTCATCTTCCTCTTGATTTCGTTCCAGAGGTTTTCAATGCGGTTCAGGTCTGGAGATTGGGCTGGACATGACAGGGTCTTGATGTGGTACTCCTTCATCCACACATTGATTGACCTAGTTGTGTGACATGGGGCATTGTCCTGCTGGAAAGGCCAGTCTTCAGAGTCTTCAGGAACATTGCCTGAGCAGAAGGAAGCGAGTGTTTTTCAAGAATAACCTTGTATGCGGCTTGATTCATACATCCTTCGTAAAGACTAACCTGCCCAATTCCAGCCTTGCTGAAGAATCCCCAGATCATCACCAATCCTCCACCAAATTTCACAATGGGTGCAAGACACTCAGGCTTCCACGCTTCTTTAGGTCTCAGTCTATCAATTAGATGACCGGGTGTTGGGCAAAACTGAAAATTAGACTCATTAGAAAAGATTACCTTACTGCAGTCCTCTATTGACCAATCCTTATGGTCTTTGGCAAATTTCAGTCTGGCTCTCCTTTGCTTCTCATTGATGAAAGGCTTTTTTCTAACTTAACAAGACTTGAGCCCTGCCTATAGGAGCCGTGCACTTCACTCCAGCTGCCATTTACCATTCCTTATGTAGTTCACTTGATGTCATCCTGCACTTCCTGAGTGACATTTGAATAAGATGACAGTCATCCCGGTCAGTGGAGAGTCGCTTTCGCCCTCTGCCTGTCTGTAGCTTTGTTGTCCCCAATGTCTGCTGCTTGACCTTGTTGTAATGGACTGGCGTCTTAGAAATGTTAAGCATGGAGGCAACACGACGCTCACTGTATCCCTCTGCTAGTAAAGCCAGAATTGAGCCCTTCTTTTCCTCTCCCAAGACTTTTCTTTTCATCTCCCTTGGTTAAGGTATTTTTTCATTCACATTACTTTAGGGCTATTCCTAGCACTTGTTTTGCCATCCAGCTTGTCGTATTGCAGGATTGTGAAGACCACAGCAATGTTTTTTATACTTTCCCTCTGTAAATAAGATTTGGTTCAGGTGATCACCTAATCAAAAGCACAATAAGTAGAATGAGGTGGACTGTGGTTGGAATTCAGCTGACACTGGAATAGAATGGCTGTCAGACATGTAGAGAAAACTGTGCAGTGGGCTCCTCATTTTTGCCAGAGCTGTATATAAGATTATTTCAGCACAGGAACAATTTTTTTAACCACATTCAACGGTAGGACGTATTTTTATTCCAGGATCTATAGATTAAAATTAACCTTGTTTGTGGGAAAACCCCTTTAAGGTACTGCAGATGCACTTTTTACAGGTGATATCCATGAGTACCTGTGAAGCTTTGCACATTAGTGTTCCATGCAATTAAGAGTGCTCTTACTTTCTAATTATCACCCTTTATAGGCCGCACAGTGTTAATTTGTGGAAACCACAGATATACCTTGGCATGTGCTAATGGCAGTTATAAAAGTAGTTTTAAAAAAATTCTGTATTGGTGCACATCACATACAGGGGCATCTCCATGAATTAGAATATCATCAAAAAGTGAATTTATTTCATTAATTCAATACATAAAGTGACACACATATATTATATAGAGTCATTACACACAGAGGGATCTATTTCATGTGTTTATTTCGGTTAATGTTGATGATTATGGAAACCCAAAGGTCATTATCTCAGAAAATTAAAGTCGGGAGGATAGAGGGTTTGAGAGATAAAATATGGCCTACATTGGTATCAGAGGCTTCACCTTGTATGGTTGTGAGAGTCACAACCACTATAAAAGCAGATCACAGCTGCTACAGTCCCCAGCGTGGTGCATATAGAGTAGGGAGGGTGAAGGGTTAAACACCGCGCTGCTGTATTCCACCAGACAGCAAAGGGGGTATATAATATTGATTTATTAGTCAATGCGTATCAGGGATCCCTGACCCCCCTTCATTAGGACAAATCCATATCATACTGCCATGTTTCAGGGAGCCCTGAAATGTGTTGACTAATAAATCAATATTATATAAATCCTGCTTTAATTTCCTGAGATAATGACCTTTGGGTTTCCATAATCATCAACATTAACAGAAATAGACACATGAAATAGATCCCTCTGTGTGTAATGACTCTATATAATATATGTTTCACTTTATGTATTGAATTACTGAAATACATTAACCTTTAGATGATATTATAATTCATTGATTGACTGCACCTGTAATCCATGGAGAAAGTCTTTGTGTAAGTTCCTTAAAATAATTACTGTTGTATCAGCAAATTTTGAATAAATCTTTAGTATTGGTGAATATAATATAATTTGTAATATATCATATCGAGTAAATCTTCTCCTTTCTCCACTCATGAGCCACTTCTTCTGCTCCACTCAGCCCTCTGAACATATCATTCATTTTGAAAAACTGGTAAATCACCTCTTCACTGTAGACGTTGACTCTGGCGTTTTGCGGGTACTATATAATGAAGCTGCCAGATGAGGAGCTGTGAGGTATCGATTTCTCAAACTAGAGACTCTAATGTACTTGTCTTGTTGCTCAGTTGTGCAGCGGGGCCTCCCACTTCTTTTCTACTCTGGTTAGAGCCTGTTGTGCTCTCCTCTGAAGGGAGTAGTACACACCGTTGTAGGAAATCTTCAGTTTCTTGGCAATTTCTTGCATGGAATAGCCTTCATTTCTAAGAACAAGAATAGACTGTCGAGTTTCACATGAAAGTTCTCTTTTTCTGGTCATTTTGAGAGTTTCATAGAACCAACAAATATAATGCTCCAGATTCTCAACTAGCCCAAAGGAAGGTCAGTTTTATAGCTTCTCTAATCAGCCAAATCTTTTTCAGCTGTGCTCGCATACATTACTTGTACAAGGGTTTTCTAGGGTTTTCTAAACATCCATTAGGGCCACTTTACACACACCAACTTATCTGTCCAACTTCTGAACAACTTACTGGTTGCAGTGAAATCATGGACACATTGCTCCATTTTGTGGCTGTGTACAAATGGAACAATGTGTCCATGATTTCATTGCAACCAGTAAGTTGGTCAGAAGTTGGACAGATAAGTTAGTGTGTGTAAAGTGGCCATCAGCCTTCTTAGGCTGCTTTCACATCAGCGGTATTCGCTGATCGCAGCAGTTGCGGTGAAAAAACCGCAACTGCCGCGATTACCGCATAACGGCTGCACTTGCGGTTCACTTGCGGCAAGCCCCATACAATGTCTATGGTGCTTGCGGTAAGTGTGCGGCAAGTGCGGATTTGGCACTTGCGGCAGGTGCAGCCGCGAAAAAAACCGCAGCATACCTTGGTTTTTTCGCAGCTGCACCTGCAGCAAATGCCGATACCGCACTTGCCGCACCTGCCGCAAGCCCCATAGACATTGTATGGGGCTTGCCGCAAGTGAACAGCAAGTGCAGCCGTTATGCGGCAGTTGCGTTTTTTCACCGCAACTGCCGCGATCAGTGAAAACCACTGATGTGAAAGCAGCCTAAGGGCCCTTTCACATCAGCGTTTTTTGAAATTCGCGGCAGATGCGGTGAAAAAAACGCATCAGCTGCGTTTAACGCATAACCGCGACACTTGCGGCACACTTGCGGCAAGCCCCATGCAATGTCTATGGGGCTTGCGGTAAGGGTGCGGCAAGTGCGGTGTCGGCACTTGCGGCAGGTGCGGCCGCGAAAAAAACCGCTGCTGACTGCAGTTTTTTTCGCGGCCGCACCTGCTGCAAGTGCCGAAACCGCACTTGCCGCACCTGCCGCACCCTTACCGCAAGCCCTATAGACATTGCATGGGGCTTGCTGCAAGTGTGCCGCAAGTGTCGCGGTTATGCGGTAATCGCGGCAGATGCGGTTTTTTCACCGCATCTGCCGCGATTTGAAAAAAACGCTGATGTGAAAGGGCCCTTACACAGTTAGCAAACACAATATACCATTAAAACACTGGACTGGTGGTTTTTGGAAATGGGCCTCCTGTATACACCTATGTAGATATTGCATTACAAACCAGACATTTGTAGCTAGAATAGTCATTTACCACATTAACAATGTATAGAGTGTACCGTATTTCTGTTTAATTTAATGTTAGCTTCATTCATTAAAAAAAAATTTGTCTTTCTTTCAAAAATAAGGAAATTTCTAAGTGACCCCAAACTTTTGAACGGTAGTGTATATAGTCAACTAAAATATCATTCACACTTTAGGTATGAAGTAAGGTATTGTATCATGTTGTACATTTCCACCAAAAATGTATAATTGCGAGTAATTAATCTCTTGAATTCATAAAGTAAAATACTGAGGCAGAGAGGTCGGCTCCCTTTAAAGAGGACCTGCCACCCCCCTGCTGCATGGCAATTTAAATGCAGCACTGAATGCAGCATGTCTGCTGCATTCAGGGAAGGGGTCCCCCATGTGTCTGTGTGCTGTGTACCCAGAGATATTGGCTTAGAAAAACTTAAAAGCCATGGACCCTGTCCCTGTGGCTGGAGTGAGCTCGACTGACTGGAGGGCCATTCCCTCCCCCTCTGCCTGTTTGTCCCACCTCCTGCTGTGCTGTTTATACTTTGTCCAGGCAGGAATCTGGAGCTGATGTCTGGGCAAATGACTTGAATCCGCTCTGAGTGACAGAGAGCAGGAGAGGAGGATGGCAGAGCCTGAACAGCAGAAGCAGCACAGAGAGGGGGAGGGAATGGCCACTGTCAATCAAGCTCCCTCCAGTCACAGTGACTGCCTCCATGGCTCCTAACTGTAAGTTTTTCTAAGCCTCTATCTCGGGGTACACAGCACACAGACACATCGGGGACCCCTTCCCTGAATGCCATGCAGCAGGGGGGTGACAGGTCCTCTTTAATGTCTCCAGCTTGACACAGGTTAACCATTGGGCAGGGTATCCTTGTGCTGCATATTTTGGTTCATCTCCCGACTTTGGCCTATAAATTGTAATTACGCTTTTATTATTGCCATTCTATTACATCTCTGCCTTTGTAATTACTATTTAAACTACATGTAACTAATTACGGAAAAAAAAGCAGGGGAAAAAAATGGCAACGCGGGTTGTGGCTGTTTTGCTTTTTATTTTTAGAAGGGCTGTTTAGACGTAATTTATATGCCCTTTTGTAAGTATCAAACGTATTTCAGTAATCTATGAAGAGATTACTGTAGATATAATATAGTTAATTGATATAAGCGATTTCAATTCTCCTTAATATGACAAATCTCCAGTGTGAAATATCCTCAGTTAACGATCAACATAAAATAGATAGAGGTCATTTTTAATGTAATTTTAACTTTTGAATTCATCTGCAGTTATACGGTGGATACCATTAAACTTTACTTATTTAGTATTAAAAAAAACCAGAGCCATTCCGAGGAGTAACCTGTAAAACGCGGCCTCGCCGGGCCCTTTATAACAAGCTGCTGTGCTGTTCTAGAAGACCTTCATTAATTTCACTGCTAGGACTTCTGCATTACGGAAAGACATTACTTAAGGAGTGGAAAGATACAGAAAATTAAATAAAACTTAATTGCTTTCTTTTTTTTTTTTCAGATCCATGCAGCCTTTTACTCCAGCGCCATAGTTGTAATTTTTGAAATGTTAAAGAGGATCTGTCACCCCCCCCTGCTGCATGGCAATCAAAATGCAGCACTGAATGCAGTATGTCTGCTGCATTCAGGGAAGGGGTCCCCATGTGTCTGAGTGCTGTGTACCCCAAGATATAGCCTTAGTAAAACTCACTGTTAGAAGCCATGAGGGCAGACCCTGATGCAGGAGCCAGCTTGATTGACTGGGGCCATTCCCTCCCCCTCTGCCTCTCTGTGCTGCCTCCTGCTGTGCTGTTTATGCTTTGTTCAGACAGCAGGGCAGGAATTTGGAGCTGATGTCAGAACAAATTATTTGCATGCTGTGTGCGGCAAGATGAGTGACAGAGAGGAGGGCAGAGCTAGCACAGCAGAAGCAGCACAGAGAGGGGGAGGGAATAACCCCCTGTCAATCGAGCTGGCTTCTGCACCAGGGACTGCCCTCATGGCTTCTAACAGTGAGTTTTACTAAGGCTATATCACGGGGTACACAGTACACAGACACATGGGGGACCCCTTCCCTGAATGAAGCAGACATGCTGCATTCAGTGCTGCGTTTAGATTGCCTTGCACCAGGGGGTGACAGGTCCTCTTTAAGCAGCGAACGGCCATTTTTCTTTCCTATAAAACCTCAACTGATTATTTTCAGGTTTAGGGTTTAATCAGATTGCTTATTAAATTCCATTAGTCTGCATCTGATAGTCCGGCATTTGTTTCTATCGCACTATCGTAATATATTGGAGTATTACCCAAGTCCAGAAACAGATGACTGAGCAGAGAAAACCAATTGGAAAATGAGAAAACAACTTGATAGCATCAAATTAACTTTGTATTTATTTTTTTCTAAAGCTTTTCTATTCATATGCTTTTTTGAATGTTTGTTAACCTAGCATCTGTCAAGTCTCATCCGCAACGTGTAACGTCCATCCGTCTGAGACTACCACTTAGTTAGGCAGAACCTCAAGTGACTCTGAGAACCTTTAACCCGTGTATAGGGATCTGGAATTATAGCCAGGAGGTAACTGCCTATGGATAAGTAGCAGTCCAGAGGAAGGAATGGTCGCCAAACAGGGATAAGCCGGGAGGTCAGGAAAGACAAAAATAGGATTAGATATCATGGTCAGGGAGTCGAGTCAAAACCAAGATGGCAAAAGAGTACAAAATCATGAGGAAGAAGAAGGGTCCAAAAACGGGTAGAAGTCAAAACGATTACGGTAATACTAGATACAATACAAGCTAAACAGGGGAGCCAAAAACTATTTCTGGCAGCTTGCAAGAAAAGGCTAAAGGTATATGTAGGGTGTGGTACTTTCCAATAAGCTGGCGCTCAGGAACTAATAGCCTCACCCGAACCAGCACACATTAAAGGGCTCGTCTCACACAACGATATCGATAACGATATCATTGCAAAGTCACTGTTTTTGTGACGTTGCAGCGATGTCGACACAACATTGTTGCGTGTGATACCTATCAACAATCAACGAAATGTCGTTGATCGCAGATTTATGAACCGGTTCATAAATCAGTCGTTGGTCGCCCGCTGGACGCGCAGCATCACTGCGTGTGACAGCAACGATCAGCGAACTCCTAGCGCCTCACAGCAAGCTGGTATCCAAGGTGAACAGCGGGTAACTAAGCAGAGCGCGGCACTTAGTTACCCACTGTTTATCTTGGATACCAGCACTCTCGCTGGTCCTGATCGCTGGTGAGTCTGTCGGTGTGACAGTTCACCAGCGATCAGTCCACAATGTGGCAGTGATCCCCATCGTTGGTTGGATCGCTGCCACATTGAAGCGTTAAACGGGCTCTTTACACTGCCAGACCGTGAAGCACCACATGGCCCAGCCACTATAACCCTAGTGGATAAGCGAAGGCTACTCTTTCCAGAATCTCCTGCAAAGATTTCTCCTTGATCACCAGCATCATGTAAAATGTGGATATGGCAGTGCCTAGTGATGGTGGCAGAAGCCTTGGGAGCAGGCTCTGGCAGGGATGTGACACAAGGAGGGCATGAATACGTTTATTGAATAATATACAATTGGTAATGGGTACTAGATTCTAAAGTTAGAACATTTGATCCAAGGAATCTAGTGGATTGCATATGTGAAGTTGGGAAGGAAATTTTCAGGAACGTGCAGCAATTAGCTTCTGCCCCATAGGGTTTTCTTCCTATTGTTAAAAACATGTTAGGTTAGAAATTAAACTTCTTAGACCTGCCTATTAATATGTTTTTTTTTCCTAGTCAACAGGGACAGTATAGAGGGGGGTTCACCCCTAAAGTCAGAAAGGAGAGCTACTACTTATGACTCCTGTTCTATTGAACGCAATTATTTGAAAATTGGACAGTAATCTGAATGGTTGCAATGTAATATGGTACTAGGTTTTTGCTACTGTAGTTAATCATGACTTCTGTCTGCAAAAACAGCTTCACAAATTGCTGCGAATATTTCGAGTGGTACTCGGGGCGATCACCTGATAATGATTCCAGGTGCACCATTTCTGATCTTTACTCTTAGTTTGGATAGACTAAAGGCCCCTTCACACGGGGCGACATCGCCGCCAATTACATAGGCGACGTAGGGTCGTGGCCTATCGGCGGCGACATCGCCCCTACGTCGCCTCATGTAAAGGAGTGATGTCGGCACCGCCGAGTAGTCGCCTGGTTTCAGAGCAGTGCTCTGAAACCAGGCGACCGATCTGGGGCGATGTACACACATCGCCCCATGTAACCGGCCGCCGGCGACCTGTCAGGTCCTGCATCGCCGCTGGGGTTATCAGACACCCCGGCGGCAAAGCTGTCTGACAGCTTTCCAGCGCTGGAGATGTCGCCCCATATAAATGGGGGACGTCGACGCTAGCGGAGCGCCAAAAATGTGCGTGCACCCGCCAGTCGCCTCCGTCATCTCCAGCCCCGTCGCCAGGTGTGACAGGGCCTTAATGGTTTTGGAACAACACAAGCCAGACATGTTATTCAAAGCAAGGATCACCAAGTTACGGCTTGCCTATTTTGGCCATATCATACAAAGAGAGCACTCAAGAAGGACATCATCGTTGGAAGAATATAAGGAATATAAGGTGAAGAGTAAGATCAGCAACCCGATGGCTTGATACGATCAAGAAAACTGCACAAAAGATCATGGTAGACCTATCTAGGCTGCACAAGATAAATCTTCCTACAGAGCATTCATCCATCAAGTCGCATGGCTCAAGATCTAGCTGTAGGCCATTAAATAAGAAATAACCAATGGTTCATCTTACAAGATGGTTGCCTCAGCACAATATTCATTCTTAGTCTGTATAGTGAAACGTTAGCCATTGAGCTAGGGAGTCAAGAGTTGTGTTACTATGGACAGTTACCCCCCCACCCAATTCCATGGGCGAAATAAAATATGAAAGTAAAAAGGAGCAAGCTCTAGCTCCACAAATATAATCTGTACTGTTACATGTTAAAATTCCAAATAGCATCCATATTGGCTTAGAACAATAAAAACCACAAAGGTGTTTCTTGAGCGTCAAGCACTGTCAGTCAATGGTATCTTACATATTGAGAAGTTCTAGTTCAATTTTTGTTGTTTGAGTCATTTACCGTGAGTTCACAGTGACACACAGTGATGGCCAACACACATGTATTTCAAATGTCGTAACTACTGTAAATAAAAATCTTATGAACTCAAGTTGCGCATAAGTTTAATGTAACTTGTATGCAAGTAACGTTAGCAATAGTGCCACAACGTTAATAGAAATTGTTTAATATACAAGACATATTGTGAGAAGTTGATTTGCCACAGGTTTGCATATGTTATTAGGCTTCACTCTTCATCAGTTGATTTGCATGGAACACCTCCACTGCTCCAAGGATAAACTGATATTTAGACTGGGTCATAATGGTCTCCAGCCCTTCTTGAGGTATCAACCATTAAAAGAAACCTAAGTCTTCAACTCAAATGCCCAGTATAACAACCAATGTGAGGAGTTTCCTGCAGCAGGGGCCTGCAGTAGTTGAGGGCAAGGCAAGATCAAGGCCAGGGCCACAGCACAGCCTAGGCTGGGCGGAGCCTGCCCCAGCCGGCTCCTTAGTGCAATGGTTCAGTTCTTTGGTACGCTCGTCAAGGGACAAACTATTCAGAGTCAATAACATTTTTGAAGTTTGCTTTAGTAGAACAGTTTCAACATGAGAGTTGGGAGTGGGCTATTTACAATGACACATTTGGCTGCAGGCTGTTCCCCTTACCTCAGTACCTCCTGACTCATGTCCCTGAGCATCAGTGCTACACGCTGTGAATTCCAAGTCTTTTGTCTGTTCTATCTCTACCTAGCTCATTGGGACACATCCACAGGACCACTGGGAAGCCACTAGACATGGTTCCCCAGCACATTTGTGGCGACCGGGCGTCCACAGGGTGAATTGCAGCGGGACAGGTAAGACGGTCAGCTCACAACAACACCCACACACACACTCCGACCCTGAGCCCAAGTCACTTCAGGTCGGGTGAGGGGTGGCTGGAGTATCAAAATGTGGGTGGGATGCAGAGAGAACCTGGGCAAAGGGGTGGAGGAACTAGACTCTAGAAAGAACCTAGGAACACTAAGTTGGACGAGACGATTGAGAGCTTTGCATGGGAGATGACCAATAAACTCCCTGGGAAGGGGGTGATCACCCCCCCCGGAGGATGGAGGAGAAGGGAAGCGTCACCAAGCCGAGACTCCCTTCAGTTGTATACTGACTAACAGACTGAGAACGACGGGTCCCGGTGGCCTGCACCACTAATGGCCGGACGGGAGACCAAAGCTGAAAACCGTGGACGCTAGAAGGAGCCAAGTGAGCCCAACTAACCCGGGTCACTGGTGGCTAGGCCAGATAAACCAGAGGGCCGGCTCTGTAGATTTGGCCAGCAACACTTTCTGCCCCTAACCACGAGGAGACACCCGGCGGTGTGCGGGAACTCCAAGCCCCCGAGACCTAACAACTGAGACGGAGTAGGATAAAGCCATCGGACGAGGTCTAGTGACCCAGAATGTGGGATGACTCGCTATAAAGCCTGTGACGGCTGGACCGAACCCGTACGTGAGAGCAGAGAGAACAGAAGGGCCCAAGAGGTACACTGAGGGGAGTGACGCAGAGGAACCATCCCTGCTGCAGTAAGAGCCCCAGCCGCTGACTGTTGCGTGGACCCGGTCCGTAGCTTGTGTGTAAAGAACTGCGTTTGTGAACCACTGTGAACTGTGTGTTGAGAAACGAGGAAAGTAAAATACCGGGCCAACTCAAGAACTGTTTGTGTGACTTATTGATACAGTAACTGCAGCTGCTCGCCTGCAGAGCCATACTCTTGCAACTTATGTGTGCCGGTTAGAGGAGCTGTGTGAGGAAGAAAAGTGCAGCATCCTGGGCGCGCAGGACCTCTCCCTCTGCCCAGGGACCCAGCCCTACCTGTGGAGGGCTTATCATCCCGGCTGCCGCCACTACCACTGTCCCTGGCAGATCCCACAGCAGCATTGGCCACGACCAACGGGTGGTGTCACGAATAACACCCCATCAAAACGTTATTAACTTTTTTCCCCTTTTTATTGTTGCACGGAGCCTGGCCACACCACCGTGGCACCCCAGAAAAGGTACGGTCCATCCGGCTCGGAGTACCCGGTCCCTGCAGGTGCGTCACATTCACAATAGAGACCTGTCCATCTTAGAATCTCTGCTTCAGACCCACTAAATTGACACCATCTGGGTTTCTGTCAGGAGCAGACGTAGAGCACCAACATTTGTGGAACACACGTGGCTGAGGTTCTGCTCCACGTTCCGAACGTTGGGCCAAATCCCAAAGTGACTCTCAGGGTCTGAACAATTTAAATGGGGGCTTAGGTTCCTGACAAAATTTCCTAATGGGGAACTCTCCTGTTGCTCTCCACTCTACAGGCCCTTTTATTTACTAAGCTCTACCCACAAGGAACACCCACAGCAACTGCCAATAACGTTGTTTGGGTAACGGAGTTCAGGGAGCAGCCTGTGCCTTTAGTAAGTAGAGGGCCACATATCTATTATGATATACACAGTTTTTAAATGCAGGTTCAAAACGCAAGGTATCCCTTTAGTGACAGGATGATGAAACTATTGACCCTCTTATATCTATACTACAGCTCTAAAGGTACCGTCACACGGGGCGATGGGGCTGGGGATGTCGGTGGCGACTGGCGGGTGCGCGCACGTTTTTGGCACCCCGCCAGCGTCGCGTCCCCCATTTACACGGGGTGACATTTCCAGCTCCGCGCCGAAGATCTGCCAGGCGGCATCGCCGCTGGGTGTCTGGAAACCCCAGCGGCGATGCAGGACAATGGGAGCCTATGGCTCTCATTGCCTGACAGGTCGCCGGGGCTGGTTAAATGGGGTGATGTGTGCACAGCGCCCCAGATCGGTCGCCTGGTTTCAGAGCACTGCTCTGAAACCAGGCGCCCTCCCGGCGGCGCCGACATCGCCCCTTTACATGAGGCGACGTAGGGGCGATGTCGCCGCCGATAGGCCACGCCCGTACGTCGCCTATGTAATAGGCGGCGATGTCGCCCCGTGTGACGGGGCCTTAGCTGTTAGCTCTGCAGACGAGAGCTCTTTTTTTTCCACAGACATTCATGCATTGCTTGTCAGGATTACATTACAAAACATATTGTTCTTTAAGCTTGAGCTGTTACTGTCATTAAGTGCAATCTCCTCTTGTAAACGGAATCCCAAGTGCATATTATTGATCCATAGATATTTTAATGCATTTTTTACTGACCAGCGTGTCCAGTGATAAAGAATATGGGCAAAATTAGTTATCTGATCGGCTGTTTTGATTAATGGCGTGCCTCTGCTCCATTACACATGACAGCATTATCAGAATCATCCGTCGTGTCGGCTGGAGAAAACGTCATATCTATCTTTTTCTTAATATTTAAATGCCAAATCCAAAATGAAAGCGTGTGTGCGGACGTGGAGTTGTAATTTATTTATGTGGCTTTTTTTTCCCTTTTCTTTAGAACAAACTGTTGTCATGTTTCCGAAACTGCAAAAGGCGACAAGGTTGACTCTCTGCACAAATCAATGTTTTCTGGCTCAGGGGGGAAAATATAATCAGGATTCAGACGCTGACCTTGTCCAGAGTAAAACTTGTCTTACAATAATCGTGGACTGTCCAACAAATCATTATAAACATTATCCTGCATCCAGTGGAGAACTTATAAAAGTGATGTAACGGGGCTCTGGCCGTTATAAAAACGTGTATGTACATGGAGAGAGCGAGCACTGCATCAATCAGAATGCTTTCCTGTGTCGGGGCTTTTCTAGTGAATTTTATCATGTTAAAGTATTCAACATGGACAGTGTATAAACTCATTTGTTCCAAAATGTCATTGCGCAAAATTACCAGGGCTTGTTTTCATTAAATACTAAAGATTTCTCATCTATACACAGGGTACAACCAATCAATGAGAGCTGTAGCTCCTAAAGTCCCCTATGTGAAACGGCCATTAGTTCTGGGTGGAGCCTCTATTTCAGGAGAGTCTTAATGGCAATGGGAAGTATAGAATGGAAATCTCTGGAGGAAAGAAACTATGTCATAAGCGTTAGTTAAAATTGTTGTCTGGGACTTGTATATTGATGGCCTACAAAGCCCCCATCACACACAGTGAGATCGCTGTTGCGTCACAGGTTTTGTGACCATTCACAATAGGTGATATCACAGCTCACCTCCTCCTCCTCCTATACAATGACTGATAACACCTCTATATACAGTAGATAACACAGGATCCACCATTCACAATAGGTGATATCACAGCTCACTTTCTCCTCCTGTACAATGACTGATAACACCTCTATATACAGTAGATGACACAGGATCCACCATTCACAATAGGTGATATCACAGCTCACCTCCTCCTCCTGTACAATGATTGATAACACCTCTATATACAGTAGGTAACACAGGATCCACCATTCACAATAGGTGATGTCACAGCTCACCACCTCCTCCTGTACAATGACTGATAACACCTCTATATACAGTAGATAACACATGATCCACCATTTACAATAGGTGATATCACAGCTCACCTCCTCCTCCTGTACAATGACTGATAACACCTCTATATACAGTAGATAACACAAGATCCACCATTCACAATAGATAATATCACAGCTCACCACCTCCTCCTGTACAATGACTGATGACACCTCTATATACAGTAGATTACACAGGATCCACCAATCACAATAGGTGAGCTCAATCTCAAGTGCCAAGTGGACCATACATCCAGTGGTTACCAGAAGACTCAAGGAAATTATTCTGGGCAATTGAAGAGGTTTTCCATTTCTTTCTGTAAAGTGAACCTGTCATGCTGCACATACAGTCCAATCTGTAGACAGAATGGTTTGGAGAAAAAGCTGAACAGAATTACGGTAAGTATAGATTTGTTTAAAAAGATTCAGAATATTTAGCATTTTAATAATTGTAGTCCCTGGTGTTTGTATGCATTTGTGTCTAGATGGTGGTCCTATTCAGTAACTCACAGCTATTTCTGCCCACACAGTCATACTGGGAACGCCATCATCACTGAATGTGACTGCTCAATGGACTCGTATGCATTCAAACACCAGGTCTCACTGCTTAAAAAGCAGGTTTTACTCCCGTTGTATAAGGGCGGTTTCACACTTGCATGCTTTTCTGTCCGACAGAAAACTCATCTGACCGGATCCGATTTTATTTTTTTTTTGTGAAATTGGATGCGACCGCACCAGTATTATGCCGGATTCAAGTGTCCTACCATGGTGACACAGTTGCTGACTGACCAATGTAATTCAATAGGGCTGTTCAGATGACCATTTTTTCACATAGACTGAGTATCTACAATCAGGGCTGCCATCAGGAAGTTCAGGGCCCCAAACTAGCAAAATTTGTGTGTCCCCTTGAGATTCCACCAAGCACCCAAGCAACCTTCCACAGTGCCAGTGTACCGCCCCAGGGTATGGTGGGGGATCTTTGGTGGGGGATCTCACTGGTGGCCTCCCCAGACCTGTGGCACCGAGGGGGAGACAGCCGCCAATTAAGGGGTAGGTCTTTATCTCGTGACACCACCTGTAGTGCTTGGTGACTAGACACCAGTGCCGCCACACTCCTCCGGAGGATGGTGGTATTGCAGCTAGGGTGGAGCAGCTCCCTACAGGTAGGGCTAATCCTCCTTGGCAGTGTTGATTGTGAGGAATGGAGCTGGGTTTGGCCGGGTTGTGGGTTAACGGGATAGTCTCTGCGGGGAAAGGGGGTGAAGAACGCATACACATGCTGTTGAATGTCTCTTTACCTTTTAGCCCTGATGAAGTGGCAGATTTAAAGCCACGAAACGCATAGGCAAATAAACCAGAACCTGATTAACCCTTAACTGGACTGGAAGTTTCTTGAGGTCAGCGCGGACTACATAGCCCAGCTTTTTCTTCGGTGGAAATCATTTACCTTTTACCTTTTACTGGTGGTATATCAGGTAAAAGTCTGGAACACTGCAGGGTGACCAGGAAACACAGTTGAATCTCCACAGCAAGTGGGTGTAAGGCTTCCGTGTCCTCTTTTCCTTGTGTTGAAGCTCCTGCCCCATGTAGGACTTGGCTGGCCTCCACTACTCTCTCTCACAACCTGCGCTGTCAATGGGAAACCTATGATAACTACCGCCGCTTCTCTCTCCACGGTGTCTGGCACCCTGAACAGTGATTAGCAGGTGACCGGGTGACTGATGTCTCCGTGGTTTGCTGGGTTTTCTGCTGGACGTGTAGCTCTCCTACAGAGGCGGACCCCGGTGTCAGGTGTGCTGTTCGGGCTAACCTATTCTGGCTCCTCGATCCCCACTTTTCCTCCTCTTTCCTCTCCTTGCCTTCTTTACCCACTCTTGGCTTGCCAGGACTCCTCAGAGGCTGTTTAGGGTCACCGGTTCGGACCTAACACTGCACTGATCACCAGGATGTATTCGCAGCTCTCCTAGCGTCTGACTAACGCCTCCCCAGCATCGGTATTTATAGGGGATCTTGCTTAAGGGCAGCAAGTTGGGCTTCCCCTACTGTGCTGGGGTGGAAGGTGTTGGTTGCACTAGTGTACCTGCTGTGGATTTCCATCTGTGTTCTAGGAAGGCCTGTGGGTACCTGTGGATGCAGGGTGCCACACCAGCGCCCAATCTTAGAAAAAGTCTATTTTGCACCACGTCCTCACCAATCACACATTAACAGTTCCCTTGAACACAATATCACAAACCTAGCCATCAGCTTATATAATATAATTATTATATTATAAAGCACCTTAATGGTCCTCCAAATAGTATAATGCACCTCATAGTCCTCCATATATTATAATTCACCTCCCTAGTCCTCCAGATAGTATAATGCACTCCATAGTCCTCGATTGTCATGATTGCCCCATGCAGTGTGTCTCGGACGCAATACGAGTTACTGCTGTGTGTGGTATCTGTTGTGCTGAGCTGTCAGTAGTTTATTGGCAGAACAGGCTTCCATTCTGGTTTTGGGAGGTGCTAGGTTGCTCAGGTGTTCCCTGTTCCCTGTGATTGCTCTGCTACTTTTACTGAACAAATACTCCCAGAATCTTGCAAGTTGTACATTCCATTTGAAGTTGGTCTGTACTCCTGTTTCTGTCTTTTTGTAATGTTTGTTATCTTATCCCACATTGTTGCTCGATTTCCTTTTTGTCTGTCCCTTGTACTTGTCAACATCTATTGTTAGTTCAAAGTACGATGTTGGGTAAGAGTGGGGGCCTGATGCCTTTGTTGGCATTGGGGCTTCCGACTCACGGGTCCATACACCAGTGAGGACAGGAATACCCTCATGATGGCCCTGTGTAAAATATACACTAGCTTTGCGGGCATAAAACACGGACACAAAGACAAGAATTTGGTTCAAAATTGTCCAAGCGTTCAACATGATTATTCATATGCTCGCCGGAACCCAGTCACATGACAGATGGGAACTGGGATCCCCTTTGAGTTCTCTAGATAATGACTCACTTTTCCTTTTTGAAACTGCCCATTGATATTGCTCTCAAAACCAATAAAATTAGTGTGTGTATATATTTAAATTATATATATATAGAGCAGGGTTGAATAAAAATTAATGCCTCCACCTTCATTACTCCTCAGCAGATGGCAGCACTGGTATGTAGCAAGTACTGGACTGTTCAGTAGACACTTCTCTACAGCTCCAGTTGATGAGGGCCTTAGCAATAAACAGTTGTGTTCTTACAGTGTAAAGAAAGGAACCCTGTGCAAATGGTTGCTCAATCAGATTTAAAGAATATGCAGTAATTTAATTCTTTACAGCAGAAGGTGTCAACCCCAAAGGAAATTAATCAGAGAATTCAAGCCGTGTATGGTGATTGTGTTCATGTGAGCACTGTGCCTTGTTGGGCTAGTAAGTTTAATGATGGTGAGGCGGGAACGTCTGACTTGTGTGTCAAGAAAGAGTTAAATGTACTGCGACAGCAACCTCTGAGTTAGATATGCAAAACACTGACAGACTTATTCAAGATGATCATCATATCACTCAGAGAGTAACTGGAAGCATAATCAGCATTTCATAAGAATGTGTTGGTCACATTATTGTTTTACTTGGTTATCTGAAGATCTGACAATGCCAGACCACACATTTCACATGCCACTACAGCAGAACTTCAAAGACTGCAGCTTACCACCGTACAGCATCCTCCATACAGATTTAACGCCGTCCGACTTTCATCTATCTATTCCTGATAATGAAAGAAGATCTGCTGGACATCACTATTCATCTGATTAAGAAATTGAGAGGACTGTGGATAGCTGGTTGTGGAAGCAAAGTGTCCACTTCTTTCTTGATATAGCCAACACATGCTTATCTGTCTGGATCTTGAAGTCCCACAGGTTTTGTGGCATTGCAGCGACCTTACAGTGATGTCACTGCATGTGACATGCCGCGATGAACTCACTGATCATTACAGAATGGCCAGGACCGTTTTTCGGTCGCTGGTCTGCCGCTGTCACGCATGCATCGGCATGTGTGACGGGCAACGACCAGCGTTCCCCAGTCTCTGCCCGAGACCCTGAACACTCCAAGCGACCGTCGGGTGTCGGGCACAGACTGGCTGATCACTGGTAAGTATGTATGCCTGTGTGGCATCTCACCAGTGATCACATAGCGATGTTCCATATCCCGATCGTTGGTCGGGTCGCTGGAACATCGCTATGTGTAACCCGGCCTTTAGCCCATACGCTGTGCAGATGTTCCTGTTAAAATTCCCGCTACTGGTTGTGGCACTGTTCCTGCTTGCACTTTGCATCCTGCCACTATGTATTAGACTGTTTCCGAGTTTTAATTGCATACATACGGTATATATCTCCTTCCTGCTATTTTTTTTTTCTTTGGCATGCGAGTCACATATTGCCTTAAGTCTTGGGTCCTTGTTTTGCAAGACCGTTTCCCACAAGCCCTCGATCAGCCGCCCATCTGGTCAATGCCTATGTCCTTTTGTTTTATGTCATTTTTATACTTTCTCAGTTGACCGTCCCTGTAAATCATTCTCGTTGACATGCTCTAAACAAGTCTTCGTTAATCCCTCTATCTGTTTACTTTATGAACTTTGCTCCCTCCCAAGCTCTTGCCAATTGGTGTCTGTTGTGAGAGTGAAGACCTACGTCTTATTCCTGGAGTGATAGAGTCCGGAGTTCCTTTACTTATTCGGTTACTCTATCAATCGATCATTTTAAATTTGGAAAATATTGCTGACTTTTGCCTACATGACAAATTAATCAAATCCATAAATGGCAATTTACAGCCGAACATATAACATGTTTTTTTTTTTCTTCAAATGTCTCTTGCAGAATTTATGACGTTTTTCAATTTCTTATCCAAAGTTTCCTGCCTGCAGCCGGTGCGAGGATGATAGATCTCCTCGAATTGATAATATAGCGTATAAATGTTTGGCCTTTAGCCACTGGAAGGTTTCATTTCTGCACAAATTAAAACATTCTTTGCAAATTTCTGCTACTCAACCATGTACCCTTTATACTTATCGAGCCACATTGCTAAATCGAAATGTGTTAATCTCGCCCCATGACAAATTTATGACTCCTTTCAGTTAGACTTCCATTAGTAAACATATTTGTCCCGGGCTTTCAGTAAGAGCACATGCAAGCAGACGATCTTTATTGGCTCCATAAAAAATTTTCACACTTTACCAGTAAATAACAAGAATTGTAGTTTACTGCAGCCCTAAAATAAGCATTACCCATGGAACAAAACTTTCCAGACTCCGAGCATAGACTGTGTTGTTTTATTGTCTTGTTTCTTTATTTCTTTAGCAATTCTTTTATGCCATCCTTGAATGACAGCGGCCATCACTTTCATCATTTTTTGAGTTTAGGCTGTTTCTTCCGTTTTGTCTTCTTTAATAGAGAATTTAATGACGTGAACGTCTGCACTCAGATCTTTCAGACTCAGTGCATATTGCCAAGGCAGTCTGAATAAAGACACATTAAGCCTGGCTACCGGCATTCATTAATGGATGGACGTATGAGGGGTTAGAGCATTGTATAATGAAATTAGTGACATCAGGAGCATCTGATGATGAGTGAGTAAACATGTGCTTAAATGAAACTGTGGTGCCCCACTGGTCAGAGCACCACGAAGGGGTACTGCATCCAGACCAGTGTGTGTGGTATGCCCGTGGTCAGAGGATGAGGGAGGTTCACATGTGGCTTTCTCCTACGCATTCACACACTTAAGAGTCAGGGGACCAATTGGCTCAAACCCGTAATCAGGGTAACTGGTCCCGGCGGGAGGTTATATAAGTGGGTAAGTGAAGAGCGGGAAGAAGAGAAACAGGAGTTTGTGAGGGAGGGTGCCTAAAGAGAGATGACCCATAAAAAAAGGGGGATGTTTGGTGTGAGCTAACACCCGGTGCCAGAACGTCGTGATAACCGGTCAGGGAGGAGCCGGGTCCACTAAAGGAGAACTGGATCCGAGCTCGGTGCAGGAGAGTCAAGCCTTCAGCCGCTAACCCAGAGGGCTGTGAGCAATCAGATAGCCACAACCCGGTCCAAAGCACATCCTCACCAGGGACTCCGTCCAAGGTTGTGAGCCCCGTAGAAAAGGGTGAACTCTATTGAGACCGTGGGCCTGGTGAAGAACAAGAAGCTCTGTGCAGGGCCGTGCTAAGGGAGTAAGGAGAAGTGCAGAGAGAGGGTAAGAAGGGACACAAAGAGAAAAAGAAGGAACACCGTTGAGAGCCACAGAAAGACACCCCATCCACTGGTGACTACCCAGGCCAGCTACCCGTGACTGTGTACCTGTAAATTGCTTGGAGGCTGACAGTAAGCCCGTACGGAGCCAAAGCAACGTGTGGTGTCTTATTTCATCACTGCCCCGGGGACCCTGCTCCACCTACGGGGAGCATCACCATCAGGCTGCCCATCCATCATCCCCGTTGGCTTGCAGCAGCGCTGGTGCCAACACCAGACACCATAGGTGGCATCACGAACATTACATTTTTATTTTATTTTCCACATTTTTCAGCAACCACCAGGGCCACAGGATCAACGCCCAGGGTCCGAGTCCCCACGGCCCTGGGGTGGGTCAAAACTATACCACATATCATATGGTTAGATACACCTGGTCAACGAGAAATATTTAACTCAAAGTGATCTTTGAGTTCAGACCTATACTATCTGCAGATTGACCATAATGTTCTACAGAGTGGTAGAACCAGAATGGCCCAAGATCAGTGAAGTGGTTAGGTAGATTTATCCAGTGTTAGACTGAGGTGGGGGGAGTCCACCAGTAACATTGACTCTAGGGTCTCAGTGATCAACCAGATTCAAGTATTACATACCCAAATTTACCTATTGGGTAGTTTTTAAAATGAATGATAAGATGCTTCCTTTATCTCTATATAATGAAACAAGTGTATTGTGCATTTTACTGATCCTGATAGGGGGCTAAATGACATATTACTGCAAAGGGGCCCACCTGAAGATTCTCCGGTTCACCTGTGGGCCAGTCCGAGCCTGTTAATGCACCCCATAGGCCTCCGTGGACCATCACTGCCACTTAAGTTTGATAGTTGGTGAGGTCCAAGCTCATAGAGACCCTGCTACATTTCCTTTTTATGTTAGGCACACAAATTTTTTTTCATTTTTTACTTTTTAAAAGTGGCAAAAAAATTAAAATGGGCTGATGCCAAAGTTTGGTAATACTTGTACATTTGTGTGCTTAGATAACTTTAACCAAGGTTTCAGACCTTAATTAGCCTTTTAGGGTTATGGCTTGTTCACTATCATCGTTAGGAAAAACCAAGAGATCAAATTTCACAGCTTTATAAAAACCCAGCCTCTTCATGCTAAAAAAACACATGGGTCTTTCTAAGCAGCTGCCTAGCACTCTGAAAATGAAAGTGATGGAGGCCTACAAAGCTGCAGAAGGCTAGAAGAAGATAGTAAAGGGTTTTCAAGTAACCCTTTCCTCAGTTAGAAATGTAATTAAGAAATGGCAGTTAACAGGAATAGTGGAGGTCATGATAAGGTCTGGAAGACCAAGCTAAATTTCAGTGAGAGCGGCTCATATGATTGCTAGAGAGGCAAATCAGAACCCCTGATTGACTGCATAAGACCTTCAGGAAGATTTAGCAGACTCTGGAGTTGCAGTACATTGTTCTACTGTTCAGAGAAACCTGCAAAAATATGGCCTGTATGGAAGAGTCATAAGAAGAAATCCTCTCCTGCTTCCTTACCATAGAATTCATTGTCACAAGTATGCAAAAAAAAACGCCTAATACATTTTGGAACCAAGTCCTATGGACCAGGAATGAGAGAAGCCAAACTGTAAAGTTCGGGGTCTATACTGAACACCTAGTGTTTGAGTATGGACCCCAAACTTGAAATTCCCTGATATGTCCAAATAACTTTTTTTTGGGTTTGGTTGGGGGAGCTGTAAAAATATCCAAAACAGTGATTCAATACCAGGGTTATCCTTACCGAGTACCACACGCTTGTACTTCCGGGCTTCTTATTAACTTCCTGATTATTCACTGCACTGGTTCCAACATTCAATCACAAACGCTCATTCTCTGTGGAAGTTAATGAGCGACCTGGAAGTACAAGTGCGCAGTACTCACTAAGTATAACCCTGCTGTTTAATCACTGTTTTGCTTTCTTTTGCAGCCCCTTGGCCACCATTTCATAACTTAAAAGTTCATGTTCGGGCTCAAGTTTGGGTCAAGTCCATTACCAAACCCGGACTTAAAATAAAAAAAAGTACCGTAACTCTAGTGTTGTATTCACATACTTTCCTGTACTGATGGTGTTTCTGGTCCTTTATCTACTGATGTTGGTTCCTAAGCTTTTTCCATGTGTTCTGATACTGTATTCGTTTACTGATGGTGGATCTGGTGATATATCATGTACTGGGATGACACTAGTTTAGGGGAAGATCTTGTTTTAACACCCTCCACTGCCTCATTCTGGACTTCAATTTAAGTCCACTGTCTTTCCATGAGAAAGGAGAGGAGGGGTTTGGATTTATTGATACTGATTTTGGTGCTGTATTCTTGTAAAGATGGTGGTTCTTGATATATACTGATATACGGTTCTGATGCTTTAGTCATGCACTGATGGTGGGTCTGGTGCTGTATGTGTATACTGATGTTGTCTTTGCTGCTGTGTGCATGTACTGATGTAGGTTGGGGTGATGTATTTATGTACTGATAATGGTTCTAGTGCTATATTCCTTTACTGATAGTACTTCTGGTGGTTTATTTTTGTACTGTATTGATAATGGTTCTGGTGCTGTATTCATTTATTTCATAGTGGTTCTGATGAAGCTTCTTGTCCTGTATTTAGTGATGGTGATTCTGAGGCTGAATTTATGTACTTGTTGTGACTCTGGTGTTGTATTAATGTACTGGTGGTGGATTTGGTGTTGTATTTATGTACTGATATGTATTATGGTGTTTTATATCCATGTACTGATGGTGGTTCTGGTCCTTTTATTCCTTTATGATGGTGGTTCTTTACTGTATTAATGTACTGATGGTTCTGCTGCTGTATTCATATACTTGTGGTGCTGTGGGTTTTTTTGTATATTGATGGTGGCTCTGGTGTCCTATATGTACTGATGGTGGTACTGATTCTGTAGCAATATAGATATTGTAATTCTTAACTTATCGGCATGCTATTTGGCTTTGTTCATAAAGTGGTGTGCCATCTGACAAATTAAGGGCTACTACAGCTGCACTTATTTTAGGAGCATTATAAGGGTTTGCCAGTTTTTATTCTTAGTGCAGTTTTCTTCTCAAATTCATCCAATTGCATAACACCTCACATGGAAAAACTGTTTGTTTTATTGGAGGAGGCTGATGGACTGGTTTGTTCACATGGTCTTTTTACTAGAAGCCTTAAGGCCACGTCAGACGCTTCAATTTGATGAATGATATTGTTAGCGATCACATGCATGTGTGATCGCTAACAACATCGTTCACATCGCTGGTGAGCTGTCACACAGGCAGACTCACCAGCTATGTGGACCAGCTAGAACGCTAGTAACCATGGTAAAAATCGGGTTACTAGGCGTCGCACGGCGCTTAGTAACCCAATGTGTACCATGGTTACCATCACCCAGCATAGGCTGTGCCGCTGGGAGTCGTTCATCACGGTGTCACACAACGGATTATCGCTAGATTTGAGGTCCTGCTCACAAATCTTCCACCAAACAATCAAGTAATTTTTCGTTGACAGATCGCTCGGTTACACGCAACGACGCACAAACGATATCACTTAAGTGATCAAAATTCCGGATCGCTTAAGCGATATCATTCACCAGATTGAAGCGTCTGACGTGGCCTTTAGTGTACCTGGAGTGAAAACTAGAGGTGTCCAGGCTATCATATATTATGCCACGCACACCATGTTCCTGGGAGTAAGGGGACGTCACTGGAGATGTCGGCGGTGACGGGCGGGAGCGCGCACGTTTTTGGCGCCCCGCCAGCGTCACCGTCGCAGGTTTACATGCGGCGACTCCTCCGGGGATGCACCAGCGATCTTACAGATGGCAGCACCACTGAAGTGTCTAAAACGCCGTAACATGGGCGCCTATTGCTCCCATCGCCTGTGAGATCACCATCCACCGTTTACATGGGGCGATGTGTACACATCGCCTCAGAGTGGTCGCCTGGTTTCAGAGCGCTGCTGTGAAACCAGGCGACCACTCAAATTCGTCACCCTCGCTTATTCACATTAGGCGACCCATCGCCTATAAAATCGCCGCTGAAATCGCCAGGTGTGACGGTACCCTAAGACTTAAGTGCTGCCACGGTGCAGAATAAGATGCTAGTGGAGGCCAAAATATCTTGAGTGATGAGTTCTGCTTTTGTCTTTGATGTAGTGATAGCCAGGGATTGGTCTGGAGACCACATGAGGCCTTCATAAGGGAATATCACACCGTTATACTCCCCGGATTATGGTGTCAGGTGACAAAATATATGGCAGTTGTCTCTAGTCTTTATTAAAGGTGCACTAACAGCTCGATGTTGCATTTATTTGGCTAGGAAACAAGTGAATATGGCAATTTGTCCAAAGTGTCACTGAAGCCGTTTTTCAACCTAACAGGAAAAAGTGCCCATGTTGCTAACAGTATTGCGAGCAGCCTGTATGCCTAAGCATGCTCCTATGCAGTGGCATAACTTGAAGCTCATGGGCCCTGATGCAAAACCTCCAATGGGGCCCCCAATTCTAGTATAACATTGGTCATTTCATTTAGGCCCCCTAGGCTCCAGGGCCCGGGTGTGATCGCAACCCCTGCTCCTATTGTTGTTACGCCCCAGCTCCTATGGCCTGCAGCATGTTTGGACTTATCTCTTATCTAAGCCCATCTGTGGACGTTGTTGGTCAGTAATTGCAAATAGAGCTGCCAGCAGTGGATCTTGATAATTAGCCCAAGTTCGTTCATTCCTTCATTCAGCATGGCAGAGCGTTCCTCAGACAACCATTAATAACCTCAATGATAGCAGCCAAGGTGTGTAAGCCCGTTCACTTTTACGCATGGTGCTCATACTGACGAATGAAAACGGCAAATATGGATGTTATACAAATTTTGATTCCATTTACTCATCATTTGCAGATCATCCACACTTCTATCGATTCTATGATTTCCACAATCCCACAACATATAATGCAATTTCACAGCTTCAATGTTTGGTGTACCTGTGTATCTGTGTGTGTATATATAATTTTTCATTTAATACTTTACGGACACTTGGATTAGGTTTCTGACAGCTGCACAATGCACACGGAGTTATGAGCATGCTAATATGGTATCTTTCTATTTATAGTTTCATGGGATATAATGGTTAACCTAATATTCCTCTATAATGTACCAATACATTCCTGCGGTGGTGACGGTCTATCTGCCATGCACTGAGCATCTGCTGGGAGGATCAGAAAGGTTACGTTCTTAGACCATGACCCGCAGACAGTCGCCTCGTCAACTGATGAAATAACGCACCCTAATTGGCAAAAAACAGCTGCAAAAATTAGAGTACAAATAGCATTTTAAACAAAATAAAGCAAACGACTGATATTGCTTCAAGGAAGTACTAATTGGCAATACCTAGCTAATGCCAGCCAGTCACAGGAAGGAAACATTCCGTTATTATTTTTAATAATGTTTACAAGTATATCCAGCCATATCCAACCAGTGAAAAATGTCAGCCTTGGGAAAAAGTGGCAGAACTACTTTTCAGTTGTGAAGCCGCTCATCTTCTCCCTGATAGCAATCATTAGTTTTATTTTTTAACCTACTGCTCAAATGAAGATGGATGAGTGGGATACTCTTAAATGCAAGCTGCTTATGGACAGAAAAATGGCTTTTCTGCCACGAAGGATGATATTGCCGGATGGATTTCAGTTACTGGAAAGGGAAAAAAAGAGTAAATATATAAGGAAACACACAATATATACATTCAGATAGTTAAGGCTCTTTTGACACTAGCGTCATTGCCAGTAAATGGCTGTTTTATTTTTCCATCAAACACAAGGAAACTTGGAGAGATCTGATTATAATACAGTCAGAATGTGGACACATCCCATTGACTTATAAACAGATGCCATGACTATAATGTTGGCACAGCCTAAATGACCTAAGACCCATTCCAACACACAATATGTACCGTATTTCTTTTAATCCACTTCATCATCTCCTTTACATTCACAGAATATAATCACACTATTCATTTCAACATGTCCAACCTTCCATAGGCACTTTCCCAAAACTGTATGGACAATGCGGGTTTGGCAGTTCACCCCAACGATAATTAAACAGCTGATAATTGCAACAGTAATATCAACAGTAGATCAAAATCATAATTTGACCCTAAAACCTCAATCTTTATTAGTTTCAGCAAAAATCACCAACGGCAAAACAAAGATAAAAACTAGGTGCACAGAACGTGTAGAAGGAAGCGGTTGACCTTATCGGCACCCTTGTGTCAATTTGGTGCCCCCCGCTCGTCGGCGGCTGTCCCTACACTTGTCTGTACTGACCCAGTAAGTGGGAAAGAAGTGCTCCCCTTCTCTGATACACTAGCCAGGATCAAACTACCAATGTGCTCCGGACTAAACACCTTTGTCCTAGTGTTAGAAGAATCTGATGTCCCACACACTAGTACCCTGCCTATCCGTAGGGGTCGGCGCCCTAATGGTTACGGTCTGGCGCCCCCACTCCTCGTAGGTTGTCACCTCAAATGTCCCTGTAGATGCCACCCAGTGTGTGCCACTTCTAACAGGGACATCACAATGCACTCACTGATCTCAGGGAGACCAGTCAAGGAAAACACTGCGGGCAGCCGACTAAAGCACTCAAACACAGTGAAATCCATGTTGCATTGCCCCCTGGGAATTTGAATATGCTAATGGAGTCCGTGGAGGCTCGATTAAGAGTCTCAAACACGGGACTAGGCAGATATCCCTCCAGGGAAGGACCTAGCCCTGGGGTGGAATCCTTACGGAGACCACCATAACCACCATATTAAGTGTCGCTTTTAGTCAATATCCCACTCAGTTACGAGTTAAGGATATGACAAGGGAATTAACAGAGCCAGGCATCCATCCACAGACAGCTGCCTTGGGGTATTGCCCCACTTCTAACAGGGAGGCCTCACTTTCATACAGGTGGACATTGGTGGTCAAATAGCTTATGGGTACCTCGCTTTATGCGTGGACCCTCAGACTGTACCCCATGCCACAACGTGTTTCCATAGTTCATCAGGAGGCTTGATGTAGTGTTCCGATCTGTGACTCTGCTGATGATCACATTCCCGACATGCTGGGGAGGGGGGGGCACCAGATCAACACAAGGGTGCCGAACTCCGCTGGCAGGCAGTGGAAAGGAGGGAGGGATAGGATCAGGTCAACCGCTTCCGTCCACACTTTCTGTGCACCTAGTTTTTATCTTTGTTTTGCTGTTTGTGATTTTTGCTGAACCTAATAAAGATTGAGGCTTTAGGGTTAAATTATGATTTAGATTTTCAGTGCACACCAACGGAAACATCATTGAAGGAGTTATCTGGGATTTTTATAAGAAAAAAAAAATGTGCCTTAGCACGAACAGGCTGGTAGCTGCCACCTACCTGCCTGTTGTGCCCAGCACTGTTCACCACCGTTCACCCCCGCAACAGAGCAGGTGCAGAGCACTCCTACTGGGGACAGCATGGTGGGGTAAACAGAGCAACAGCTTCTTTTCTGCTCTGCTATGTTATAGGGGTGGGACAGCTGACATCATGCTACCTGATTGGGGGAACCAGTTGTCAATCAGCGTGACATCTACTCTGATACCCTTGGTCTGTGCCAACTCCATGTCAGGGGTGAACGGTGTCGGGCACAACAAGTGGTTAGGTGGCAGCTACCTGCCTGGTAATGCTTAGGCGCAATTTATTTTTAATTTTTTTTTGGACGGGGGGGTAAATCCTGGATAACCCCCTTAAGGCTGGAGTTTTCGACACTAATCTTAATCTAAAATGCATTGAAGTGAGGTGCGCCACATTTGTTAAAAGGCATGTACCGCTCAATGAATTTGGCACACCTCTCAGCTGCCCCTGCCCAGTGTCATAAAATTACCTCTGTCGTGAAGTGGAGCTCATTTCATTATTATTTGTCACTTTTTGTGGTATTTGACTTTGTTTGACTGCACTAGGCCACCACCCAATCTGCAAATATCAGTCCACGTTTCCAAAAGTTGGAGCTGGCTTAAAAAATACAAAAGTCACAAAATCTCTGCAAATTTTTAAAACCAGTTTATATGCAAAAATGCTTGAGGAAGTGACCCTACACATTCCATAGTGTTGTGTTATGGAGCTGTAAACACCTTGGGGACCTCTGTATGGTATTATAGAATTTAAGACGTTCTGCTATGAACTATAAATGTCATATGGATGTATGCCTCCTTATGAAATCATAGGCATGTGGGCAGTATCAAAACATGAAGCTCATGGGCTCCAATGTGAAAGCTCCAATGTGGCCCCTAATTATTGCAACTCTTTAGTAGTAAAATTATTTTTCTATAGGCCATAGGGACTTTTGGGGCCCCCTAGGCTCCGGGGCCTGAGTGTGATGGCAATCCTTGCACTTTTTGTAGTCACGCCCCTCCCTGCGTGTGGTTAGACCGAATGGTCCCGCAGACATCTGAGTGGCCTATTATGGCATTGTACAACTTGAACCTTATAGGGATGCAATATAATGCAATATAATGCAGCATTGTGTATGAGGCCTAATCTTGTGGCATACTGGTTACATCCAAAATGCTGTGTTGCACAGTGGATGAAATTTGTAGAAATATCGTGTCCACGGTGTCTGGTTTTTCTCCGCAGCATAAACTGACATGCGAGGCAGCTTCCTGCTCAGCAGCATCTCAACCTGTGGAGACGGTTGCAGTCTCGGTAGGAGGATGCAGCCAAAATCCACTGTGTTCAGAACACTGATCATGGGCACAGACGGCTGCTTTCACCTGCGGAGATCACCGGCATCCCCACAAGAGGAAGGAAAATGCATCCAGGACACAGTGTCTAAGCATGGTGGGCATGTACCCATAAAGGTGTTCTTATATGAATCATTTTCAGTTGCAATAGTTGGAGAATGCAGCCAAAAGCCACCACGCTCAGAACACTGATCGTGGGCACAGGTGGATGCATTCACCCGCGCAGCTCTCCTGCATCCCCACAAGAGGAAGGACGCTGTGACCAGAACACAGTGTCTAAGCATGGTGGCCATGTACTGACGCACCCAGGGCAGGGTACTCAGCTCTCAGGCTCAGTCTGGGATGTCACAGGTGGCTCCCCGAGGCTGTGGCCCTGGTAGTCAATGGTTAAATAAATTAAATAAAGTATATAAGTTCATGACGCCACCTGCAGTACCTGGTGATGCTCACCAGCGCCGCTACAGTCCTCCGGTGGTCGGTGGTATTGCGGCAATGATGTTATAGTCCTCCGCAGGCGGGACTGGACCGCCGGGGCAGCGTTTCTGCAAGGAAACAGTTTATGCAAGGAAAGATGCAGCAGAGTTGAGAAATCACTTCACGGGTACTTTACTGAAAAACCTTTCATAGTCATTACAGTCTTTCAGTGCAGTGAGATGTTGTTTGACAAATGCTACGGGTGCTGCAAGTGGATTTTATGGTTGGCAGATGGATCCCTCACTGTGTGCTGTTCCTATTCTTTCTTTCCCTCTAATCCCAGTGGCTGTGAAGTCTGACCTCACGAAGATAGAATCTGACCTCCTGCTGTTCCTCATCTTCTTCTCCCTTGCACCTGTCGGGTGAACCTTCTTAGCGACCACCGCGGGAGCCTACCTCGGGTCTGATTTCTCTCTTAGTGGATCTTTTGGGAGTCGGGGCTGTAACTGAAGACCTCCCCGGTCATCGGGTTTCTGTGAGCCTTGTAGGTTCTCACAGGTGCGGGCCCCAGTACCCGGTTTCCTTCCTGGGGCAAACTCTCTGGTTACTGTGCTCCCCACTTGGAGTGAACTCTCCTTTGAGCTTCTTCCTCCCTTCCCTCCTTTCTGGGATCTCTTCTACTCGTCCTGGGTCCCTCAGCCGAGGAGACCCTCCTTGCTCCCCCCAGGCCGACTGCCTGGCTCCTTCCTCCTCGACTCCTCTCGTCTCTCCTCGACTACTCTCTAGTGCCCCCTGGAGGTCACTATATTCCCTCCCGGGGTCCCACCCACCTGCTGACTAGTGTAGGGTGTGAGTTCTAGGGTTACACCTACTGGCCATAACTTCCACCTACAGTGGGGTGACTACACCGCTTTTATGGGTTTAGTACCCCTTTTGTGGCACCTACATCGTGGGGCGCCACAGTACCCTTTAAGGTGTTCTTATATCAATCATTTTTATACCAAAAATTAACATGTTTCTAACATAAAACAGACAATGGATGACTGATCATAGTTTGCTTCCAAGTGTCTCACATGGGATCTGCTATGAGAAGGTTCTGCACAGTATCTGTCTCCTCAATACCGGTATTTCTCCAACAATTACCAAAATAAATGCTAATTGCCTATTTTATCAACTTTTTACCATTTTTTTGTTGTTTTCAGTTATTTCTACATGCTCAATATCAAAATGCCTGTCATTGTCACATTCCGGAGTTCCATCCACAATGCAGTGTTATATATTTTTGTTTATACGCAGATTTTTTATCTTCCCTTTTCAATGTGTTTTGAGAAGTATTCTCACTCCGACACCAATTAGAGCGATTTAATTTCAATGGGTAAAGTCTTTTACTGTAACGTGTTGCAACTTTACCTTGTCTTTGTAAAACGAGGGCCTTCGTCCTCCAGCTGCAGCACACATCGTCACATCACAATGTTATCATCCCTAATTACTGGCAATTAGGTAAAAAATAAAAGCATAAAAATTACGTGCATCGTCATTTAATAAATATCAAGTAAGAGCAATTCTTACAAAAACACATCTGTTTTTCATCTCTTTTAAAAAGAGAATGTACCTTGTGTGACGGACATCAGTTACATTAATACATAATAATAATCTTTAATTATATAGCACTGACTTATTCCGGAGCGCTTTACAATTCAGAGGTTCATATACAAACAGTCATGGGTAACATTTATAAAAATATACCAAATAAAGCCAAAATAAGAGCCTACAATCTACAATGGATTGGAGGTGACACAAAGTACAGACGCTTAGTTACAATGATGGTCCAGACAACTTGAGTAAACACGGGATAGATTAAAGCTGCATGAGCCGACACCAGCTAATCTGTGTAGAGCTTTTAGGTTTGGTGGAGTATGACAGAGTTTTGTAAAGAGAAATAGTGAAAGGTGTACCTATAATGAACTTTGATTAGGGAATCTGATAGGCTGCCCCTGAAAAGATGTGTTTTTAGGGAGCACTTAAAATTATGCAAAGTGCGGAGAGTCCTAATTAGGGTAAAGCATTCCAGAGAATTAATGCAGCTCAGGAGAAGTCTTGGAGCCGGGAGTGGGAGGTTCAGATTAATGCAGATGTTAGTCTAAAGTCGCTTCCAGAGCGAAAAGAACGGGTGGGGTGAAAGACAGAGATGAGGGAGGAGAGGTAGGGAGGTGCTGCACTGTGAAGAGAACAGGTGGGATGATAGACAAAGATTAGGAAGATGCCGCACTGTGAAGACAATGGTTAGGGTGATAGACAGATGAGGGAGGAGAGGTAGGGAGGTGCCGCACTGTGAAGAGAACGGGTGGGATGATAGACAAAGATTAGGAAGGTGCCGCACTGTGAAGACAACGGTTAGGGTGATAGACAGATGAGGGAGGAGAGGTAGGGAGGTGCTGCACTGTGAAGACAATGGTTAGCATGATAGACAGATGAGGGTAGAGAGGTAGGGAGGTAGGGAGGTGTTGCAATGTGAAGAGAACGGGTAGGGTGATAGAGATGAGGGAGGAGAGGTAGGGAGGTGCCGCACTGTGAAGAGAACGGGTGGGATGATAGACAAAGATTAGGAAGGTGCCGCACTGTGAAGACAACGGTTAGGGTGATAGACAGATGAGGGAGGAGAGGTAGGGAGGTGCTGCACTGTGAAGACAATGGTTAGCATGATAGACAGATGAGGGTAGAGAGGTAGGGAGGTAGGGAGGTGTTGCAATGTGAAGAGAACGGGTAGGGTGATAGAGATGAGGGAGGAGAGGTAGGGAGGTTCCGCACTGTGAAGAGGATGGATGAGGTGATGGACAAAGATTAAGAAGGTGCCACACTGTGAAGAAAACAGGTAGGGTGATAGACAGATGAGGGTGGAGAGGTAGAGAGGTGCTGTACTGTGAAGAGCTTTGTAGGTGAGAACAAGCAATTTGAATTGGATCCTATAGAGTATGGACTCTGTCACAGAGCGGATGCATCTGAGTAGCCATTAGCCAGAAAGGTGACCTTAGTTAATGTATTAAGGATGGACAGGAGAGGGGAAAGCCTTCTGAGGGGGAGGCCAATTAATATCTATTATATAATTGCCTAATGTTCTCTGTCGGTCACGGAAATCGCGCGCCAGCACCAGGGTGCTCATTGGTGGCCGCCAGCGGCGCGCGCCAAGCCGCACATTGTATTTCAAATATGGCGCCATGGCGCTCGCTGCTATTCTGATTGGTCGCCTCGTTCATCGCCGACCAATCAGAGAAGTGGTGCACGGTTTGAATGCCGCTTCTCTGGTCGCTGCGTTCAGCGTCGACCAATCAGTGGAGCGGTGTGCGCCAAGGCGCCCTATTTAAGATACACTGTGCGCCTTGGCATGCGCCGCTTCTCTGATTGGTCGCCGCTTTCAGTGCCGACCAATCAGAGAAGCGGCGCAAGCTTTGATTGCCACGAGCTCTCATTGGTCGTCGCCCTATGTGCTGACCAATCAGACGCAGCATTCAAACTGCGCGCCAAGTCTCTCATTGGTCGCCGACAGCGAAAGCCACCAATGAGCGCCGCGGTATTCAAATTGCGATATTGGCGCGCAATTTGAACTGCTGCATACAAGGTCTGTCAGTCAGTGTGACGTAATTCACTCCTGTATACAAGATCTGTCAGTCAGTGTGACGTAATTCACTCCTGTATACAAGGTCTGTCAGTCAGTGTGACGTAATTCACTCCTGTATACAAGGTCTGTCAGTCAGTGTGACGTCATTCACTCCTGTATACAAGGTCTGTCAGTCAGTGTGACGTCATTCACTCCTGTATACAAGGTCTGTCAGTCAGTGTGACGTCCTACACTCCTGTCTACAAGGCTGTCAGTCATAGTGTTTTGTTCTTCAGTCATATATACATATTATAGAACACCCGATGCGTTAGAATCGGGCCACCATCTAATAGAATTATAATGATCAAGGCGGAAGTGGATCAGGGTCACAGTGAGGGTTTTCATTGTTTCCAAAGTGAGAAAGGGGTGAATTCTAAACTTCAGGTGGAAGGTTCTTCAGGTGCAAGCGATGAGCGGGTGATATAGTGGATTGTATATATGGGGTGAGCGAAAAATCAGTGTCAAACATAACACCCAGACAGTGAGCCTGCTGCCTAGGTGTTATTGTGGTGCCGCAATGTTCAGTTTTGGATAGAAAGTGGATTGCATACATTGAATATTATATGAGGGCATCTAGAATTACAGCTATATATAAATAATGTGGGCAATCGAGGCCCAAGTAAGTGCAGTAATAAAGGGACTTTCCTCTTCAGTGCTACATTGACATGCATGTGTGAATTGGTGCTGGATCATTTTTCCACTGGTGCTTGCATACAGCTACTGAGAGCTTTCTGATGTACAGTAGACCTCCTGAGTCGAGATGGACAAATCATACTTTAAAGTTTGGAGTTCATACTGAATACAGACTTTAAAACATTATTCAGTTTTCTGAGTCCGGGTGATTTATGTACGTATACCACTGAATCGAGCATTGCTGTGCTCGGGTACACTCTGTGCTCGGGTACACTCTGTGCTCGGGTACACTCTGTGCTCGGGTACACTCTGTGCTCGGGTACACTCTGTGCTCGGGTACACTCTGTGCTCGGGTACTCTCGGTGCTTGGCCCAGTAGGAGCCACTTGTAGTGTCTGGCTCACATTGGGGATAAAATCAGCATTATCAGATGTAGTGTGCACCAAAAAATGAAAATGACAAAAACCTGCACTCCACTAGAAGTGTTTTGCTTACGGTTGTCTGTGTGTGGGTAGAGAGCAAAACGGCCCAATCAGTGACTTATAATGACGTTTGGGTCAAGTATGGGTCCAGAACAAAACTTAAAAAAAAAAAAAAGTCTGTCAGAACCCACAGAACCTGAACTTCCATGGGTCCTCCACTCATCTCTAATTCTGAGGATAATGGTTCTCCTTGCGGAAAGGGTCAATGTCACTAAATGATATATCATGAATGCTTATGCTCTCTAGTAAGTATTCTATGTTACCCCAGTGCTGGATTCACAGCTACACTGTTCAATATTGCTGAATAGTATCCTCCATACTGCTGATTTCGAAAAGCTTTTGATCTAGTCATAAAGTTGTCTTTACATCTACACTGCTCATTACTTCTGTATAAGTCATAAAGTTGTCTTCACATCTGCACCGCTCATTACTTCTGTATAAGTCAAAAAGTTGTCTTCATATCTACACTGCTCATTACTTCTGTATACGTCAAAATGTTGTCTTCATATGTACACTGCTCATTACTTCTGCATAAATCAAAAAGTTGTCTTCATATCTACACTGCTCATTACTTCTGCATAAATCAAAAAGTTGTCTTCATATCTACACTGCTCATTACTTCTGCATAAATCAAAAAGTTGTCTTCACATCTACACTGCTCATTACTTCTGTATAAGTAAATAAGTTGTCTTCACATCTACACCGCTCATTACTTCTGTATAATGTCCTCCATGCTGCTTCTAAATATGTGTTACATAGCGACAGGAGGGAAGAGATCCTCATGTCTGTGCTTTGTGTAGGAGATCTAATACCAGCTAGTCTACCTATACTAGCTTAGCTGGAGGAGAGGAGAACTGTTTAAAAATGCAGGATACAAGTCAAATAATGGCCAGAAAGTGTACAAGCACAATAGCTTATTCTGTATGACAGGGACGCTTTAATATACATAGGGATTTTTACATCCGCAGACGACATGTTTATAAACAGCTCACGTTATTACCGACTCGTTAGGTATCGGAAGGGTTAATATCCAATTATAATGGATTCACGTGAATGAACCCATACGGATTTCAGAACATTTGCAGCCATTTCAAATTCTTCCCACCTTTCTTTTCTTTCAAGACATTAGTGAGAGTTTTCTTTCTTTTGTTCCCTGCTGATCTGGACAAAGTCGAGCAGACATCCATCTGAGCGTACCTGCTGAGCAAATCGCATTAGGCCTCTGTCATTCTTAATGAGTTAAACAAATTATCGTGCACCGACTAATCTACGGTTAGATAGTAACTGGACACCCTGGAAAAATGAGGCCGCCCGATCCTGATACTTTCTCTTCAAGATGGTACATCTATTACAAAAAATGTTCAATTTAATGAAAAGGAAATCATAGCAACAACAGTACACAGCGGGCCTATTGATCCCTGGATAGGAAAGATGCAGAAGGGCGAGTGTTCTAATATGGCATTCTCTTCTTAAGGTCTCTATACACATTACACCAACGTTGACTGAACCCACCTATATTGACTGGTTCGGCCACAGGTTCTGTATGGGGGTATATTTGGACCGCCAATTCTAATGTTCACAAAAGGTTAAGCTGCCGCCAAAGACATCTTTTAATTAATCTGTCACGATGGTGTCTTACTTCGGAGACTCGTGACAGTTTTGGCACTTGTATCTCACTCCTGCATTAAGAGCTTATATTAAACAATTTAGGAGTTAATGTCAGTTTCTGTTGCTAGCAAGCTAGCTTGTTCTTTGTGCAGGTGTGGCTACTCTGTGATCACTCCCATCCCCTTTGTAGGGTCACATGATTCCCAGCATCCTTTGATGGTGATTGAATTATTCCTGGTCAAGCTTCCTGAAGTGAAGGAGGTTCTCTGGAGAGCGGTCTGCTGCCAAGGAGCGTGACAGCAGGCATGACGTTGAGGGCTAATATCAGGGCCAGTGAGGAACTAGGTATCCTGCTCGGTGAAGGGTTGAAAGAACCTGTATAATTACAGTAGGGAGGTCAGGGACAGCCGCAGGTGAGTGCAGAAGGTAACCTCTTCCCTGTTCCCTGTGAGCAGGGCCCTCCACTGTATTTGTTCCCCCCAGTGTCTCCCAGTCTGTTTTGTGTAGTGTGCCAGATGCTCTTGGTCCATGCTCCACTATGATGCACGGTAGCCGGACACCCCCAGCGTGACAGGTCCTCTCATAGAAAACATAAGAGCACCCAATGAAGCGATTGATCCTATGTGGGTGAGAGTTGGGTGAGATAGCTGCTGCCTGAGCAGCTGTTTGGTTCGTCGGCCGACATTTGCGGGGGGGTGGGGGGGGGGGCTTACACTATGCCAGTAGAATAAAGTAGAATGAAGTTTTGTGGATATCTAAAGTTATTAATACAGGACATATACTATATCTTTGTAGGTAATCTTCCTCATGTTATGAGTGTGTAAACCGGCACGAGGATGTAACAGCACAGACAATGCGGAGGCAGTGGTAATTGAACCAACAGCAATTTATTTTCTTTGCACAAATATAGCTGCCTATAGCACAAGGTCAAAGATTAGCATGCTTGGTATCAATAAAGTAGGTTATGTATAACTAGATGTTAGCCCGATTCTAAAGAATCGGGTATTCTAGATCTAGACTATGTATGTAGTTTACTTATGAACATTTAAGAATAATGCAAAGCGAAGCTGGGTTTAAATCCTGTGACAATATCTTTGATTGCTTGCAGGAGGGCACAGCGGGTGTGTGCGGGCAGGAGCAAGCTGTGGAAGAGCAGGCGGGTGCAGGCAGGAGGGGGCCGGGGAACAGCAGGCAGGTTCGGGCAGGAGGGAGACAGGGAACCGCAGTGGGGGGTGGCAAGAGGGGGCCAGACCCCTCTGGTACTATACATACACACAGGTGACAGTGCTGATGCTGGTGGTACTATACACACATAGTACCAGCAGCATTGTCACCTCTGTGCACATGCTACCTGCAGCACCATTGTCACCTCTGTGCGCATGCTACCTGCAGCACCAATGTCACCTCTGTGCGCATGCTACCTGCAGCACCATTGTCACCTCTGTGCGCATGCTACCTGCAGCACAGTCACCTCTGTGTGTACATAGTACCTGCAGCACCATTGTCACCTCTGTGTGTACATAGTACCAGCAGCACTGTCACCTCTGTGCGCATGCTACCTGCAGCACCATTGTCACCTCTGTCTGCATACTACCTACAGCACCATTGTCACCTCTCTGCGCATACTACCTACAGCACCATTGTCACCTCTCTGCGCATACTACCTGCAGCACAATTGTCACCTCTGTGCATACTACCTGCAGCACCATTGTCACCTCTGTGCGCATACTACCTGCAGCACCATTGTCACCTTTCTGCGCATAGTACCTGCAGCACCATCGTCACCTCTGTGTGCATACTACCTGCAGCACCATTGTCACCTCTGTGCGCATACTACCTGCAGCACCATTCTCACCTCTGTGTGTACATAGTACCAGCAGCACTGTCACCTCTGTGTGTATTCTACTAACCGCACTGTCACCTGTGTGTATACTACCACCAGCATCAGCACTGTCACCTGTGTCTATTGTACCAGCAGCATTGTCACCTGTGTGTATTGTACCAGCAGCATTGTCACCTGTGTGTATAGTACCATCAGCATCAGCACTCTCACCTGTGTGTATTGTACCAGCAGCACTGTCACCTGTGTGTATAGTACCAGCAGCATTGTCACCTGTGTGTATAGTACCACCAGCATCAGCACTGTCACCTGTGTGCATTGTACCAGCAGCACTGTCGCCTGTGTGTATAGTACCAGCAACATTATCACCTGTGTGTATAGTACCACCAGCATCAGCACTGTCACCTGTGTGTATAGTACCACCAGCACTGTCACCTGCACGGCAGTGTGAAGACTTGCGCCAAGTGTGACTTACATGCTTCGTTTACTGGTGTGCAGCTGGTCACATCCCATCACCCAGCGTTACATATATAGCAGCAAACAAATAATGAAAATATAACAAGGAATATATATAACTAGATGTCGGCCCCATTCTAAAGAATCGGGTATTCTAGACTATGTATGTAGTTTATTTATATCTTTGATTGCTTGCAGGAGGGCACAGCGGGTATGTGCGGGCAGGAGCAAGCTGTGGAAGAGCAGGCGGGTGCAGGCAGGAGGGGGCCGAGGAACAGCAGGCAGGTTCGGGCAGGAGGGAGACAGGGAACCGCAGTGGGGGGTGGCAAGAGGGGGCCATACCCCTCTGGTACTATACACACAAGTGACAGTGCTGGTGGTACTATACACACAGGTGACAGTGCTGATGCTGGTGGTACTATACACACATAGTACCAGCAGCATTGTCACCTCTGTGCACATGCTACCTGCAGCACCATTGTCACCTCTGTGCTGATGCTGGTGGTAATATACACACAGGTGACAATGCTGCTGGTACTATACACATAGGTGACAGTGCTGCTGGTACAATACACACAGGTGAGAGTGCTGATGCTGCTGGTACTATACACACAGGTGACAATGCTGCTGGTACTATACACACAGGTGACAGTGCTGCTGGTACAATACACACAGGTGAGAGTGCTGATGCTGATGGTACTATACACACAGGTGACAATGCTGCTGGTACAATACACACAGGTGACAATGCTGCTGGTACAATAGACACAGGTGACAGTGCTGATGCTGGTGGTAGTATACACACAGGTGACAGTGCGGTTAGTAGAATACACACAGAGGTGACAGTGCTGCTGGTACTATGTACACACAGAGGTGAGAATGGTACTGCAGGTAGTATGCGCACAGAGGTGACAATGGTGCTGTAGGTAGTATGCACACAGAGGTGACAGTGGTGCTGCAGGTAGTGTGCGCAGAGAGGTGACAATGGTGCTGCAGGTAGTATGCGCAGAGAGGTGACAATGGTGCTGTAGGTAGTATGCAGACAGAGGTGACAATGGTGCTGCAGGTAGTATGCGCAGAGAGGTGACAATGGTGCTGAAGGTAGCATGCGCACAGAGGTGACAATGGTGCTGCAGGTAGCATGCGCACAGAGTTGACAATGCTGCTGGTACTATGTACACACAGAGGTGACAATGGTGCTGCTGGTACTATGTACACACAGAGGTGACAATGGTGCTGCAGGTAGCATGCGCACAGAGGTGACAATGGTGCTGCAGGTAGCATGCGCACAGAGGTGACAATGGTGCTGCAGGTAGCATGTGCACAGAGGTGACAATGTTGCTGCAGGTAGCATGCGCACAGAGGTGACAATGGTGCTGCAGGTAGCATGCGCACAGAGGTGACAATGGTGCTGCAGGTAGCATGCGCACAGAGGTGACAATGGTGCTGCAGGTAGCATGCGCACAGAGGTGACAATGGTGCTGCAGGTAGCATGCGCACAGAGGTGACAATGGTGCTGCAGGTAGCATGCGCACAGAGGAGACAATGGCGCTGCAGGTAGCATGCGCACAGAGGTGACAATGGTGCTGCAGGTAGCATGCGCACAGAGGTGACAATGGTGCTGCAGTTGGTATACAGACAGAGGTGACAATGGTGCTGCAGGTGGTATACACACAGAGGTGACAATGGTGTCACAGGTAGTATGCGCACAGAGGGGAGAGTGCTGGTCTCCCCCTTGCAGGTCCCGGTGCTCCCCTCTCCCCCTTCTGTCTTGTAGACGGCAGGGGTTCCAAATAGCGAAGCATATGTTATTCTTACCTGTCCGGGCTCCAGCGGCGCGATGCAGGTGTATCGTCCTCCGCCACTATGTCGGCGCCCCTGGAGTTCAGGATCCAATATGGCGTCCGGGAAGTCTCGCGAGAGTTCCCGGACGCCATCTTGGAGATAGTTGTCGCCGCCCCCAGGAGCCATGGATCCGAGCAAAGCCACGGAAGTGGCGCCGTATGCGACGGAAGTCGCTACGGCAATTATATATAGATACGGAATGTAGCAATACAGAGGTGCATAAAAACAATAATATTCCACTTTTAAAATTAAATAACTGACAGTCAATGATATCTTTTTCCTAAATCTCCAACCAAGGACGTCCATGTCAGTTCTCTATCTGTTAGCATCATCAACTATCTAGGTAATGTGAAACAGTACATAGGTCCTAATGTTGTTTGACTACACTACCGGCTAGGCTGCAAGTCCAAGATAGCAGGTAACTTCTCACACTAAGTACATTTAGCAACTTTTTTCCCTGAAGCACGGCTCCAATTTTCACTTAGGTCTTCACGTAGGTTTTCACAGCAGGGGCGCAACTAGAACTGGCAGGGCCCCATAGCAAACTTTTGAACGGGGCCCCCTCTAAGACACGCCCCCAATGACACGCTCCCTTCAAGACACACCCCCTTACTGAATCGGTGTTAACAGTCTGACACCACCCAGTTTACCGTATATACTCGTATATAAGCCGACCCGTGTATAAGCCGACCCCCCTACTTTTGCCCCCAAAACCTGGGAAAACATATTGACTCGTGTATAAGCCAAGGGTGGACCCCAGCACAGGTATACAGCAGCCTCCCCAGTGGTAGTATACAGCAGCCTCCCCAGTGGTATATACAGCAGCCCCAGTGGTATACAGCAGCCCCAGTGGTATACAGCAGCCTCCCCAGTGGTATATACAGGCCCCAGCAGTATATACAGCAGCCTCCCCAGTGGTATATACAGCAGCCCCAGTGGTATACAGCAGCCTCCCCAGTGGTATATACAGGGCCCCAGTGGGTATATACAGGGCCCCAGTGGGTATATACAGGGCCCCAGTGGGTATATACAGGGCCCCAGTTGGTATATACAGGGCCCCAGTGGGTATATACAGCAGCCTCCCCAGTGGGTATATACAGCAGCCTCCCCAGTGGGAATATACAGCAGCCTCCCCAGTGGGAATATACAGCAGCCTCCCCAGTGGGAATATACAGCAGCCTCCCAGTGGGTATATACAGCAGCCTCCCCAGTGGGTATATACAGCAGCCTCCCCAGTGGGTATATACAGGGCCCCAGTGGGTATATACAGGGCCCCAGTAGGTATATACAGGGCCCCAGTGGGTATATACAGGGCCCCAGTGGGTATATACAGGGCCCCAGTGGGTATATACAGACCCCAGTGGGTATATACAGGGGCCCAGTGAGTATATACAGGCCCCCCTCCTCCCTTGCTGCTGCACACCTGTAAAGGAATACATCATTATACTTACTTATCCCTGGCTGCTGCCGCTGTCGCCACTCTGACACCGCGCTCCTCCGGGTCTTCATGCTTCCTCCTCCGGCGCACAGGCAATGACGTCATTGCATGCGCCCGGCGGTCACAACCAGGAAGAAGCCGGATGAAGCCGGAGCGCGGTGCAGAGCGGCGACAGTGGCAGCCGGCAGGGATAAGTGATCGATTCGCAGCTGACCGGATAGCAGTGTAGTGGCTCTGGGTCCGGGCCCCCCACAAGCGCCGGGCCCCAAAGCGACCGCTACGTCTGCTATGCCGGTAGTTACGCCCCTACTTCACAGGAAGAAGTGGCTCACACAGACAATCCTTCATTACAGCCAAGTCATCTCTCCTCCATGTTGGTTGAGTCTCTGTCAGATCAAGTCCTCTCTGGGATCTATTCTCTGGTCTTCTCTAGGATCTTGCCTCGGATCTGTTCTCTTACCTGGTCACAGGTCTTCTCCAGGATCCAGTCACTGGTCTTTTTTTTGGATCTGATCACGTCTTCTCTTGGATCTAGTCAAGGATCATGTTTGGGATCTTTGGTGGTAAGCCACTTTTCTGCCCCCACAGCCATTCTGCTTCAGGTTCAGGTAGCTCAGTGGTTAACACTGCAGCCTTGCAGCACTGAGGTCCTGGATTCAATCCCCACCAAGGACAACATCTGCAATGAGTTTATATGTTCTCCCCGTGTTTGCGGTTTCCTCCCACATTTCAAAGACATACTGATAGGATGTTTAGATTGTGAGCCCCAAGAGGGACAGTGTTGCAAATTGTATGTAAAGCGCTATGGAATTAAAAGCGCTTTATAAATGAATGAATAAATAAATATATTATTATTATTTAGGTCCAGGTGCCAACTCCACCCCTTCTGAGCTCTCCCTTAGCTGCGTAACAGCTGTCATCTGACCTGGTATCTAATCCAACCATCTCCCTATGAAGCAGATACTTTGCTGTTAGGTTCCTACTGTTGTCATTCTTTCTGCTTTCCAAATTCTTAACACCTTTGGTCAGCAGATGGCACTGTTGACTTGAAGACATTCAGTTTAGCATTGTGTGTTACTTCACTCCTTCATCTCCTTACAGATGCATCTGAGTTAAGATTGTCATCTTCAAGGCCTATATGTGACATCATAGTGTTCATCATTGTGTTCTAAACAGTACTGCAACACACGAAAGCACACAATGGTGAATTCGGCTCTTGTGATTTATCTATGTTCTTGACATATGCCAAAGTTTAATGCAAGTTGCCTAGAAATTTCTTTCAAACCTTTGGCCTTTTGTCATCCTAACAAACAGCAGGAGCAGGCTGAATATGGTCATCCTAAGTCTTTGATACTCTGAATATTTGTATTTCTTAAATCTAGCTTTTCATGTATTCAGCTTTTCTTTTTCAATATTTTGCATTCATGGCAATGCCATATACCAAAATGGTGATCTTACTTGTGTTGGACATGTTGTTGAGTCAATTGTAAGCACAGTGGCAAATAGGTAGCTTGTTAAAGGAGGAAATATATTACCAGTGTATTACAAGTCAAGCCTGCTAAATTTTAGAAGAACTGGCCAACCATATAGTATGGAGTGTGCCCCAACTCTTTGCAGATCGCGCATGTTTTGATTAAGAACCGGAGGGGCACATTGGATTTTAACATGCCCAGCAAATCATATATTCTCAAGAAAGAGATGCTGGCAGGATTACCTAATGATCTCTGTGGCCCCAACGTCTGGGACTCCTAGCAATTATGAGAACAGAGGTGCATCTAAATATAGTAAATGTGTAATGCCCACAGGGCGTGACGAAGACTGATGGTGCAGTGGTAGCTATATACCCAATACTCAAGAAACAGGAGAATGAGCTTCATAAAGCCAAAGATATTTATTAAAGTCAAGTAAAACAACAGGAGAAAGGTATCTGAGGGGAGTACCCTCTTGATCACGACACTGTACAATATAGCAGAGCACCAGCGAGTTTGACCCCTGAACAGGGATTCTTCCCGTCACAATACCAAGGTGGCCTGAATGCCATGAATCCCCGACCAGAGGGGCGACCTGTACAGACCGGGTAGGAGAAACTGGTATACTGGCTGTCAGTGGAGAGAAGCCCGAAGGTTCCGTTTAATCTTGGAAAGGCTTGGCCAGCCTGGAGTTGGATCCGGAGTGTCCAGAGAGATCCAGGATAGAGAGCAACCAACAGAAGATTCTGTAGAGATAGCAGTGTTAGTATAATCCAAAGCCACAGATTTCCATTTGAAGAGCACCGCAAAGTGAGGACTGAGCAGGAGACAAGATCATCCAGACTAAAGATGTTGCCCAGGCAACTCCCTACAGGTGAGGGTGCCTTTTATGCACAGAGCATTACAGCAGAGACAGCCCTAGTGGAGAACAGGTGCTCTGCTACTTTAAGTATGTGCAGGAAGCTGGGCAAAGCTCCTAAGAGCATTCACATGAGACATGCCAAGGGAATGTGTGGCACCCCTGCGAGGGATTGCCACAAGACCCACCGGTGCAGGGAGGGATGTACACCTTGGCACACAATACCTTCCACCCCAGACCTGGAGGGGGAGCTCCACTGGTTGTCCTTAAGCCTGATCCCCCTATAAAAATCCAGGCCTGAGGGGAGGAGTCAGTCAGTTCCAGAGAGACTGCAGAGGAGAGAGCAGTTAGTGAAGGAGCTGGTTGCTGGGACCAAGCCAGGCCCAGAACCAGGAAAGCTGACCCAGTTGTGCTGAGACGAAGGGAGAGGGACGGAGGCCAATGGGAGAAGTAGGAAGAAAGAAGGGAACAGATCTGAGAACCGTTTAGCCACCCGGACACGAGTTCAAAGCTGCTATTCATCTACAGTGTGGCAGCGAAAGCTTGCACAGACCAGAAGGATCTATTCCCCCTGAAATAAAGAATAGAAGACTCCAAACCTGACCAAGCATAGGACCAGGGACCTGAGCAGAGAATAGGGATCCCACAGAAAGGTCCTCATTGTCGGTTGTCGAACAGCACCCTGAGAGGGAGAAAGAGCGGCAGGTTCAGCTACAGGCAAAGCTTACCCCAAACACCGTACACACTAACAGAGGAGGCCTCACAACTCTCCAAGGTGAACATCCCAAGCTGCACCGAAGCCTGGTTACTCTCTTGGACCATACCTGTTACCGGACATCAGTAAAAAGGTACCGAAACAGAGACTATTGTGTGTGTGTGCCTGCTTCACCGCCGCCGCCTGCAGCGTTCACAGCAGAACTGCTACTACTACTCCCCTCATCCACCCCGCTGCCCTGAGGTAGAGCTCCATTTGTCGGGAGCTGTACTACCAAAGCTGCATTTGCATCACCTCAGCGGCCGGCCGCAGCGCTGGAAACCCTATTAACAGTATTACCAGGTACCACAGGTGGCATCATGTTATCGTCCCCCATCATCATCACCCCCATCCCTGCCACTGAGGGTCCAGGGCAGGGGCGTAACTACCGGCATAGCAGACGTAGCGGTCGCTTTGGGGCCCGGCCCTTGTGGGGGGCCCGGACCCAGCGCCGCTACGCTGCTATCCGGTCAGCTACAGGCCCCCCCCCAGTAGGTATATACAGGCCCCCCACTCCTCTGCTGCACACGTCACCTGTAAAGGAATACATCATACTTACTTATCTCTGCCGGCTGCCGCCGCTCTGCACCGCGCTCCGTCTTCATCCGGCTTCTTCCTGGTTGTGACGTCATTGCCTGCGCCCGGCGGTCACAACCAGGAAGAAGCCAGATGAAGCCGGAGCGCGGTGCAGAGCGGTGACAGCGGCAGCCGGCAGAGATAAGTAAGTATGATGTATTCCTTTACAGGTGACGTGTGCAGCAGAGGAGGAGTGGGGGACCTGTATATACACACTGGGGGCCTGTATATTCCCACTGGGGGCCTGTATATTCCCACTGGGGGCCTGTATATTCCCACTGGGGGCCTGTATATTCCCACTGGGGGCCTGTATATACCCACTGGGGGCCTGTATATACCCACTGGGGGCCTGTATATACCCACTGGGGGCCTGTATATACCCACTGTGGGCCTGTATATACCCACTGTGGGCCTGTATATACCCACTGGGGCCTGTATATACCCACTGGGGGCCTGTATATACCCACTGGGGGCCTGTATATACCCACTGGGGGCCTGTATATACTCACTGGGGCCCTGTATATACCTACTGGGGCCCTGACTGTATATACCTACTGGGGCCCTGACTGTATATACCCACTGGGGGCCTGTATATACCCACTGGGGCCCTGTATATACCCACTGGGGCCCTGTATATACCCACTGGGGCCCTGACTGTATATACCCACTGGGGGCCTGACTGTATATACCCACTGGGGCCCTGACTGTATATACCCACTGGAGCCCTGACTGTATATACCCACTGGGGCCCTGACTGTATATACCCACTGGGGCCCTGACTGTATATACCCACTGGGGCCCTGACTGTATATACCCACTGGGGCCCTGACTGTATATACCCACTGGGGGCCTGTATATACCCACTGGGGCCCTGTATATACCCACTGGGGAGGCTGCTGTATACCACTGGGGCTGCTGTATATACTGCTGGGGCCTGTATATACCACTGGGGAGGCTGCTGTATACCACTGGGGCTGCTGTATATACTGCTGGGTCCTGTATATACCACTGGGGAGGCTGCTGTATACCACTGGGGCTACTGTATATACTGCTGGGGCCTGTATATACCACTGGGGAGGTTGCTGTATACCACTGGGGCTACTGTATATACTGCTGGGGCCTGTATATACCACTGGGGAGGTTGCTTTATACCACTGGGGCTGCTGTATATACCACTGGGGAGGCTGCTGTATACTGCTGGGGCCTGTATATACCACTGGGGAGGCTGCTGTATACCACTGGGGCTACTGTATATACTGCTGGGGCCTGTATATACCACTGGGGAGGCTGCTGTATACTACCACTGGGGAGGCCTGTATACCACACTGCTGGGGGCTGTATACCTATGCTGGGGTCCACCCTCGGCTTATACACGAGTCAATAGGTTTTCCCAGGTTTTGGGGGCAAAAGTAGGGGGGTCGGCTTATACATGAGTATATACGGTAAACTGGGTGGCGTCAGACTGTTAACACCGATTCGGTAAGGGTGTGTGTCTTGAAGGGGGCGTGTCATTGGGGGCGTGTCTTGGAGGGGGCCCCGTTCAAAAGTTTGTTATGGGGCCCTGCCAGTTCTAGTTAAGCCCCTGGTCCAGGGCACATAACCGGGAGCCGACTAGCTGTGATCCCCCACCGAAGTAACCCCCTGTCCTGATATCAGAGTACCCCATACACTGTCGACCGGATCAAATGCAGGTTCGTAGCAGAGAAAGCTGTTGCAGATCATTTAGAGCCACAGACAGGGTGAGCAGTACTATTAGAGCTGCGTGATTGGCGCCCTTCTCCCTGCACAGTGGAGATCAGACCCGCAGGTGAGGGCATGACAAAAAGTCTGGCATGATGGACCCCCAGTTTATTCAGCACTTCACTTTGATCTTTCTGTCAGTCCCATAGTCAATGAATGGCTCTTAGGTGTGCATGCTCAACCTCTGGTCCAATCAGCCAGGGTACTACAGATAACTCACTGTCTTGGCTGGCCATAGTCCTTCAATATTATTTGGCTAAGTTTACCAATTTCAATTGGTTCTAGCTCAATTATCTACAGGCTTTCAGAAAATGCCCCAAGGTCTATCCTCCTACTACTTTTCTTCTGGCAATAAGTGGCTCCCTCCTCCTTTCAATGTGCATATCAATTGTGGAAGTGTGCACTGTGACTATCTAATACCTATGGGCCAGGCTTATACCAGAAGCTGTCATGCGCATAGATTGCGCTGACTTTGTTGGTTGCTGCTGTGTATGTTGTCTCAAGAGTTGTTTCTTCAAGAAATGCGTGAGGTATGGGTGTGAAGGTCTTGTGCTCAGCTGCTGATTGAGGGGTTGATGTGAGGCTTGGCTTTAAATAACTTTCCCCCCTCTTCTGTCAGACACCGCTGATAGTTACTTGCTCTTGGTCTTTGTGCTGTGCAGATGCTTTGTTGCTGAGCTGGGTGGAGTGGCCCTCAGCCTAGGGCTAACCAGAAGCTCAGGAAATAGGGTGGAGACTTGGACCTCCTCGCCATCACAGGTACCTCTGAGAGCAGGGCGAGCCATGAACCCCCAGTGTAATTGTCAGATTAGCTCTCCCTGAATTACCTCTCTCCTCTCACCATTCATTTACCTGATTACCTCACCTCCTAAGCGTGACAGAAGCATTGCCTAATCTCTTGCAAGAAATTAGTCATTTCATCATAGACTGACATGTTCTAGCCCCAGTGCCCATACAGGACACTTTATTACTGACATACTGTAATCTTAACATGTAAAAAGCACAACCTTTATGACAGAACTTCCTGTCATTTTGTGATACTTTGAGCCTTGTCAGTTGATCCTTACTGCACATGACATTGACTCAAGGGCTGAAGTGTCGTCTCGCCATCTAAAATCGTCTCATTACAGTTGCATGACGTTAATTCCACAGACTTCTGAGAAATCCTGATTTTTCTTGCAAATTGAACAACGCATTTCACAGCCGACCCCAGTGGCTGCTTGCCGGACGCTCTTCCCAGAATGCAGCTGTGCAGGATCACACCAGCATTAATTGTCATGTACTTACTGAAATAAAAACAAGAGGTTAGAGACATATTGAGCCGGCTGACACACACTATTACAAATTGCTTCCATACAGATCAATAGTTATGTTTTCAGATAATGCTATTTTACCTGTGCTCAATGGCTGGCACAAAGGTGTCATGCATTGGCCGACGAGATTAATGAACACTGCGGTTCCTCCTACCGGAAAGGATCTGTCAAAATATTTTGTTTCCATTTAAAGAAAAATGTATGGTGCATTTTTTATTGTCCTCTACAAAGCTGTAGGAAAGGTCATATGGAGGCTGCAGGTTCACGGTATGGTCCTCTGACCTTATCAGCATCCTCCATGTTTCTATCTGACGGTTATTTATTAAAGCTGCGTGGGTCATGTTTCCCAATTGTTGTGTTGTAAATGACAATGGAAATGCCATCCTAGAATAAACCAATGCATATCCTGCAGGTGATATCAGCTGAGTGTATGATGCATGGATTGTCATCTCTGGTTAGTATTTTCCATAGTTATGAAAAGGATTGATGTACAGTAAAGTAACCTACAAGGGCACCCATCTTGTAATAATGCTACTGAGTCTTGGAACAAACTGTAACATTTTAGCAGCAATGAAAAGACAATCTTGCTTCTTAAAGTGTACTTGTCTGCATTTTTTTCATATCAGCTAAAATGCTGTATACAAGTCCCCAGGCCGATCTGTATAATGCAAAAAAAATAGTATTGTCATGATCTCCACACTGCCTTTGTCTGCTACTAGGTTGTTGTGGGGATTGTCAGTCTGGGCTGGCTCTGTGTTGCAAATCACCTGCATTCAGCTCACTTGATTAGGACCCTATTTAAGCAAGCTTCCTGCCCTATTCAGCGTCAATTGTACACTTGCCTTTGGGTGTGTAGGACTTATCTTTTTGTGCCCTGCCTGATTAGTTACCTTAGCTGGACTTGACTCTCTGCTTATGATCTGATTCCTCTTTCTGCCTGCTTCCCGTATTCCGTTTTGTCCCTATGGTTTCCTGACTTCGGCTTGAATTGCATTTCGATTCTGACTACCCTTAGCTGTTATTGCGCCATTTCCTGGACCTGACCTCAGATTGTTTTGACCTCTCTTTGCTATCAGTAAGTAGTAATATTATTATATTTACTTTCCATTATTAAGTCTGTTTTATACCCCTCAGAGATTAGTTATTACTGTAGTGACTCTCGTCACAAGTATACTTTCCTGGGGGGTGGTTCAGTCCAATTGGTGTTGCAAGTCTCAGTCCGGCACCTCCTTTCTTCTTGCTATCGCCATCCTCTTCTGCTTCACTCGTCCTACATCAACCACACACAATGTCCAGAATTGCACTCCTGCGCATGTGCACTTTTCCCTGCTGAAAGCAGAGCAAATTACTGAAATGTGCAGGTGAGGAAAAAGGTCACATAATGTTCGTGCATGGGCAGTTCACAGGCGTTCTTTGACCTTTCCCTGCTCATTACAGGGCTTTGCTTTGAGAAACATACACCTGTGCAGGAGCGCAATAAAGGCTAGTGAGTGGATGACATAAAATGCAACATACACAAGAAAGAGGGCAGCAAAAATAAAAAGAGAGGATGCACCGGAATAAAAGTTGTTTTTTTGCACTATACAGCTTGGCCTGGGGTCTTATATACAGCACTCTAGAATACTGGATATAAGGCCTTACTGGTGGGGGCCGCAGCTTATATGCAAAGAAATTGGTGACAGGTTTGCTTTTAAGAAAAAAAAAATAATCCCATTGGGAAATGGACTTACAGGCAATCGGGTCAAAAGTGACTACACAATTAGAATGAATATCTACTCTCCACATATCTTAAAGGGACTCTGTCAGGTCATTTTCAGTATGATACTAGTAGTATCCTCGACTAGTGACTGTGCAGACCTTTTACAAACATCGAAAATCGTTATTGTACATTTTGTCATTTTCCTGCTATAAGCCTTTTCACACCCTCTAGGCACTTGGTGCATTAGTCCCGTCCATTACTTTCACAACTGATTAGTCCTTCTGTGTAAATGTTATTTAAATACACACGCCTATTCAAGCTGGTGTTCTGTCCCTCCCCACTGAGCTTTGGGGGGTGGTGGTGTTAGTCCTACACTGTGTACTGTCTGTAAGAGATTTCTATGTGTTTATATGAACCTTGGTTTTACTACATGTAATGTATTTATCTGCTGAGCAAATGATCAAATGTTCTTATAACGTAGAAATATCTCAGACTGCACACACTGAACACATGCCTCAGATAAACAAAATGACATGAGGTGCTGGTGATTCAATTCAACCAGAGCTAGGGTGGGTGAGGGACTCGGACACCAGGGCTACTGTGTGGGAAGTCACGGATGGTCGGGACCCGGGTGCCATGCCCTGGCGATCAATTATACCAGATGTTGATGGTAAACGGTGGGGGTTAAAGGGGTTATTTACAGGGGAACGTGACGCCACCTGTAGAGTCCGGTAAGATGGTACCGGCGCTGCCAGCCGGCCACTGAGGTGATGGTTGAGGCAGCTAAGTGTGGTACAGCTCCCCACAGGTGGAGCTTTATGTCAGGGCAGCTATTGTGGAGAGGGAGGACAGTGATGGTGATGGTGGTGCAGTTCTTACCCCTTCTGCTGATGATGTTGATGATGTTAAGCCCTCCGGGCTGCGGCAGGGAGAATAACAGAAACCATTTCCAGTTTAACTCTGTTTTACTTGGTACCGGCTGATGGCATAACAAAACACGGTACAGTTTGGTTTTAGGGTGTTGTTGCCAACTCAGGGTTTCTCTTATGGAGTCTCTAGATGTCCTTTCTCTGTCTTTCAGGGTTTACTACTTTCTTTCTCTAGATCTTTCAGTCTTTTACCACCTTTGAAGAGCTCCCCTGCCAGTCCTACGGTCTGTATCTAGAAGGCAAGGTCTGTCCACTACCCGGTCTGGATAAGGCAACCCGGACAAAGAGTAAAGAGGCTCCCTTCCAGTACCGCAGTATATGTCTGTCCCTTTTAATTTCTTCTAGTGTCCTGAACCGGTTTTCAGTCCTGAGGGGAGAGAGGTACCTTGTGGTGCTGTCAGCAACCCGGTTCTGTTGGGCCTGCAGCTCATCAGTTTTGCAGTCAGGGTTGAACTCCTGGCTGCCTCGGTTGTCCGTGTCACCGGTGTCCCCTCAACATGACCAGCTGGCTCCTACCAGCCCTGGCCCGTTGCCTTCTGTCCTGGGTCCCCACATAAAGATGGGGTACCCTCCACTCAGCTGGGCTGCCAGGCCTGACCACTCTGTCTGCCTTCCCAGCACCGTCTGAGGTAAACTTTCAACTGTCATTCTACCTCTATCCTAAGCTCCGCCCCCACCTGTGGAGCCTACTATATTACCAATTCCCTCTACTCTAAGTGGTGCGGTCCTAAGTGAGTGTAAAAATCGACTCCATAAGATCTAAATCCTAAACCAGCAACTTACAAAATAATATTACACATAAATAATAAATGCAATACTACTCTGTGGCACCTAGCCGCAGGGGCGCCACACTGCAGCTAAGGCTGGCTTCACACTGCAGGATTTTCCCTGATCAGGTTCCATCCAGTTTGTGTGCCAAAACCAGGGGTGTCTTCAAAACTCAGAACAGGTGTCAATCTTTCAATTATAGTTTTTCTCTGCAAGTTCCTCTCTTGGTTTTGGCACACAAACTGGATGGACACTGATCAGTGAAAAAACTGCAGTCTGAAACCAGCCTAAGAGCTAACATCTCCTACCCCTTCTTTTCTCCTCTGCAATGAGTCACACAACATAACAAATCGCAGGGCTGTGTTGTGATGTATGAATATTCATCCCTTGGGGAGTGGGCAGCAGAGAGCTCACTGTGATTGACAGATGGAATTAATCTTTTATTTTGAAGCTTACAGAGGATAGGAGGGGAATACTGTATACTAAATATTAAATGGTAAAACTTATTGTCTGATTTAATTCATGTTGGACTTTCTACTTTGTGTTGTATACTTCCTTAGCATGACCTTGTTTTTGTTTTCTTTTGTTGTTGTGATTGTTTATCCTCATATGTAACCTTTTTTTCACCCTCTCTTTTTTCTTTCTCTTACTCAGATCACATTTCTTCCCTGTCCTATATCCTATTTTATTTATGGTCATGTTATGACAATTATTCCCAAAACTTTTAAGAAAAATATTTAGGGGAAAAAAAAAAATTGGCCATGGAACCAAAGTCTATAGATTGGACACGTACAAGCAATAAAAGTTGAAAAAGGAAGAGGAAAGAAGAAGAACTAAAGGGGGTGGGGCTTAATATATGGTAAGCCTTGGTATGAAAAAAGTTTGGTCTGGGGGAACTAGTGCTTTTTAAAGTCAGTGGGTGAGAGCAAACCTGGCCAAAAGGCAATTGGTATAGTTGCAATGCTTTCATTTTTTTGCACTGTTCTAGCTTTCCACAGGGCTTTTTTTTAAGAGAGTTTTTTTTGTATTTGCACCAGTATTTAAGCTTATCCATCATAATCTTTATAGCTGTAACACATTTCAGACATGGATCAGGAGCGTCAACAATTTGCAGAAATCCAAACACGACTAAGCCTAGAGAGGAAGTGACCATCCCAGTGGTTAGCGCAATTTACAACTGGATGTGCCCTCCTCAGATGTACATCCATTTAGTAGATATTGTGCTGCAGAAAGCCATTGTGTCCTTGCTGTGTGCTGAACACTGAATACAAAAAAAGAACAACTGTTGCAGTTTTCTGCAACGCATAGTCACTCTCCACCCAAAAATAATCTAAATGGACAATTTGCCAACAGGAGGTATATCTAAGCCTCATGTTCGTTGGCCATGAAATGCAAAGTATAACATCCCTTATAATGAAATGTTAGAGTTTCACAAGAACTTTTCAAATCTATAAATTATTTGTAACATGTAGGGTTCAAAATTGTCAATGAAACACAATGGCAAAATTAATTTTTTCTCCTTATTACATGCATGTAAGTAAAGAGCATGCAGAATGCCATAATCATGCACTACAGATCATTTTAGAGTCTCTGTTTACCCGGAGGCAGGGGCTTAACAATTGCAGTCAAAGAGAGTGTGATAGCTATTGGGCCAGTACTGGAGGAGGGCCCGACAATGCCAGTGCCTATTTCGGCTGGATGTGGTAACTGCATCAGCTGTGTCCTCAGGTGACCTCACTCACTGTACCGCTGGCACGGCCACAGCTTTCGGTGCACTCATTGTTTGCTGGTGGTCGCACTGATTGCATGCTTTTAAAGCGCAACCTCCAAAGCAGCAGAGGTGGGTGTGCTTTGTGGGACATCATTGTGGATTATCGTCGGAGTGTATGTTTGTGGTTAATAAATGGGAAAATGAGGGTTGTCTGTGTGTTTTATTTCTAATAAAAGATTTTTCTCTGTGTGTTTATTAACTATTTACTTACCGGATAGTAGTGGGTGGTCATAGAACATTCCCAAGATGGGCTTAATGACAGCTGTCAATACTCAACTGTCATTAATCCCTTCTATCACCCTGATGCCATTGCCCCAGGGTATCGAGAAGAGCTGGGTAAAGTGCCAGGATTTGGCATTTCTAATGAATACGCCAGATTTTGGGGCAGCTTCAGGCTACTATTCCTACCCTGGGGGGCCAATATCTCTATGCCTCCCCAGAACAACAACTCCAAGCCTTGCGCTTTATCTTGGCTGAGTATCAAATTGGGGGGAACCCCATGTCTCTTTTTTTTTTTTTATTTATTTATTTAAATTTAAAAAATGTGTGGGGTCCAAGTATTTGATACTGAGCCAATATAAAGCTGGGGGCTTCAGCCTTTACAGTATCTGTGCTGAAAAAAAGAAAATAAATGAATAGGGGTCCCCTGTATTTTTCATAATTTATTTATCTTACACACATGACAGCATGTTGGTTGCCATACATTAATATATGGCAACCAAGCACAGACACCAGTACAGATGATGGGGGCACATTCTGAGTGCAACAGCCAATCACAGCTACTGTCACAGAGTGAGCTTCTGTGATTGACCATTGCCATTCATTGAAATGAATATTCATGGAGCCTAATGAGCGGCCCCGGAAGCAAGTAGCTGGAGACTGGTAAGATCGATTGATTTACCTGTCAGCTATCTCAGAAGATCCTCAAAAGGATTTGTTAAAATAACGGACTGAACGCGATGGTACCATTTTGATTTTTTTTACTGGATCCGGCTAAAAACATAATGGTACCGCCGGTTTTGCCCATTATTGTCTGGTCAGAGATCCATTTTCTTTACTGGATCTCTGCCGGATTTAAAAAAATGGAGGTGAGAAAGTAGCCTAAGTCAGGCTGTTCCTCCTCACAGGTAGATGTCAGGGTGTTATTAGAAGTACCATAGGATGCTAGAACTCCACCAGTGTCCTTTTATGTGCTGCTCGTTGGCCAGTTGGACCATTGAGAAAGAAGGTCCTACACAAGCTCTTCAGTTAGTGGGTACAATTGTCCTTATTTGGCCGGGGACACGCATGCGAGCTACTCCACTAGTCTCGCATCACTCACCTGGAATGGCTGCCGTCTCTCTGGATGGGAACATGTCAGCTGCATAGAAACACATGCAGCTGACACCCTCCCGTCCAGAGAGTCGGCGGCCGTGCCGAGTGAGTCATGCAAGTATTCCACATGTGTTTTGCATCGTTTGTCTCCAGCCTTTAAAAGCGTGTCATACAAACAAAATTACTATAATTCTGAATTAATTTTATGTTAATAAACACCATGGCTAATTATATATTATATTCAGCTATTATAAGAAACTGCTAATGGTCAGAATAAGAATGCAGCATTCACAGGGACACCTGCAGCTGTTTTATTCAGCTCCATTAATTAACGACTTATCAGCCTTTCTCCCCCTTGTGCCAACCCTGAACTTGTCTCCTTTCTTTCCCCTTGTATCTTGCTGTTGACATTCCGGCTCTTGAAGGTCTTCACTCCTTCACGTTTCAGGGACTTGTTTTGGCATTACAGTAACACCTGTCCAGCGATCGCTGCCAGTCAGCATCTGGGCCCAGCTGACAACTCTGTCTGCTCTGACTAATGATTTGATTGATGGACAAATAAGAGGGAACTCACACACACAAAAACCCCTTTTGGTCTGGACTGGTGTGTCAGTGCACCTTCATCAAGTGTCCGCTGAAGGTATATTTTCATGCATGCCCCATTACACCGTAATGTCGTTCTCAGGCTAAACTGAACCTCTGTGGTCCAGCCTGCAGCAATGATCCGCGGCTATATTCAGATTTACCCTAACTAATTTAATCATAAAGCTAATATGGGGTTACATTTGAGGAGTAATTTAGAATGTCTTAAAAGCTATAACAAAAGCAAAGGCAAAAGTCATCTGTCAGCTATAGGAGAGGAGTCCTCTGACATGGGGCAGCACGCTGTCAAGATATCTGCAAATATTACAGGAATTATAAACTGCATTACTGGTAAATAGACTAAGATTGACTGGTGCACAAAATGGCTCATTATTGTGTGCTTACGAGCCTCAATAAGGAGCACCTTTCCTTTGATGGGGCCCTCATCTTTTTTTTTTTCTTTTAATTACCGTAATCAGACATACATTTCCAGGTCCAAAGACCTCTAAATGTTCAGGGCAGATAGGATGTTTGTGACATTAATTTGTAGTTAGGGTTCGCTTCCATAGTTGGCTGAGCACTCCTCCCATTAGTCTAAGAGTCCCGTCACACTTGGCGATGTTCCAGTGGTGGTCCAGCTGGAACGTCGCTACGTGGTCGCTGGTGAGATGTCAAACAGTCAGATCTACTGAATGACGTAGCAACGATACGGCGACCCATATAATGACCTCGGCGGTCGTTGGGACACTGTCACACAGCAGCTAGTCTGACGACTCAGACCTACGTAGCGGAGTTCTGAGTCGCCAATGATGAGGTCGTTGATAAGGCGTCAAACACACCGAAGCATGCTGGCCAGCGGGAGCCCGACGATCAAAAATGGTCCAGGCCATTCCAACACGATCGGCGATGTCACAGTGGGAGCCCAGTCGCTGCTGTGTGTCAAACATCGCGAGATCGCTGACTAGGTCGCTGTTACGTCACAAAACCTGTGACGAAACAGCGATCTCGCTAGGTGTGACGGAGGCTTTAGGATATTTTTATTTGATGCTTGATCATGCCATCTTGGCACACAAAATGTGTTGCTATACTCTTTGATAACGATATAGCTATAGACGATGCAGAGGAAGTGATCACAAATACCAAGACTTATGTTGGGTGAACTAAAGGGGAGCCCATATGCGCGACACTGTTGGGGTAGCTGTGATTGCCGAGTTTCCTGCAGCATGTGGCCCCTTTGACAGCAAATCCATTAAAGTCCTGTTGGATGCTCTTTTCAGCTGCACATCCCAGAGATGATTGATACTTTTGGCAATTAACAATTTTTTTACATATTGGTTGAAAAATATATATTAGAATCTGAGAGTCCTCAGTGGCAAGCTTTCGAGACACTATGACCTCTTAGGCTTAATGAAGAGGTCATAGTGTCTCGAAAGCTGGCTTGTTCTTACCATCTTTAGCCATTAAAAGGTATCAACCACTGAGGACTCTCAGATTCCAATATATATTTATCTATGTACTGGCTAACGTGATACAAACATTTTTTACTAACAGATTGGTCATCACTTTGAACATTTTGTCATGCTTATCAAAGTAATCTTGGACAATTATTGCCGTGTAACAGTGGCACTTCTACTGATGCACTAGAGTTGTGTCTTCTCTCTGAAGAGACATTTGCATATTTAATTATACCGTCCTCTGTAATTTCAGCGGACTGATGTCATATGGCAGCATTCAGACTTCATACACGTGGTAAGAAGGGATGCCACCTGAACACCCTGAAGAATCCAGATAAGAGTGAAAAGAGCTGGGATGAAATGCCGCCCTGAACACCTGGTAAGAAGACATCATATCTGCACCAGGGGTGAAACTATAATAGGAGCAGAAATTGTAATCACCCCAGGTGCCCAAAAGGTCCAAATGGACCATATGAAGAGAGTCTCCCTAAAAAATGAGGCTTGCATCTGTCATATATACTTCTTATAATTCATACCTTCAGTTTCTGTGTTACTTTTGACTACAATGCTGATGGTCACTGACCCAACATTTTAAGTGGATTTATGAGCACCCAATATCTTCATAATCTGAGGATTTTAGACCATTCCCTTTTGATATGGCATCAAGATAACTTTCATGATCAAAGGAATTTTTTTTTCCTTTTGCACAAGTGTCAAGCCTTAATACATAGGGAGTAATTCATGGCACATACTACATAATGGATACCACCTCACGAGTTACAAAAATTATTTCATATTTTTCACCCGCCACTTAACCGAACAAGACATCAATATAAATTGTTGTTATGACAAATGTAAGAGATAATCATTTAAATTGCATTTAATTTACAGTAGAGTAATCGCAAGAACCACTTTTGTGGTTCCTAAGAGTACAAAGTAATGAATACAAGATAATTTAAAGTAGGGAAGGAGTTAGATTGAAATTACACCGGCTCTTTCAGAAGCACACTCCAGGCTTTTTATCAAGTAAGTAAGAAGACTGAAAAGGAGGATCGAAATACAATTTAGGATGTTTTTGGAAGGAAATGACTCACGGCTGAATAAAGGATAAGCGGAAGAATTTGGAAAGTTTTAAAGGAAAATTCTACTCTTAAAATTGAAATGAGTTTTTCAGAGGTGTTACAGCCGTTATCTGATGGCGTATTGCTGTAAGAGTGCTGGCACTTTACTAAACTCATTTCAAAAGTTGTATTTTATCATGTAACTTCTTTTGATGGTTGGGGCGACCGGTTCGAGGTTTATGTGGACACTTTTGCATCTTTCTTTCATCCACTTAATATACAATGGTCACTGTTTATGCAAAAAAAATGCAATGTGTGAACTTACCCCAAGATGTAATCCCCATAGAAAGTATAGGCGAGTTGCTACTTTGTGTTCTAAGACCCTTACAACATAATAGTTCAATTTTCCTTAAATGATATCAACCATACAAAATATAGTAGTTGGTGTAAAGATTCATTGGATAATGGAAATTTGAAAATCTAAATATTGTAAAAAAATCTAGAACCTGCATTGCATCGATACAGTAGTATATATATAATAATTTTGCCATCCGAAATTCTCATCAAAGAAAGTAATCCAGTAGTAGAAGGTGAAAGGAGCTGCGCGTCAGGATTGGGAAACGTGATTTATTTTTACACGTTTCGGAGTGCAAATTTGCTCCTTCTTCAGGACTGTGATTTTCCTAAAAAAAAGGAGAAAGTTTGCACTCCGAACAACGTAGCAATAAATCATTTAACTTATCAATCTTTTGGGGGTTTATCCTGACGGCGAGCTCCTGTCACCTTTCTAGTACCGGATTGCTGTCTCTTCTTCGTGGTGACTTATGCAGCTGTTTGTTACAAGCACAAATAGTGGTTTGGGCTTTCACAAGTCTATTAGGTGAGCCCCCCAGTATTGTGGTTTCTATTTAATGTAATAATGATATATATTCATTTATATAGCACTACGAATTCCATAGCACTTAACATACATGGGCAACACTACCCCCATTGGGGCCCACAATCTACATCACCTATCAGTCTTTCAAGTGTGGGAGGAAACCCAAACAAACTCTGGGTCAAACATACAAACTCCTTGCAGATGAACATACAAACTCCTTGGTGGGATTGGAACCCAATACTGCAAGGCTGCAGTGCTAACCACTGAGCCACCATACAGTCCTAACAACTGAGTCAGCGTGTCGACCCATCGTGTTGTAATGGATGCCCTCCACACCTTTTGGGGGGCTGTCATTTAATTGCCTGCCGCCAAATTAAGATGACAGCCCATCCGAAAGTGTGGAGGGCATCCATTACAGTGTGTGTGACCCCATTCCTGCGCTTTTTTGGTCTCTTCAACTTGTATTAAATTCTCACAAAAAACACAACATTTTTATCTTTCTGTAACACGGTCTAGTTTTTTATTTTAGGATTTATTCTGCCATACCCATAGATGTATTAAATTTTCTTGCAAATTCTGTAAAGAAAAAGCAACTATACTCCCCCCCCTCTTTTATACTGACCTTATACATTTCCATGGCTTAAAACACTGAAAAGAACTGGGAACTCTTACTCCTTTTCTGTCTTTCCCTGAGACCATGATTTAATATAAATGTATCTACATCGTGAGATTTCTGTGGCTTAAGACACTAGGGAAGCCAAGGCCTGCCTCAAGGGCGTCCATAATGTTTTGTGCCTTGCATCTGTGAGTAATATTAGACAAACTATGAACTGTTAGTGTAATCTACAATTTTACACTTGAGTACTCTGGGTATGAAAAGGATGACATAGTGTTCAATCAGTCCAACAACCCGGAACATACAGCGAGATTGGTGAAGAAATGGTTGAATGACAATGAAGTAGAGGTGCTGGATTGTGTCCCCACAGTAGCCAGACTCATCAGACAATCCAAACGGTTGAATGACAATGAAGTAGAGGAGCTGCTGGATTGTCCTCCACAGTCCCGCGAGACCTCACAGCCCAATCCAACACTTGTGGGTAGAGGTGAAGAAAAAGCTTTATACATCCCCAAGTGAGGTGACCAGTGTTTCCAAGATCTGGAAACGGGAGAAGAGACCTGGGAGCAGATTTCGGTGGAGAAATGCTTGAATCTTATCGAGAGTCCAGAAGGATTCAGGCAGGGGTGAAAGCCAAAAGTGGATTTAAAAAATACATAACAAAATGCTAACAATTAAAAATTTACATTTTAAGAGCAAACGGTAACAATCCTGTGACATGACAAGAATCTACATTAACTGATCATATACTTTATAGCTAAAAGTCACATTTAAGTATGAGATAGCCAAGTTGATTGTAAGACTATCTTCATTTTATAGACAATCAAAGCTGTAGAGGATGGTGAGATATGGAGCCTAAAAGTCAAAAGGTCAAAATGTTGTTACCCTTATGCTCCTCAGTGTATATGCTAAGAAATCGTTATTGTTTTATAATCACTATTCTCAGTGCAACAGTATTGTAGTGTTTCTAGTAGGAAAGGGGAATGGATTCAGTATTGTAGTGTAATTATGAAGCTCTTTACCATCATATTGGATTGTAACCAACAAGCTCAAACCCAAGGTTTTGTTATGTGGTTGCCAAGTTAAGTGCCATAATAATTGTGCATCCGACATGTTAATTTCCACAATTTTGTATTGTAACCACCAAACTCCGTGCCATGGTATTGTTGCGTAACCACCAAGCTCATTGCCATGGTGTCTTAAGGCTAGTTTACACGCTGCAATGTCCTAGCGACCTGACCTACGATTTGGGTCGCTGGGACATCATTAGCTGATCGCTGGTGAGCTATCACACAGGCAGACTCACCAGCGATCAGCCACCCATGTAACGACCTCAACATCGTGGAAAAGAATGAGGTCCCGCTAAGCTGGGGTACGCAGGAGAACGTTGGTAACCAGGATAAACATTGGGTTACTAAGCAGAGCGCTGCGCTAGGTAACTCGATGTTTATCCTGGTTACCAGCGTTCTCCCGCTTAGTAACCCGATGTGTTCATTGGTTACCAGGGAACACATCGGGTTAAAAGGGCGTCACACACGCCGATGTGTGCTGCCCAGCGGGCGACCAACGACGGGAAAAACGGCACTGGCCATGTACCAACGATCAGCAAGCTGATCGCTGGTCGTTGGTACATGTCACACGCAGCGCCATCACAAGTTGCAGCGACATCGTTAACGTTGTCGCTACATATAAACTGGCCTTTAATGTAACCAGGGGTGGATTGAGAGTAGCCAGGGCCCCGGTCTATTTAGATGGTGTGGACCCCACTCCCAAGTAGACCGATCATGTGACATATCACATGATCCCCTTTTGATAAATCATGTGATAGGTCACATGATTAATGTACAGGTGTTCTGGTGCGCATCTGTAAATGCAGAAGCACAGAGATAGTGGTGTATAACATTGCACTTTACATAATAGAGGAGGGGTAAGAAGCCCAAGGGTCCACATGATAGATCATGACTGATGTGGAGACCAAACCAACAGGCTGAAATTAATTATATCTGTTAATGTTAATATTGAGCAGAATTAATATTTATATGAAATAATAATTATGATTAATCACTTAACATTAAGCGGAATTAAGCATGCTGCCATCCACCTATTTTCTGTATGAGCCCTTACACTGAGTTTTTGGAACACAAACTTGCGAAATCCTCTGACGATTTTTAAAGTTTTAACATAGTTATGAAGCAACTTTTGGATTAATACAAGTATACAAGGTCAGTACCACCATCTCTACTTAAAAAAGCAAGAGAGGGTTGATCCTTTTGGTGTTTTTTTATTTGTGGAGTTTGTGAAAGTTCATCAATCATCAAACGTTTCGGCTCATGCAAGAGCCTTCATCAAGTGATTCTTGTATGCAGTAGTGGGAGTGTTACCCCACTTTTTAGCTCAATTAGATAGGTGTATGTTGCCCATGGAGGCCTCTGTTTGATAGGGAATGCAGTCCGAGATCCAAATTAGTGGATACACAGACGTGGTCTGGCTGAGCGTATGGGGGTCCATACATCAAGGTCCATCACATGGTTAGCAGAAACTTCAACACAAGGACAGGAGCCATAAAACTGCCTTTCTGCTAACCATGTGATGGACCTTGATGTATGGACCCCCATACGCTCAGCCAGACCACGTCTGTGTATCCACTAATTTGGATCTCGGACTGCATTCCCTATCAAACAGAGGCCTCCATGGGCAACATACACCTATCTAATTGAGCTAAAAAGTGGAGTAACACTCCCACTACTGCATACAAGAATCACTTGATGAAGGCTCTTGCATGAGCCGAAACGTTTGATGATTGATGAACTTTCACAAACTCCACAAATAAAAAAACACCAAAAGGATCAACCCTCTCTTGCTTTTTTTAAGTAGAGTGCCAGGTTAAGCTTTATATATAGTTATTCCTCCTTCCCTGGGCACCTACGCTTGCGGTTTGAGCCAGACTTGTCCTATATATCAGTACCACCATCTCAGCACATGAACCCAACACCAGAACTACAATCAGTGCATCAATGCTGCACTAGAACCATAGTCAGGGCGTTAATTTAGTGCCCGAAGCACTGTTAGTACATGAACGCAGCATCACAACCACTGTCTGTACATAAATAAACATTCTGTTACCTTATAGATGAAGCAGTCTCTGGCTGGAGTCATACTCATTCCTCTTGTCTCCATATAGTAGAGATGCGATAATGGGATTTTACGTCCAGAGCTCATCTCTTCCTACTTCCCTCTTCAACGTCTTCAGCAACTCATCCTGACACGGTGCCCTTAAAAAGAATAGTTTCATTATACTACCCCAGAAATATAAATATCTACCATGCTGCACCCCAGAATAAATAATTGATGTGCTTACAAAATACCCTCCACACACATTACTACTCTCCATATCTTCCCCTTTCACACACACATTGCCTCTCCATAATAGCCCTTCTCCCATTCAGACACTGTCTCTTCCCATAATATCCCTCCCACACCCACTGTTTCTCTCCATAATATCTCCCCCACACAAGCATGCACTTCTCCATAATATCCCCCCTCCCCTAAACTGACTGTCTCCATATCTCTTTCCACACACTGCCTCTCTCCATAATATCCCCCAACAATGCCCTTCTCTATAATATCTCTCCCTCCCACAGTGTCTTTATTTTTTTTCCTCTTCTTCACATACACTGTCTCTCCATAATATCAGCTCTCCCCCACACACACTGTTCCTCTGCATATCTCCCACCCCCCCCCCACACACACACACACAATCTCTTTGCATATCTCCACTCCCCCCATACACTGTCCCTCTGCATACCTCTCTACCGTATCCCCTCACTGTCCCTCCTCAACACACATTGTCCCTCGGCAACTTTGTCCCAAACACAGTTGCTCTACAGATCTCCCTACCCCTCCACTGTCCCTCTGCATATCTCTATTCCCCCCACACACACAGTGCCTCTGCATATCTCCCCTCCCCCACACACACTGTCCCACTGCATCTCTCCCCTCCCTCACACACACTGTCCCTCTGCATCTCTCTCCTCCCTCACACACACTGTCCCACTTCCTCTGCATCTTTAGCCTCCCCCCCCCCCCACTGTCCCTTTGCATCTCCCCCCCCACACACACACACTATCTCTCTGCATATCTCAATTCCACCTTACTGTCCCCCTGCATATACTGATGTCAGGCTTTGCTCTGTTGATAGTATGACTACTCACCAGATGCAATAACCCAAGAGTTCAGCCTCAGCCATCAGCGCATATTAGCTAGCAGGTGCACCATGCCCGAAAACAGGGTTTTCTCTGTGGTCTTCATGGCAGGTTGGAGTGTCCAAGGTCACCGCGCATAGGCCGCCCTGCACTTGGTCCATCCGGCCGGTGTATTAGTGTGCTGGTGAGCAGTGCAGCCTCAGGCACTGCCATCCTCAGAATCGGGGCCGCCGCTGCCACCTGAGTTTCCCGCCATCCCACAGCCTCTGTGTGCGAAGGGATCAGTAGCAGAGATGTGAGGACGTCGGATGCACGTTGGAGCGGGGCTGACAGGAGCTCCTCTCTATCCCCTCTCATGGCGCTTAAGTATTCAAATGTCTTTGTGTCTAAAAGACGCAAATACATTTGAATACTGGAAGAAAGAAGCTGGAGAGTCCATGTCAGTTTCGTGGATTATAATGAGGGCACTCTGGCCGTGGGCCCCCCTGGAGGCTTGGGCCCGGGGCGGAAGCCCAGATTGCCCTCATTATAATTCGCCACTGAGTGTAACTACCAAGATCTATATCGATGCTCATTGTATAATCACCCAGATTTATACCAATATGTGTCCATCAAGCTTGCGCGCTTATAAAGAGACTGCAATAACAACACTTTCTTGATTGTCTTCAGTCAACTTTACCATAACAATGTTTATCACAGTGCCAATATTCTGCCAGAAAAACACAGGGGAGCCACTTTCTGAGCGTAGTAAACTAAATTTGTAAAACCACTATTAAAAATATTCTAAGCTGACAAAGTTGTGCTATAGGCAAAACTCCAATTGTACTAAAGTGTATTTTAACAGGTGCAGCCAACCTGGCAAACTGTGGAAATGCAAAATATACTTTTTTTTTTTGTAAAAAATACTGTTTATTGACAGTTTTTTTTATAATAAGTTTTTTTCAATATGAAGTATTTTTTACAAATACATTTTGTTTTATCTACACTTTTTCATCTTGATGGGAGCGCCGTTTAACTAATTTTTTCACTTTATGTGCTACCTTTGCACAGAGCGTTTACAGATCCGTTTTCTAAGGGCTTAAAAAACGGATTTGTATGTGTGAACCTGGCCTATGACCGTACTAAAAGGAGTTGTCTCATGAAAACCTTTTGGAAAAAAAAGTATGTTTATCATCATAACTATTTCACTGTCCCTGCTTCTGGTTCCTCACCATCCTATGTGATGACTATAGTGCCAAGATATTTCATCTGCTGTGCATGTACTGATATACCATATAATGCAAGGTGGTGGTATGGAGGCTAGCATTGTCATTGTATATCAACTGATTATACATTGAACATGGATATATATTTATTATATTCATGTAGTCACTAGATGGTGGCCAGATTCTAAGTCATCGGGTATTCTAGAATATGTATGTAGTTTATTTATGAAGATTTAAGAATAATGCAATGAATACATAGGATTTTCCGGGTAAAATATATACATTATCATTAAATGTTATTGCTCGTGCTGTTAGTGGGGGTTAAATACCGTGCCAATATAGCTGATTGGTTGTGGCTTCGTTCAATATATCTGCACGTGACACCTCACCAGCGATCAGTAAGGTACCATCACACATGGGGACACTCCAGCGATACCTACAGGTCGTATCGTTGTCGGGATCGCTGGAGCATCGCCAAGCATGACTGTACCTTACTGATCACCACGATCCTCGATCTCAGACCTGGTTGCTGCTATATCGCTGCATCACTACATCGCTAGCACCGGTCAGGGTACTTACGTTGCAAGCGGCCAGTAGATGACCCGTTAGCGAAGTTTATCTCCTGGCTGCATCGCCACTGAACTCCGTGTGGCAGGAGATGACCTACGCCTATCTTCGGGAGTTCAGCGGATAGCGCCTTTGATCTTCCGACGGTAGTGTGCGTGGTTCAAATCCCGTGCCAATTGGCAGCGAGACTGCACCGGTCGATGCGTGATTTGCGTTACAGAGAGACCGACAGACTGAATTAGACGATTATGTAGTAGATGGACAAAAATGTTGGCGTCCTTGAATTTGTTCTATAAATAAAATAACGTATTTTTCACTTTATAAGACGCACCCTAAATTTTATGAAGAAAAAAAACAATTTTTAATGTTAAATGGTGTTTGTATTGCAATGACAATGTCTGTCTTATAATCAGTATATATGGCCCTCATCCTTATACATGACCCTCCTATCATGGTACATATGTCCCCATTCTGTTATGTCGGTCCCCCAGTCTGGTATAAATACAGTATGTCCCCGGCCTGGTATATATATACCTGCATCCTGCTGATATATATGTCCCTCATCCTGGTATATATATATAGATATATGCACCCTGATATATATAATATACCAGGATGTGGGACATACAGTGTATATATGTGCCCCCTCCTGGTAAATGTGTCCCCCTCATTCGCGCATATAGCCCTCATGGCTTCCCACAGGAGGGGGGGGGGCCAGACTTGAATAAAAAGTCCACAGGTTGCAGTCTGCACAAGCGTCACCTCTGTGGTCATTTCCTTGAAGTCTGGACACAGCATGTTTTGCAGCTCAGCAATGCATGCTGGGATATGAACAATGGCGGCACCCACCGGATTACTACCGTTACCCCCCACCCACATGGACCTGTGAAGCCACCATATGCACCCCCCACCTTGGTAAAATAATATTTGATTTTTTTTTTTTTAAATTCAGGTTTTAAGATGCACCCTCATTCTCCCCCCAATTTGGGGGAAACAAAAGTGCATGCTCGCTCAAACTCACCTGTGGCAAGTAAAAGGCGTGGGCAATATATAAATCACACCTGAAACCAGATAAAAAAGGAAAGCAGTTACGGTGCTGGCCAAAAGTATTGACACCCCTGCAATTCTGTCAGATAATACTCAGTTTCTTCCTGAAAATGATTGCAATCACAAATTCTTTGGTATTATTATCTTCATTTAATTTGTCTTCAAAGAAAAAACACAAGAAAGAATGAAGCAAAAAGCAAAACATTGATCATTTCACACAAAACTCCAAAATTGGGCCAGACAAAAGTATTGGCACCCTCAGCCTAGTACTTGGTTGCACAACCTTTAGCCAAAATAGCTGCGATCAACCGCTTCCGGTAACCATCAATGAGTTTCTTACAATGCTCTGCTGGAATTTTAGACCATTCTTCTTTGGCAAACTGCTCCAGGTCCTGATATTTGAAGGGTGCCTTCTCCAAACTGCCATTTTTAGATCTCTCCACAGGTGTTCTATGGGATTCAGGTCTGGACTCATTGCTGGCCACCTTAGAAGTCTCCAGTGCTTTCTCTCAAACCATTTTCTAGTGCTTTTTGAAGTGTGTTTTGGGTCATTGTCCTGCTGGAAGACCCATGACCTCTGAGGGAGACCCAGCTTTCTCACACTGGGCCCTACATTATGCTGCAAAATTTGTTGGTAGTCTTCAGACTTCATAATGCCATGCACACGGTCAAGCAGTCCAGTGCCAGAGACAGCAAAGCAACCCCAAAACATCAGGGTACCTCCGCCATGTTTGACTGTAGGAACCGTGTTCTTTTCTTTGAATGCCTCTTTTTTTCTCCTGTAAACTCTATGTTGATGCCTTTGCCCAAAAAGCTCTACTTTTGTCTCATCTGACCAGAGAACATTCTTCCAAAACGTTTTAGGCTTTCTCAGGTAAGTTTTGGCAAACTCCAGTCTGGCTCTTATATGTCTCGGGGTAAGAAGTGGGGTCTTCCTGGGTCTCCTACTATACAGTCCCTTTTCATTCAGACGCCGACGGATAGTACGGGTTGACACTGTTGTACCCTCGGACTGCAGGGCAGCTTGAACTTGTTTGGATGTTGGTCAAGGTTCTTTATCCACCATCCACACAATCTTGCGTTGAAATCTCTCGTCAATTTTTCTTTTCCGTCCACATCTAGGGAGGTTAGCCACAGTGCCATGGGCTTTAAACTTCTTGATGACACTGCGCACGGTAGACACAGGAACATTCAGGTCTTTGGAGATGGACTTGTAGCCTTGAGATTGCTCATGCTTCCTCACAATTTGGTTTCTCAAATCCTCAGACAGTTCTTTGGTCTTGTTTCTTTTCTCCATGCTCAATGTGGTACACGCAAGGACACAGGACAGAGGTTGAGTCAACTTTAATCCATGTCAACTGGCTGCAAGTGTGATTTAGTTATTGCCAACACCTGTGAGGTGCCACAGGTAAGTTACAGGTGCTGTTAATTACACAAATTAGAGAAGCATCACATGATTTTTCTTAGGGTTCCAATACTTTTGTCCACCCCCTTTTTTATGTTTGGTGTGGAATTATATCCAATTTGGCTTTAGGACAATTCTTTTTGTGTTTTTTTCATTGAAGACAAATTAAATGAAGATAATAATACCAAAGAATTTGTGATTGCAATCATTTTCAGGAAGAAAACTGAGTATTATCTTACAGAATGGCAGGGGTGTCAATACTTTTGGCCAACACTGTAAGTCAATATTTACATTGTGTGACATTGTGTGCCGCACAAAGCATAGAGAAAAGAACTGTCTGAGGACTTGAGAATCAAAATTGTTTATTAATATCAACAATCTCAAGGTAACAAGCCCATCTCCAGAGTTCTTGATATTCCTTTATCCATGGTGCACAACATAATAAATAAGTTAACAACCCATTGCACTGTAGCTAATCTCCCTGGACATGGACGGCAGTGAAAGGTTGTAACGTAGGATAGTTCGGATGCAAGTTCCAAAGAAATTCAAGCTGTCCTGCAGGCTGAGGGCTACTGCCAGTGCAAACTATCCATCAACATGCAAATTAAATGAAACACTATGGAGGAAACCCAGGAGGACCAACTGCTGATGCTGAGACCTAAGAAAACTAGACTGCAGTTTGCCAAAATGTCTGAGAGTAAGCCAAAATCCTTCTCGGAAAGCGCCTTGTGGATAGATGAAACCAAGGTGGACCTTTTTGGTCAAGTACATAATGCTACTGTAAAATGGAATGAGACCTATGAAGAAAAGAAATCAGGACCTTCAGTCCTCCCACCCCTAACTTACTCTTTCCTCCAGCCAGAAGATGTGGACTGCTCTATCAGCGAGCCTCTTCCGCCCAGCATCTCTCTGGCCTGGAGTTTGGATAGTGTTTGGTGTGTGTTGGTGGTCTCAGCAAAGCTTTCCCTCTTACCTGTGAGCATTATACTACATCTATTAGATAGGTGCAGTACCACTGTGGCACCACAGGGGCACCACAAATGAACATGAGTATAACAAAATGTGTAATTACAATAATTTTCTAGGAGCAATACTTCCCTTTCTGGACCAATTTCAAGGTGCCAACACTTTCAGCCATGACTGTATGTCAGTACACTCACACACATATACAAATATATAGAACATAAAGAGAAGAGGGAACACTCGTATTCCAGTCCCCACCATATCGTGCAGCTTTTATGTATATAACCGTCCACATAATACAACTCAAACATAAAAGAATTGCCAGATTTTAAAAGCTGGTAACAAATATAAAATACGAGCCATCCCCGGCATATGTTTAACAGTTCCTGAAGTTAAGAAAGCAAAATATCATTCCAGCTCGGAGAGTATAATACTTTTCAGGAATAAATCACATAGTATTTTCATGGCAGACGTATAATTTTATGATTTTTATGACGATCATGGAGAACCCTCTCATGTTTTATAGGTTCACTTACTTTTATAGGATTTTATAGAATCATTTGCCTGAAAAAAATAGGCCGTGGAACATTACAATCATTGTAGGCTCGCTAAAACCTAAATCAGGCACCCTACATAGCGGGTGGCATCAAAGTGCCCGCTTTAAATTTTATTTAAAATATATTAAAACAAGAGAAAGGTTTGTGATCGCTGTTGTTAAATCTCTCTCTATTCAATCAATTGTTTCTTGGTTTTGGCAGAAGACGTTTTACTTCAATGCAGAGGAGAGGGAGGCGAGACGTAATAAGAGGAACGCTTGCTGTACAGTTCTGACATCTTCATAAATGGTATAGAAAACCATCTTGTGCCATGTTGTGGGACTCGTTTACTATTACACAAAAAGGGAATCCATTGATATTAGAGACTGTCAGGTCATTTCTCAGTATGATACGAATATGTAAAAATGGTTACTCTACCCTTTCTGATTTCCTTCCTATAAGCATCTCCACACCCAGCAGGCAGCTGTAGTCAGCTGTAAAAGTAATTGACCGAACTAGTGAATAGTTCGGGTATGTAAATGTTATTTAAATAACCACGCCTATCCAAGCTGGTATTCTGTCCCTCCCCTCAGTGCTCTGTGCTGATGTCAGTCACTGAAACTCATAGGCTTCTGCAGGCTCATTTGGAGAGGGAGATGTTTTGTCCTTCAACATGTGTGCTGTCTGAGAGAAATTTCTATGTGTTTATATGAACTTTGGTTTTCCTACATACATGTAATATGTGTATCTGCTGAGCAAATGCGCACATGTTCTTATAAACATATAAATATCTCCAGCACACACTACACATATTACCTCAGATACATACAATGAAGATGTGAGAGGTGCAGCAACAAAGACACACCTCCTCCCCTTCCTTTCTCCTCCGGTCTGTGATAGTGCATGGAGAGCCAATCACACAACAGGATACAAACTCGGAGGAGGGCAGTGATGTTACTAGATGAATATTCATTCTCTGGGGAGTGTGCTGCAGAGAATTAAGTGATCACTCACTGTGAATGACAGATGGAATGAATCTTTTTTTCTTTTTTTGCAGTTTACCAAGGATAGGAGGGAAGTATAAATAATAGAAATACATGAATAAAGAGGGCTTCACAAGAGGAATTAGAGAATGATAGCAGTTACATATGGATTTTTGACCTGACAGATTCCCTTTAAAGGGACTGCCTGTAATTATGAGAAAGTTTTAATAAATGGTATTAAAAAAAATACGCTTTTCTCACATGCTGCTCTTGCGCCACCTGCAGTTTTGTACAGCTAATGCCCTATGTATCATTAATGTAACCACTGCAGCCAATCACTGGTCTTAGCAATAACATGCCGTAATTGCAAGTCAATGACAGTGGGTCATGTCACCACCTGGACCGATTTCTGTTTCCATCACTAGGCACCGCCGTATTCACACTATTGATGGTGCTGGTGATGGATGAGAAGTCTGTGCAGGAAATTCTGGGGAGTGCAGGACCCACTCATCCACTAGAGTTAGAATACAAAATATACAGGAAATATGTGGAATTCAACTGCACTGCTGTACAATCGACCATATAGCAAGGAAATCGGTGAATGCTAGTGGCTTCATTCAACATGTTTTCAAGGTGCATTCCTGACCCCTTCATCAGAACAACCACCAAACCTGTTGAAGGGGTGAGGAATACACCTTAAAATGCGATCAATAAAGCCACTTGCACTGATTTCCTTGGTATGTGTTGGATTATATAGCAGCGTAGTTGGATTCCATATATTTCCTCTATTTTTTCTACTATTGCCTCGGCCTGTGGATACTGCAGCAGCTGTTTGGAGTCTTTATACTGGTATTGTGTGAAACAACTCTCTAAGGTGAGCAGTTTGCCCACCGCTTACCTGTCACCGTTTTTATCTGATAAGACCTTCTTGCGCTTTCTATCGCACACTTATTCATTCGCTAGCATTAGAGTGGCTGGGACCTGTAGTACTTTACAGTCTGACAGTGTTAATATAAAGGTGGTCTATGTGAAGTCATTAGCTTTTAGCTGCAGCCTATTGGAAAGCACCACAGTATAAATCTTCTCCCCTTCCTGCAAACTACCAGAAATAGTCTTTGATGTCCCTGTATAAGTCCTATATTGTATTTAGTGTTGCCAGTTTTAGATCGGCCTGTATTTTTGAAAACCTATAAAAGGGTAGACAAGGGCGCAATAAGGTCTTATCTCTTATATACCAATGATGAAAAGATGACATACTGCTCACCTGGTGCGGTTGTGTGCCATTCAACTAGTTTTACACGCTCAAACAGCTGCCACAGGATCCACTGTTCCAGCAGGAACAAATTATACATAAATCCAAAGGACCAAGGTGTGCCATGATCTGTGCTGCTAAGTATAGGGAAGGATCACAACCTTGGTGTATAAGAAGGGTGCTTTATTGCTTCTACGTGTGTCGGAGCTGTCCCAGCCCCTTCCTCAGGAATACATAACAAAACAATGACCCATTTTATGGTGTATCCTGAGGAAAGGGCTGGGGCAGCCCTGAAATGCGTAGAAGCAATAAAGCACCGTTCTTCTACACCAAGATTGTAATCCTTCCTTATACTCAGCAGTGCGGATCATGGCACACCTTGGTCCTTTGGATTCATGGCCTGTATTTTTGGACACTTCTACTTACTCATGACTTTGTACCTTGCTACCACCTCGATTTTGACCGGCAACCTGACTACACTGTCGGATCCTGATTTTTCCTTGTCCTGGTTCCCTGGCTTTGTCTGCCCTTTGGTGACCTTCCTGTCTTTTGACTGCTGCTTTCTATAGGCAGCAATCTCCTGGACCCTGTTATAATTCCAGATCCCTGTATAAGGATGAAAGGGTGTAAGGTTTGTGCGGTAGCCTCGGATGGTCATTACACGGTGATTTTGTGTAGCATTTATGTGAATATTATACAAGACCAGCGGCGTAACGACAACAGGTGCAGGGGTTGCGATCACACCCGGGCCCTGCAGCATAGGAGGGACCCATAAGTCCCTTTGGCCTATAGAAAAAGACTAATGCTATTAAAGATTTGCAGTGATTGGGGGCCCCAGTAGAGCTTTCACATCGGTGCCCTTGGGCCTGAAATTACGCCACTGTACAAGACATAATTGCTGCAGGACCGGTACAGACCAATAGAGCAGCAGGGAAGTGAACTAATTAGTACAGTTATATTTATTTTGTGTTATTTTTTTTTGCTATATTAAATATTTTCTGATAACAAAAAAACTTTTGTTGCTGCTGTTACTTAACTTTTATTACTTATGATCCACTCTTAGGATAGACAATCACTGTGTGGTTTACGGGGGTGTTATGATCCGGTGACCTTGGAGCCGCATGAATAAGTTTCACAGGAGTAAGTGGTACCTATACTGACCGCAGTTCCTGATCTAACCCCGCAACTAGAAGTAGCCATGGGATGTGACTAACCATACCCTAGACATCTCAACACGATCGGAGAGCTAGCTACCCCTAAAGATAGAAACAGGAATTCTATCTTGCCTGAGAGCAGAACCCCCAAAGGATAGAAAGCCCCCTACAAATATTGACTGTGAGTAAGAGACGAAAAGACACACTCGGGCAGAAAACAGAATCTAGCAAATGAGGCCACTTCTAGCTAGATAGATAAAGACAGGACAGAATACTATTGCAGTCAGTATAAAAATCCTTTCAAAAATATCCACAGCAGATAATACAAAAATACCCCTGAGTCTACTCAAGACTCGGCGCCCTCTGTATTTGCGAAACTCCTGTGAATCCAACAATGCTGACACAATCAAAAGCTGTACAAGCCAACAACAAATGAATAGCACTTAAATCCTAGGAAGAAAACTTCATAACAGAGAGCAGGTTAAGACAGACATGCAACCCACAACCTCTGAGCAGACATAGACAATTCCAAAACAAGCACACAGCATGTGTGCCACAAGAAAACAAAACCATTCACTTATTTTGGAAGTTTTGCAGCAGGGCAGGAAGAGACCAGGCAGAGGTGAAACACCTCCAGGAACAATTGACAACTGGCAAGGACTGAGGAAATCCTGCGAACCTAAAGGCCAATTTACACACACCAACTTATCTGTCCAACTTCTGACCAACTTGCTGGTTGCAGTGAAATCATGGAAACATTGTTCCATTGTACACAGTCACAAAATGGAGCAATGTTTCCATGATTTCACTGCAACCAGCAAGTTGGTCAGAAGTTGGACAGATAAGTTGGTGTGTGTAAACTGGCCTTTAATACCCCAGTCTAAATTCCAATTATCCAATTCACCTGACCAAGACAGCAAAACAGGATCAACTGCATTACCAGCCACAACCACAGAAGGGAGCCCACAAGCAGAATTCACAACACTGAGGACTCCAACTGGTCAGTAAAACTAAAGAGCCGTGACACATGTTGAAGTTGAGCCACTTTACTACAAAGTCTGAAATGGCAATGTCTTTAAGATTATGACTGTGTCTGATTCTGCAATTTACCCCAATTATAATAACTTTTCCAATGTGATATTTTCTATAGTTATGTTTTTCTACATAGCGGGCTGTATTATAGTAGTTACGGCAGGTGACACAAGTATTGAACATGTCACTAGTTTCTAAATAAATCTATTTCTAAAGAGGCTATTGGGGTTCGATGTGAGGGCCAGCCTTTTATTTCTTGAGCTCTAGGGTTGTAATGGCCATTCTAATGTGTGTGCTTCTTTTAGAATAGTGTTTTGTATGTAAATTCGGCCTTTACCTTGGGTCTGTGCTATGTTCATAGGTTGAATATATTCCCTCACACTTTGAATAGCCCAGACTGGGTTTTCTCATACTTGTATTCCACACTGTTAAACATATATAGTCATCTCATGTATGTGAACTATTATGTATATTCAGTGGTGTTAACCATCATACGTGTGTCCTAATGAATTGTAGCATGCCCTTGTTTGCAGTTTGTGCATGGTAGAAGATTGTTTGTGCCACGACACCCTTGGGCTCATTTCACCCTTTTATGCCTTCTAATCCACATATGAAAAGAGATCAAACCTTAGATGTCCATAAAATAAATTATGTGGAATAATAAAAATTACACAGGGAAAAAGTATTGAACACATGCAGAAAGAGAGGTGCAAAAAGCCATGGAAAGTCATGACACCAGCTGAAATCTATCAGTAATTAGAAAGCAATCCTGCCACATAGTGGAAAATATTAGCTGGATTATTATTATTATTATTATTATTATTTATAGAGCACCTTTGATGCAATGGTGCTGTACATGAGAAAGGTTTGCATACAAACAAGTTAAAAATACAATGAACAAACTAACAGTGACGGACCGATACAGAGGGGAGAGAGAGGACCCTGCCCTTGTGGGCTTAGATTCTACAGGGCAATGGGGAGAGAGACAGTAGGTTGGGTCTGCTCTGGTGGTGGAGCACCGGGTCCAGTGGTGGTGAGGTGGCTCTGTGGCCTATAAAAAGGTGTCTTGTTACCAAGGTGCCACACAACAAACATCTCATGATAAGTAGAACCAGTGAGCTGCCTCAAGATCTTTGCAATTTTATTATTGAAAAACATATTGATGACAATGGTTGCAGAAGACTTTTTAAACCACTGAAGGTCCAGTGAGATCTGTTGGGGCCATAATCCAGAAGTTGAAAGAACATAATTTCACCATAAACCAGGTGCTCCCTGCAAGATTTTAGATTGGAAAGTATAAAAGAATCATCAGAAAAGCTGTCCAAAGACACCTCCCAACTCCATGGCCTCTATACACACTTACTTACAATTTCCTCAGCAACATTTAGATAAATCTTTAAAATACAGTAGAATTTAGTCTGGTCAGATGAGACCAAAATTGGAGTCTTTGGCTGCCAAAATACACCATGTTTGGAGGCCAATAGGCAAATTTCCTCTAAAACAAGTGTGGATGTGGGGCTGTTTTTAGATCCAATAAATGTTTATTGAAATTTTCAAACAAAAATGGTATGCAAACAGAGAACAGTACATGTCAACAACAAATAAGGAAAAAACGGGGAAAATGGGGGGGGGAAAGGGTAGAGAAGATAGAGCCTATTATATTCACACGGCCATCGATGAAAGGGACTAATACCATCCCCGTCCCCTCCAAGACAAGAGGGGGGCCACTCAGACCAACAGGGCTGGGGCAGTGAGAAGATGAGCTGCCCAAAGTTTCCAGCTCTCAAGTGAGGACCTTTTCCCTTTCAGATTTAAAGCCAAGAAGTATTCATGTTGAAAAATGGAGTTAATTCTCTCCATCAGGTCTTGCATAGAAGGGGGGAGAGGAGACCTCCATCTAGCCACCATGCACAACATGGAGGCTATGAGGACACACGAGACCACCCTCTCAGCTCATATACTGTGAGCCTCGTGGACAGGGTCCTGCCCTCCTGTACTGTACGTCCTGATCGCCTAGATTTAGTGTACTTGTTCTTGTCTCCTCATCCTCATGTAAAGCGCCATGGAACCCAATGGCGCTATATAAATAAATAATAATAATAAAATAATAACTCCTGAGGCACAAAATCAATGCACATATTCAAGATGGCCAACTGAGGGTGTAGACATTCATGAATGCCAGTAATTGAAAACAAAAGAGACTCCACAAGCAACCAAAATGCTGAAATATGTGGGCAAGCCCATCACACATGTGCATTGGTGCTCCTACCGCCACAATGTCTCCAGCATGGCGGGACCCCTCCGGGCTGAATGAGGCCAACTGCATCGGAGAAAGGTACCACTGCAGATCAATTTTCTTAAGATTTTCCAAGTGGTTCACACATTTGGTCATTCTTTGAACCCCTAATATGGCTAGCTTCCAATCAGTCAAGTCCACCTTGAACCCAGAGTCTTCCTCCCACTTAGTCAAATAGGAGAGTTTCTCGGTTGAAGGAAGAGAGGTCAATTCTTTATAAAGTGCAGAGAGAGCCTCACACTGTGTTATGTCTGCAGCTAAAAAGGACTGGAACTGCAAGGGGAGAATCCGGGATGACCCCAGAGTCAATTTATTTGATAATTGATATTTAAACCTCAGAGACTCAAAGGCCACGATCTCACCCTCCGAAGTAATATCTCCTATGGTGTGCACCCCCGCCTTCTCCCAGTGTGGGGCTGTTTTTTAGAATACAGCACTGGCAAACTTCAGTTTCACTAAGGATGAATGGACAAATGTCCTATGTACAATTGTCCTATGTAGAAGGATATAACTACTATAATACTGCCACTATGTACAAGAATATAACTACTATAATACTGCTCCTATGTACAAGAATATAACTACTATAATACTGCTCCTATGTACAAGAATATAACTACTATAATACTGCCCCTATGTACAGGAATATAACTACTATAATACTGCTCCTATGTACAAGAATATAACTACTATAATACTGCTCCTATGTACAAGAATATAACTACTATAATACTGCTCCCTATGTACAAGAATATAACTACTATAATACTGCTCCTATGTGCAAGAATATAACTACTATAATACTGCCCCTATATACAAGAATATAACTACTATAATACTGCTCCTATGTACAAGAATATAACCACTATAATACTGCTCCCTATGTACAAGACTATAACTACTATAATACTGCCCTTTATGTTCAAGAATATAACTACTGTAATACTGCTCCTATGTACAAGAATATAACTACTATAATACTGCTCCTATGTACAAGAATATAACTACTATAATACTGCTCCTATGTACAAGAATATAACTACTATAATACTGCTCCTATGTACAAGAATATAACTACTATAATACTGCCCCCTATGTACAAGAATATAACTACTATAATACTGCCCCTATATACAAGAATATAACTACTATAATACTGCCCCTATGTACAAGAATAGAACTACTATAATACTGCTCCTATGTACAAGAATATAGCTACTATAATACTGCCCCCTATGTACAAGAATATAACTACTATAATACTGCCCCTATGTACAAGAATATAACTATTATAATACTGCTCCTATATACAAGAATATAACTACTATAATACTGCCCCTATGTACAAGAATATAACTACTATAATACTGCCCCTATGTACAAGACTATAACTACTATAATACTGCTCCTATGTACAAGACTATAACTACTATAATACTGCCCTTTATGTTCAAGAATATAACTACTATAATACTGCCCCTATGTACAAGAATATAACTACTATAATACTGCCTCCATGTACAAGCATATATCCTTCTACATAGGAGAAGGATTATAATAGTTATAAAATTGTACATAGATGACAGTCTTATATTAGTTATATTCTTGTACATAGGGTCAGTATGATAGTAGTTATATTCTTGTACATAGGGTCAGTATGATAGTTATATTCTTGTACATAGGGGCAGTATGATAGTAGTTATATTCTTGTACATAGGGTCAGTATGATAGTAGTTATATTCTTCTACATAGGGGCAGTATTATAGTAGTTATATCCTTCTACATAGGACAATTGTTGATACATTTGTCCAATTATCCTTAGTGAAACTGAAGTTTGCCAGTGCTGTATGCTAAAAAACAGCCCCACACTGGGAGAAGGCGGGGGTGCACACCATAGGGGATATTACTGGAATAGTATTATAGTAGTTATATTCTTGTACATAGGGTCAGTATTATAGAAGTTATATTCTTGTACATAGAGGAAGTATTATAGTAGTTATATTCTTGTACATAGGAGCAGTATTATAGTAGTTATATTCTTGTACATAGGAGCAGTATTATAGTAGTTATATATCTTGTACATAGGAGCAGTATTATAGTAGTTATATTCTTGTACATAGGAGCAGTATTATAGTAGTTATATTCTTGTACATAGGGAGCAGTATTATAGTAGTTATATTCTTGTACATAGGGGCAGTATTATAGTAGTTATATTCTTGTAAATAGGAGCAGTATTATAGTAATTATATTCTTGTACATAGAGGCAGTATTATAGTAGTTATATTCTTGTACATAGGGTCAGTATTATAGTAGGTATATTCTTGTACATAGAGGCAGTATTATAGTAGTTATATTCTTGTACATAGGGGCAGTATTATAGTAGATATATTCTTGTACATAGGAGCAGTATTATAGTAGTTATATTCTTGTACATAGGAGCAGTATTATTGTAGTTATTATTCTTGTACATAGGAGCAGTATTATAGTAGTTATATTCTTGTACATAGGAGCAGTATTATAGTAGTTATATTCTTGTACATAGGGAGCAGTATTATAGTAGTTATATTCTTGTACATAGGGGCAGTATTATAGTAGTTATATTCTTGTAAATAGGAGCAGTATTATAGTAATTATATTCTTGTACATAGAGGCAGTATTATAGTAGTTATATTCTTGTACATAGGGTCAGTATTATAGTAGGTATATTCTTGTACATAGAGGCAGTATTATAGTAGTTATATTCTTGTACATAGGGGCAGTATTATAGTAGATATATTCTTGTACATAGGGGCAGTATAATAGTAGTTCTATTCTTGGACATAGGAGCAGTATTATAGTAGTTATATTCTTGTACATAGGAGCAGTATTATCTACTATATATAATTGTCTAAGGTTGTCTGTCACGGAAATCGCACGCCAGTGCCAGGGTGCTCATTAGTGGCCGCCAGCCAATGAGCGAGGAGTATGCAAAACAGCCGCGCGCATTCAAAATGCGTGCCAAGCTGAAACCCGGTGATAGCGGCGCATTGGCACCACTATCGCCAGGATACAGGTGTCCGGCCGCCTCTACCTGTCCGAAGCATGCGGGGGGGCACCGTGATCGCCGAGCTGTATGCCAGCATGGAGCGGGGTGGGGGCAGCACACAGGCAGAAGACGCGATGGAGTCGCAGGGAGTGTGCCCGCAGCATGCGGGCTCCTCACAGCCTCCTCCATCCCCTCCAGGCAGACGATGCAATGGAGCGGCGATGAGTGTCCCGAAGGATGCGGGCTCCTCACTGCCTCCTCCATCCCCTCCAGGCAGACGACGCGATGGAGCCGTGGTGAGTGTCCCTGCAGCATGCGGGCTCCTCACTGCCTCCTCCATCCTCACAGCCTCCCCATCCTCACAACCTCCCCATCCTCACAACCTCCCCATCCTCACAGCCTCCCTATCCTCACAGCCTCCTCCATCCCCTCAGCCTTCTCCATCCTCACAGCCTCTTCCAACCCCTCAGCCTCCCCATCCTCACAGCCTCCCCACCTCGCAGCCTCCCCATCCTCACAGTCTCCTCCATCCTCACAGCCTCCTCCATCCCCTCAGCCTTCTCCATCCTCACAGCCTCTTCCATCCCCTCAGCCTCCCCATCCTCACAGCCTCCTCCATTCCCTCCAGGAAGACAATGGAATGGAGCGGAGGTGAGTGTCCCCGCAGCGTGCGGTCTCCTCACTGCCTCCTCCATCCCCACTGCCTCCCCATCCTCATAGCCTCCTCCATCCTCATAGCCTCCTCCATCCTCATAGCCTCCTCCATCCTCATAGCCTCCTCCATCCTCATAGCCTCCTCCATCCTCATAGCCTCCTCCATCCTCATAGCCTCCTCCATCCTCACAGCCTCCTCCATCCTCATAGCCTCCACCATCCCCTCAGCCTCCTCCATCCCCTCAGCCTCCTCCATCCTCACAGCCTCCCCATCCTCACAGCCTCCTCCATCCCCTCAGCCTTCTCCATCAACTCAACCTCCTCCATCCTCACAGCCTCCTCCATCCTCACAGCCTCCCCATCCTCACAACCTCCCCATCCTCACAGCCTCCCCATCCTCACAGCCTCCCCATCCTCACAGCCTCCCCATCCTCACAGCCTCCCCATCCTCACAGCCTCCCCATCCTCACAGCCTTCTCCATCCTCACAGCCTTCTCCATCCCCTCAGCCTCCTCCATCCTCACAACCTCCCCATCCTCACAGCCTCCCATCCTCACAGCCTTCTCCATCCTCACAGCCTTCTCCATCCCCTCAGCCTCCTCCATCCCCTCAGCCTCCTCCATCCTCACAGCCTCCTTATCCCCACAGCCTCCCCATCCTCACAGCCTTCTCCATCCCCTCAGCCTCCTCCATCCTCACAGCCTCCTCCATCCTCACAGCCTCCCCATCCTCACAGCCTTCTCCATCCCTCAGCCTTCTCCATCCCTCAGCCTTCTCCATCCCCTCAGCCTTCTCCATCCCCTCAGCCTTCTCCATCCCCTCAGCCTTCTCCATCCCCTCAGCCTTCTCCATCCCCTCAGCCTTCTCCATCCCCTCAGCCTCCTCCATCCTCACAGCCTCCTCCATCCTCACAGCCTCCTCCATTCTCACAGCCTTCTCCATCCCCTCAGCCTCCTCCATGGCCTCAGCCTCCTCCATGCCCTCAGCCTCCTCCATGCCCTCAGCCTCCTCCATGCCTCAGCCTCCTCCATGCCTCCAGCCTCCTCCATGCCCTCAGCCTCCTCCATGCCCTCAGCCTCCTCCATGCCCTCAGCCTCCTCCATCCCCAAACTGACAAACTTCACTCCTGTCTACAAGGCTGTCAGTCAGTGTGACAAACTTTTTCTCTGTCTACAAGGCTATCAGTTAGTGTGATGCACTTCACTCCGGTTTACAAGGCATTCTAGAATACCCGATGCGTTAGAATCGGGCCACCATCTTGTAGAGTTATATTCTTGTACATAGGGGGCAGTATTATAGTAGTTATTCTTGTATATAGAGGCAGTATTATAGTAGTTATATTCATGTACATAGGGAGAAGTATTATAGTAGTTATATCCTTGTGCATAGGGGCAGTATTATACTAGTTATATTCTTGTATATAGTATGCAGTATTATAGTAGTTATATTCTTGTACATAGGGGCAGTATTATAGTAGTTATATTCTAATATATAGGGGCAGTATTATAGTAGTTATATTCTTGTGTATAGGGACAGTATTATAATAGTTATATTCTTGTACATAGGGAGGAGTATTATAGTAGTTATATTCTTGTATATAGGGGCAGTATTATAGTAGTTATATTCTTGTGTATAGGGGCAGTATTATAGTAGTTATATTCTTGTACATAGGGGCAGTATTATAGTAGTTATATTCTTGTATATTGAAGCAGTATTATAGTAGTTATATTCTTGTAAATAGGGGCAGTATTATAGTAGTTATATTCTTGTACATAGGGGCAGTATTATAGTAGATATATTCTTGTACATAGGGGGCAGTATTATAGTAGTTATATTCTTGTATATTGAAGCAGTATTATAGTAGTTATATTCTTGTAAATAGGGGCAGTATTATAGTAGTTATATTCTTGTACATAGGGGCAGTATTATAGTAGTTATATTCTTGTACATAGGGGGCAGTATTATAGTAGTTATATTCTTATACATAGGAGCAGTATTATAGTAGTTATATTCTTGTACATAGGGGCAGTACTATAGTAGTTATATTCTTGTACATAGGGGCAGTATTATAGTAGTTATATTCTTGTACATAGGGACAGTATTATAGTAGTTATATTCTTGTACATAGGGGCAGTATTATAGTAGTTATATTCTTGTACATAGGGGGCAGTATTATAGTAGTTATATTCTTGTACATAGGGACAGTATTATAGTAGTTATATTCTTGTACATAGGGGCAGTATTATAGTAGTTATATTCTTGTACATAGGGGGCAGTATTATAGTAGTTATATTCTTGTACATAGGAGGAGTATTATAGTAGTTATATTCTTGTACATAGGGGCAGTATTATAGTAGTTATATTCTTGTACATAGGGGCAGTATTATAGTAGTTATATTCTTGTACAGAGGAGCAGTATTATAGTAGTTATATTCTTGTACATAGGAGCAGTACTATAGTAGTTATATTCTTGGACATAGGAGCAGTACTATAGCAGTTATATTCTTGTACATAGGGGGCAGTATTATAGTAGTTATATTCTTGTACATAGGGCAGTATTATAGTAGTTATATACTTGTACATAGGGAGCAGTATTATAGTAGTTATATTCTTGTACATAGGAGCAGTATTATAGTAGTTATATTCTTGTATATAGGGGGCAGTATTATAGTAGTTATATTCTTGTACATAGGAGCAGTATTATAGTAGTTATATTCTTGTACATAGGGGCAGTATTATAGTAGTTATATTCTTGTATATAGGGGGCAGTATTATAGTAGTTATATTCTTGTACATAGGGCAGTATTATAGTAGTTATATTCTTGTACATAGGAGCAGTATTATAGTAGTTATATTCTTGTACATAGGAGCAGTATTATAGTAGTTATATTCTTGTATATAGGGGGCAGTATTATAGTAGTTATATTCTTGTACATAGGGGCAGTATTATAGTAGTTATATTCTTGTACATAGGGGCAGTATTATAGTAGTTATATTCTTGTACATAGGAGGAGTATTATAGTAGTTATATTCTTGTACATAGGGGCAGTATTATAGTGTTATATTCTTGTACATAGGTGGCAGTATTATAGTAGTTATATTCTTGTACAGAGACAGTATTCATATAGTTTATATTCTTGTACATAGGAGCAGTACTATTAGTATTTTATTCTTGCATAGGAGCCAGTACTATAAGAGTTATATCTTTGTACATAGGGCAGTAATATTTAGGTAGTTTATTCTTGTAATCAGTGCAGTATTTAAGTAGTTATATTCTTATAACATCTGGGCAGTATCTATAGTAGTTATATTCTTTATATAGGAGCAGTCATTATCAGTGTTACTATCCTTATATAGGGAGCAGTATATAAATTGTAGTTTATATTACTTGTATATAGGGAGCAGTATTTATATTAGTATTATTTGTTATGAGGCGTATTATATATTATATTTTTGTACATAGAGCCAGTAGTATGTATAAAACATTTCTATTACTTAGGGCAGTATTTAGTAGTTAATTCTTGTACATAGTGGCAGTATAAGTAGTATATTCTCTGTACATAGGCAGTATTATAGTAAGCTATTTCTTTGTACTAGGGCTAGTATTATAGTAGTTTATTTTTTGTCATATGCGCAGTATTATAGTAGTATATTCTTGTATATAGGGCAGTATTATAGTATTATATTTCTTGTACATAGGGGCAGTATTATAGTAGTTATATACTTGTACATAGGGAGCAGTATTATAGTAGTTATATTCTTGTACATAGGAGCAGTATTATAGTAGTTATATTCTTGTATATAGGGGGCAGTATTATAGTAGTTATATTCTTGTACATAGGAGCAGTATTATAGTAGTTATATTTCTTGTACATAGGGGCAGTATTATAGTAGTTATATTCTTGTATATAGGGGGCAGTATTATAGTAGTTATATTCTTGTACATAGGGGCAGTATTATAGTAGTTATATTCTTGTACATAGGAGCAGTATTATAGTAGTTATATTCTTGTACATAGGAGCAGTATTATAGTAGTTATATTCTTGTATATAGGGGGCAGTATTATAGTAGTTATATTCTTGTACATAGGGGCAGTATTATAGTAGTTATATTCTTGTACATAGGAGCAGTATTATAGTAGTTATATTCTTGTACATAGGGGCAGTATTATAGTAGATATATTCTTGTACATAGGGAGGAGTTATTATAGTGTTTATAGTGTTGCACATAGGCTGCAGCATTCTAGTTTTATAGTTATAGCATTCTGTTACAGTAATGATATTTTCATCTGTTTTATAGTTTTGTATTGCAGGAGGATATAACATTGAATTCCTCTCAGTACATTTTTATTCATTGCGATAAAACATCAGAGTAACAATAATAGAGAAATAGACGTTCAATGGACTGTGCTTGTCTAATATCTTAGCTGTGTAGTCCTCATTCCTGCTAATGTCCTTGTGACTGATTTAAGGGGAGTTAAACAGTTAAACTTCTGGCTACGTATGGCCTATGTGTCTATCCTATTGATTAACACTCTTCATTACTGCACTTACATCCTCTCAAAGTGATAAACACAGTAATTGTTGCAGTGTCTTTCAAATTTGCTACTTGTCCATCCAAAGGCGACAGCAGCCATTGCATCCTCCTAATAATTTGTTCTTATTGATTTTCTTCGTTTTATTTTTTTTTCCCTTTCGTACTCACAAAGTTCTTAAAACATTTAAGCAGGGCTCTTTAAAGGTCAATGATTTCTGTGAAACATGACCCAGTTAGTGCGCAGTTCAATGAGAGGCTGCTGGAGACTGCTCCCGATAAAGACTTATTACAAGTCACCCAGCCTATTTGCTCTTTGCTCTGGCCTTTTTATTTTATTTTATTTTTTTTTCCTGAGTATTCAGCAAATTTGTATCCATGAGCTTTATTCTGAGCTCGTTTATATAACTTATGATGTTGCTGTGATAATACTGTAGCTCAGAAAAGATGATTACGGAGTATTGAGCCTATATAGAGGGACTGCTCAGGACAAGGACTGTTTCCGCTTTGTAACCTGACCCTGACCTGAAAAAGGTCACCTTATTTAGTCTGTCTGACCCGCCCCAGGGCCTTGGGGTTCCCGGTCCCAGGCATTGTAGTTCACGGGGGATGTCACGGGGCCTGTTACCCGATCCCATGGCACTGATGGTTGCTGAAAAAGGGGGACAGTCAATAAAAATAATAAAAATAGTGATTCGTGATGCCACCTACGGTTCTGGTAACATTACAGGTGCAGTGGGACAGACTTCCGGGATGATGATGGAACAGCAGGATGGTTACGCTCCCCGTAGGTAGAGTGGGATCCCCGGGGCAGTTGTGGGAGTTAATGATGGTTGCGGACAGTCTATGGAGGGAGCAGGATCAGGGGCCGCAATAAGTCACACACACAGAGTTGTTGTTTCCATTCCTTTACTGATGATATGAGCAAGGTGAAGTCCAGGCTACAGTCCGGGTGGTCTGGGAGCAGTTTGGGATCTCCACATCCGATGAGTTATGAGGCCTCCCTTTTACGCTGTGTGTGTATGTTTTAGTTCTGGGCTGTCTGAAGCTAGGCCCTGACCCTCTCCTGTGTCTTCACTTGTATGGCAGGCGGTGAGAGCCCTGCTGCGGGCAGTGCTAGATGCGCTGCAGTCCCTGGCTTTTCTGGGTGCTGTGCCTCAAGTGCTGCACCAGGAAACTTGAAGTCTCCCTGGCCTCCAGTCTTTACTGCTGGGCCGACTGGACCCGTGCAGTCTCGGACTCCGGTGTTTGAGCTGTCGATGTAGCTCTTCTGGGGTGAACCGACACGCCTTTGCTCCCCCTTGCTAACTCACCTCGCCTCCGACCCTCACTCTTGGGTCCCTCACACTAGCTAGGCTTCCCATCTGGCACGGGCCTAGCGCGGCTCCGTTTACCAGGTGTCTTCCTCAGTACTGCTCCATATTAAACTGCCTAACTCAACCCCCGGGCCTGAATTTATAGGGACCCTTGCCTGAAGTCGGCAAGTAGCGCTCCCCCTTCTGGTCTGGGGTGGAAGGTGTTGTGTGTGGGCTTACCTGATGTGAAAATCCTTCCCTGCTCCAGGTGTTCCTGTGGCAACCGAACTGTGGAGTAGGGTGCCACATGTGGACTCCAGGCAAGCTGGCTTTGAGATAATGTCATTAAAATTCTTGCATTAATTTTTTGTTCAGCAATGCACAGTGCCCCCCAAAAAGTCAATATTGACCCTCTAGCGAGACTTGCGATTTGACGGCTGCCTTCACATTTGCGTATGGGAACGCAGTGTATGCTGCGTTCCCATAAGCATTCAAACGCATGCGCACTGCGGTTCCTATGTTTAACATAGGAACGCATAGTGCCTGCGTTTGCTGCGTTTGGGTGCGGATGCGGACGATATCTGCTCCTTCCGGTGTCCAGCATCCGCACCCGGGACGCCGATTGCAGCATTTTTTTGTGCGTTTGGGGATCTTGGAAGATCAGCAAGCGCACAAAAAATGCATTGCCGTCAATGGGTCCGCAGTGTTCAGCGCTTGACAGCGCGGGAGAACGCTGCGGACCTATTAAAAAATCTCCCAGTGGCTGCCGGTGATGTCACAGGAGCTCACCGACGGCCACCGGGAGATCAGCTGACCCTCTGCTGTCCTCCTTCTCCCCGCCGCCTGTAATCTCCTAGCGATGTCGGCGGGGAGAACAGCTGATGTGACAGCTGTTTGAATCTTCCCGCGCCGACATCTCCTCACAGTGTCGGCGCGGGAAGATTCAAACAGCTGTCAGATCAGCTGTTCTCCCCGCCGACAGTCCCGGAGCTTACCGGCGGCCGGGGGGCGGAGATCTCCGGTGCTGATCTCCGCCCCCGGCCCGCCCCCGGACAGCGCCGATTGGCTGCCGGGCTCCATAGTGATGTGTCCGCAGGCGGACATTATCCGCTGCGGACACATCATTTGGACCCTGCTTCTGACAGCGTCTGTGTCTGCATGCCATCAGCATGCAGACACAAACACTAATGTGAAGCCAGCCTTAGGCTATAAAAGCCAAACCAGAATCTCAGTTTGCAAACACGGTGTTTCAGGGTATTTCTCCTCGTCAGTGCCAAGTTTGAGATCTGATTTAAGGCCACTTCACACACACAGATATCTGAGTCCAATATCTGAACAGATCTCTGGTTGCAGTGAAATCATGGATACATTGTTCCATTTTGTGGCTGTGTACAACATGGAGCAATGTATCCATGATTTCACAGATATCTGTGTGTGTGAAGTGGCCTTTAGCTAGATGAGAGACTAATACAGGGGATCCCTATACTATTTGTAGCATGTAGGGTTTTTTCTTTTAATCAATTTATTAAGGGAGACAACATTCCTTGGCCCTGCTCTCATATTGTGGGGCAGCATGGTGGCTCAGTGGTTAGCAGGGCAGACTTGTAGTGCTGTAGTCTTGGGTTCAGATACTTGCATAGAATTCCTTTGAATACTCTGGTTTCTCCCCACTGCAAGACTTTAGCTTGTGAGCCCCAATGGGGACATTGATAATGTCTGCAAAGTGCTGGGGAACTTAATATGAAGTTATGAAAATTCATTAACTTATTCTGTGTCTGTATAATGTGTGAAAGCCAATGCACCTGCTACAGTTTGCAGTGCCTGTGGCTAATTTGGGTGTTTTGGTTGGAGCCCCCCTCGTGTAACACCATATGTTGCAATAATGAATATGTAGAAGAGCTGTCCAAATGATCCAGCACCTTTTGAGGTATTGTACAACAAAAAGCAAATCCTGAAATCAATAATATGGGTAAGTGTGGTCATATCAATATAAATGAACAAAAATGCAAGGTACCACAATATTGAATTTAAAAATTAAACCTTTTTATTGAGAATATAAAATTGAACATGTATATAAAAACAAATACATAGAAAATAATTAGATGTTGTCACGTAGAGACTACTCTGCAGTTTTTGTAGTTGTAATGGGAGTAAATTTCCTTTTGGACATTAAAGGGGAACTCCAGTTGAGAGAAAACGTTTAGTACAGTTCCTGCCCTCCTACATGATGAAGCAGAGCATATTTCTGTGTAGGGAATGGGTGTTGGAGGGGTGTGGCCGCCGGCCCCATGCTCACAAATACAATCCTGTCCCTGATGTACCATCCTATGTGACAGGCTTCAAATAGCAATCATGTCACCTAGAAGATAAAAATATACGCTGTGATCCTCTGTTGTATGATGATGCATAATGTGTACTGTTATTGTGAGACTAGGAGAAGAGGCAGAGCTGATCGATCCAGCTCTGCATGGTGTCCCCTCCCCCATAGGAATATGGTCTCTTCCTATACCTCCAACTTTCAATGGATCATCATCATCACTCCTCACTGGCATGTAGGATGATCCTGCAACTCCCAGCATCCACGCCCCCAACACACCACCCTTCACACCCCTGACACACCACTTTTTGCTCCTACATGAAGCTGCCAGGCTGAATATGTTCTGTCCCATGAGTGGGACATCAGAGCTAAGGAGCAGGTATGATTTTATCAAGCTATAAGCAATCTATAGATCCTAGAACTGCAGTGTCCGGCTCTGCTTCATCATGTAGCAGGACAGGAACTGTGCTGAAATGTTTTCTCTCACTGGAGTCACATGACCCATTACCTGCTAGGGCCCCCTAGTCCAAGGTCAGACTAAGTTACCTACTTACCTCAGTCAATCACTACCCCCCCCGTGATATTTTCAGCAACCCGCCATTTTTCTGAAGCCCATATGGCTTCATCACAAGCTTTTGCATGCCTGATGCAGGCCTTCTTTGAGGAGGTTTCTGATTTGCATGCTTTGGTGGTGCAGAAGCTACAAAAAATTGTTAGGTTAATGCCCTCTGTTCATGCTCAGGCTGTACCAAAACTCAATGCATCTCACACACGTTTTCAGGAGGGAGAGAAATTTAGTGTCTTCAAAGAAGCCTGTAAATTATGTCGGGCTTCGTCCTCGTTTTTCAGGGAGTGAGGAACAGCATGTCGGGATTATATTCTCCCTTCTTAAGGGGAATCCCCAGGACTGGGCCTTCTCTCTGCCGACCAATTCTCCATCTTTGCGGTTGGTGGATAAGTTTTTTGTGGCCCTGACTTTGGTGTATGGTGGCCCTGATGGCATCACCTTGGCTGAGTCTAAGCTTAAGCAGGGAGCCCTGCTGGCTGAGGAGTATAGCTCAAGGTCCCGGAGATGGGCCACTGACACTTAGTGGAATGATCCTGCCCTTAGGAGTCAGTTTGGTCTGAGTTTGTCACTTAGGCTTCAATGCTCTGACTCAGTATTTTGCTCCAGAGTCATTGGAGGCTGCAATGTCCCTTGCCATCAGGCCAGACAGACTCCTCAGAGAGAGACCTAAATGACATTTGCCTCCTATGGTCTTCCCGGTTCAGGATGTTCAACAGGTAATGTTTGGGTTACTATTGCAGTCGTTTGGTCCATTATATTAAAGTCTGTCTGCTCCGCTCTAAATTGGCTACTCCGCCTCATAACCCATGTTCCTCTGGTAATGTGGAGGGGAATAATCAGGGTGTGCATGTTTCCACCATTTCCATATCTCAGCCCTCCATTTCAGCTGAAATAGTGATTGGTGGAAAGACTGTGACTATTCCTGTCCTTGTGGATAGTGGAGCAGGAGTCAATTTGGTGAATTCTTGCTTTACACAGACCCATTATCTAAGTTGAAGTGCATTAGTGAAGACCGTGAGAAGTGTGCTGGCCCAGACATCCTCACCATTAGATGTTTCTCTAGGATTAGGGTCAGCTTGCGCTCCCTAGTCTGAGAGTCAGACTATGTTACCTGGTTACCTCAGTCCGTCACTATCACCATTGACAGATGACCTCGTGGGCAGGTTCCTCTCTTTGCACCTACTGTATCATCACCCATACCCATCTCTTGTAGACTGTGAGCCCTCACAGGCAGGATCCTCCCTCCTCACCTACTGTATCCTCACCCATCTCTTGTATACTATGATCCCTCACGTGCAGGGTCTTCTCCCCTCCTGTATCTGTCTGTGCCTTGTATTGCTCATGTTTATTGTACTTGTCTATGTATGCCCCCTTTTTAATGTAAAGCGCCATGGAAAAAAATGGCGCTATTATAATAAATATTAATAACATACATTTATTTATCATAAATTATATTACTTACCGTATATACTCGCGTATAAGCCGAGTTTTTCAGCCCAAAAATTGGGCTGAAAAGTCCCCCCCTCGGCTTATATGCGAGTCACTGTATACTGTATACACTGTATACAGTGTATACAGTATACAGGCCCGCCCCCATCAGTATACAAGCCCCCCCTTGCAGCACAAACCTGTAAAGGAAGAGATTAGTATACTTATCACTGTCCGCCCCCTGTCCCGCCACCGTCATCGCGCTCCTCCGTCTTCATCCTCTTCTTCCGGCTTCCTCCGGTCGGCGCAGGCAATGACGTCATTGTCTGCGCGACCGAGGAGGAAACAGTAAGAAGACGGAGGAGCGCGTGGCAGCGCGGGCAGCGGCGCGGGACAGTGATAAGTATACTATCTCTTCCTTTACAGGATTGTGCACAAGGCGGGGGGGCCTGTATACTGATGGGGGGGCTGTATACTACCTCTGGGGCTGCTGTATACTACCACTGGGGCTGTATATACCACTGGGGCTGTGTGTATACTACCACTGGGGCTGTATATACCTCTGGGGCTGCTGTATACTGATGGGGGGGGCTGTATACTACCTCTGGGGCTGCTGTATACTGCCACTGGGGCTGTATATACCACTGGGGCTGCTGTATACTACCACTGGGGCTGTGTATACCTCTGGGGCTGCTGTATATACCTACCACTGGGCAGGTGTATATACCTCGGGGCTTTTGGCTGGTATAGGACGGATGGGGGGGCTGTCTGTATCTACCTCTGGGCGCTGTCTGGGTATTATACCTCTGGGGCTGGCGTGGAGACTATACCACTGGGTGTGCCTGTATACTACTCCCACGGGGCTGCAAGTGTGTAACTACCACTGGGTCATGCTGTATACTCCACTGGGGCTGTATATACCTACTGGGGCTGCTGTATACTACCACTGGGGCTGACCTGGGCTGCTTATACTACCACTGGGGCTGCTGTATATACCACTGGGTGCTGCTGTATACTACCACTGGGCTGCTGTATATACCCTGGGGCTGCTGTATACTAACTACTGGGGCTGCTGTATATACCACTGGGTGCTGCTGTATACTACCACTGGGGCTGCTGTATATACCACTCTGGATTGGGGGCTGTATACCCTGTGCTGCTGTCTACACCCTCGGGCTCTTATACAGTCATGGGTTTTCTCCAGTTTGGGGGAAATACATGGGGTGTTATACACGGGTCGGCTGTATACACACTGGCTGCTGTATACTACCACTGGGGCTGCTGTATACTACCACTGGGGCTGCTGTATACCTCTGGGGCTGCTGTATACTACCACTGGGGCTGCTGTATATACCTCTGGGGCTGCTGTATACTAACTACTGGGGCTGCTGCTGTATACTACCACTGGGGCTGCTGTATATACCTCTGGGGCTGCTGTATACCACACTGCTGGAGGCTGTATACCTGTGCTGGGGTCCACCCTCGGCTTATACACGAGTCAATAGGTTTTCCCAGGTTTTGGGGGCAAAAGTAGGGGGGTCGGCTTATACACGGGTCGGCTTATACACGAGTATATACGGTATGTCAGTTATATTTAGCAAGTGACTGACAGAAATAAATCAATCAGTACACAGTGGGCAGAAAAATGGTAGGGACCAATTAGGTTATAAAAAAGTATAAATTTTACCACGGATTGAGAAGGACTACTGCATATGGAGCACCCTGTCTAGGACCCCTGACCTCCTACATAAGTTTCGCTAGTGGCTTTATGAAATATAATCTAATTGTTTTTATGTGTGTCTGATTTTATATTCTCGATAAAGCTTACTGAGTACCTTGGTACCTTGCCTTTGTGTCGAATTAACTTTTGAGATATTTACGGATGTAGCAAATGGCGAATGAACATTTGGTGGACTGTATCTATTGATTTAACATGCTGATTGCTGAAAGTTTTATTGGTGCTTTACTCCATTTTTTTGTGCATGCAATACTTATGCTAAGCTTACATATTGTACGGGGTGGTTATGACAGATGAGGGTAATGTAGCAGGATGATAGTGATGGACAAGGGTAATCAGGGTAACTAGTCTGACCCTCAGAATGGTGGTCCCTAGCTGCCCCTGTTCATAGAATTACCTCTGAAGGATGTCTGGGCCGCCACCCTTGCCCTCTTCTGACCAGCCCTAAGCTAACACCTCCTCACCTCCACCCAGGAATCAGGATAGGAACACACCACCCCCACGCATGATGCCAAACTCCAAGGAGAAGGAATCTTCAGCAGGAACTGCTCACACAGCTCAAAGAGAGAATGAACTCTATCATCAACATCAGGTGATGGCACATGGGCAGGAGGAGTGGTCACCAACCACATCACCTGATACAGAATACAGCAGCAACTGACATTAACCCTTTATGTCGAAAAGGAAGTAAACTTCCATTTAAACTATTCACTCTGCAGAGCAATTCACAGACTGCAGAGCAGTTTACACGTGACACATATATAATATTTAGTTTAAAAAATATGTCCTACAGCAATAACATTGTTTTATCTCCTTAAACTTCACAAAGTTTCCTTTTGTTCCTTGGTTTACGCCTAAACTATTTCGTTCCACAAATCAACGTTCCCTTCTGTGCAATGATCTCCAACGCTCCAATAAATTACGGCTCCTAATTCCGCCTGCAATCCCGAGCCAAGCAATGTGGGGTGACAGTTATGTCAAATGAATACATCACAATATATGAAACCACACTTACAATTTGACTGAGGTACTTCCAGCCCGAGAGGAGGAGAGATTTATCAATGCAAACTTAATAACATCTATCTGAATGTAACTAAAAATCAATATTTCATTACCAAATTGTTAGTGAGAATGAAGAAAAATTGCACAAGTCGGGCAGTTTGGTGGGAGAGAGGCATTGGGAGTTCAATTCAAAGACCAGATGATTCATGATATTCTCCACAAGTGGAAAGGGTGAAGGAAGATCGAGGTTAAAATCTTGAAGAGTCCCTGTCTCCTGACCTTGACAAGCAAAAAAAAAAAAGACCCATCTGTAAAATAAGCTATTGCCAATTTACAACAGAGATAAAGGAAAATAATTCTATTAATCATTGAAATGCAGACACTAAAAAGAGATGGATGGAAATAAAAAATGATGATGAGTCCAATAGAGACATTGGAAGTATGAATGTTCTAAAAATGTTAGGCGTTCTTTTTTCCACCTTCAGTCATAGTATTTATTTTCCCATTTGTCCACTTATCCCTGGATTTCCAATGAAGCTGTCAAAGAAGAGGTAAATGTCACAAGTTTTTTAAATGACAGGACATACATGAAAGGTTGTAAAAGTATTACTCTTTCCTAATTCTTGGCTAAAGAAGAACTCTGTGCCTAGAAAGTTTTCTTTTTAATGTAACCACAACCATGTTTGTGGCATCCATAGTAATATCACACTAAATAGGACAACCAACAAAGGATTTAAAGAGTAACCGTCGTGTAAATGTTTATGTAATAAACTGTGAAATATGTCATAAGTGAAATCTGGAAAAATAAAACATTTCAAAAACCTTCCAGAAGATGTCTCCACTAAGCTGTTTCTAAATCTGACATATACTGGTTGTCAGGGAAATCCGTCTTCAGCTCCACATACTGAATACAGCCATATAAGGAGATGGAGTGGGGACACACTATGTTAACAACTTTATCAGTGTATCTTAAGTACAGGAAGCTTATCTGTGATCTTATCTGATGGACTCTGCTCCATGTTATTATTAGATAAGATCACTATTGTGATCTGTGTGCTGTGATCTGTTGTCACGTCACATCAGACTCTGGCGACTGTTGTTCTTGGCCGGCCACTAGGCAGCGCCGGATTCCTTGGGCTGCTGGTGGCGGTGATGGGGGGGCCATGTCCTCATCGGGACCTGCTCCTTTGGTTCCTGCCTCTGCTGCTGGGCATTGTTGTGCTCCTCCTGTGGGTGATGCTGGTGACAGAAATAAGGTTTCTGCAGGCGCTGGCTTCATTCTTCTATCAGAAGTGGGTTGATTGGTACCAGTCACGCATCACCATCTGGCCTGGTTGTAGAGGTGATCCGGATGAGATCATCAGGCTGTGAGCTCAAGCCTGTGAGAGGAAACTGGGCCCTTCAAATACCTTGAGGCCTGTCTTGTAAACCACCAGATATATTCTTGATTTTCCCAGTGATCTAGTTTGTGCTCTATTATACTGATTCTGACTTTTGCTTTGATTTTGACCCTTCTACCGCCTGAGAATTTCGTACTTTTGCTGCCCTCCTGATTTTTTTAAGCTGCCTTCTGACTACGCTCTTGGATCCTACTTTGTCTATTCCTCCTAACCTTGTCCCTTCCTGGCGACCTCCCTGCTCCGGTCTCCTGCTTACCTATAGGCAGCTACCTCTTGGGCTCCATTGTAACTCCAAATCCCTGTTTAGGGGTAAAGGGTCTCGGGGTGCTGCCTTACTAGCAGCTCAGCCATTGCAGCGGACGGTCATCACATCTGTGTGCTGAAAGCCTGAAGCACCCTGTCCCAGATACACTGATCAGCTGAGAATGAATGTTTAGGCCTCTCTCCCCATATATGGCTATATTTATTAGTGGAACTGAAGGCGGGTCTGCCTAACCACGCATATGTCAGGTTTGGAAACAGCCTGGAAACAGTGGGGACATCTTATGGAAGGTTTTTAAAGGTTTTCTTTCAGATTTCACAAATGAAGTATATTTGAAAGTTTATTATAATCACTTGCCTTACATTATTAATAAATCAAAATTTTAACAGTGGTTACACTTTAAGTGAGGAAAAGACATCTTTTTCAACTCTGTAAAGTAAATGTATTTGTATGTTAATTTTTTTTTTTTAAATGATCTATCTTGTATCTATCGACATTCCTACAATATCCTTCACATGGAAGACAGGAGAATGATAACATACTGACCAGCCTTTCTCCCCATAAATCGCCCTCCCTGCTGGCTTGTCCCCGGATGGTTTCTTTTGTGTTGCAGTCATGTTATAACTGCTTCAGAGGTAATTTGCTACAGCAAACGGTTGGTTTCTTATGATAGGACATTATTGCTGCATCAGGAAACGTGGAGACAGGTGGAGGAATGGGCAGTGCTGTAACCATAAAATCTGCATTTGAGTAGGCAGGTGCTGTTTACAATCTGAGCATGTTAAAAACCTTTTTTTACTCTGTAGACTCTTTAAGGGTCTATATCTATTGAACATGCACCTTCACATTGCATGCATATACCGTACTTATGTTCAAGATTTTTTTTTCTTTCAAGTTTTTTTTTTTTTTTGCAGTTATTGCTAACTGAGGTGTGGCCTGCCTCTCTTTGAGCTGGACATTGTGTATATAGCTTCCCATTACTGGGTGTTCGATGTTCGGGCATGGCTCCTGTTATTACAGTTACGCCACTTGATATCTTCTAAGGTTTTTAATATTTGATGATAGGGCTGGATCGTCCTAGAGGGGTCACCTTGACTTGGTGGGATGGCTTTTAAATTTGTTTTGATCAATTTTTATTTTCAAGCACTATTGCAATGTATGTATTTATTTGAGGGTATTTGCTCATTTTTGTTTCTTTTCTTGGGTTTTGCTATCTATCAACTGTTGTGTATTTATCTACTGGTATTAATTGTAAAACACTGGGCAAAACTGTCACTGAAAAAGACCTGGGTGTATGGGTAGATGACAAACTCACATTTAGTGGCCAGTGTCAGGCAGCTGCTGCAAAGGCAAATAAAATAATGGGATTCATTAAAGAGGCATAGATGCTCATGAGGAGAACATAATTTTACCTCTATACAAGTCACTAGTGTGACCACACTTAGAATACTGTGTACAATTCTGGTCTCCGGTGTATAAGAAAGACATAGCTGAACTAGAGCGGGTCCAGAGAAGAGCGACAAAAGTCATTAGAGGACTAAGGGGTCTGCAATACCAAGACAAGTTATTAAACTTGGGGTTATTTAGCTTGGAAAAACGAAGGCTTAGGGGTGATCTTATAATAATGTATAAATATATGAGGGGACAGTACAGAGACCTTTTTAATGATCTCTTTACTCTTAGGCCTGAGACGGGGACAAGGGGGCATCCTCTACGTCTGGAGGAAAGAAGGTTTAATCATAATCACAGACGTGGATTCTTTACTGTAAGAGCAGTGAGACTATGGAACTCTCTGCCACATGATGTTGTAATGAGTGAGTCACTACTAACATTTAAGAAGGGCCTGGATGCCTTTCTCGAAAACTATAATATTACCAGTTATATATACTAGATTCTTTGATAGGGCGTTGATCCAGGGATCTAGTCTGTTTGCCGTATCTGGAGTCAGGAAGGAATTTTTTTCCCCAATGTGGAGCTTAGTGTTGCCACATGGTTTTTTTTTTGCCTTCCTCTGGATCAACAGGTTAGGCTATGGGTTGAACTAGATGGACTTAGTCTTCCTTCAACCGTAAAAACTATGTTACTACGTATCTATCAATCAATGTATATCCTCTGTCTACAGTATCTATCTTTGTATCTCTACCTATCTATCTACAGGTATCTATTTACCAAGAATCAATCTATGAATCTCATACCTACCTACAGGTATCTATCATTGTATATCATCTGTATTTATCTACAGTTTATCTCTCTATCAACAGTAGATCTATCTATGTTTGTCATATCTACTTACCTACAAATATCTACAGCATTTTTCAGACTATAGAGAGAATGAGGTCATTGCTGTGTGCCCGCTCTATACACTGATCTCTGTGTTCATCAGTACGCAGGAGGACATCGCCGGCGATTCTGCAGACGGGATCAATGGAGAAGGGTGAGCATGATCATCCGGTATATTCACTATTCTCCATGCCATGATGCTTGGGGAACAGGGAATACGCATAAACACAATCGCAGCTGCAGGAGGGACTGATCGATAGAAAGGGTGAGTATGATTGTTTATTTTGTTTATTTAAGTGATGAGGGGATCATATATATATAAACCTGGAGCCCTTGGGTTATGCAGCAGGACAAAGATCAAAACACACCAGCAAGTCACCTCAGAATGGCTGAAGAAAAACAAAATGGAAACTTTGGAGTGGCCTAGTCAAAGTCCTGAACCTTAATTCTATTGAGATGTTTAACCTTAAAAGGCAGTTCATGCTCGGAAACCTTCCAATGTGGCTGAATTACAACAATTCTGCAAAGATGAGCGGCCAAAATCCCTCCAGAGCGTTGTAAGAGATTCACTGCCAGTTATCACAAACGCTTGATTGCAGTTGTTGCTTCTAAGGGTCCAACAAGTTATTAGGTTTTCACACCACTGTCTATCCCTACCACCTCTATCTATCCCTCTATCTATCCCTCTATCTATCCCTCTATCTATCCCTCTATCTATCCCTCTATCTATCCCTCTATCTATCCTCTATCTATCCTCTATCTATCCCTCTATCTATCCCTATCTATCTATCCCTCTATCTATCCTCTATCTATCTATCTATCTATCTATCTATCTATCTATCTATCACCACTTTTTCACGTACTGTTGTTTTACATATCTACTAGTACTTTTATCTATCTTTCGATTTCTAATCTCATGTATCTCTACTTTGTATCTACAGGTATCTATTTATCTTAATATCTGCATTGTTAAAAAAAAAAAAGCCCTAGAAATAGAAGGATTTAGAATATCATAAAATCCTGGCCAGACTTTCTCCCAATAAGTCAGTTTCCCGGCTGCAGGGCTGAGGTGAGACCGGGTCTTGTGTGATACATCAGTAAATCACTTTGTACACCAGTCTAATCTATATAAATTTTTGGCTGAAAAGCTGGGGAAATATAGATGTAAAGACACTAGTATTTCTATTACAGGGATATTGATTTGAGCTCAAGACTTACAGCTTCAATCTAGAGCTCCGGAGGCTGTGAGAGGTTTATCAGATCTTTATTTTTGCATAGTTTTCGCAAGGAGACTTTGATCTGAAGTATTTTTACATCACGGGACTAGAAGTAGTAAAAAATGTCCCAATCCTTTAGTAGCTCCTAAACATGATGATTTGTTTGATGAGTCCTTTGGTTATTGATATATTAAAACAGATATGTTATGTGTTCTGTGAATGGACATATAACTATACATCAATATTCTTAGTTAAGAAAATATGAAAAAATAGTTGCTCGTTGCGCTGTATACACAGAATATGACATACCGTATATACTCGAGTATAAGCCGACTTTTTCAGCCCTTTTTTTGGGCTGAAAAAGTCCCCCTCGGCTTATACTCGAGTCACTAACTTCTGCCCTTAGGTTCTCTCCTTATCCTAGCCGTCCTCCACACTCCCCGCCATCCCCCACACTCCCCACAACCCCCCACAACTCCCCTCGCCCCCGCTGCATTACCGGGTGCCCGCACTCCTGCGGGACTGATCCCTCCGCTGCCTGGGGCTGGGATGTGCCGATGGATCCCTCTCCGGATCCCTCCGCCGCTGCCTGGGGCTGGGATGTGCTGATGGATCCCTCCGGATCCCTCCACCGCTGCCTGGGTCTGGGATGTGCTGATGGATCCCTCCGGATCCCTCCGCCGCTGCCTGGGGCTGGGATGTGGTGCCCGGATCCCGCCGGATCCCTCCGCGCCTGCTGGGGCTGGGATGTGGTGCCGGATCCCTCCGCCCTGCTCAGGCGATGTGCGGCTTGGATCCCTCCGCCGCATCGCTCAGACTTTCTGTAGCGATGTGGCTGCCGGATCCCTCCGCTGCATCGCTCCCTGCACAGTGCACACACAAAAGAAGTCCCCTGCGGCCAGACATTGACCTAATGCACAGTGTGGCCGCAGGGGACTTTAATTACGGTACAGTGACCCAGTCTAAGGTGAGGCGCCATTACAGTATAAGATTGGTGTAGCAGGGAAAAGAATAGTGAGGGAAAGATGAGCAGAGCAGGGGAAAGATGTGTTCTTAGGATAAGTACAGTAGTAGAGCAGGGGAAAGAAGACTAGTAAGGGAAAGATGAGTATAGCTGGGGAAAGATAGATCCTCAGGGAAAGTACAGTAGTGCAGGGGAAAGAAGACTAGTAAGGGAAAGATGAGTATAGCTGGGGAAAGATAGATCCTCAGGGAAAGTACAGTAGTGCAGGGGAAAGAAGACTAGTGAGGTAAAGGAGAAGCAGTGCAGGGTATAGAATTAGCTGGGTGCTTAGGGAATCAATAGTTCAATAAGGCCACTTTCACATCAGCGTTTTTCGCTGATCGCGGCAGATGCGGTGGATTTACCGCATCTGCCGCCTAACAGCCGAGTTGCGTTTTACCTGTGGCAAGCCCCATGCATTGTCTATGGGGCTTGTGGCAGGTGCAGCAAGTGCGGTATAGTTGTGGTTTCGGCACTTGCGGCGACTGCTGCCGTGAAAAAAACGCGGTAAGCAGAGTTTTGTTCACAGCCGCAGCTGCCAAAACCACAACTACCAGTATATTGCACTTGCTGCACCTGCCACAAGCCCCATAGGCATAGCATGCATCTATTTTTATTTTTGAAATTTTTCAGTAGCTGCTGCATTTCCCCCCCTAGGCTTATACTCGAGTCAATAAGTTTTCCCAGTTTTGGGGGGCAAAATTAGGGGCCTCGGCTTATACTCGGGTCGGCTTATACTCGAGTATATACGGTACTTGCTAACTTTCCTGAAAAATCACAGGAACACTCGGAAAAAGGGAAGACCTCCTGAACATCTGGAGGAGTTTAAAATCTCCTGTATGCCACTGAACTCTGTATACTACCTGAAATCCTACTATATAATCGCCTTATCGTGTCTGTCTGTCTCTCTGTAACAAAAAACCTGTGTCGCTGATTGGTCGACCAATCAGCAACAGGCGCTGTCCGGCTGCGAATTGGCGCTGGTTTTGAACCATGCATGCCACCGCTACCGTCGGAAGATCAGCAGCGCTAGCCGCTGATCTCCTGACGGTAGCCGCGGGTCATCTCCTGCTGCATGCAGGTCAGCGGCATTCAGCGGAAGTACCTCAACCGCCATATTGGAACACCCAAGTTTTGGGTATTCCGATATGGTGGGCAGGATTCAAATACCCCGCCAAGCCGTGCGCCGCTTCGCTGATTGGTTGCCGCCAGCCATCTTGGCGCATGTTTTAAATCCCGCTTCGCTGATTAGTCGCTGCGGCTCAGCGAGGTGGGATTTAAAACACGTGCCAAGACTGCTGAGCGCGGTGACCAATCAGCGCTCTTGGTGCGTGATTGTAATCTCGTTCCATTGAGCCGCAGTGACCAATCAGCGAAACAGGATTTAAACCATGCGCCAAGACTGCTGATTGGTCGCCGCTAGTGAAGCTGCGCGGTGGCCATATCGGAATACCCATAACTTGGGTATTCCAATATGGCGGTCGGGGTACTACAAGCTGCAAGCAGCTGAGAGATGACCGGCTAGTGCTGGTCATCTCCTGACTGTGTCGCCGCTGACCTCCGTGCGGCAGGAGATGACCCGCGGCCACTGTCAGGAGATAAGCACTAGTGCTGCTGATCTCCCAATGGTAGCGGTGGCGTGCATGGTTCAAATCCCACACCAGTTTGCAGCCAGACTGTGCCTGTAGCTGATTGGTCGCCGCGCACAGCGGCGACCAATCAGCAACGCGGGATTTACGAGAGAGAGACACAGACAGACACAATAAGGCGATTATATAGTAGGATATAATCATGTAATTCTGTCTCTTTGTCTGTCTCTCTGTAACGCAAATCCCGCGTGGCTGATTTGTCATGTAATGGTTTAAATATTTTGATAATCTGTTTAATAATTTCGTTCAGTTGTATTAAGTTCTATAAGCAATAACATTTAATGATAATGTATGTATTTTACCTGAAAAATCGTGTGTATTCATTGCATTATTCTTAAATCTTCATAAATAAACTGCATACATGTTCTAGAATACCCGATGCGTTAGAACTGGGCCACCATCTAGTCTGTAATAAACAAGTGTCTTAAAGAGAACCTGCCAAACCCCTGGTGCTTTCCAAAGCACCCCTGAATGCAGTGTGTATGCTGCATTCAGGGAAGGTGGTGTACCATGTCTCTACCTCCCCTGTAACCTGAAAAAAAAAACTTTGAAAAGTTTAGAGTAAAGGCCGGTTTACACGTGTAGATATCGCTAACAATATCGTAGCAATGTTCCTTGTTTCGTGATGTTGCGGCGATCTCGTCAGCAATCTTGCTACGTGTGACATGTAACAGCGATCGGACCCCCGCTGTGATATCATTGATCGTTAAGGAATGGCCTGGGCCATTTTTTGGTCGTCAGTCTTCCGCTGGGCGTGATGCATCGTAGTGTGTGACACCTCAACGACGACACTGTTGCCGACTTTGACGATTCAGAACATGGCCATGTAGGCGTGTTTCTGCGTTGCCTCTTCCACACCTCCCAGCTCCGATTGGTGGGCACTTAAGCATTCCGATTGGGCGGCCTGTCAACAAAAGAAGGCAACATAGTAGTGCTTCCGTCCTTTGTTCATGAGCACGATAGAACTATAGCTCCCTTTGGCCAGGCGGTTTGCGCCCCACCATTATCTAGCACCAGCGAGGCCGTACTAGACGCTAATTACCGCGTGCCGAAATGGAACTGTATTGCGTGCACGAACAAAGGACGCAAGTACGGCTATTGTGGCCAACTTTTAAAGGCACCGCCGGAGTAGTAGCCACCAATAGGAGTTAAAGGGGAGCTGAAGAGGCATAGCAAAAGCACGCCTATCAGGCTTGCGTTGTGAAACACACCGCCCAAATCGAGGTCAGAGTCTTCACAATCGCTGTTGTGTGACAGGATCACAATGACCACAGAGGGCAATCGATGCCTCGACGTAGCTGTGTCGTTGACCACATCGGCCTGATTGACATGTCACCAGTGACCACGAAGCAACCAAGTAGCGATCACCTAGCGATCTTTATAGCATCGTATCATTGTCAGCAATGCTGGAAGGTTGATATGTGTAAACTTGCCGTTAAGGGGTCCGCGGGGCTCATTTGATTATGCTGTGCTGCTGCCAGCCTGGTCCTCCCTGCCTCCTGCCTGTGTGTGTGTCTGTCTGTGTGGAGCCGAAGGGGAGAGCAGACCAACACAAGAGGAGATGAAACACACAGGCAGGAGTCGGGGAGGACCGGGCTGGCAGCGAGGACAGGATAATCAGATAAGCCCCTCGAAACTCTTAACTCTAAACTTTCCAAAGTGTTTTTTTTTTTCAGGTTACCGGGTGGGAAGTGTAGAGACATGGTACACACCTTCCCTGAATGCAGCATACAAAGCATCAGGGGGGTGTCAGGTTCTCTTTAAGCAGGGTTCATGCATCTTGGGCACATGGAACAGGGTATGACTTCAAAGAGCAGTCATGGCCACCAGTGAAAATTGCCTTTGGCGCTATCTCACCGCACTTGAGATTTTGTCAACTGCAAAGTTGAAAAAAAATGATATATGATGATATATACAGGGGTGTAAGTACAACAGGTGCAGGGGTTGCAATCGCACTCATGTCCGGGGCCCTTGGGGGCCCCAAGGGTACTAGTCCCTTTGACCTATCTAAAAAGTCCAATACTATTAAAGACTTGCAATAATTAAGGGCCGCGATGAAGATTTTGAACCGGGGCCCATGAACTTAATGTTGCGCCACTGGATATATGTGATGGAGTGATCATGAGAAGAGCGCTCGCACCTTACGGCTTTCATTAGGTGACAGCTGAATATGCACATACAGTATACACATGGCCTGTCAATCAAATTTGGAGGATGGAATTGTAACAATAATATGCTTTTAAGTCAGGTTTTTATTTTTCATCATCTAAATTTAAAAAGCATTGAAAGTTTATAGTTTTCACATTGGCCATTGAGTCTATTTTATTTCTTGTTCTTTACAGTAAAGTTTTCAGAAATCTCAGTGCAATTAGAGGTATGATTACAATGACAGTTAATACCTTTTTATGCAGCTAATAACACGGGGTCCAGCTGTTACCATTCCCTCCACAATCACCTTTGCACACGCTCATTACATGCTTCAATAGAAAAAATAGGATCTGAGTCAGTATGCTGCTAATGTACATGTGCATTTGCAGAAACAGCAGGAAGTATGCGTGTACAATAGCCCCAGTGGCCATTTTCAAAATTAGCACACTTTATTAATACAGACCATGTTTTTTTAAACATGCAAATGTAAAAGCAGTATCTTACGTTTGATCACACATTCTCTTTAAGGTATCTATTTCCTTTTTATCTATTTTTATAAGTAGAGATGAGTTAACTTGTTTGGGCCCTGTTTGGGTGACTTGCATATCCAAATGTAGGAGCGCTTGATCCTGTGCTTCGATAAGCCGCGTGGTGCTTGGCCCAGAGTCATCGGCTTGCACTGGGGGGTAAAATCTGAGTTTTCTGCTGTAGTATGTTGGCCCTAAAAAGATTAAAAAATCCCCACCCTGCCGCCCCCAGTGGTGTTTTGCTTATGGCTGTCTGTATATGGATGGAAAGCCGAACAGGCGCCACCGAACCCAAGTATCTATGGGTTCAATCAGCAACCGAACAGAACCTTAAGCGGTTAGATAATCTCTAATTATAATTTTGGGAGAATAGCTATTCTCCTTATGGAGGTCAATCTGGCTGATAGCAGTGAGGAGACTTCTAGCTGCAATGCTCCTCTGGGAAATATGCAAATTGTCACTTCATTGAGGAAGTAGACAAACTCTAGTGCCACATATCTCACCTATTGCTCATGCCGGTAGGCAGATTGCTCTCTATAAGGAGAATAGCTGTTCCCCACCCCAGACCTCATCTTAGCCTCCCATACAGCCAAATCAGATCCCATACACTGCACTGATGAGGGGCAATCACTACAAAACATAGCATCTGCAATTTGGGGCTCTGATCTGGCACAAATCCTAAGTCCTATTAAAAGGCTTGTTAAAGAGCCTTTTAGGATTGCTACCTTCAATAGGTGGCACTAGAGTTCATCTACTTCTGAAGTGACAATTTGCCTAATTATAGCTTTGTAATACCTCATTAATATAAACTTCCAGATCTACAGTCTGATCAGTTCTTAAAGGAGTTGCACAGGATTAGGAAATAATTGCTTCTCTCTTTCCGCTCTAACCCCCGTCACACATAGCGGGATCGCTGTTGCGCGTCACCAGTAGGGATGAGCGAGTATACTCGCTACTATTCGGAACTCGCCGAATAGTGCAGTATTCAGCTACTCGCTACTCTACGAGTATCTCATGTGTACTCGGGAGTAGCGAGTAGTCCTAATACCTTCGCAGTGTATCTATAGATACATTGCAAAAGTAGCCTAAAAGTGATTAAAAGTTGTTAAAAATAATAAAATTACATACTCACCTGTCAGACGCCTGCATCGGGACCGTCCCAGAAGATATCCAATCACCGGACAATGAGCTGTGACTATCAGCCAATCAGATGGCGACACGTCACAACCACGTGATCGCTAGCGGCCACCTGAATGGCCAGATTGCAAGGTCCTTTCAGGCGGCTGCTAGCGATCACGTGGTTGTGACGTGTCGCCATCTGATTGGCCAGATCGCTGGCTGGTAGTCACAGCTCCTTTTCCGGTGATCGGATGTCTTATCTGCCGGTCCGCCGGTCCCGGTGCAGGCATGGGACAGGTGAGTATGTAATTGTATTATTTTTAACAACTTTTAATCACTTTTAGGCTACTTTCGCAGTGTATCTATAGATACACTGCGAAAGTATTCGTACTTGCTATACTCGCAATGAGTACCGAGTACTGGTACCTACTCGTTGCGAGTACGAATATTACGGTACTCCCTCATCCCTAGTCACCAGTTTTGTGACATAACAGTGACCTCGCCATCGATCTCGCTATGTTTGAGATGTAGCAGCGACCAGGCCCCCGCTGTAAACAACGCCGATCGTCTCGGAACGGCCTGGACCATTTTATTGATCGTAGTGTTCCCGCTGGGCAGCATGCATCGGTGTGGTTGATGCCTTAACAACGACCTTGTTGGTGACTCAGAACTCAGCCACGTAGGCCTGAGTCGTCAGACTAGCTGCTGTGTGACAGGGTCCCAACGACCGCCGAGGTCGTTATACAGTCGCCGTATCATTGCTGCGTCGTTGAGTAGATCTGACTGTTTGACATCTCACCAGCGACTACGCAGTCACGTTCCAGCGATCCTTACCAAGTCGTATCGTTGTTGGGATCGCTGGAACGTCACCAAGTGTGACGAGACCCCTACTCTTGAAATAGACCATGGGTGCATGTGCATGGGGGTTTAGAGTAGAATAGCTGTTGACCAAACAAGTGTTCACCAAACGACTATTGAGGATGCATAGTCCCCTCTACTGAATGACTACACCTCCATAGGATTGACGTTATAACCTTGTTGTTGTAGCAGTTCGCTTCTTCTACGGTTCGTCAGCTATTTGTTACTAACAAAACAAGAAAACTTCCCATCAAATGGCTGCACGTCTTGCCATTGTATTCTATTCCGGTGCAATTAGACCTGGTACTAGAAGATGAGATGTGCAATCTTCATGACCACATTCCCGTGAATATAAGATTGTAACAATGCACCCAGGGCTCCTTTCTTGCAGGCTGCCATAATTATTTGTAAATGACTACTTTGTCTTTATTGGAAATGAGGAGAACTTTATTGCTTATCAGACTGAAATATCTCCGCACAACTCCCGATCTCTTTTACAACTCTCTGTTTGATGTAATCCAAAATGTGACACCTGGGTCTTTAATAATTCACTGCTTGTTAACATTAAACAACTGTTAACATGCTCAAATAATTAGTTATGCTTGCTTGACATGTTTGCATGTTTAATAATTGATGCATTTATCTTAATTACTGATGGGGAAGCTGGTGTAATGTGCATATTTTTTGCATCTTAACATTCGAACAAAGCTGACTTTCTGCCAGTGATTGTTAGGCTCAGACTTTTCATTATTTATTATAATTAATTCACAAGAGGTAGTGTATTATTGACAAAAAAAGACTTTTGCAAAACACATTTATGGAGGTAGTTTACATTTTAAAGGAGGGAGCTATGTTTTAAGCATTCATAAGTCTGTGTTTGGAGACTGTGTCGGGATTCATTTCTAAAGGTTTTGTAAAGACTTACATAGTCTATACACATACAGTATACGGGTAATGATTTAACCACTCATATGCTGGTATATACACAGCTTTGTTATGGTTGATAAAATGAAGTGGTTTGGGGCTTTACATGGTAGCATGGTAGTTAATATAAAGCAATGCCTTCTGTGTATACAGTCATAGAGAGCAACCCAAGGCCAGAGATAGAAAGAAGTCCTGTTGATAATTGTACATAGGGGGCAGTGTTATAGTAGTTATATTCTTGTACATAGGGGCAGTATTATAGTAGTTATATTCTTGTACATAGGGACAGTATTATAGTAGTTATATTCTTGTATATAGGGGCAGTATTATAGTTGTTATATTCTTACACATAGGGGCAGTATTATAGTAGTTATATTCTTGTACATAGAAGGCGTATTTATAGTAGTTATATTCTTGTACATAGGGACAGTATTATAGTAGTTATATTCTTGTATATAGGGGCAGTATTATAGTTGTTATATTCTTACACATAGGGGCAGTATCATAGTAGTTATATTCTTGTACATAGGGGCAGTAATATAGTAGTTATATTCTTGTACATAGGAGCAGTATTATAGTAGTTATATTCTTGTATATAGGAGCAGTATTATAGTAGTTATATTCTTGTATATAGGAGCAGTATTATAGTAGTTATATTCTTGTACATAGGGGCAGTATTATAGTAGTTATATTCTTGTACATAGGGACAGTATTATAGTAGTTATATTCTTGTACATAGCGGCAGTATTATAGTAGTTATATTCTTGTACATAGGAGCAGTATTATAGTAGTTATATTCTTGTACATAGGGGCAGTATTATGGTAGTTATATTCTTGTACATAGGGGGCAGTATTATAGTAGTTATATTCTTGTACATAGGGGCAGTATTATAGTAGTTGTATTCTTGTACATAGGAGCAGTATTATAGTAGTTGTATTCTTGTACATAGAGGCAGTATTATAGTAGTTATATTCTTGTATATAGGAGCAGTATTATAGTAGTTATATTCTTGTATATAGGAGCAGTATTATAGTAGTTATATTCTTGTACATAGAGGCAGTATTATAGTAGTTATATTCTTGTACATAGGGGCAGTATTATAGTAGTTGTATTCTTGTATATAGGAGCAGTATTATAGTAGTTATATTCTTGTACATAGGAGCAGTATTATAGTAGTTATATTCTTGTACATAGGAGCAGTATTATAGTAGTTATATTCTTGTACATAGGAGCAGTATTATAGTAGTTATATTCTTGTACATAGGAGCAGTATTATAGTAGTTATATTCTTGTACAGAGGAGCAGTATTATAGTAGTTATATTCTTGTACATAGGAGCAGTATTATAGTAGTTATATTTTTGTACATAGGAGCAGTATTATAGTAGTTATATTCTTGTACATAGGGGCAGTATTATAGTAGTTATATTCTTGTACATAGGAGCAGTATTATAATAGTTATATTATTGTACATAGAGGCAGTATTATAGTAGTTATATTCTTGTACATAGGGGCAGTATTATAGTAGTTATATTCTTGTACATAGGGCAGTATTATAGTAGTTATATTCTTGTACATAGGGCAGTATTATAGTAGTTATATTCTTGTACATAGGGCAGTATTATAGTAGTTATATTCTTGTACATAGGAGCAGTATTATAGTAGTTATATTCTTGTACATAGGGGCAGTATTATAGTAGTTATATTCTTGTACATAGGGGCAGTATTATAGTAGTTATATTCTTGTACATAGGGGCAATATTATAGTAGTTATATTCTTGTACATAGGGGCAATATTATAGTAGTTATATTCTTGTACATAGGAGCAGAATAATAGTAGTTATATTCTTGTACACAGACTGCACTCACTCGAGACTCATATGTAGTGTTAGATGATATCACAGAGTGAGTGCAGTCTATGTAGTGTTAGATGATGTCACAGAGTGAGTGCAGTCTATGTAGTGTTGGATGACGTCACAGAGTGAGTGCAGTATATGTAGTGTTGGATGATGATGTCACAGAGTGAGTGCAGTCTATGTAGTGTTGAATTATGATATCAGAGTGAGTGCAGTCTATGTAGTATTGGATTATGTCACATAGTCAGTGCAGTCTATGTAGTGTTGTATGATGTCACATAGTGAGTGCAGTCCATGTAGTGTTAGATGATGTCGCAGAGTGAGTGCAGTGTATGTAGTGTTGGATGATGGCACAGAGTGAGTGCAGTCTATGTAGTGTTAGATGATTTCACAGAGTTAGTGCAGTCTATGTAGTGTTGGATGATGTCACAGAGTGAGTGCAGTATATGTAGTGTTGGATGATGATGTCACAGAGTGAGTGCAGTATATGTAGTGTTGAATTATGATATCACAGAGTGAGTGCAGTCTATGTAGTATTGGATGATGTCACAGAGTGAGTGCAGTCTATGTAGTGTTGGATGATGTCACAGAGTGAGTGCAGTATATGTAGTGTTGGATGATGATGATGTCACAGAGTGAGTGCAGTATATATAGTGTTAGCTGATGATGTCACAGAGTGAGTGCAGTCTATGTAGTATTGGATGATGTCACATAGTGAGTTCAGTCTATGTAGTATTGGATGATGTCACAGAGTGAGTGCAGTCTATGTAGTATTGGATGATGTCACATAGTGAGTTCAGACTATGTAGTGTTGGATGATGTCACAGAGTGAGTGCAGTCTATGTAGTGTTGAATTATGATATCACAGAGTGAGTGCAGTCTATGTAGTATTGGATGATGTCACTTAGTGAGTGCAGTCTATGTAGTGTTGGATGATGTCACAGAGTGAGTGCAGTCTATGTAGTGTTGGATGATGTCACAGAGTGAGTGCAGTCTATGTAGTGTTGAATGATGATGTCAGTGAGTGCAGTCTATGTAGTGTTAGATGATGTCACAGCGTGAGTGCAGCCTACAAGGATGGGTGAGGATGCAGTAGGTGAGGAGAGACGACCCTGCCATGGGGGTTCACAGTCTACAAGGGATGGGTGAGGATACAGAAGGTGAGGAGAGAGGACCCTGCCCGCAAAGACTCAGTGTACAAGGGACGGGTGAGGATACACTAGGAGAGGGGAGAGCTGGTCATGCGGTGATTTAGTGAACTGATGCTCATTGCAGGTTGTAGGCTTGTGTACAGCGGGGAGGCAGGTGGATTATTTGGGCAGCAGAGTTTAGGATAGATTGAAGGGGTGCAAGAGTGCTAGAGGGTAAGCCAGAGAGCAGGAGATTGCAATAATTGAGGCGGGACATGATTAGGGCATGGACAACTGTTTTTGCAGTATCTTGGTCAAAGAATGTGCGGATTTGGGAAATATTTTTGAGTTGGAGTCATCAGGAGGTGGCGAGCGCTTGGATATGTGGCTTGAGAGAGAGGGCAGAGTTGAGGATCACCCCGAGGCACTGAGCATGCTGGACTAGGGAAAGTGAGCAGTCAATGACTTTGATGGATAGGTCTAATTTTTCTTTCCATCACCACAACACCGGAAAAATGCAGTCAAAATGTTATATGTACTCCTAAATTTCATAAGTGTGTATATATACATGTATGTACATATACAGAGTATGTATACCGTATGTAGATAGATATAAATAAGAGAATATAACAAAAAGAAAAACACCTCACACAACTTCATTGATGAAAGGATAAAAAAGTTAAAACAATCCATGGAAAAGAATCGAGCGTCAAAACTCTAAAATGTTTAATTTCGTTCATTCCTTTGATTCTTTGTGTTGACAGAATTTCTGATCCCCTGGTTTTCCTTCTCCTCTGATATCTAAACCATCTTCCTTGTCCTGAAATTGTAATAACAGTTCAGTTCCTGTCCTCTAATGTGGTCACGGAAATTAAACAGATTTGGTCCGTGCCTGCAGAATAAATCACAACAGTAAGTAATTGTCTCCATTACTCTGGAACACTAAATGTATGATTACATTGTAATATGATCTATTCTTTATCCTGTATTAAATCGAAGTTGCTGTGTGATCTAGACTGTCAATAGGGGATTGAACAGGTATACGGAAGACTCTTCTATAACCTGCTGCTTATTGTGAGGCCTACACATCTCCATTCAGGTCAGCTCAGACTATCCCGTCTCCATTCACAGTTGAGCAGATTAAAGCTACATCTTAAGTTATGTTTTGCGCAGCAAAGTGACTCAGCCCCTGAGGCGGGTCAAGGATTAAACCAAAGTTGTAAATGTAACATAGTTACAAATGATTTTTCCAGTATTTAATTTCTGAGATTTAATCTAAAAGGAAACTTTTTTATATAAAAGTATCAATTCCCAAAGAGCCAGCATCATGATAAGACCATTGACTTCTACTTGACCCACGTCTCTCTCCTGCTCGGTCACTGCCTTGGGCGGACAGGCGGGTCATTTACCGCATTATTCTCCCTGGAACCAACAGATTGTTCCCTATTCATTTAGACCCAACAAACTGTGTTATTGTATTAAAATGTCCAGTAAATCAGTACGTGCCATAGAGATAGTGACCTCAGCATGTAACGCAATGCAACTTTATGGGCGTTTTATGAGCTAGGACACATGGCCACAAACTATAAACCCAGGTGGTGGATAGGATAGTACATATGCAATTAATATGTATAACTGTAGTTTAACAAGCTTGTTTGACAATACTGTTAATTTAGAGAAAATTATAATAAACATATATTAACTATATATTGTAGGGATCAACTCACTAAAGTGTTGTTATACGTAAAGGAGTAATCTCATCTCCAAGATCATATTCCATATTCCAATATGTGGTAGGGGCAATATTAATAAAATGGCAATGCCTCCGATTAGAAATGCAGAATAGTCCTCCTGATTAGCCATGTCACTTAACCTCATGTGCAGGCCTTGGTGTAGCTTAGGGCCCTTCACAGCAGCGTTTCGCTGATATTTGCGGCCGATCCGGCAGGTGACGCCGCATCTGCAGCATCGGCTGACTTGCCACCCGGATCCGGCAAGCCTCATGCATTGTTTATGGGGCTTGCGGTCCGGTGCAGCAAGTGCGGTTCTGCCGGATGCGGCAGATCTGGCACTTGTGGGAGCAAGTGCCGGATCCGGGCGATCCGGTGTAACGGCACTTACCGCACCGGACCGCAAGACACATAGACGATGCATGGGCTTGCCAGATTGGCACCGCAAGTGCGACCGTTAGGCGGCAAATGCAGTAAATCTGTCGGCTCTGCCGCACATTAGCAATAATGCTCATGTGTAAGGTCCCTGGTTACAACCACTTTCAACTGACTGTCACTATATACACACACACACACACCCACACACATGGTCATATCCATGGTTACCTAAGATACTATAAAGCCCTGCACATGAGCTGAGTAACATAGTTAATCAGGAGGCTCCATTTTCTAATTGGAAGCTTTGGTAATATTGTTATTATTACACCTACTACCAGGTCTGTGGAGTCTGAGTCAGAGTTCATTTTGGTAGAGTCGGATGTTTAGCTTACCGACTCCACAGCCGTGCCTACTACATATTGGGATAGGATCTTGTACATGAAAATAGCCCTTTAATCTCCCATGCACTCCCTGTTTTGTTACCATTTGAACAGAATTTTTAGGAGTTTTTTTGCTAGCAGCATAAAAGTGAGTGCAGCTCCTGAGTATACTACAGAATGTAATTCAGGATCCATACATTATAAGTAATGTAATATATGTATTGTGAAGCAGTGACAGGTGTTGAATTCACAGCTATTGTTGTGTACAGCATATAGATAAGAGTGTGAATTAGGTAAAGCTTTTTGATCTAGCCTTTTAGGAAAACCAGCCTTTATATTGGAGAATGTAGGTTTGGTAGTGGGACGGATTCTCCCTCCAATATGGATCCTGCAAGAAACTCATGTTCAGGGATTAAATTTAATCTGGCATTGCACAGCAGGGTGTGTCTCAGTTTGGGAACCAGGTTACTGGAGCAGCATGTGCTATGTGAGTTGGCTGTGTACAGTTAATACAGGCCAATACTAGAGATTTAAACATTGGAAGTGAGACCCTGCACCCATGGGTTGTACAGCGCTGCAAGTGCAAAACAGCCTTTTGTATGGGACTGATATGTGAATTGGCTGCGATCCGGGAAGAAATTCCAGGTCTGTGGTAGTGTTTTGTGTTTGGACAATAGAAAGGCTGTTCAGTGTGCTCAAACCCCTCGGTCACTGCCTCATGTTTCTGGCTAACCAAAGATGCTGCCTCATAGTATACAGTCACGGTACTAGCAGAATAGTGACTGCAGCTCTGGAGTGTAATACAGGAGGTAACTCAGGATCAGTAATGTAATGTATGTACACAGTGACTGCACCAGCAGAATAGTGAGAGCAGCTCTGGGATATAATACAGGAGGTAACTCAGGATCAGTAATGTAATGTATGTACACAGTGACTGCACCAGCAGAATAGTGAGTGCAGCTCTGGAGCATAATACAGGAGGTAACTCAGGATCAGTAATGTAATGTATGTACACAGTGACTCCACCAGCAGAATAGTGAGTGCAGCTCTGGAGTATAATACAGGAGGTAACTCAGGATCAGTAATGTAATGTATGTACACAGTGACTGCACCAGCAGAATAGTGAGTGCAGCTCTGGAGTATAATACAGGAGGTAACTCAGGATCAGTAATGTATTGTATGTACACAGTGACTGCACCAGCAGAATAGTGAGTGCAGCTCTGGAGTATAATACAGGAGGTAACTCAGGATCAGTAATGTATGTACACAGTGACTGCACCAGCAGAATAGTGAGTGCAGCTCTGGAGTATAATACAGGAGGTAATTTAGGATCAGTAATGTAATGTATGTACACAGTGACTGCACCAGCAGAATAGTGAGTGCAGCTCTGGAGCATAATACAGGAGGTAACTCAGGATCAGTAATGTAATGTATGTACACAGTGACTGCACCAGCAGAATAGTGAGTGCAGCTCTGGAGTATAATACAGGAGGTAACTCAGGATCAGTAATGTATGTACACAGTGACTGCACCAGCAGAATAGTGAGTGCAGCTCTGGAGTATAATACAGGAGGTAATTTAGGATCAGTAATGTAATGTATGTACACAGTGACTGCACCAGCAGAATAGTGAGTGCAGCTCTGGAGTATAATACAGGAGGTAATTTAGGATCAGTACAGATAAGTAGTTTTTAGAAGTTGTCTCAAGTTTTTCGTAGGTTAATTACAAACTGTAAAATTATGTTCCCAAATGAGGATGGGCTTTAAATAAAGAAGCTCTATAGTACAAGATGTGATTATATATGGGTTATGGAGTTTTATGACAATTGGTATACAGCAGGAGTTGGGGATAATGGGTAATTAGGAGAGTTAAGTTTGCTTATTCTTTTTAATATTTAAAAATTGTACTTTTAATAAACCTTGTGTGTTTCTTGTGAGCAGAAAACACTGGGAGTCGCCATCCCGGCTTAACCAGCAGCTATAAAGAATATGTATTGTTTGCGTCTATTCTTTAATTTGCTAGATAAGACGCCAGGAGGGGGCACAAACTTTTCTTTACATTTGTATCAGAGCGCTATTGCGCTACTTGATGATCAATGAATTTAATATCAAATTATGATCCCATTGAGCGTGACATGACTGGGCTGTTCCGGCCAGACTCACACACAGGCTGTTTGTTATAGGGGTCATGCTGAAAGAAACTCCGATCTGTAAGAAGAAAATAATTGGAATGTGTTTGATGTACAATATTGTCACCGGCTTATATGAATTTTTTGGCAGAATACATGACCACAGGCGAGTATATTCTTGCTGAAATATCTCATGCTATGTAATACTGAAGCCTTTCACTGGGGAGAAGAGCCGCAATGTTAATATTTGCACAATGAGACATTTTCTCATTTGTATCAAAACCTGGAGAACATTCAGAATTGCTGGTGTCCCTGGAAGGCGCGGGGTCATTTACAATGTATGTTATAATGTCAATCGCTTCTTTGCCATAAAATTTAAAAAAAAATGTCCACATGTAACGTGACGTAAGTAGCAGTGGCCGATGGAATGATATCTTGGGAATTGTCAATGAACCAGTAACCAACATGACGCTTTGTTCTAGACCACATAGAAATGGGACAGATTCACTGGATTTTATCAGACACCTTCCACAAGTGCAAGTGTGTGTGATTTTACAAACCGGGCGGCACGGTGGCTCAGTGGTTAGCACTATATCGTGGCTCATTGGTGAGCACTATATGGTGGCTCAGTGTTTAGCTCTATACGGTGGCTCAGTGGTCAGCACTGTATGGTGGCTCAGTAGTTAGCACTGTATGGTGGCTCAGTGGTTAGCACTGTATGGTGGCTCATTGGTGAGCACTATATGGTAGCTCAGTGGTTAGCACTGTATGGTGGCTCAGTGGTTAGCACTGTATGGTGGCTCAGTGGTTAGCACTGTATATGGTGGCTCAGTGGTTAGCACAGTATGGTGGCTCAGTGGTTAGCACTGTATGGTGGCTCAGTGGTTAGCACTGTATATGGTTGCTCAGTGGTGAGCAATGTATGGTGGCTCAGTGGTTAGCACTATATAGTGGCTCAGTGGTCAGCACTATATGGTGGCTCAGTGGTGAGCAATGTATGGTGGCTCAGTGGCTAGCACTGTATGGTGGCTCAGTGGTTAGCACTATATTGTGGCTCAGTGGTTAGCACTGTATGGTGGCTCAGTGGTTAGCACTGTATGGTGGCTCGGTGGTTAGCACTGTATATGGTGGCTCAGTGGTTAGCACTGTATGGTGGCTCAGTGGTTAGCACTATATGGTGGCTCAGTGGTTAGCACTGTATGGTGGCTCAGTGGTTAGCACTATATGGTGGCTCGGTGGTTAGCACTGTATATGGTGGCTCAGTGGTTAGCACTGTATGGTGGCTCATTGGTGAGCACTATATGGTAGCTCAGTGGTTAGCACTGTATGGTGGCTCAGTGGTTAGCACTGTATGGTGGCTCAGTGGTTAGCACTGTATATGGTGGCTCAGTGGTTAGCACTGTATATGGTGGCTCAGTGGTTAGCACTGTATGGTGGCTCAGTGGTTAGCACTGTATATGGTGGCTCAGTGGTGAGCAATGTATGGTGGCTCAGTGGTTAGCACTATATGGTGGCTCAGTGGTCTGCACTATATGGTGGCTCAGTGGTGAGCACTATATCGTGGCTCATTGGTGAGCACTATATGGTGGCTCAGTGGTTAGCTCTATACGGTGGCTCAGTGGTCAGCACTGTATGGTGGCTCAGTAGTTAGCACTGTATGGTGGCTCAGTGGTTAGCACTGTATGGTGGCTCATTGGTGAGCACTATATGGTAGCTCAGTGGTTAGCACTGTATGGTGGCTCAGTGGTTAGCACTGTATATGGTGGCTCAGTGGTTAGCACAGTATGGTGGCTCAGTGGTTAGCACTGTATGGTGGCTCAGTGGTTAGCACTGTATATGGTTGCTCAGTGGTGAGCAATGTATGGTGGCTCAGTGGTTAGCACTATATAGTGGCTCAGTGGTCAGCACTATATGGTGGCTCAGTGGTGAGCAATGTATGGTGGCTCAGTGGCTAGCACTGTATGGTGGCTCAGTGGTTAGCACTATATTGTGGCTCAGTGGTTAGCACTGTATGGTGGCTCAGTGGTTAGCACTGTATATGGTGGCTCGGTGGTTAGCACTGTATATGGTGGCTCAGTGGTTAGCACTGTATGGTGGCTCAGTGATTAGCACTATATGGTGGCTCAGTGGTTAGCACTATATGGTGGCTCAGTGGTTAGCACTATATGGTGGCTCAGTGGTTAGCACTGTATATGGTGGCTCAGTGGTTAGCACTGTATGGTGGCTCAATGGTTAGCACTGTATATGGTGGCTCAGTAGTTAGCACTGTATATGGTGGCTCAGTGGCTAGCACTGTATGGTGGCTCAGTGGTTAGCACTTTACGGTGGCTCAGTGGCTAGCACTGAATGGTGGCTCAGTGGCTAGCAATATATGATGGCTCAGTGGTTAGCAATATACGGTGACTCAGTGGCTAGCACTGCAGCCTTGCAGCACTGGGGTTCTGGATTCATATCCCACCAAGAAAACATCTACAAGGAGTTTGTATGTTCTCCCTGTGTTTGTGTGAGTTTCCTCCATGTTCTCTAGTTTCCTCCTATACTACAAAAACATAGTGGTATGTCTAGTGTCCCAATGGGGACAGTGCTGCTAATGTATGTAAAGTGCTGTGGAATGAATAGTGCTATATAAGTGAATGAATATATACATATATATATATGCCCCATTTATGTGTAGCAGAAAAAATGAGGGTGGTTTTAATAAATCTGCAGCAAAATCAACATTTAAGAAATATAAAGTATTTCCCAAATTTTGTGCTTTCCAAACTCTTCCTTGCAGAATCACAGTATCTATAGTGATTAGCGAGCGTTATAGTGCTTGAGTACTCTGTACTTGAAATGAGCATGTCGGACGCTTGGATAGGCTCAACTTGTGAACCAAGTGTAATGGAAGTCAATTGGAAACTCAATCATTTCTCCAGAAGATCTTTTGGAAAATTCTCGAGTTTCCCATTGACTACCATTTTACTCGGCACTCGAACTGCACTCGTCTGAGCGTCCGACCTGCTCGTTTCAAGTACCAAGCGCTCGTCATCACTAGTAGTGATGTATTATGTATTAATGCCCTTTATACTCACTGCAAAATAATGGAACAAGGGGATCACATACATCGGTACTAGCCATGTAATCTTAAAGGGAATCTGACAACTGATACATGCTGTCAGGACCTCTGGGGATGATGGGAGTAGCGGCGTAGGTGGATCAGCTCTCCACAGGAAGAGCGGTTCCTCAGTGCACACGAATAGTCTTTAGATAGGCGGCGATCGTTGGTGGTGCAAGGACTTAGTGTACTGAAGGAATTACAGACACAGGGGTAACAGACTCTCTTACCTTTACTGAAGTCAAACAGGCTCATCCAGGGCACAGTTCAAGTGGTGTTACGGGTCCAGAGCCTGGAAGCAAGCTAGGCTGTCTGCGCCCGGCAAGTGCTGAGTTCTCCCTGTTGTACTGTACTGTTTGGGACCTTGGCTGCTTAAAGCTATGCTTAGGCTCCCTTCTCACTCTGTGTCTTGGCCGTATGACAGGCAGCTAGAGCTCTCTCTGGGTTGCTCTCCCTCTGCTTCTCCTGAGCTCACGGTTGCGGCTGTGTCTCCTAGCCTTTCTGGGTAAACGAGCAACGTGAAATTGCCCACCCTCCAGTTTTGGTTGCTGGGTATGAAGTCCCTGGCGACCTGGGACTCCAGTGTCCGTACTACACTAGGTGCAGAGGCGAGCTGGCAGCGCTCCACTCCTTGCACCTTTCCTCTACTTTCTCAGACTCATTACCGCGGGTCACCCACATGGGCTACTCAGTCACCTAGGACGAGCCCAGCGATGCTGCAGTCCGTAGGGTGTCTTCCACAGTCCTCCTAGGAACTGAACTGCCTGATCCCGCCCACAGACCAAAATTTATAGGTGACCTGCCCTGAACCCGGGCTTTAGAGTTTCCGCCTTCTGGCCTGGAGTTGGGAAGGTGTTGTGTGCTTTACCTGAAGTGAGTGCCTTCCCTTGCTTCCAAGCTTGATATTGTGGCAACCGGACCCTAGGGCGCCACATGTGTGCAGTCACCTCCCCTGTGACTGAAGCCAAGTATGTGTGTGCAGGCACCCCCCCACATTACTGAAGCCAGGTATGTGTGTGCAATCACCTCCCCTATGACTGAAGCCAGGTATGTGTGTGCAGTCACCTCCCCTATGACTGAAGCCAGGTATGTGTGTGCAGTCACCTCCCCTATGGCTGAAGCCAGGTGTGTGTGTGTGTGCAGTAACCTCCCCTATGACTGAAGCCAGGTATGTGTGTGCAGTCACCTCTCCTATGACTAAAGCCAGGTGTCTGCAGTCACCTCCCCTTTCACTGAAGCTAGGTATGTGTGCGCAGTCGCCTCCCCTATGACTGAAGGAAGGCATGTGTGTGCAGTCACCTCCCCTATGACTGAAGCCAGGTATGTGTGTGCAGTCACCTCCCCTATGACTGAAGCCAGGTATGTATGTGCGGTCATCTTCCCTATGACTAAAGCCAGGTATGTGTGTGCAGTCACCTCCCCTATGACTGAAGCCAGGTATGTGTGTGCAGTCACCTCCCCTATGACTGAAGCTAGGTATGTGTGTGCAGTCATTTTAACAGATAAATGTTTTTTTGTAAGTTAAAAACGTGGCATTGTGGCTTTAGAAAACCATGTTAGTGATGCACATCGCATCATATAAAACATATTGGGGGCAGCGTAATATCACAAACGGACATGACAGGTTCCATTTAATTGCAGGAAAAATAAATGATCAAGCTAAATAGCAGATTTTTTATGTATTTCTGATCACCTCGGACGACATATTGAATGTTTAGCACCTTACTGACTGTGTGTGTCCCCCTCCCTCTACAGCAGCGAGACCTGATCTTGCCAGCATGTAACTCTGCAGCAGCCAGTGGGTTAATATGTAATAACCTATTTACATCATTTCTTTCCTGTGATATTGGCTGGCAGGGCCAATGGGCGTCCTGCTCTGCTTTAAAATGTCACAAATAGCAGATTTATGGATTTTTCTAAATACGTTATTTTACTTTGACAGCATAAATCATTCATGCTGCCTTCCTGCGCTTACCATTTTTTTTTCTGTTCCTTTTTCTTACCTCTAACAGATTATTGAAACAGAAAATAAGCCCAGGAAAGGCTACGAGGGGTATCGGGATTTCAAATGTCAAGTTTGTACTTACAGTTGTATGTGCGTCGACAGGGTCAAGAGCCCACATTATTTGTATATGTGCACAGCGGGCCTACATAAAAGGTTATGTCACCTGCAGCTATTTTCTTACAGATTAAAATAGGCCTGAAATCTAGCTCACAGCCTGACTCTGACATGGAGAGCGGCAGTGCAAGTTCCTATGTCAGGACCCACAATATGAACTGGGTGATTGCTAGGTGTTGCTGTGGGCAATGGCGTCTATTGCAGAATAAGTCTCTTAAATTACATCACGCTGCTCCTGATCTGCTCATTTTAATATAATCCAAGCACAGGGGCGAGCACTTAGCAGAGAACAGACAGGCAGGCAGTGGCTGCAGATTATTTCATTCTTTCAAGGTCTTTCACTGAATCTAGCGGTTTGAGGGTCCGACAATACGTACACCCATTTATTATTATCTTTAGGCTGCTTTCACATTGCAACTTTCTCCTGTCCGTGGGGAGCCTGTTTTTTGCAGGACCCCATGGACAGGAATAGACCGGATCGGATGTGGCCTCCGGATGCCATTTCCCTGGACACACAGGCAAGCGGGGCACTTTCACTTTCGCAATGTATATACTGTGAGGTAGCGACGTTGGTTGACACAACAGAAGGCAGGGACCCAGGCACAATTCACACAGCACACTGGCACAATACAGGTTAGCCACAGACCTCCGGGATACACTTTATACAGTCCAATCATATCTGGTAAAGACACACCGTCCCTTCAAATGGGTTCTCCCTTGGCTAGGCCGTGTTATATCAACACACGGCCTTTGCTGCCCTCTTTCCCAGCCGCTCAGCAGCCTCATGAGTCTTCACTCAGGAAGAGCCTCCACAGAAGAACCACACCCTGTATTCCAGCCTAGCTTTTAACCCCGTGCCTACCTCTGGTACCCGGAGCATGCTCAGTACACTAAAATCAGGTTCGGGAAACAATTCTGTGGCCACCTGATGAAGACTGTTTGTATGCAGTTGAAACGCGTAGTGGAGCTGTGAGGGGAGCTAAGAAGTTAATAAAGGTTTGCCATTTATTAAAACATCTTACATGTCTGCTTGATCCTTAGAGCGCTCCTAATCAGACCGCCATTACTATTTTTTGCATGAAAACTACTCCCTTTTTGAGGGACTGGCGGCTGGAGCAGCTCAGGAACAGCACAAACAATCTGCCTTGAACAGGAGAGAGGAGAGCGGAGAGGCAGTGCACATACCGCCAGCGGCGGAGGCTGTTAAACCGGGTTGTGCAGGAATTGCACAACCCGATAAGGTGAGTGGCCACCTACCCACGCCACATAGACGTTTTTAATAAGCGGATCCTACACATTTGCGCCCCTTTTCCTTTTTGTTTTACATGAAAGATAAAATATGACCTAAATAGGTATCAGAGGCTTCACCTTGTGTGGTTGTGAGAGTCACAACCACTATAAAAGTATGAGGATGAAGGGTTAAACACCACGCTGACGCATTCTACAACACATTAAAGGGTTAATATAATATTGATTTATTAGTTAACGTGCTTCAGTGCTCCCCGGATCCTTCCTCTTCCTCAGGACAAATCAATATCATATTGCCATGTTTCCGGGTGTGTCATGGAGCACTGAAACGCATCAACTAATCAATACTATATTCACCCTTTGATGTCTCATGGAATACGGCAGCACGGTTTTGAACCCTTCATTTTCCCTACTTACATTTTCTGAGATAATGACCTTTGGGTTTCCATAATCCATCAACATTAACAGAAATAAACACATGAAATAGATCCCTCTGTGTTTACTGTATATGCGTTTCACTATAGTACTGAATCACTGAAATATGTAACTTTTTTTTTATTTTTGATTCATATATACCGTATAGATCGCGTATAAGCCGAGTTTTTCAGCCAAAATTTGGGCTGAAAAGGCGCCCCTCGGCTTATACGCGGTATACCGAACCAGACGGCGCCCTCGGAGGTATACAGGCCCCCCATCAAGGTCAGGGCCCCCCCCCCCTTGCGCGCAAACCTGTAAAGTAAAATCATACTTATCAGTGTCCTGTCGCGCTGTCCCGCTGCCGACATCACGATCCCGGGCTTCATTCGCGTCTTCCCCTTCCTGTGGTCGCGGCAATGACGTCATTGCCCGCGACCACAGAAGCCGGAGGCGGAAGACGTGGAATGAAGCCCAGGATCGTGATGTCGGCAGCGGGGACAGCGCGACAGACACTGAAAGTATGATTTTACTTTACAGGTTTGCCGCCAAGGGGGGGGCCTGGACCTTGATGGGGGGGCCTGTATACCTCCGGGGCTGCTGCTGTATACAGCCCAGGGCTGCTGCTGTATACAGCCCCGGGGCTGCTGCTGTATACAGCCCCTGGGCTGCTGCTGTATACACCCTGGGGCTGCTGCTGTATACACCCCTGGGCTGCTGCTGTATACACCCTGGGGCTGCTGCTGTATACACCCCTGGGGCTGCTGCTGTATACACCCTGGGGCTGCTGCTGTATACAGCCCTGGGGCTGCTGCTGTATACAGCCCTGGGGCTGCTGCTGTATACAGCCCTGGGGCTGCTGCTGTATACACCTCTGGGTGCTGTATACTACCACTGGGGCTGTATATACCTCTGGGGCTGCTTATACTACACTGGGCTGCTGTATATAGCTACATGGGGCGCTGTAATACTACCACTGGGGTGCTGTATAAACCTCTGGCTGCTGTATACTAACCACTGGGGCTGCTGTATTACACCTCTGGGCTGCTGTATACTAACCACTGGGGCTGCTGCTGTATACAGCCCTGGGGCTGCTGCTGTATACAGCCCTGGGGCTGCTGCTGTATACACCTCTGGGGCTGCTGTATACTACCACTGGGGTGCTGTATAGTACCACTGGGGCTGTATAGACCTCTGGGGCTGCTGTATACTACCACTGGGGCTGCTGTATACTACCACTGGGGCTGCTGTATACACCTCTGGGGCTGCTGTATACTAACTACTGGGGCTGCTGTATACTAACCACTGGGCTGCCGCTGTATATACCACTGGGGCTGCTGCTGTATACCTGTGCTGGGGTCCACCCTCGGCTTATACACGAGTCAATAGGTTTTCCCAGATTTTGGGGGCAAAAGTAGGGGGTTCGGCTTATACACGGGTCGGCTTATACACGAGTATATACGGTATATAGTAAAGAGAAGGAACAGCACAAACCTGAAACTAAACTTAATCCTGAAAATGTGATGTTTAAAGCAAATATTCCTAGAAAAAGTAAATCCAGGCATCACTTCAATAGATAGGCAAATAAGTGGACTTTATTTATTCAATATTAATTCTATTGCTGATGGATGTTAAGTACTATGGAATTAATAGTGCTATATATATGAATAAATATTATATTTCTTAGCCCAAAAGTGGTGCAAGATTTCGGCTTAGTACAAGCCTTCCTCGAACACACAGCTGATATTATTTTGTGCTTGTATTTCTTTCCAGAGGTTGAGCTATCACTATTGTCCTCATATTTGCACTATTAATTCCATAGCGCTTTACACACATCATCATCATCATCGCTGTCGCCATTGGGGCTCACAATCTAAATTCCCTATGTTTTATCACATTCTTATGTACTATTTTTGCTAAGTGTCATCATTTATCTTTTAATAACATCACTGTTGTTTCTCTAATCATTACTAATATCTTTGTTTTTTACTTTACTTACATTTTGCCAGGAGATTGAACCAGTCTATGGGGGATGCTAAAACTGTATATTCACTAACTAGACTGTAGGTGGACATAAAACATGACGATATCTTTATATTTTTGTGCAATGACAGCTGATCTGAGCCTTCTCAGACCCATCTGCTCTTCTTCCATTATTGGCCCCTTCCCTCATTAATCACATGGGGAGGAACATGATGTGGCGCCCCTTGAGCTTAGGCTACTAGGAATTGACTGGTGACAGAGCGGGGAGCGTTCATGGTTTTTATTAATGGCCCCGTGTCTTTGGGACCAGTTTATGGTGCTGTGGCTGGATATGTAGTACTTCACAGCTGCTACTAAGAGCCACCTTTTCTATAAAATTAGCAATAGAGGTTGCAGAAGTTGCAATTGCAATGTAGCCTTGTGTTCCTCCCATCTATAAAATCCATTTACCAAAACGTGTCCTCAGGACAGGCCTCTTTTATTACTGTCATCAAGAACTATTAGAGGTGAGCACTAAATGCTTCATGTGGTGATGTGGACAGGAGACTAAACATCCCGTCATATATGTGACTCACCGCAGGCCCGTGGACTCCGGTTTAGACAGGCTGTAGCTCCTTCCTCCTTGTCACGGGTGGGCCGCGCCTGCCGGTAGTGAGGCCCGGTTGAGTGCAGATCAAAAGTTGAAGACGTCTTGTAGGAACAGATTAAAGGGGTTAATTTATTCGTGATGCCACCTATGAGTAGTTCGGTAAGTCCTACCGACGCTGTGGAACCTCCGGGGGATGGATAGCAGCAAGATGGAACGCTCCCCACAGGCTGAGCGGTGATCCCCGGAGGCTGGAGCTGCTTAAGATGTTGTGCGGCAGCTGCGGTTACCTTGTAGTGCAGACGGACAGTTCATAAGGAGCACGACACAGAAAGTCTCTGCAACGGGTCTTTACTGTAACCAGCAGGCAGTACAGGGTATACAGTTAACGGGTAGTAGACCGGCGGACTCAGTCCTACCGACGCTGTGGAACCTCCGGGGGATGGATAGCAGCAAGATGGAACGCTCCCACAGGCTGAGCGGTGATCCCGAGGCTGGAGCTGCTTAGATTTGTGCGGCAGCTGCGGTTACCTTGTAGTGCAGACGACAGTTCATAAGGAAGCACGGACACAGAAAGTCTCTGCAACGGTCTTTACTGTAACCAGCAGGCAGTACATGGTATACAGTTAACGGGTAGTAGACCGGGCGGACTCAGCAGTGATAGGTGTCCCTCAGAGATCCGTAGTGTTCCTCCATTCTAGCTAAGTATTTGCCATTGTCGCCCAGGAATACCAGGTCGGGTACGGGGAGGCTGCTTCAATCCCTATCCAAGATGTACGTTATGGATGTTTGGGGAGCCTTGGATCCCTCGGTGGGTACACCGCTGGTTAGACGACTGGAATTTGGCTGGTGGTGGGGTGCTCCTGTGAAGCTGCTCCTCCACGCTTCTGGTTCGCGTAGCAGAGGTGAACTGCTGCCAGCTTCGGTACCAGTGAACCGGCTGTAAATTGGGCACGGGAGTCTTTTGGAACCCGTGGTTGGTGATACCCGATCCCGGTTGTTGAGGCCTCAGGTGCTAACACCCGACCGGTGACGGCCCGAGGGCTGCACGAGGTGCAGAGCCCCCGCTCCTACTCCAAGTTCAAGTCTGTGTCTCTCTCTTGTCTAGACCCGACTCCTACTACAACTAACTCTAAGTGTCTGTACTTCTCCTAACCACTACCCTTGCACTCCGCCCACCAGGACCTTGGATTGGCCCTCTATGTTAAGTGATGCATGCAGGGTTTGGATCTCTAAGTTAACCATATGACTGCTGGGTCGGAGAATATTGCGGCTGCATTTATGGCTGCAATACCCTCCTGTGACGCACTAGTTGCAGGGCGCTACATATGCTTCAAGCATATGTAGTGGTCCCTTCATGGAAGTTTTGTCCTTGTAGTAAGGGACCATGCAGCCTTGTAGCAAAATAATGAATGAAGTCAATCCACCAAAGATACCATCAGCAGCTCAGGAAATAGAAAGATTGTGATTCTTAAGGCCAGGTTACACGTAGCGATATCTGTTTGTGACATTGCAGCGAACTTGCCAGTGACGTCGCTGCGTGTGACATGCCGCAGCAATGACTTGCTGATCGTTGAGGAATGGCTAGGACCATTTTTCGGTCGCTGGTCTCCCGCTGCCCCACATGCATCAGCATGTGTGACAGGGGCAATGACCAGGGACACCAAGTGTGCGCCAACACCCTGACCTATCCCAGCGATTGTTGGGTGTCGGCGCATCGCTGGTGAGTCTGCCTGTGTGACAGCTCACCAGCGATCACATACCGATATTCCAGCGATCCCGATCATTGGTCGGGTCGCTGTAACATTGATACATGTAACCCCAGCTTTATATGTTTTCACTTTTATAGCCTTTCATGTTATCTACTACCTATCCTTTTTTCCACCTACATATTGTATTCCTCCTCTATCCCTCATTCATCCACACTTCTTTCCTATTATAGCTGTTTAAGGATTTCTTTATCAGGAAGGAGAGGTAAGTAAGGGGTTAATTCACCACACTGCCGTATATAAAGTGTAGGCTTGAAACCAGGACAAAATAATACATTGATTTATTTCTACGGCCCCTTTCATATCTATGCGCCCAGTGTTTGCTTGCCATGTGCTGGCGCAAGTGCATTGGCGCATTGATGCAGAGCCCTTGCGCTTGGTTCCGCTTTCGCCGCCATTACTTTCTATGGCGAGCGGAACCCGAAAGCGCAGTTCTGCAGAGGGGTTGAGTCAGAGCGCATGCGTCACTCCAGAAGCACCGGAAACATCGCATTACGCAGGGGCGCATAGATGTGAAACGGCTCTACATGTTTCGGAGCTGTGGTTCCTTCTTCAGGATGCACATTTGTTAGTTTTCCTGAAGAAGGAGCCACAGCTCCATAACTCATAAAAATAAATTACTCTTATGTTATCCTAGTTTCAAGCCTACATTTTATATACAGCAGCGTGGTGAATTAACCCCCTTCCGTACCTCCCCTTCCTGATGTTCAACCACGGGGACTGCAGCATCCGTTTCGATATCATATGCACTTCATAGTACCGTATTTGCTGCTTTGCACAGCTACCCAAAGTGAGTGATTACTTTTTGGTCTGATTTATTGTATCATAACAGGTAAGACCCTATTTACTGTATTTTTCGGGCTATAAGATGCATCGGACTATAAGGTGCACCCAGATTTTAGAGGAGAAAAATAGAGAAAAAATTAAGCAAAAAATGTGGTTATAATGCCCTGTTATGGGGGTGGGTGTGCTGCTGACTCTTGTGGGGGTAATGTCCCCATCCTAGGTCCCTTGCAGGTAACATATGGCCCCTCCATCCTGGTATATAATCTCCATTTGGATATGGCCCCCAATCCTGGTATATAGCCCTTCATCTTGGGATATAGCATAACTTTTTTTTTTCATCAATATAGAAATATGACTGCTTGTTTTTAGCGGGACGAGTTGTACTTTCAGATGTAAACATATATTTTACTATATAGTGTACAGGAAAATGAGAAAAAAATCCAAGTGCAGTGAAAATCCCCAAAAAAGTTCAATCACACGTTTGATTTTAGGGACTTTTATTCGCCATGAACACTATATGGTAACACTGATGTGACGGTATTATGCCTCAGGTCAGTACGAGTTCGTAGATACCAAACATGTATACTGTTACTGGTATCAAAGTGGTGAAAAAAAATTCTGAAGTTTGAATAAAAAAAAAAGAAATTTATTTTTTGCGCCTTGTTCTTCGCCCGTAGCGTTCTCATTTTTCAGGGTCTGGGGCTGTGTGACGGCTTATTTTTTGCGTCTTGAGCTGCCGTTTCTAATGATACTATTTTTGGGTGGATGCGCTGTTTTGATTGCCTGTTATTGCATTTCATGGCAATCTTGAAGCGACCAAAAAAACCTAATTCTTTTTTTTCCATTACGCAGTTTACGGCTCTCATTAATTGGTTTTATATATTGATAGAGCGGGCATTTCTGAACGCGGCAAAACGAAATATGGGTGTTTTTTTTTCTAATATTTTTATTTTGAATGGGGGAAAAGAAGGATGATTTAAACTTGTGGTTTTTTTCTTAGTATTTTTTTAAAACTTTATTTTTTAATTCATTCTTGATTTTACACAGCCCTATAGGGCGCCACACTGCTGCAGCATCCGATCACTTGTGCCATGTCCTCATGAGCTGCAGCACATTGAGACATGGCACTTGGTTTCACTTTCAGTGGTTGGCAGTGCTTGCCAACCACTGAAGGGAAGCGGGCCCTGATAGCTTCCGGGTTCACACCAGGACCCGGGGATATCACGTGAGCACCAGAGATCCCGCAATCTTATTGTGGGATCTCCGATCTCAGCTGGGAACGGCACAATCTTCGCCGCTGCAGTTTCGGATCCCGCTGTCAGTGAGTGACCGCGGGATTCAAAGGGTTAACGGCACCGATCAGATTGCGGATCCGATTGGTGCTGGAAGCACTACATCTCAGCTGATTCATCATGTTGGGTGTTTGATGTGAGCGCCGCACTGGAGCTCACATCAAACACTGGGACCCGACCCATGATGTACCATTACATCAAGGGTCGGGAAGGGGTTAATACATTTCCTATTTCATAACATTTTATTATTGATTTTCAGTTTTATATACTGAAAATTAGAAACTGCAAAAAAAAGGCCAAAGCCTCCAAAATGTCAAAATGCAATTAATTTATTGTTCATTGCTCACAGTAGGTAAGGAAAGTATTCAGACCCTTTACATTTTTCACTCTTTGTTTCATTGCAGCCATTTGGTAGATTCAAAAAAGTTAATTTTTTCCTCATTAATGTACACTCTGGACCCCATTTTGGACTGAATAAAAACAGAAATGTAGAAATGTTTGCAAATTTATTAGAAAAGAAAAATAATATCCATGGCCATAAGTATTCAGCCTTCTCATGTTGTGTAGTATTCAGCCCTTTGCCAGTATTAAATATTTGCACCTTTTGAGCTCGGACAGCCATGAGTCTTCTTGGGAATGATGCAAAGGATTTGGGATTTTCAGCCATTCTTCCTTGCAGATCTCTCCAGTTCTGTCAGGTTGGATGGTGAACGTTGGTGGAGCCATTTTCAGGTCTCTCCAGAGATGCTCCATTGGGTTTAAGTCAGGGCTCTGGCTAGGTCAGTCAGGAATGGTCACAGAGTTGTTGTGAAGCCGCTCCTTTGTTATTTTAGCTGTGTGCTTAGGGTTCATTGTTTGTTGGAAGGTGAAGCTTTGGCCAAGTCTGAGGTCCAGAGCTCTGGAAGAGGTTTTCATCCAGAATATCTCTGAAATTGGGTGCATTTATGTTTCCTTCAATTGCAACCAGTCTCCTGTCCTGAAACTGAAAACACCCCCATAGCATGATGCTGCCACCACCATGTTTCACTGTTGGGATTGTATTGTGCAGGTGATGAGCAGTGCCAGGTTTTCGTGGCTAGCCCTGATGAAGTGGCAGCACTATAGCCACGAAACGCGTAGGAAAACAAAGAGGATTCTGGGAACATTCTTCTGTTTGATGACTCCTTGTGGTCTGCGCAGATAACAAGTCTGGCTCCTTCTCTCTCCTTTTGAAGTTTTTTAGTGATTTTCTTGCTTTAATAATTTCTAAGGGAAAAATAAAAAAAATACCATACATATCACGTCTTTGAAACAACTCCTGATAGAACCCACTTCAAACTCGCTGTTCAATCTCAAATAACACTTCCAACATGCTTCAAAATTCTTCAAAAACTGCTACAGGAAAGAAAGAAAACTCCCTAATGAAAGAGCGTTTTCCTAAAAGTTGTCCACTAGAAAGCCCATTGCCCACACTTCAAAGATATAGTGATAGGGGGACTTAGATTGTGAGCCCCAATTTGGACAGCGCCATATAAGCATCTCCAAAAAATCGGACACTTTCAGGAAAATAAAAACCAAAGTCAACAGATACTGACCCAGCACTCCTGCCTCTTCTCTGGTCTTGATGTTATAGCTGCAGTGGTGAGGACGTCAATGCTGTGTCACTGCTCTAGCCAATCACTGAAAGTATGCTAGAAGGAATAAAGGTGCAATAGGGTCTTATCTGGTGACAGAGAATGACCGATTTAAATCAGGTAGACTCCCATATTGTGGTTGTGTGAGACACAACCACTGGTAATAGCATTGGCATCTACTGTAGACCCAGATGAAGTAAATCTTGATTCATAGGGTGAAAAGTGTCCAAATTGTGTTGCCTGCCTGTGAAAAGATCCACAATTGATGTCCATGTTGTTTTAATGTGAAGTAGACTTTATTTCTACGTGTTTCGTGGAGTTCACCACTTTCTCAGGAGAGTCTAATGGTGGGTTTACACGCCACGATATCGTTTCGATATCGCAACTCAATGGCGCGGGAGCGCGCAATTAGTGCACGTTTCACCCGCATCGCATTGACTGTTTACATGCTGCGATATCGAAATACAACGTCCGTGCGATGTCTACGCCCCCCAACCCAGTATCGCATAGTTAACATGGGAGTGAATGGGTGACGTTTCAAATCGCATCGTAATTGGGCGTTTACCCAGCACGATCGGCTCCAATCTCCCTTCAATATCGGGGCATTGAATAGCACGCTCATTCGATCCCCGATATCGCATTGACATCGTTCCTGCATCGTATTGGACGTTCACACCATACAACGCAGGAACGATATCGGCTCCAACGATCGAATCACGTGACTTTTCATTGAAATTGTACTGCGATATCGCGACGTGTAAACCCGCCATAAGTCTCAGTTTGGATATCAAATGTGGATCTCTTGATGGAAGGCCAGTGCAATTTGGACCCTTTTCACCCTATAAACCAAAACCTAGCCAATTACTGAGCTCAGCGGCACATGCTGTCAAACCCGGCGCAGACTCTGAGCTCAGTGATTGGCTAAAATGAAGATTAAATGCTGTTGACGTGCTGTCACTGCTACAGCCAGAACAGCACAGCTGGATCTGGTGAGGGTGGGAAGGGTACCTGCTGGATTTGTTATTTTAGGTATTTTCATAGAGAATGAAGCTCACTTTTCTGAATTTGGACAATCCCTTTTAGGTAGATCCTATTTAAAGAGGACTGGTTGTCCCCTGGTACTAGGCAAACTGAATGCAGCATGTCTGCCGCATTCAGGGAAGGGGCCCCCATGTCTCTAGCCCCCCTGTAAGCTTTAAAAACACTATAGAAACCTTACAGTTAAGAGGTTGACTGGGTGGGATCTTATTAAGAGGTCTTGGCTGCTGGCACAATCCTCCCTGCCTCCTCCTTGTGTGTTCCTTCCCCTCTTTGTGTCTGCAGCCGCCTCCTATTGTTTTGGGTCTGCCCTCCTCTTTTTCTCCTGATGTTGCACAGATCAGGAGTAGAAGAGGAGGGCAGACCAGCAGTAGAGGAGGCGGCTGCATGCACATAGAGGGGAAGGAACACACAAGGAGGAGGCAGGGAGGATTGTGCCAGCAGCCAAGACCTCTTAATAAGATCCCACCCAGTCGACCTCTTAACTGTAAGGTTTCTAAAGTCTTTTTTTAAAGCTTACAGGGTGGCTAGAGACATGGGGGACCCCTCCCCTGAATGCAGCAGACATGCTGCACTCAGTTTATCAAGCACCAGGGGGGGTGACAGGTCCTCTTTAAGGGGCAATAGCTGCTATCTTGTTAATCTGTCAGCAGGTTTTAGCTATGTAATCTGAGACCAGTAGGATGTAGGAGCTGAATGCCTGATTCCAGTGATGTGTCAATTACAAGGCTGTGTGCATTCATTTCAATAAAATTAATGTTTTATTAGCAGCAGATTATCACTACAAGACTAGGAGACTAATGTTTCCTAGTCCAGTATTTCCCAACTCCAGTCCTGAAGGCCCACCAACGGTGCTTGTTTTCAGGATTTCCTTAGCATTTGACAATTGGTAATTTAATCTCCTGCACAGGTGATGATTCCAGCTGTCACATGCTAAGGAAATCTTGAAAGCATGCCCTGTTGGTGGGCCTTCAGGACTGTAGTTGTGGAGCTCTGTCCTAGTCAACCTGATCTGTGTAACCCAGCCTCCACCACTGATTAGCAGCTTTCTGTCAATCAGGAGTGTGGGCGTGGTCATACAGGGCTCAGCACTCTGAACACTGCTAGACTTGCAGCAGAGAAAACAGTCGTCGTATCAAATGACAGTAAAGAGCCCTATAGGTGACACATTGCTGAGATCAAGGTCTCAGCCTCTACATCATGCTGCTCTCATATTAGATAGCAAAAACGTAATGACTGATTCCCCTTATTTGCAAATATTGTTTTATGGTACAGTCAATGTCGGATTGGGGAGCCAACTGTTGGGGCCCACTGTTCAGCAAAATGCATGCAGTATAATATATCACTCTCATTCACACATGTATATAAAAATAACCTGGGTAGTTTAAGTGGATGATGAGATATCACTTTTACCTGTACATTGTGAATCAAGTGAACTATGCCAACTGGCCATACAAGAGGATTGAGGGGACAATACACAGAGGCCCACCGGGGGATTCCCCGCTTCACCTGTGTGCCAGTCCGAGCCTAGGCACAGTACATGTGAACCTTCATTATCAGGGAAAAGCAATGTTTCAACAGTACAGGATACAATGTTCCCCTGGCCCAGGACCAAGATTGTGTCATCTTTTTATTCCCTTACTCATTTCTTTACATAAAATATATACCTATATACATATAGTTTTTGTGTGCACATCAAGCCTTAATCTTCCAGGAAACATATGTTTTCCTGTGATTTACATAAATATTAAAATCCCCCAGTGTCATTATCTGCCATCTGATAGCCCTAAACGAGCCATTTGACCGAGTTGTAACTTCATTGTGTATCAGGCAGACACAAGCCAGACTATTGAGTGGAGAAATGATATTCATGTAACCAAAACCGGCTGGGTTTCCAATAGCATCATAAACAAGAGCCCCCGCATCAATACATTAATCATCTTTCTATAAAACATATTGAATGAAAAACAGCACCTGGAAAATAAAATCAATGTTTGCTGATGACTGATTTATCTCTCTTGATGTTTTGATCAAACGTTGCATTGAAACATCTCAGCTTCTGCTAGAATACGAGCGGCGCTCACTACTCTCTGATAAACGTGATACATTTCCCTGTTTTATTGCTATACTTAAAGATAGCACCGACGGTATGGTGCAGGATATTACAATATATATTTCTGCTAAAAAACAAACTCGTGAATCTGTCCCCAGAAGATCGCTTTACAAATGTGTTTTTAGGGATGTTGAGGCAGGATGGAAACGGTGATTTGTGACTTTGATCTGTGGATATGACGAACAGAGTGACGGGAGGAGAGTTATGGGTGTGATGCAGTTTGGGGTATCTCTACCAATCTACACACATACGGAAAAACTATGGCAATGGAAAATTAGAGTTGTTTTCCACAGATATTGATCAGGTCTCCACTTAAAGGGGTTGTCCGGGTTTTTGCTATAATTCATATGTGTATCCAGGCTGCAAAATGTTGACCGTTTGTAATATACATGCTGTCAACATTTTGCAGGATTACCTAGATATTACATATTTGTGCAGCCCAGGGAATGTCCAGGGGGTGTGTTTGTACTGGAGCTGCATGGAAATGAGAAACTGGTCGTTTCCTCCCAGTCTCCTACAAACACGCCCCCTCCCCCACTCTACACTATGGCCAGCCACCCCCAGGGTCCTATAGGCCCTCCCCAGCCCCGAATGTCACCACCCACCCCCATTGTACACAGCAGTTCCCTGCTTCACTGACATACTGTGCCGAATCCACTGCTGTGAAGGCAATTTGGCACAGTGTCAGTGCAGGAGGGGACCGCTACATGTGTGTGCACTCATCTGTGGGCTCTGTGCAGGGGAGCCGAGGTCGCACTCCGCAGCCTGGGTCTCTGCTGTGAAGCCCGATGCTTCTCCATACCTCCATTACCATAGAGCTGGTGGCTGCGATATAGAGAGGACTGCTCCACTGGCTCTGTGCTCTATGGTACTTGAGGTATGGAGAGAGAAGCATTGGGCTCCACAGCAGGGACCCAGGGCTGCGGAGTGCGGACCTCGGCTCCTCTGCACAGAGACCACAGGGTGAGCGCACACACATGCAGCGGTCCCCACTGCACTGATACAGTGTGGCGAATCTCCTTCACAGCAGCGGATTCAGCACAGTGTGTCAGTGGAGCAGGGGACTGCTTTGTACAATGGCAGTGGGTGGTGACATTAGGGGCTGGGGCGGGCTGTAGGATCATGGGGGTGGCCGGGCATAGTGTAGAGCGGGGGAGGGGGCGTGTTTGTAGGAGACTGGGAGGAAACGACCAGTTTCCCATTTCCATGCAGCTCCAATACAAACACACCCCCTGGACATTCCCTTACTGCCCAAATATGTGATATCTAGGTAATCCTGCAAAATGTTGACAGCATGTAAATTACAAAGTGTCAACATTTTGCAGCTTAGATACACCTATGAATTATAGCAAAAGCCTGGACAACCCCTTTAATAACCATATAGGAATGGTTCCCATTGACAATTCTCTGTTTCTCATTTTCTCTAATATTGGCACTAATATCTAGTGCTACAGCAAAGGTACCATAAGAATCAACTTCTTCTTTATCTATGGGGGCTGTATATGCAAAAGACACAGGTGTGGATGGCCCTGTCCCCTTAGCTGTCAGGCTGGTTTCACACTTGCGTATCTTGCAATCCATTTCTATCCCTTGAAATGGATGGACACTGATCCGTTTTTGTCCCCATTGATTCTCAATGGTGACGGATTCGTCTTGGGCGTGCATCCAGTGGCAGTTTTGTCACAGATCCGTTTGTATATTTTCGACTTTCGCATGAAAAATATGCAGACAAACAGATGCTCATGAATCCGTGACTATACGTCATGAATTAAAATGGAACGCTATGGAAAACGGATCCAATTGCTTCCATGTGCACAGATCTGTTTTTGCTGTACTGAGCATGCTCAGAAGCAAGGTACAGCTCTTTCCCCCCCGATCTCTGGTGACTGATGATGGATCTGTTAAAAAAAAAAGTTGCGTGGACATCCGTTGGCATCCCTTTGCGCGGATCTGTGTCTGTCCAGGCTATCCAGGGAGTTGCATGAATTTCATGCAAGCAAACGAATTGCAAAATACGCAAATGTGAAACTAACCTATCCCATATTTTTAATAACCCGATCAAGGATCACCTTCCTCGTTTATACCACAAAATAAGAAAAGGAAATTTTCCTCATTTGTGTCACATCCTCTTATGTATTGATATCAACATTTTACTTCCCTAGCTAGGTAGGCGCGGCAACATGTTTGTCATGGTATTCGCTTATCATATCACTCATATCCAATCTTTGGGCCCACTGGATGGCAGGGCCAATGTTTGGAAAATTAGCTGTAATGTCCCATGAATGGGAATAATTCATTTTTGTGCGTTGCTATGTATTGCATTTCCCTATGCTAGGCAGAAGTACTGCCCTTGGTATTTTGTCCCCTTCCACTTCCTGTAGCCCTGTGATTAGTGATAGCAAGTGTAATTGTTACTATTCGCTACTTGCACGGATAGTACGGTAATCGCAATACTTGTGAGAAGTGAACCGGGCACTAACCTGCTGCAGATTCCTTGGGAAAACGGCGGTGTGTGGAATCCGGTGCTCTGCTGGAGAAAAACTCTTGATATTTGTAGAAAGTAGCGGATCCAATCCGTTGTGCCGCTACTTTCTACAAATAATCACATACTCGTTACTCGGCGAGTATCGCTAGTGCTCTGAATGATGGTGTGATCGTTATCGATCTGACACAAATTGGCAGCTCCCTTCAGTACACAAAGGGAGTCAGCACCTTATTGAGAGCAGATTGAACGTTAGGCTCTTTCTGGGGGGCACTGGAAGGTGTTTTATGCAAAAAAAAAAAAGTCCACCTTCCTGCTTTGTCCTGGAAATGCTCATTTTATGGCTGGATGTGTGTGGGTGGTAGTGTCACGGTGTAGTGAGAATACTGACAAGGGAATGGCAGTAGGCGGTGACCAGGGAAACTAGTCTGACCTAGTCTGGAAACCCTGAATGGCCCTGATCCCAAAGATATCTCTGATGGTGAGAAAGTTCGGGCCTCCAGCCTCTCCCTAAAACTCCTCCACCAGCCCTGCGCTGTTCCCCCCTCACTTCCCTCCACAGAACTGGGATACAGCAACTCCAAAGGAAAAGGACTTCAGCAACACAAACACACAGGTCAGCACAGCACGGCTTCCAGGCATAGAGTGAAACTCCACCAGCTGCACCACCTGGTGGAAGGAGAGGCTACTTAAAGGCTAGGGGGAGGGGAGTTCAGATGAGTCACACATTAACCCCTCAACCAGCAGTTGAACCTAATAGTGAAAGCAGTTCTGGAGCCCAACACAGGAGGCCCAGGACCTTCACAACTATCAACCATGCAGCTCTTAAAGACAAAACACATGCACAACAGTATCAGCAATGTCAGCGCGTGACAGGTAGTCACTGTGGCTAGAGGGAGCTTGATTGACTGTGGCCATTCCATCCCCACTGCCTCTCTGTGTTGCTTCTGCTATGTTGTTTATGCTGTTGTCAGGGCAGGAATTGGAGCTGACATCAGGACAAATGATTTGCATGCTGTGAGTGACAGAGAGAGGGGGCAGAGCCATCACAGCAGAAGCAGCACAGAGAGGCAGAGGGGGATGGAATGGCCACTGTCAATCAAGCTGCCTCCAGCCACAGTGACTGCCTCCATGGCTTCTAACTGTAAGTTTTACAAAGGCTATATCTCAGGGTACACAGCACACAGACCATGGGGGACCCCTTTCCTGAATGCAGCGGACATGCTGCATTCAGTGATGCGTTTAGATTGCCATGCAGAGGGGAATGAAAGGTCCTCTTTAACTAACATTTGACTTGCTATTCGGACTAGTATGCGAGTATTACAAAGTACTCATTACGAATATAGTGATTACAAATATTTTGCTACTTGCTCATCACTACCTGTGATGACTGTTACTCCTCCTTTCTTCCCCATGTAATGTTACTGTAGCCATCTTTGGATGCACACATGTTTTACTGCTCTCTCCATGAATCACTCTTTTTACCTATTACATTTTACTTTAATACAAGATTTCTGCTAAAATCATCTTCATTTCTCCTAGACTGTTACTTCAAGTTAGAGTGGTCGAGTTGGACGCTTGCATGTGAGTACGACAGTCAATACGAATATCCGAGGAATTGATACTTCAGGGACATAGATTCTTGTATTGCACTGAACAGCCAGCATATAAGTCATATGTGACTTACACAGTGTAAATTCTTTAAATTCTTTGTGTTTATAAACATCAAATCATTGCATTTTTTATCAGTTTATAAAGAGTGTCAGAGTAGTTGCATTATCTGCTGACCTTTCATTTTGGCACGGTTTAGTTTCTGAGATGGTTTTATTATTGTACATGACGTGTGTCTTGCATGTTGAATTTTACTTTGTCTACTTTGTCTATATGAGCTTCCCTTTTTTCCGAACATGCAGTTGGTAAAGGATACGCAGTTTGTGTCCTTGAAATGACGTGTAGATAGATTCTCTAATTTTATATCACAGGATACCACTTGGCTGAAAACAAATCTGTCAAAGCTCGCTGTGTTCATCACTGTTTTGTAAGCTTTCAGGGAGCAACAATTGTGGACATAATCATTGATGTTTACACTGTTACAAAAGATGACAAAACTTGAAAGAAAAGTTGAGGCATAACTAAATGCCCAACATAAGTGGGTTGTGTGTCCTCACTCACCTCAACCTACGCAGTGAACTCTCCTTGGCCTCTCCCATATTTCTTTTAGTCACATAGCGCTATTAATTCAACAGTGTGTTACAGACATCATCACTGTATCCAATAGGGCTAACAATCCAAATTCCTCATTAGTATGTCTTTGGAGTGTGGGAACAAACCGTAGTAAACCCAGGCAAACATGGGGAGAAAATACAAACTCCTTGCAGATGTTGTCCTTGGTGGGTGTTGATCTCGGGACCCCAGTGCTGCAAAGCAACAGTGCTAACCACTGAGCTATCAGATAGTGCTAGCTACTGAGACAACATATAGTGCTAACCACTGAGCCACCAGATAGTGCTAGACCCACTGAGTGCACAACTCATATCTAGATGCCTTAACCACTGAGCCACCGTATACAGTGCTAACCACTGAGCCACCAGATAGTGCTAGCCTCTGAGTCACCATATAGTGCTAGCCACTGAGTCACCATATAGTGCTAACCACTGAGCCATCAGATAGTGTGCTACACACATGACCACCATATAGTGCTAACCACTGAGCCACCATATAGTGCTAACCACTGAGCCACCATACAGTGCTAACCACTGGACCATATAGTGCTAGCCACTGAGCCAACAATAGTGCTAACCACTGAGCCATCAATAGTGCTAACCACTGAGCCATCAGATAGTGCTAACCGTGAGCCACTGTGTGCCTTCTACATTGAGTTTTGCCGCCAGGCAATGTGTGAAATAGCTAATTTGAGCTCATGTTCTTCTTCTTCAAGGGATCTAAGCAGTAGCATAATTTGAAGCTCATAGATCCCAAAGCAAAAGCTCCAACAGACCACCAATTATTGCAAGTCTTTAGTAGTATTGATCTTTTCAAAATGACTATTGGGGTCACTCAAGCTCTGGGGCCCAAATGCGACTGCAACCGCTTCACCTACTGTAGTTACGCCCCTGGGTCTAGGGGATAAAGTTTCTCCTTATCATGTCATGTAGCTAGGCCTTAAAAATAGTTGACTTTAAGGATTGCTACCTCCAAGAGTGATTAAAGTTACTATCCTCTTAATTTCTGAAGAGGCTATTTGCATTCTGCTCACAAAAATGCTGCAGTGGCACAGGCTTCTTAGAGGGTTTCTCCCCCATTGTGCATTGCCTGAATTAAGCATTTCCTGTAGTGCCAAAACTTGCTGAACTTAACTCTGAATTTTTATTACCATCCTAGTTTGGAATCCCCTCCCTACATTAGTATATTAGATGAATATCGCTTGCCCCAAAACTAGACTTTTTTTCTTTTTTCCTATTCCTTTTTACAGATCTTGACTTGCTTAACTATGGTACCTCTGGTTAGGATTCTCAAATACACGACTTAGGCCTAAAGTTTTGGAAGGACCCAGTCAAGGGGTGGCTCTTTGCGGAGAACACCATAACCACCATGTTAAATGGCCCTTTTAGTCAATATCCAGCTCTTTTACAAGCTTAGAGATATGACAAGGGAATACCAAGACCAGTATCCATCCACAGACAGCTGTTTTTTACAGATCTTGGCTCTTCTTCACACTTTAAGGTACCGTCACACTTGGTGACGCTCCAGCGATCCCCACAATGATACGACCTGGTAGGGATCGCTGAACGTGGTGGTCACTGGTGGGATGTCAAACAGTCAGATCTACAGCAACGATACGGCGACCCGTTTAACGACCTCGGCGGTTGTTGGGACCCTGTCACACGGCAGCTAGTCTGACGCTCAGACCTACGTGGCTGAGTTCTGAGTCGCCAACGAGGTCGTTGTTAAGGCGTAAACACACCGATGCATGCTGGCCAGCGGGAAGCCCGATGATCAAAAAATGTCCAGGCCATTCCGACAGAATCGCGATGTCACAGTGGGGGCCGGTCACTGCTGCGTGTCAAACATAGCGAGATCGCTGTACGTCCAAAACTGACGAATCGGATCTCGCTTACGATCTCGCTAGGTGTGACGGGGGCTTTAGGCTTCACACACAGTCAACTTTTGTCAACAGCATCAAGGTCATCTCTCTACAATCTGACTCCACTCTCCATTACAACTCACATAGGGCCCATTACTCACGTCATGTAGACCTCGCAATGACTTCTTGGAAAAAAAATCCAAAGTTTTAAAATCTTGGCCTGAGTCTCTGCACAATTGCCCTAATCTCTCTGTATAAAACCCAATAGAAGTGAACCTTCTGTCTGACATCCATGATATTTTTTTTTATTAACTTTTTTTTAACCAACGTTTTTGGATTCTTGACAATTTTTCATGACCAGCGTTTAAAATGATACATTTTGTTACCGTTACTCTACATTGCCCAAATGATAATGGCGTAAATAAAACAAATACCGAGCCTACTAACAAAATATTATATTTCATCTTGGGGAAAATTCTCACTGAAATCCGCATAACTGATTTTTATTTTATTAAATCATTTCATTAAACCCGCTATATGTCAGGGCAGTGTTGAGGTGGTTAACTTTGACTGAATATTTTGCTATATAACCACTTGGCATTTAACTTGAAAAATGACTTTCTGCTTCACCTGTCAGCAGCCCAACTCCCCTCAAATAGGAGAGCAGGAGGAAAATTTTAAATTTCAATTTCCTGATGCGTAGAGACGACTTAAACACCGTAAAAAAAAAAAGGCATGTACATGGTTTTGTATTCATACCATGGAACGAACAACATACTTCTATAGCTGCTCTTAGGTGTAAAGGGTAAGAAATGCATCAATCTCTATCTGAGGGTTACAGAAATGAGGTCTACAACAGGCGCCTGTGTAAGCCTTCGTACGTAGGCGCTGACCTCTCCGGCAGTACGAGGGATGGAACTTTTCGGGGTGTTGAGAATTAGCGGAACTTTTCCATATCAGCCTTTCTTTTCTAGAGAACGGTTTCACTCTTATGTTCATACATAACTTACCTAACAATCATGTATTAAAGAGGACTTTTCCCCTCTGCTGATTTGTCTGTTATAGAAAGTAATGACATTCTCCGATTAAAGAAACAATACTGGAGCATAGAAAGTAATTACATTCTCCGATTAATGTTCCTCTGCCATTCCTCTGTTAACTTTTTTACTGAATTACATTGAGAGTTGTGCCCTATAGACAGTTTTTCTAGAGCCAGATGTACATTGACAGCATTGAAAGGAGATAAGACCCTATTGCGCCCTTGCTTGCCCCTATAGGTAATATTGTAATTATACTGTTACTGATACCTGTGTGTGCTGAGTGTCAGTATACTGATCTTCACAACAGTCCTCCATTCTGGTTCTGGGAGGTGCTGGGTTGCTCAGATCTTGCAACTTCCCAGTGATTGCTCTGTTACTTAGCTGAGCAGCTTCTACCACAATGATACCAGTCGTACATTCTGTCTGAAGTGCTGTGTAGCCTGCTCTCCTGTGTCTGCTCTGATCTCTGTTATCTAACCCCAGACTGTTGCTTGATAATTCTTTGGCCTAACCCCTGCTGTTATTTGCTTGGTATTGACCTGATGTGACCTGTCTCTGTTTAATCCCTGAATCCACATTGTGATCTACTGTTAAACTTTACCAGGACTGTCATAACTATGACCCACCCCAGGGCCGTGGGGTATCCGGTTCCGGGCATTATTCACCGGGGATGTCACTGAGTCCTGTGCCCAGGTCATGTGGCCCTGGTGGTCACTGAAAAGAGTTACTACAAAATAATAAAAATTGTTTGTGATGCCACCTTCGATTCCGGTACGGTTACCGGTGCTGCGGTTCAGACCTCCGGGGTGATGTTTGGGTAGCAAGATGGTTACGCTCCCCATAGGTGGAGCAGGATCCCCGGGGCAGTCGTGGTATATGGGAATTGCAGGACAGAATATCGAGGGAGCAGGATCAGGGGCCGCAATAACAGTCACACACAAGGTTGATGTATCCGTACCTTCTTACTGATGATTCAGGTATAGTCCAGGGTACAGTCTCTGATCGCCGGGTCGGGGAGGTCTGGTAGCAGTTCAGGATCTCCACACCCGGCGAGTTATGAGGCCTCCTTGCTGGGCTGTGTGTGTTTTGATCCCAGGCTGTCTGAAGCTAAGCCCTGACCCTCTATTGTAGTCCTCACTTGTATGGCAGGCGATGAGACGCTCTGCTGCGGGGCACCGCTGTATCCACTGCAGTCCCTGGCTCTGCTAAGTGGCTGTGCCTCAAGTGCTGCTGTGGCCAGGAAATCTGAAGTCTCTCTTGCCTCCGGTCTGTACTGCTGGGCTGACAGATCCCTTGCAGTCATGGACTCCGGTGTCCAGATTCAGGAGTTGTACCTCCGGGGTGAACCGGTATGGCTCCACTCTCCCTGCTGCTACTACTCCTTGCCTCTGACCCTCGCACTAGGGTCCTCACGCAGGTTAGTAGCGCTCACTGGTACAGGCTTAGCACAGCTCCTACACCAGGATGTCTTCACAGTCCTCCCTGGAACTGCACTCACTAACTCTGCCCACAGGCATGAATTTATAGGGGACCTCACCTGAGCTCGGCTTGTAGAGCTCCCCCTTCAGGTCTGGAGTGGAAGGTGTTGTGTTCTGGCTTACCTGATGTGGAGATCCTTCTCTGTTTCAGGTGTATCTGTGGCAACCGAATCCTGAGGTGCCATATTTGTCTCTACTCCCTAAATATGCAAACTGTAATGGAACCTCACCCCAGATTAACTGACCACCCTGTTGACTTTATTCCTGTAAGTAGTGATTTAGCTTTGTAGTAACTAGCTTTACCTTCTTAGTTAACCTAGCTTTTGAAGTGTCTAGCATCACCATCCCAGTTAGCAATATAATTATACTCGTACATTGCTGAGAGGAAAAGTGGAAACAGCACAAGAAAAGAAAATAATTTGCTCTAGAATTGTTTTTTTCCTTAGTTTTCAAGGGGATGCAATTATTTACCAAAACAGACATTTGGGAGACATCAAAAATTATTTTTAATATGAGATTAGGTAAACCTTAACTGGAATTTGTAATAAAAAAATAATCTATTTATTAACGCAAATTTTTATGTCGATTATTTTTCAGGTCAATATATTAAAAAAAAATCTTGAATTTTCACACTGGACACTAGGCCGAACATGATGCTTTTTTACATGGCCATTATCAGCAATAGAATGATTCAGATAGATGTACATGCTGTGAAAGTATCGCCCTATATACAGTGCCTTGTGAAGATTGGCCCTATTACGGCCTGTAAGTATTGGCCCCCTATAAGTGCTGTGAAGTATTGCCTCTAATTTTCAACCTTTTGCCACATTTCAGGCTTCAAACATAAAGATATAAATTCTATTTTTTTGTGAAGAATCAACAAGTGGGACACAATCGTGAAGTGGAACGAAATTTATTGGATATTTTAAACTTTTTTTAACAAATAAAAAACTGAAAAGTGGGGCGTGCAATATTATTTGGCCCCTTTACTTTCAGTGCAGCAAACTCACTCCAGAAGTTCAGTGAGGATCTCTGAATGATCCAATGTTGTTCTAAATGACTGGTAATGATAAATAGAATCAACCTGTGTGTAATCAAGTCTCCGTATAAATACACCTGCTCTGTGATAGTCTAAGGGGTTCTGTATCAAGTGCAGAGAGCATCATGAAGAGCAAGGAACACACCAGGCAGGTCCGAGATACTGTTGTGATGAAGTGTAAAGCCGGATTTGGATACAAAAAGATTTCCCAAGTTTTAAACATCTCAAGGAGCACTGTGCAAGTGATCATATTGAAATGGAAGGAGTATCAGACCACTGCAAATCTACCAAGACCTGGCCGTCCCTTTAAACTTTCATCTTGAACAAGGAGAAGACTGATCAGAGATGCAGCCAAAGGCCCATGATCACTCTGGATGAACTGCAGACATCTACAGCTGAGGTGGGAGAGTCTGTCCATAGGACAACAATCAGTCGTACACTGCTCAAATCTTGCCTTTATGGAAGAGTGGAAAGGAGAAAGCCATTTCTCAAAGATATCCATAAAAAGTCTCGTTTGAAGTTTGCCACAAGCCACCTGGGAGACACCAAACATGTGGAATAAGGTGCTCTGGTCAGATGAAACCAAAATCAAACTTTTTGGGCACAATGCAAAACGATATGTTTGGCGTGAAAGCAACACAGCTTATCACCCTCAAAACACCATCCCCACTGTCACACATGGTGGTGGCAACATCATGGTTTGTGCCTGCTTTTCTTCAGCAGGGACAGGGAAGATGGTTAAAATTGATGTGAAGATCGACGGAGCCAAATACAGAACCATTCTGGAAGAAAACCTGCTGGAGCCTGCAAAAGACCTAAGACTGGGACGGAGATTTATCTACCAACAAGACAATGATCCCAAACATAAAGCAAAATCATGGTCAAGTCACAGTCCAGACCTGAATCCAATGGAGAATCTGTGGAAAGAACTGAACACTGCTGTTCACAAACGCTCTCCATCCAACCTCACTGAGCTCCAGCTGTTCTGCAAGGAAGAATGGGCAAGAATTTCAGTCTCTCCATGTGCAAAACTGATAGAGACATACCCCAAGCGACTTGCAAACCCCAAGAGACTGCAGCTGTAATCGCAGAAAAAGGTGGCGCTACAAAGTATTAACTCAAGGGGCCGAATAATATTGCACGCCCCATTTTTCAGTTTTTTATTTGTTAAAAAAGTTTAAAACATCCAATTCATTTGGTTCCACCTCACGATTGTGTCCCACTTGTTGTTGATTCTTCACAAAAATATTAGAATTTATATCTTTATGTTTGAAGCCTAAAATGTGGCAAAAGGTTGAAAAGTTCAAGGGGACCAAATACTTTCACAAGGCACTGTATAAACTGGGCATGCTCTCTCAAGGTAAAGATTATTGGGTTGGCAGGGAAACTTTGTGAGCTGTGATATCACCTATTGTGAATGGTGGATCCTGTGTTATCTACAGTATATAGAGGTGTTATCAGTCATTGTACAGGAGGAGGTGAGCTGTGACATCACCTATTGTGAATGGTGGATCCTGTGTTATCTACTGTATATAGAGGTGTTATCAGTCATTGTACAGGAGGAGGAGGTGAGCTGTGATATCACCTATTGTGAATGGTGGATCCTGTGTTATCTACTGTATATAGAGGTGTTATCAGTCATTGTACAGGAGGAGGTGAGCTGTGATATCACCTATTGTGAATGGTGGATCCTGTGTTATCTACTGTATATAGAGGTGTTATCAGTCATTGTACAGGAGGAGGAGGTGAGCTGTGATATCACCTATTGTGAATGGTGGATCCTGTGTTATCTACTGTATATAGGGGTGTTATCAGTCATTGTACAGGAGGAGGTGAGCTTTGACATCACGTTTTGTGAATCGTGGATCCTGTGTGACCTACTGTATATAGAGGAGATATCAGTCATTGAACAGGAGGAGGAGGTGAGCTGTGATATCACCTATTGTGAATGGTGGATCCTGTGTTATCTACTATATGTTATCAGTCATTGTACAGGAGGAGGTGAGCTGTGATATCACCTATTGTGAATGGTGGATCATGTGTTATCTACTATATGTTATCAGTCATTGTACAGGAGGAGGTGAGCTGTGATATCACCTATTGTGAATCGTGGCTCCTGTGGTATCTACTGTATATAGAGGTGTTATCAGTCATTGTATAGGAGGAGGAGGTGAGCTGTGACATCACCTATTGTGAATGGTGGATCCTGTTTTATCTACTGTATATACAGTTGTTATCAGTCATTGTACAGGATGATGTGAGCTGTGATATCACCTATTGTGAATGGTGGATCCTGTGTTATCTACTGTATATAGAGGTGTTATCAGTCATTGTGAGGGGGAGGTGAACTGTGATATCGCCTATTGTGAATGGTGGATCCTGTGTTATCTACTGTATATAGAGGTGTTATCAGTCATTGTACAGGAGGAGGTGAGCTGTGATATCACCTATTGTGAATGGTGGATCCTGTGTTATCTACTGTATATAGAGGTGTTATCAGTCATTGTACAGGAGGAGGTGAGTTGTGACATCACCTATTGTGAATGATGGATCCTGTGTTATCTATGACGCACCCAGGGCAGGGTACTCAGATCTCAGACTCAGTTTAGGAAGTCATGGGTGGCTGCCTGAGACTGTGGCCCTGGTAGTCAATGGATAAATAAAGAAAAATAAAGTTTAGTTTGTTCATGACGCCACCTGCAGTACCTGGTGATGCTCCCCAGCGCCACTACAGTCCTCTGGTGGTCGATGGTATTGCGGCAACGATTGCGTAGTCCTCCGCAGGCAGTATTTCTGTGGAAGGAATCAGTTTGTGCAAGGAAAGACGCAGCAGAGTCGATAAGTCACTTCATCGGGTACTTTACTTAAAAATCTTTTGTAGTCATTACAGTCCTTCAGTGCAGTAAGATGTTATAATGACAAATGGCTACGGGTGCTGCAAGTGGATTTTATAGTTGGTAGATGGATCCCTCACTGTGTGCCTTCCTTTTTCTTTTCCGTTCCCTTGCCTCCCAGTGGCGGTGAAGTCTGACCTCATGTAGATTAGATCTGACCTCCTGCTGTTCCTCTTTTACCTCCCTTGCTCCCTTCGGGCGAACCTTCTGATGATTACTGCAGCCGGCTACCGCGGGTCTGATTCCCCTCTAGTAGGTGCTTTAAGACTCAGGGCCGTATCTGAAGATACCCCCGTTCTACGGATTTTCTGTAGTCCTTAAAGGTTACCACAGGTGCGGGCTCCGGTACCCGGTTTCCTCCTTAGTGCGAATTCCCTCCAGCTTACAGGAACGAACGAACTCTCTCAATTCTTTTTCTTCTCTGGGATCTATTCTTCTGCTTCCCTTAGTCTTTCGTGCCTCAGGTTCTCATCCTGAACTTTTCTAGCTCTCCAATCCTTGGAGGCTGAGACTGACGGTCAAAGACAGACCGGCCAAAAGACCCTCCTTTCTTCCCCTGGGGATACTATATACCCTCCCAGGGTCCCTCCCACCAGATACTTATTGTGGGATGTGGGTATAGGGTTCCACCTACTGTCCATAACTCCACTTGCAGTGGGGTGACTTCACCGCTTTTATGGGTGTAGTACCCCTTTTGTGGCACCTACATGGTGGGGGTGCCACTCTACAGTATGCAGAGAGGGAGGTCCTGTCCTCTTTATAATAAGGATTGCTTTTTGACATAAAAAACATGGGGAAACCAGATGTGCAAGTGCCCTAAACCCCTCCTCTTCCTCATCTCCCACAATGCCGCACAATTTAGGCTACTTTATTCTTGCACTACACTAGCAGGAGGCAGCAGGGATGTGTAATCTACCATACAACTACAGTAACTGAGTCTCTGGTTCTTTAGGTGTGACTAAAGTAAAGAAAGCAAAATAAGCTGCAAAATATATTAACAATTCGTTCACCTATAACCACAGGGGGCTGTGTACATGGTGCAAATATTTATCACGAGGTTTGTGTACTATGGTGGTTTTTGCAGCAATCATATTTAGAGATGGAATAAAAGTAATTCCTTGATTATGGTTCATCCGCTACCTCTCTTGATACAGCCGTGTAATTCTCTAGCTTCAGCATCCACCTAACATAAAGCGTTCAGCTTTGGTTTCTGAAGGCCAAGTTGTGTATTAATGTTTTTCCATCCTGATACATTTGTTCTCAATTAACCCTCATAACTTACTTTTCTTTTTTCCATTTATTATATTTAATGCTTCCTAAGTGCAGGCGGTGGCCTTGTGTCTAAACATTGATACCCAAGCTATTGAGCGCATTCCGGATGAATAAAAAGGTGAGCCGCGGCAAAGAAAAGTTTCCATTTGCACCGCTCCATTCCCATTGTCGCCTACCAAAGGCTTGCACAGAAAAGAATTCACAGACGCCATAATATAAGTGTCGCTCGCTCTCAGCAGCAGGACACATAACAGCGTTATTTAAAGGTGTTTTCAATTATCAGATTTTCTTTTGCACAATAGACTTCTCCCGACTTTAACACCTCGCACAGAAAGCATTTTAAATTAGCAGATTTTATTTATCACACCCATAGACATTTTGGCGGCTACACTTCTTGTGTGCTGCCTATGTAAATCCGCTTATAGGAAACACAATCGCATTATGCAAATCAAAGGCCATTTTGCAGTAGACGAGCATCAAAACTTTGTTGACCAAGTTCTTCTTTCCCGTTTCTACCCTGGTTCTTCGGGGAGTATTTGAAAAGTTTTATGGCAGTAAACTATTATTATTCATTAATTTACACAATTGTTTGGGTTTGTTACACTTATGAGGTGCCACGAATGACACAATAGGTAACAGAAGATCATGTCTTACCCTGTTTCCCCAATAATAAGACTGTTGTTTTACTTTTTGCTCCCAAAGTTGCCCTAGGTCATATTTTCAGGGGATGTCCTATTTTTCCATGAAGAAAAATTCACATTTATTGCTGAATAAAACAAATAAGAACATTTACACTTGTACAGCAGGGACGGTATTGCAGCTTCTGGCCACCAGGAGGAGCGCATCGCAGCATACGCGCACAGCAGGGACAGAGTGTACAATATGGCGGCTTCCGGTCACTAGGTGGAGCTGATCACAGAACACTCGTACAGCAGGGACAGAATGTACAATATGGCGGCTTCCAGTCACCAGGGGAAGCTGATCACAGCACACTCGCACAGTAGGGACAGAGTGTACAATATGGCGGCTTCTGGTCACCAGGGGGAGCTGATCACAGCACACTCGCACAGCAGGGACAGAGTGTACAATATGGCGGCTTCCGGTCACTAGGTGGAGCTGATCACAGCACACTCGCACAGTAGGGACAGAGTGTACAATATGGCAGCTTCTGGTCACCAGGGGAAGCTGATCACAGCACACTCGCACAGCAGGGACAGAGTGTACTGTGGCACCCCTGTAGGGGATTGTCACAGGATCCACCGGTGCAAGCAGGGATTTACACCTCGGTACACACCGCACACACCACCTTCTACCCCAGACCTGAAGGGGGAGCTCTACTAGCTGCCTTAAGCCAGATGCCCTTTAAAAGATTCAGGCCTGAGGGGAGGAGTCTGTTAGTTCCAGTTAGGCAGTGAAGAGAGCAGGAGTGAAGAAGCTGGTCGCTGGGAACGATCCAGGCCCAGGACCAGGGTACACTGACCCAGCTGTGCTGCACCCTTGGAGAGGGGTCGGAGGTTAGTAGAGGAGTAGATTTAAAGGAGGGAACAACACCTGTTTCCCTGTAGTTCACCCGGACACCGGAGTCCGACGCTGCCAGCATCCATTGAAGCAGTAATAGCCCAGAAGGACCAGGAGGACCAAATCCCCTGAGGTGTAAATGAAAAGATACACTCAAACTGACCAAACACAGGACCAGGGGCCAAAAGGAGGAATAGGGACCCCGCAGAAGGACCTCATTGTCAGTGATAGAGTAAAGCCCTGAGAGGGTGAAGGAGCGTTGAGTTCAGTCACAGACAGGACTTACCCAAACCACAGAGCACAGAGACAGAGGAGGCCTCACAACTTTTAAGGTGAAAGTCCCAAATTGCACCGGGGACCTGGTTACTTCTCTGGACTGTACCTGTTACCCTGTCACCAGTAAAAGGTACCAAAACAAAGACCACTGTGTGTGTGCCTGTTTACCCGCCGCTATCCACAACATTGACTGCAGAGACGCGACTACAACTCCCCTCATCCATCCCCGCTGCCCTGAGGTAAAGCTCCACCTGTGGGGAGCTGTACTACACTGAGCTGCACCTCCACCTCAGCGGCCAGCCGCAGCGCTGCTATGCACTTTACCAGGTACCACAGGTGGCGTCACGTAACCAATCCCCTTATTCCCCACCATTCCCCGCCATTGAGGGTCCAGGGCACAGGATCGGGGACCGACCAGCCATGATTCCCCATCTAAGTCTTCATCAGCCCCAGTACCCGAGTACCCCCTACCCTGTCGACCGCCTCAGTACAATATGGCGGCTTCTTGACACCAAGGGGGAACTGATCACCGCACACTCACACAGCAGGGACAAAGTGTACAATATGGCAGCTTCTGGCCAGCAATGGTAGCTGATCACAGCACACTCGTACAGCAGGGACAGAGTGTACAATACGGCAGCGTCCGGTCACCAGGGGGAGCTGATCACCGCACACTTACACAGCAGGGACAAAGTGTACAATATGGCAGCTTCTGGCCACCAGGGGAAGCTGATCACAGCACACTCGTACAGCAGGGACAGAGTGTACAATATGGCGGCTTCCGGCCACCAAGGGGAGCTCATCACGGCACACTCGTACAGCACACCAGGGACAGCATACGGAATGGCGGCAGGTGATGGGATAATGGCAGACAGTGTACAGCTCTACATCTGGCGGTAATGGTACATTTACACGCGGCCACAGGAAGGTAGGAACAGGCAGGCATCGGACACAATTATGCCTGTTGCCTTGAAAAGACCACGATGTGGCTGTGTGTAATTCAGGACTTTCCTTCCTGTGTCTTCCCTGAAGGAAGGAAAGTCCTGAATTACACGCAGCCACATCGTGGTCTTTTCAAGGCAACAGGCACAATTGTGTACAATGCCTGCCTGTTCCTACCTTCCTGTGGCCGCGTGTAAATGTACCATTAAGGACAAGGGGGATGGTAGCAGGCGAATGGCCTTTTGATGCCTTGCCTGGACATTTACAAATGACAGCCATGAAAGGGAACATCAACATCGGGGTTGGCAGCAGGTGACAGTCTGCATGTCCTGCATGCGGCTGCTCTGCAACAGACGGTGAAGGTAGGGGACAAGGACGGTGGTCTGAAAAGAATCACAGCTGCATGCCCTGGGATTCTGTTTGATGGGCATGCTTCCAAACAAAACCTTTGCTAGGCCTTACTTTCAGGGGAGACCTTATATTTAGCAGTTCAGCAAAATTACTAGGTCTTATTTTCAGGGAATGTCATATTTTTGGGGAAACACGGTAGCAATCATATTAAAACTAGCAACCATTTTCTCTGCATAAGTTAAATACTGAGTGCAAACATATGTCAGGGGCATTGGCTAATGGCAAACCGGAAATCTACAATTGCTTAAAGATGCAACCTGCGCATTAAAAGTCTAGTTATCATCGGTATAGCATTAAGGGCTTATGCTAAAACTTGGTCAAAATACTATGAAACTGGTAAATTTACAAAGCTTTTTCCACTTGAGACAAATGGGTTTTCTATTCATATTGAAGGGCATTAATATAACCTCAAAAAATAAAATAACAAGTGACTTTGGTAGTAGCTGATGTCTTGTGAGCATAGGGCATACTGAGATTCAATATGTCCAAGTCTTCTTCTCACATACTCCTAGGATAGTTGGCCGGGCAGGTGGAGACAACTTTCTCTTATTAGCCTTAAATAGGAACTGCACAGACCTTTTAAAACATGTAAAAATCATTACTGTACCCTTTGTAGTTTTGCTATAAGCATCTTCACATCCTGCAGGCAGCTGGTGCACTAGTCTGGTTCATTACTTTCACTGTAGCATAGACCCAGTGCATGTAAATGTTATTTAAATAACTGTGGCACCCCGCAACGAGTGCGTCACAGGAGGGTATTGCATCCCTGACTGAAAATGCAATATTCTCCGTCTCAGTAATGACATGGTTAACACTCAGAGCTCCATACCCTACATGCACCATTAGAATAGAGGGCCAATCAGGTCCTGGTGGGCGGAGTGTAGGAGTAGTGTGTAGGAGTAACGTAGAAGAGGAGAGGAGAGAGAAGTGGTCGGGAGGGAAACGTAGGAGAAGGGGGCTCTGCTCAGTGCCGTGCAGCCCTGAAGACCACCGACCGGTTGGCGCCATTACCCGGTGCCCCAATCCGGAACCTGGGCAACTACCTAAACGTGTCCAAAATACCCCCGCGCCCATCAACATCCGGATCACTGGTTCCGAAGTGAGTAAGTCATTCATCGCTGCTCAGCAAACCAGAAGTGAAGGGACTGCTCTCTAGGAGCACCTCACTGCAGCCGCGACCAGAGCAGTCTTGCCAGCGGAGTACCCATCATAAGGAAACAGGCTCCCCTCACACCGACTGTATACATCGGTAGGGAAATTCAAGTAGCCCCTTGTACCCGAACTGGCGCACTAAGGCGACATCGGCAAATAGGAAAGGTTAAGAAAGGAGGAACACCGCGGAGCTCTGAAACAACACCGGTCATTGCTGAGACCACCCGGTCCATTACCTGTTGACTGTACACCCTGTATCATCTTGCCAGTCCGTTACCTGTTGACTGTACACCCTGTATAATCTTGCCGATTACAGTAAAAGTCCCGTTATAGAGAATACTGGTGTCTGTGCTTCTTCAGAACTGTTTAACTCTGCATGCTAAGAATTACAAAGATGCCATACAACATCAGGTGCAGCTCCTGTCCCTGGGGACTCCCGCTTATCCTGTGGGGAGCGTCCCATCTTGCTGCCGTACATCCCCCGGAGGCCCAAGCAGCGCCGGTGAAATCACCGGAATTCCCGCAGGTGGCGTCACAAAAACTAAGAACTAACCCTTATCTGTTCAGCCATTCCCTTTTGATCTGGACCACTGGGCCCCATAGCCTCGGGCGCGGAACTCTGGTGTCCGTCCTCCGCTCGGTGCTGGGGCGAGCTGGCTCTGCTCCACTCCCCACACCTACTCCTCCACTCCCCCAGACCCTCACCACGGGTCACTCACCTGGCTAGTTGGTGTACTAGGACGAGCCTAGCACAGCTCTCGTCTGTAGGATGTCTTCTACAGTCCTCTTAGGAACTGAACTGCCTAACCCCGCCCCAGACAAGAATTTATAGGGGACCTGCCCTGAATTGAGGCTTCAGCTCCCCCTTGTGGCCTGGAGTTGGGAAGGTGGTGTGTGTATGTTTCACCTGATGTGGGTACCTTTTCTTGCTTCCAAGCACAATATTGTGGCAACCAGACCCTGGGGCGCCATACACTAAAGTCCAATGCAGATCTTTAGTTTCTGCAGTGGATTTGCAGTCTGATCTAATGCAGCTCCACGCATGGATTAGCTACTGTAGCACCTATCCCCATGGTGCCAGACTGCATGTGGCAGGGAGACCGATGTCTGAGGTCCTGCACGATCTGTTCGCTCCCCGTCTTTGTCTTCCTGCTCTCAAGGCCTACATTCACTGCACAGGTCTCCTGGGAGCACACTTAGGCAGTGTGCCACATCTTTTAGATTCTTAATGGCTAGTTAACCTAAGCTGGAAGGGTTTCTCAGCCTATGGCTAAGGATCACAGTGTACTTAAGACACCGTCCTCCATTGGAAGGTGCCTGAGCAATGTGGCATATCCCTTGTGTCGCTAGTTCTCAGATCCCTATCTGGTATACCTGAACCCTGTACCTGTTATCCTGTGCCTTACCTGCTAACCCTGTTTCTCCTCTTAGAATCCTGCATCTTCTCGTGTAGTTGAGCTGTGTACTAACCTTTACCTGCCTTAACTTTCTATTCCAAATACCTTTCTGTGTGGCACTCCAGGGTTCAGTTGCCACAGATACACGTGGACAGAGAAGGATCTCCACATCAGGTAAGCCGGTACACAACACCTTTCACTCCAGACCTGAAGGGGGGAGCTCTATAAGGCAAGTTCAGGCGAGGTCCCCTATAAATTCAGACTTGGAGGCGGAGTTAGTGAATGCAGTTCCAGGGAGGACTGTGAAGACATCCTGGTGATGGAGCTGTGCTAAGCCTGTACCAATGAGCGCTACTAACCTGCGCGAGGGACCCTAGAGCGAGGGTCGAGGCAAGGAGTAGTAGTAGAAGGGGGAGTGGAGCCATACCGGTTTGCCCCAGAGGAACAGCGCCAGAAACCGGACAACGGAGTCCGTGACTGCAAGGGATCGATCAGCCCAGCAGTAAAGACCAGAGGCCAGGGAGACTCTAGATCTCCTGGCTGCAGCAGCCACTTAGCAGAGCCCAGGACCGCAGTGGATACAGCGGTGCCCTGCAGCAGAGCTCTCACTGCCTGCCATACAAGTGAGGACAGACAGAGAGGGTCAGGGCTTAGCTTCAGACAGCCTGGGACCAAAAAACACACAGTGCAGCAAGGAGGCCTCATAACTCGCCGGGTGTGGAGATCCTGAACTGATGCAGACCTCCCGGACCTATACCATCAGAGACTGTACCCTGGACTATACCTGAATCATCAGTTAAAGGTACGGAAACATCAACCATTTCTGTGTGACTGTTATTGCGGCCCCAGCTCCCGCTTCTTTGATAGACTGTCCTGCAATTCCTTTACATACAACTTCTCCGGGGATCCCGCCCCGCCTACGGGGAGCGTAAGCATCCTTGCTGCCCAAACATCACCCCGGAGGACTGAGCCGCAGCATCTGTGACCATACCGTAACCGTAGATGACATCACAAATTACTTTTATTTTTATTATTTTTCCATTAACTCTTTTAAACGACAACCAAGGCCACGAGACCAGGCACAGGCCCCAGTGACATCGCCCGTGAATCGACGCCTGGAACCGGGTACCCCACGGCCTGGGGCGGTTAAACTTCATCTACCAGCACCTGCTGAGCTGTATACCTGTGTACACCCGCCTGCTCCCTCTGAGCCCTGCTGCCTGCCAGCTTCTGCCATCTAGTTGCGCCTTATTGCCCAGAGACTCTGTCCGTAAGAGCCAACCCCTGGACTCAGCTGTTGTGGCATCAAGACCCCCAGGGCCTCACTTGGCGACCACCTAACAGCTAAGCCTATTGTCGAGCCCCAGGGTTTGGGGTACTCGGGTATCAGGCTCCAAGGGGTTAACTGTGTCACGGGGAGTGGTGGCCGTGCCTGATCCCGTATCCTAGGGGACTTCTTTGAAAAGGGGATATTTACAGGAGATGCTATATACAGTTTGTCGTGACTCCACCTGTAGTTTCTGGTGAAGTGTCACCAGCGCCGCCACAGTCCGACGGAGGTAGATGGTAGTGCGGCAAGTTGGCAAAGTCCTCTACTGGTAGGGCTGGACCTCCGGGGCAGCGTTCCTGTGAATAGAACAAGTTCATGCAGCATAGAGGCAGAGGCAATATCACTTTTCCTCCGGGTACTTTACTGGAAACTTGTAGCAGCATCAGTTACAGTTCAGCATTCAGATGTTACAAGAGCAGGTAGCTAACGGGTTGCTGCAAGTGGATCCCAGATGGTATGGTGGAACCCTTGGTGTGTCTGCTTGCTCTAACCCCATCTGTTCCTTCTTGCTTTCCAGTGTGGTGTGAAGCCTGGTGACTTGAAATCATCCTGACCTCCTTTCCTCTCACCTTCACTGCCGTCGGGTAACCCTCTAGTGGCTGACCTCTTGTTCCTTCGGGGTGCCTGGTTCCCTCTTTCGGTCTGCTCTGGTGCTCGGGAGAATTGTAGATTCCGCGGGACTCCGGATTCTCTGTGGTGCTAAAGTATCCCACAGGTGCGGGCTCTGGTACCCGGTAAGCTGTCTGGGATTAATTCCCTCAAGTTCCTCACTCCCTATAGGCTGTCTGCTCTCTCCCGAAGAAGCTTCTTTTCTTTTTCCTCAAACCCTCTCTTTTTCCTCCATTCTTGTTCTTAGTTTGCCATTCTGCTCAAAGACCACCTTGTTCCCCCTAGAGGTGGTTTTATTCCCTCCCGGGTAACTTCCCACCGTGTAAACTAGTGTGGGAGTGCTGGTTATGGGTCCCACCCACCATCCTAGGGTCCTCCTGCAGCTGGAGTATCTGCACCTATTTTACGGGTGCAGTACCCCCTCTGTGACGCCTGCTTGGCGGGGCGCCACACTATTTCTATTTCCTATGGCTATAGCAGAAGTCTTAGTGGTCCCTCCAGGCTTGCTCCTCCGGGGGTGCGTTTAGCGTCATGGCCCGGTGGGTCCACTCCTGGATGCTCGCCCTCCTGGCTTGCGTAGCAGCTACATTGAATGGGGTTTTTGTGTAGAATCACCTGTTCATACTTTAGATTTATTACTAGCGGTCTGTGAATAAGCATTGGATGTTGAGTGCAGACTTCGGCAGTTACTTTGGTCTCTTACCCAGAGGTGACCTTCACCACGATGAACATATAACAGTGATTATAAAGATTCTGCAGTGATACATTTTCTGCAGTTTTCAGCTTTATAGAAAACACATTAATTTATTACTTTCTATTCTGATCTGCTTCCCAACTCGGAAGAAGCAGCGTCGTCTCTCTGTGCCACAGAGGCCATTACACAAGTAACATCAATATATGGTTATCAATACGTTATGCTTTAGGATCATTATTTATATTGATAGGTCATATTTCCATATTCCTTCTATGATATCTTGTAGCAATGAGCTCGGGTGTCTCGTTTGACAGATCTGGAGACAGTCCGACTGTCTCTGCCTCACATGGTATGTTGTGTCGTTGTGCATTACAGTAGTCTAATTGGTGCCTGTGATACATTTTGGCTCAATAGGATAGTGAAAGTCACTAACATGAACCAGGAGTATCTATAAAAATGGTTACTGAAATGATGTCTTTATTCATTAGTGCACAATGTATTGTCTCAGCCTCCCATCTATTCCTGGTGGATTATGAGGACGTGGGTGCAGCCATTAACATTTTTACCTCCCGGATATACAGATAACTGGTTATGTTAATAAGACACTGCACAGAATCCATATCATTACAAAGTATAGGGCGTAAAGGTGTTTTCAACGTTTTATTAATTCTTCATGTCCGTATTAAGCATAATAAAATGAGCTGGTGCTCACTCTCCCTGTGCCCAGCACTGTCCCCATGTACACAATCACTGGAGCAGAAGTGTAGACACCGTGCTGGACACATGACTCACCGTAGCCGGGGGTACACGTAGCGGGCGTTGTTTCTCCTCCAGTCACGGAACCGCGCCTGCGGTGGTGTAGGCCCGGTGGTCCAGATCAATAGGGGAATGGCGGAACAGTGGGGGTGATTTGTCTTCGTGACGCCACCTGCGGGTGTTCTGGTAACTTTACCAGCGCTGTTCAGGTCTCCGGGGGATGGTATACAGCGAGATGGAACGCTCCCCACAGGATGAGCGGGAATCCCCGGAGCCGGGAGCTGCGCAAGATGTTGTGAGGCAGCTGCGGGGTGCTGCGCGCTGAATCCAGGAGTAATGTACAACCACACAAAGTCTCTTTTAGGTACCTTTACTGGTTGGTAGTCAGGTACACTCGGACCGGGATAGTGAAGTTGGCACTTATGGAGTTTCACAGCAAGCAGTGTTAGGCTTCCTTTCTCTATCTCTCTCTCTAAGGTCGGGTGGATGTGGAATCCAGCCGGACCGGGCAGTTTGTTCAATGGAACTTGCTTCACCTGGTTAACAGCACTGAGGGCACTGTAAAAGGGTCTGAGCAGGATCAGTACTCTTCCCTGGGCTCTCGTGGATGGGTGCATCAGGTGGAACAGGTGGCTAAACCTCCTGTTGATGGTGCTGGTTCTCTGTGGTGGCTGGGTAGCTCTCACAGCTTCGGTTCCAGTAACCGGATGATTTGGAAAGAGTCGGATTAACTCTGTGTTCCTGAGAGGTGTTCTCCTTCTTCCTATTATCCCAGCCTAGTGTGTTCCTCATAGGGTGGAGGTTTCACACAGGCTGGCAGCTCTTGTAGCGTCTACCACACTCTGAAGTTTCTCCCTCCGAGACTCTTTTTATAGGGGGAACTGGCTCAAAGTCACCAGTGTAGCTCCCCCTAGAGGCTCGGGGTGAAACCAGGTGTTCTAAGTGTTGTTGTGTTGTTTGGTGTTTGTGGGTTTTGCTGTGCTGTTACTTACTCCATTTGTACCTAAGGATTTCTGTGGTGCCCAACAGGTGCCAGGGTGCCACACACACACAGGGTGAGTATTACCTGAATTTATGCTATTTAAAGGGAACCGGTTATGTCAAAAAATACTATTAACCAGTTGATCTGCAAATTAATAGTGTTCTAAAGCTTCCCGGATGCCACAGTGAAGCTTGGCTACTAGGCTGCTACTGACTGAAAGCCGGCTCTGTACTAATCATTGCATATTCGACTGTCAGACAGCGCCGGAGCACGGTTACAGCCACCATTCACTTATCTACTGATCACGACTGAAGCTGCTCTGGCCGCACCTGTATGACTGAAAGCCAGACACTGCGGGGAGGAATAAAGTTAATTTCATCCCGATTGCTGGGTCTTCAGTGCAGCAGCCACAAAGATTTAGAACGCTATTATCCTGTAGATTAAAGGGAACCTGTCACCCAATTTTAAGCCCCTACACTATCTCTAGCTATCCCTACACCTTCCTAGCAGCTCCCTATCTATCCCTTTCTTATCTAAAGTGTCCCTATGAAAGAAGTGTAAAATAAGTATAAACTTACTGCAGTCCCCGTGGTTGGGGGACTGGGTAGGCGTGGCCACGCTGCGTTCCTCACTCCTCCGTGTGGTAATGCACGCCCCGCTGGGCGGCATTATTCTGGGTCCTCTCTGCCCCATTAATTGGAATCTCCCGCCCTCTACACCTCTTTGCACCGGCTGGGCGTCACATCCGGCGCGGTGCATTATGGGCCGTCACGTGATCGGCCCTAGTGCATTATGGGGCCGATCACGTGATCGGTCCGGGCTCCGTGCATGCGCAATGCGCTTATTGAAGCCGGGGCCAATCACGTGATCAAGCCCATAATGCACTAGGGCCGATCACGTGACGGCCCATAATGCACCGCGCTGGATGTGACGCCCGGCCCGTGCAAAGAGGTGTGGAGGGCGGGAGATTCCAATTAATGGGGCCGAGTGGACCCAGAATAATGCCGCCCAGCGGGGCGTGCATTATCACACGGAGGAGTGAGGAACGCAGCGTGGCTACGCCTTCCCAGTTCCCCAACCACGGGGACTGCAGTAAGTTTATACTTATTTTACACATCTTTCATAGGGACACTTTAGATAAGAAAGGGATAGATAGGGAGCTGCTAGGAAGGTGTAGGGACAGCTAGAGATAGTGTAGGGGCTTAAAATCGGGTGACAGGTTCCCTTTAACACCATATCTGCAGGTTAATAGCATTTTTGGACATGACCGGTTCTTTTTAATACTGTCAATATGTAATAGTAAAAAAAGTTGGAAGGGGGAAAACCTCTTTTAAGTATTTTAGAAAACCTCCTTAATAACTGCCCACTTGTCAGGACTGAGGGCCCCTCATGCTCTTGAGCTTGCTCCAGCTCTCCGGCGGGTCATCAGTCACCCTTCACTAGCCATAAGGGCCCCTTTACACACGGCTACATTTGTAGCTTGTCACCAGGTAACTTACTGGTTGCAGTGAAATCATGGATACATGATTCCATTTGTACACAGCAACACGATAGAACCATGTATCCATGATTTCACTGCAACCAGTAAGTTACCTGGTGACAAGCTACAAATGTAGCCGTGTGTAAAGGTACCCTAAGGGCTGGGTGTCACCTCCAGGGAACGGAGCTTGCGCGGGCGATTGCTCCGTTCAGGAATTGCATTCTAAGAGATTTATTTCTAATATCAAGGGAGGCGAGACACCACTGCTCCCAGTGATTATGCTGTTCAGGGTCTCCTTGTATTAGCTTTTCCCAGCGGGTACGAGACGTTGGGCCTGCTGGGGAAGTCAGGTGGTGGGAAGTTCCTTCCATTTCTCTCTCCTCAACTCCTCTGGTGTCTCTGTGGTCTGAGGGTGGAGATTGGGTTTGAAAATTGCCCCAGAGTACTCAGGTAATTGCTAGGAGACAGATTTAAACCCTAACAATTCCTCTGTTCATTGCTAATCACTTCAGTTCTGTTGGGTGGTAGACGTTAGTGTTTCTGCTCTTTTGATGTGGCTCGTGATTTGGTCTCTGTTCTTGGTTATTATTGTTCTCCTTAGTTATTTTGGTTTGCACTGTGTTTCTTTGGTTCTGGTGTGTCTGACCTGTCTGCTGCTCAAGTGTCCAGTCAGTAGCCGCTGTGCAGCCTGCCGCCTGGGATGGGCTCTACTAAGGTCCATCCACCTCCTGGTTCTGGCAAGGAGCAAGAGTATCCCCGGCCCTCAACGGTTCACGGCACCGTGATGGCTAGCGCGAAGTGTGACTGACGCACTGCACTTACTGACTTGCAGCTGGTCATTTCACAATCACCCAGTCTTACACCAGTGCAATAATTTGTAATTTACTGGAGGTACCTCTAGTTAGGAACACCACAATATCAAGGGATTAAGCTGAATACTTTATGCACATCTCTAAGGTAAAAGTTAAAATAAGACCCCAGTTGGTTAACGTTCATTCCACCACACAATGCTATGGCTGATCCGCCCTTGGGAAGAGAGGGGGACAAGCCACTCTCCGTTGTTGCTCATTATTCATTTTGTTTAATTGATATCATTGTGTAGTTGGAGAGCGACTCAGCTCATAGGCAGAAGCAGAAAAGACCCCTGTACTTGATTTTTTTTTAGAAAGAGCACAATGGCAAAACATGCTGATTTGTGACCATATATGCAAAATAGAGATATTACCAACATTAAAACTAGTATGGGGATTAGTATAGGGATGTTTAACTCAAGTCCCTATTCCCTTCCTACCTCGGAAAGCATTCACTGATCTCAGGGAGACCAGTCCAAGAAAACACTGCGGGCAGCTGGCTAAAGCGCTCAACACAGTGAATTCCTAGGTGCATTGCCTCCTGGGAATTATGCATATGCAAATAGAGTCTGTGGAGCCTCGGTTAGGAGTCTCAAACACAGGACTAGCCAGATATCCCTTGCGGAGAACCCCTTGGCTGGGTCCTTCCGTGGAGGGATATCTGGCTAGTCCTGTGTTTGAGACTTCCTACCTCGGAGCACACACTTTTTCTTGGGGTTTACATAAACCTCACCCTTCTCTCTTTCAAGATGGCTCCAAATTTGCCAATGTTGCATGTAAAATTTGGACCAGATAGTCAACTCTCTATGAACCAGTGATAGCTAAACTTTTAGAGACTGAGTGTCCAAACTGCAACCAGAACCTGTTTATTTATCACAAAGTGCCAACGTGACATCTTAATTTCCTATACAGGGCAAAGAAAAGTGTGGCGCCCCACAACGAGTGCGTCACAGGAGGGTATTGCAGCCAAGGCAGCAATATTCTCTGATTCAGCAATCACACGGTTAACGCAGAGATCCATACCGTACATGCATCATCAGCATAGAGGGCCAATAAAGTCTTGGTGGGCGGAGTGTAGTGGTAGTGTGTAGTGGAGAACGGAGTACAATTAGTGAGTCTAAGAAAGAAAGAATCTCGAGACAGTGAAAGGACTAAACAACGAGCTCTGCAACCTAGGAGAGGGGGCCTGCACAGTCCCGTGCAGCCCCCTGGCCGTCACCCCGGTTGAGCCCATTATTCCCGGTGCCTTAACAACTGAACTACGGGCATCAACATGCGGGTCCAAAATCATCCCGAGCCCATATACAGCCGGTTTGCTGGTACCGAAGCTAGGAGTCGTTTACGGCATACTAAGGTAACCGCAGCTGCCTCAGAACATCTTGCGCAGCTCCTGGCTCCGGGGATCAACGCTCAGCCTGTGGGGAGCGTTTCATCTTGCTGCATTCCATCCCCCGGAGGCCCCGCAGCGCCGGTACAGTTACCGGAACACTCATAGGTGGCGTCACAAAACAAATTAACCCCTAATCGGTTCAACCATGACGTCTCTCTCTTTTGATCCGCACCACCGGGCCCCACTACCGGCAGGCGCGGTCCATCAGTGACAAGGAGGAAGAAGAAGACTCCTGTCTACCGGAGTCCCGGCCACGGTGAGTCAAAAGCACAATAGTCTTATCTCAAAAATATGAAATATAACAGTGGTAATATTCACTGCTCACCTGGCTTGGTTGTTGTACCCACAACCAGTATATACATTTGTACAGCGGCTGCTGGACCCACACTTCCACGTGTGCAGTAGTGGAGATACAGAAATCCAAACGGATGGTGTGTCACGATCCGCGATGCTGCATGCAAATAAAGACCACAAGTGATCTATAATGGTGTTTATTTCTTATTTCTCTATGCATTTCGAAACGGACCTCACTCCTTCCTCAGGAATACACCATGGAATAGACATGGTGTATTCCTGAGGAAGGAGCAAGTTCGGCTCCGAAGTGCTTAGAGAAATAAGAAATAAACACCATTATAGATCACTTGTGGTCTTAATTTGTATGCAGCAGTGCGGATCGTGACACACCGTCCTTTTGGAAACATGGCAACTTAAGCCCAGGTCACACTAAGGCGGCCGTCACACGGTGCAATATCTTGAACGATATTGTAAGCGATCACGTGCACGCGCGATCGCTAACGATATCGTTCACATCACTGTGAGCTGTCACACAGACAGTCACAGCGATGTGGACCACAGATCGCTGGTAACATGGTACACATCGGGTTACTGTGCCGCGCTGGGAGATCGTTCATCGTGGTGTCACACACCACGATGAAGCAGATTGAACAAGCGATGATCGCTTGATATGAGCTCCGGCTCTCATATCTGCGATGTCACGATCAACGTGTGACACGTAGCAGCGACGAGGCCCCTGCTGTGAGATCTCTGGTCATGTCGGAATAGCCTGGACCATTTTCTGATTGTTGGGTCCCCGCTGTGCAGCATGCATTAGTGTGTTTCACGGGGACAACGACCAACGACCTCAATACTACGCCCGAGAGTGACAGGTTCCCAATGACCGCTGTATCGCTCTGTATCGTTGCTGCATCACTGGTGAGATCTGACTGTTTGACATCTCACCAGTGACCACGTAGCGATGCTCCAGCGATCCCTGCCAGGTCGTATAGTTGTCGGGATCGCTGGAGCGTTACCAAGTGTGACGGTACCCTTAGTCTGAATACTGAGGTTTTAGTTTAGAAAAAAAACAACTCGTGCAAAACATTTTTTGCTTGAAAAGAAAAACACAATGATGCACACAATTTTTTTATTGAAAGGTAAAAGTTTGCCTTTATTTTGCTTCTCTAGAAGGCACCATGTCATGGCTACACCTTGAAAGGTACTGTGTTATGGGTGTTCTCCAGAAAGCACTGTTATGGATGCTCTCAAGAAAGCAATGTGTTATGGATGCTCTCCAGAAAGCACTGTGTTATGGTTGCTCTCCAGAGAGCATTGTGTTATGGCTGTGTGGCGCCCCACTGGTTGGTATGCCACATAGGGGTACTGCACCCACAAGTGTGTGTGGTACCTCTGAGACCAGGGGACTGGGATATCAATAGGATACCCTCACAACACGCATCCACACACCTTAGGTCAGGGGACCATAGGGTTAACCGTTGCTAGGAAACCAGTCCTGGTGGGAGGAGCTTAGGTGGGTAGTGGAGAGCAGGAAAGTTAGTGAGAGGAGTTGGAGTCTGGAAGTGAACTCTGTGGGAAGCACAGTGGATGGCACCTCAGTACAGGTGGCCCGGAGGAAGAAGGGGATCCTAGGGTGTTGAGGTGCACCGGAATCCGGACCGGTATGACTCCCAGCCGGAAGGATCCAGTCCAAAACCATCGGACCGACTCCGAGGGGAGAGCAGGCATTTATCCCCGAGCCATAGAACCGGAGGGCACGGGCTTCTTCAGAAGTCGCTGCCAACCCCTGCATAATCCCTTAAGGTCCGGTATAGGATCCGGAGGCCACAAGTCAGGAACCGTCCATAAGGGTCTGTGGGGACTGGCGGAGGACTCTGTGCACGGGAGCGCTGAGGAAGGAACAGAGGGAGAGTGCAATCGGAGCAGGTTCAGGGCAGTGTCGAGCCATATGCTCTACTCGCATACAACGACGGCAGACCGGCTGTCCGGCATCATCAAAGAGGTCTGTAATCCTTCCTCTTCTCTGGGGGACCTCACTCCGTCTCGGTGGTGGGACGTCTCCAAGTCTCGAAGGTGCCAGAGGGGCGCTCGTCAGGGTCTGCACTTGTCTCGGTCAACGCGGCTACACTCCGTTGCAAATCCCAAAGACCGTTCCATAGGTCTGCTGGGGGCGTCCGTCCCCGGCCAACGGTCAATAGTATATCTGCCCAGGCATCCCACGGTTAGTCATCAACCCCAGGGGTAGACTTGTCTTGGGTTCAACCTCCAGTGCAGCTTCCTCCAACTTTCGGGTATGGGGAACTGGACACGGTGCAGGCTTCAGCGCCGCCGCCTTCTCCCTCAGTGCCTTCCACCATTGCTCCACTGTGTCGAGGTGGGCGCACTATAAATGGCGACTCAGTTTAGTAACCTGTTCAGATAGCAAGGCAGGGTCTATCGCCGGCATTAGGCCCTCTGTTGGGAAATCAAGACATTGTTCTGGAAACTGATCGGCCTCTGGGGAACCAGGGGGGTTGCTCCCCTCCCTGCGCTCTGCCATTATCGGGCCTTCACGGGTGTACTTTTTGCTCATGCTCCCTCCACTCCTCGTGATGTTGTACTTTATCTTCCCCTCCCTTCGTGGGCATTGCTGTTTCTCTTCATAGTCGGCCATTCCGCCCTTCGGTGGAGTGTTTTTCATCCCTGGCGCTGCCCTTCCATGGTAACAGGATGTAAGGGGTATGTGAAAGATTTACCGCTCGGTGCTGGCCCGGCCCATGATGAAGGGCCATGGCACGCCCCTCTGCCAGCACATGGCTTTAGTCCTTTTGAGCAGCCATTACTCAGGTCCGAAAAACACAGTTCAATAAAGACGCAGGCTCACAAGACCCGGTTTTACCGGATCGGTAATCCTGTTCGTGACGCCAAGTTGCCGCACCCTGGAGACGGGGTACTCGGAGCCGGGCCCTACTTGTCTTCTAGGGCTGCTAGGTGTCACGGTGATGTGACCAGCTCTGTGGTCCCAGGCGCGGCAATAAAAAGGGGATTTATAGAGAAAAAGGGCAAAAATAGAGTTTTAATGAAATGTTCATAATGCCACCTGTGGTTTGTGGCCAATGTTGACCATCTCTGCCGTTCAGGCCTCTGGGGATGATGATGACAATCGGGATGGTGAGCTCTCCACAGGTAGGGCTTTATCCCCAGGGCAGGTGTTGGAATGAAATGTCCGGGCTATGCGCTCAACCCCTTCAGGCAGTTCCTGCTGCTGGCTGAAGAAATCAGTGTGCGGCTCTGTAGGTGAGCTCCCCGTCGCTGATACATAAATCGGTCTCATACACCTTGAGCTTGACCAGGTTCTTTCTCAACAGTTAAGCGGATTTACAGAGTACAACCAGTTCACATTACGTTTCAGACACCACCTTGCAGCTGGGACGGTTCAGTAACTACACTCTCTCTGGTCCTTTTCCAGGCCTCGTTCACTGTTCCGAGTGCTAGCTACAGGCCAGTGGTCACGGGTCCTCTAGGGGGATCTCAGCCTGTCCCTTTAACCCTACTTGACAGCCTTTCCTTCGCTGCATCGGAGGGTAGGTTCGGGCATGGAGTCCCTTCACTCCGCTGCTTAATTTAATCTACGGTTGAGGCATACAGCTCCCTGCCATTTAGACAGGGCCGGCACCTGACCTCCGCCCGGTCCCCTGGTGTTCCTGCTGCTCCGGACATACCTTTGACCCCTTCCTGCTTCCTCTGTACTTGGCCTGGGACCCGGACAGGCCATTCGGTGGCACAGGCACCGGGTCCGGTTGCTGGGTGTCTCTGCTTAAGAGTTCTGTTCCTCTCCCTCTACAGCATGCCATGAATTCGAACCTGCACCTCTGTTCGTCACTCTCTCTGAGCTGACTGGGTCTTCCTAACTTGGTGTTCCTGGGTTTTTAAGTCCAGTTCCTCCACCCCTTCCAGGGTTTCTACTTAACTCTCCACCCTCCACTTTATCCTCCCACTACCCCTTGCTGACATGGAGTACTAGGTCTAGGGTCGGGGGTTGTGTCAGGTGTTTGTGTGAAGCGTCAACTCACCAGTCCCAGCCGCAGTATCTTACTGTGGCCACCAGTCTGCAGGGGTGCCATAGATGGACTCTTAAAATAATTTTATAAAAGGGAATCAAGGACCTCTTCCAATCTTACTTGGGGTAGCCATCAGCTGGGCCAGTGGTCAGTATCACAGAGGCTGTGCCCAGAGCTGGGGCCCTGGCTCACATTGGAAAGGGAGGAAGAAAAATGGAGTAAAACAATAAAAGTAATAATCGTTTGACACCAGTTGGAGTTTCCAGTACATTCCAGTATATTCCGTAATGACCATCACTGCAGGTTTATCCTCAGGAGATAGATGTTTTAGCAGTGAGATGTATAACCCCCATTAACCAGGGCTGGCTCTTGAGGGATGAGGAGGTGATGATGGTGGTAGTAGTAGGAGTGCATGTGTGGCGCCTCACTGGTCAGTGCCCCACAGTAGGGATGCTGCACCCACAACAGAGTGTGCAGTATTCCTGTTATTGGGGAGTGTAAAGTCAACCTGAGGCTCCCATCCCGGATTCTTACACTTAGAGTAGGGGACCAATTGGCAACCCGTTACCAGGGTAACCGGTCCCAGAGGGGAGGAGAGTTAGGAGTAAGGAGAAGTGGGAAGTCAGACAGTTGGATCTAGTCCGTACTGAGGGAAGAAGCAAGGAGGGAGCCCTAGAGGGGTCTCCCAGAGAGGGCGCCTGAGAATAAAAGGCGGACCAGGAAAGGAAGGGGAAAACCAGTGCCAGACCACCGGACAGGTCTGGGGGAATCCTAGTCCACAAGCGGAATGCCAGGTCTGGGTCATGGTACAGGCGAGTTAACCCCTGAGCAGTCTACACCGGCCAGTCTAGAGCCAAAATATCAGCTCCGACCACCCCCCCCATCCAGAACGTGCAGCCACACCAGGGACACCAAACCGGGTTCAGTCCCTTAGAGAGAAGAAAGGTACCTTATATCATCCAACGAGCCTGGTAGACAAGCGGGCTGTGCAGGGCAGCGCAAGGATAGTGAGGAGGCGCAGGTCAGAACAGCGGGACATAAGGAAACAAAAGAAGGTATACTGCGGGAGCCTCAAAGAGACTTTACCCTCCTCACTGACTACTCGACCAGCTACCCATTCAAAGACTGTGTAAACTGTAACCTGAAGTGCCGTCTGAACCAGTTCTAGTAAAGTACCAGTATAGAGTCACAAGGCCTCCATGTCTTTCTGCACCAACTGCTGCATAGCTGCGCTGACCGCGTCCAGCACCACGACCGCAAGTACTCTCCTTGTGGTCTATCACGCGGCGTGCACCTCTGCAATCAGTTTTCTGTGTCTCTGATCAGGGTTGTCTACATCAAATCTAATAATATTAAATCTCCATCATATCTAGTCTTTAAGTCCTTTGCTGGATGTGTCGTGCTCCACCTGCAGGGAGCTACACCACCCAAGCTGCAATACCATTGTCCCCGGCGGTCTGACAGCGGTGCTGATGAACTCACCAGAAACTGCAGGTGGCGTCACGAGACATTTATTCTTTTATCCCTTTTTATTTTTCTCCAATTTTTAGTTGACCACCAGGGCTATGGGTTCGGGCGGGCCACCAGTGACATCCCCCCCAACTCCACGCCAGGTTCAGAGTTCCCATAGACCCCTGGGTGCATCACGTGCAAGAAGAAAGGAGGCACAGGAGACAGTCTCCTAGTTCTTTCATCTCTTACTGTAGCTGCTGCACAGATCCAGGGTACACACACCACCAGGCTCATGGTCTAGCCAGTCGGGAAAGAACTGAAGTCTGCTCTGTTGGAGGAAGTATAATGGCCTTTCTGCTGTCTTTGGTGTTAAAGTTTCTAATGCACTTTAAAGCTCTCCTGTACTCCTCCAAGTGCGGTGGATAACCTCCAGCCAGGCAGGTGATGTCGCCCTGCGAGCAGCTGCTTTGCATAACAGCTCTTTGGCCCTTTTTACCACTGTGCGCCGGTAGGTCCCACAAAGTGTAGTTACTGGGAATAAAGTCCAGCAACCTCCAGATTCTTTTACTGATACTGGAGACCTGACAACCTAGGGCCTGATGCTGACTACAGCTAGTCCTTCTGCTCAGCCTACTGGCCTGCTGCAGACTGAACCCTACTTGTGCCTAACTCTCCATCTCTACCATAACTTCTCCCTCCAGCCAGAAGTTGGGGGTCTGCCCTATGTGGGTCTCTATCCTTGCTGAAGTTCCTAAAGTGTTGGATGCTTTGACGTTTCTAGCAGAGGGCACATCAATTCTCCGCAGACATGGTATTATAAACAATGTTAGGACAATACCATCTGTGGCAGCCAAACCACAGGGGCGCCACATTTACACCCTAAGATGGACATGTGAATGACAGTGATGCTAAAAAGTATGCTGCGCCTTTAAGCTGAAAGATTCACACATTATTTCTGAGAGGTCGCTTATTGCTGACAAAATATTACCCAGTTGTTGATGGGATCCAGCATTTCGATAGTAATGAATAGACTTTAAGAGCTACAAGCCTCTGTGCAAACTTTGGGGAATAAATGTCACCGGTTATAGTGTGCAAATCTCTAAGACGAAGCGCCGTGCTGCCAGCCATATATCAGCAAAATGATCTCCATTTTTTGATATTTTGGTCCACAGTAACACGAGTCCTATTATCCCAATAAGATATCTAAATGAGCTTTTTGCTGCGATCTCCTTTGTCCCAGAGGGATAGAAAAATAGTGGCGCATTTTCAAAAATATCAAGAAAACATCATTTGCTGTAAAACGTTCCTAAAAGCACAAGAAAATTGCCAATAAAGGTGCGATAATTGTATCAGCACGGATCAGAAAGCATTTCTCAAAAGTGATGCGATAGTTTACAGTACGGAAGAACTTGAAGGATTCAACGCCTTTTGTACATTGTCAAAACAGTATCAGGGCGTTTTACCTCAGATTACTCCATAATCGCTCGTGCACGTCTTGATTCGCCGGAAATATATCTCCGTAATGTACTTCTGCGGGCCTCAAATGTAATTTGATTGGGAAAAGTTACACTTCAGCAACTGAAAAGGATTGATTGAATGTTAAGGTGTTTTTTTTCCCTTTCTCTCTCTCTCCAGAAAGGTTATTTAGGAAAACATTAAGACTCAGAAGCAATTTGTTTGTAACAGTTGAAATGGTCTGATATTTTTTATATTCTCTACTTGGTAATAATGGTGTCTGTACAATGCAAGTAACGCAGAGTCAAATAGGCAGATATACATATTATCCCCTAGCAGGAGCGAGCTCGATAATGCTGGGAATTATCCATGGTCATCAGAAAGTGATGCACTCGGTTTTAATGGCACCGAAGTAATTTGTTTTATAGCTTTTAACCAGGTCACATATTCGGGTTCACACCCCAGACCTTTACTTACCCTCATCATGACTGAACAGCACTTTTCTCTTGCAAAAAGTACTTTGGGCACATGCTCCACCAGGCTTCACCTATTAAGGGAGCCAACCACCTGTAAATCAGTGCAGCAGGTGATTGATGTGTGCAGCATGACATCAAGATTGCTGGGTTTTTTTTTATTCCCCCATGTGGGCATGGCTTTCTGCTGTAAGCTGAACCCCCCTCCCTCTCATCCAGACTCAACCGGGAAGGGGGGGTTGGCTTACAGCAGAAAGACAAGCCCACAAGGGAGGGATAAAAGAAAACAAATAGTGATGTCATGGTGCACATGACTCACCGTAGCCGGGGGTACACGGAGCGGGCGTTGATTCTCCTCCAGTCACAGAACCGCGCCTGCGGTGGTGTAGGCCCGTGGTCCAGATCAAAAGGGGAAATGGCTGAACAGTAGGGATGACTTGTCTTCGTGACGCCACCTGTGAGAGGTCTAGTAACAGTACCGGCGCTGTTCGGGTCTCCGGGGGATGTTATACAGCAAGATGGGACGCTCCCCACAGGATGAGCGGGAGTCCCCGGAGCCAGGAGCTGCGCAAGATGTTGTGAGGCAGCTGCGGGATGCTGCGCGCCAAATCCAGGAGTAACGCACAACCACACAAAGTCTCTTTTAGGTACCTTTACTGGGTGGTAATCAGGTACACTCGGACCGGGATAATGAAGTCGGCACTTCTGGAGGTTCACAGCAAGCAGTGTTAGGCTTCCTTTCTCTAGTTCTCTGATTATGGTCGGGTGGATGTGGAATCCAGCCGGACCGGGCAGTGTGTTCAATGGAACTTGCTTCACCTGGTTAGCAGCACTGAGGGCGCTGTAAAAGGGTTTGAGCAGGATCAGTACTCTTCCCTGGGCTCTCGTGGATAGGTGCATCAGGTGGAACAGGTGGCTAAACCTCCTATTAATGGTGCTGGTTCTCTGTGGTGGCTGGTTAGCTCTCACAGCTTCGGTTCCAGGAACCGGTTAGTAAGGGGAGTCAGAACAACTCTGTTTTCCTGAGAGGTGTTCTCCTTCTTCCTCTTATCCCAGTTGCAGGGATTTCCTCACTTGCTAGCTGGCTGGTTGGGCCTAGTGTGTTCCTATGGGTGGAGGTTCACACACCCTGCAGCTCTTTCTAACGTCTCCACACTCTGAAGTTTCTCCCTCCAAGACTCTATTTATAGGGGGAACTGGCTCAAAGTGACCAGTGGAGCTCCCCCTAGAGGCTTGGGGTGAAACCAGGTGTTCTAAGGTGTTGTTGTGTTGTTTGGTGTTTTGTGAGTTTTGCTTTGCTGTTAACTCCAGTCGTGCCCTAAGGATTTCTGTGGTGTCCAACAGGTGCCAGGGTGCCACACACACGTCATTCACCTGCTGCATAGCACTAAATACTAGTGGTTGGTTCCCTTTAATGGGGTTTTCCAACCCACTTAAAAAAACACCTGTCTATTGGATAGATGATAATTGATTGTTAGGTCAAGGGTGGGTTTTGCTGGTACCCCATTGATCATCTAAATGCGGAACTTGCTTCATGGCTTAAGGCCCCATTACACCTGCCGCAGCCGCCGGAGATGTCGTCGGCGACTGGCGGGTGAGCGCACGTTTTTGGTGCCCCGCCAGCGTAGCCGTCCCCCATTTACATGGGGCGACACCTCCGGCGGCGCCCAGGCGAGCTGACTGGCTGCATCACCACCAGGGTGTCTCAAAACCCCAGCGGCCATGCAGTACAATGGGAGCCTATGGCTCCCATCGCCTGCCAGCTCGCCGGCGGCCGTTTATATGGGGCGATGTGTACACATCGCTGATGTGAAACCAGGCGACCTCTCGGAGGGCCGACATCGCCCCTTTACATTAGGCGACGTAGGGACGATGTCGCCGCCAATAGGCCACGCCCCCTACATCGCCTATGTAATCAGTGACGATGTCGCCACGTGTGACGTGGCCTTTAGAGGAATTGAATGAATGGAGCTGCTGGTGCCTTGATGCTCCATTCTGAAATAAAAGGGATTTGTAAAAGAAAACAACAAATGAGCAAATGTGAATGCCACTTATTCAGCACTCCTTATCCACCAAAAGCAAGTAATTGCACTCACTGTTTATGGGGAGACTGGTTTTCAATGTTCCCCCAACTCCTTGTGAGCGTCATGGAAAATTGCATGGTTGTCCCACTGCCATAAGATAGTAGGAGACTCATGACAGCTCTGGGTCTTGTTGCTTTTAAACATGAATCATTTCAAAGGTTAATGTCCCTTTTTCCTTGGTGGTAGCTTCTGCTTGGTCTGGGTCAGGGGATGCTAGTTGGTGACCACACCCACCTCCCTTTAAATGGTCACATGACCCCATCTCCTGACACTGGTATAGTTTGTCTATGCTGACCATTTCTGTAGTGTGGAGGTCTCCTGTAGTTGCTGGAGACCTGCTGTCTGGAGCGGAGCCGTTTGCAACCTAAAATATCTGGCTGCAACTCTCAAGTTAGTTGTATCCTTATTGTCTATGTCCCTTGCCTTTTTACCTTTCCCCATGTCTGATTACATCAGTGGTACAGTCTAGTGTACACAGGTGTAGACAGGCTGAGTAGAAGTGAAAGCCCCAATGAGGGAAGGACTCTGTAGGGCACCTCAGGGACAGACCCTGAGCAGTGTCAGGAGTTATCCGATCGCTCACTCTTTACCCTTAGAGCTTTTCTCTCCCAAAACCATTCCTGTGTATCTCTGTGTTGTACCACATGCTGGGATTGTATTTCCTGGTGTTTCATCCACTTCTTAATATATCATGAGTACAAAAAAAGCATCTTTTTTTTTCCTCCAACTTTCTCCCACACTCAAAAGACATAATACTAGGATATTTAGAGTATATGTCCTAAAAGGGGCAGAGATGTCTGTAAAGCGCTGTGGAATTAATAGCACTGTATAAAAGTGAGTAAACCAAATAATAGAAAGAGAAAGGTGCCTTGAAATAAATTGCAAATGATAAATAGGGTCCGCCATGTGTAAAACACCACATTTAACACGTTTAGGGGCGTTCAAAAATTCCCCCAATCTGTGCCACTTTAGGTCTTCCGGGGATCGATCAAGGACTTGTGCACCTTGGAGAGCATATAAAATGTTGGCAGGACGGGGTTGTGTGTTGTCATAAAATTCCTCTCTTTTTTGTTTATAATCCCAAAATCAAATATCCTGGTGACAAGTGTATCCAATTTCTTTTTAAACGGTTTTGTTGGGTCTGAAGGCAACTTCATGTAACAGTCCTTGTGTTCAACTAAGGGTCCCGTCACACTTGGCAACGTTCCAGCGATCCCAACAATGATACGACCTGGTAAGGATCGCTGGAGCATCACTACTTGGCGTTGGTGAGATGTCAAACAGTCAGATCTACTGAATGATCGGCGACCCGTATAATGACCTCAGGGGTCGTTGGGACCTGTCACACAGCAGCTATCTGACGACTCGACCTAGTGGCTGAGTTCTGAGTCACCAACGAGGTCGTTGTTAAGGCTTCAAACACAGCGATGCATGCTGCCCAGCGGGAACCTGACGATCAAAAAATGGTCCAGGCCATTCCACACGATCAGTGATGTCACAGCGGGGCCGGTCGCTGCTGCATGTCAAACATTCTAGATCGCTGGCGAGGTTGATGTTATGTCACAAAACCTGTGACGCAACGGGGATCAGCTATGTGTGATGGGAGTTTAAGAGCCTCTTTGTGATACAAGTCATTAGGCCAGGGGACCACATTCCTCTCTTTATCAGCTTCTTTTATCAAAAAAGTTTGATGCTGCAACAGTTTAAGTGCAGCCCACTCTTTAATCCTCAAATTACTTAGTCTGGTGTGTTCTGGACATATCTTCTGTATATCCCTAGTGTTATAGAAAATCTCAATGACTGGGAGCAATGAAAAGGAGGGGGTTACTTTCCAGTAGAACTCAGGGGAAGGTGCCAGGAGGGCACCGAAACGCATCGGAGAAAATAAAGGAAACCTGTTTGAACATCACCTACACGTGTGTTCTTTGGAGTGAAGTTGGACCTGGCAGCGCAGACTGTTATACACCCTTTTCCCTACATCTTGATGTGTCTCCACGAGTTAGTGGCCGGTGGAAGTCCAGCAGCAGCCATCAGTTCATTATTACCATATGCCTTCAAACCAGTTGTGGGTCTCACAACTGGCATAGGTGAGTGAAACTTACACACCACCTTTGATATTTAGTGTCTCTGGTGATAGGGCACTATTGCGCCTCTTGTTCCCCCTCCTTTCTTTTATTGTCACCAGATTTTGGGGTTTGAAGCTAAAAGCACCACCTTCAGCAGCTCCTATGCTGCATCCTAAGAAGGTGGTTATGCCCTCACTGCCACTGTGCCCCAAGTAAATACATTTTAAAAACTTTCGACCCTGTATCATAATACTTGTTTCCTGTAACGATTGCATTTGTTCAGCCTCTTCTCACCGTTTGACAGCCTGTTCTTCTGACTGATATCTAAATCACATACCTGCGCCGAGGCTTCTCCACATCCGCAGGTGCACTGTGCTCTATCTAACTGCGTGCAGAGCCTAAAACAACCGACACTTTCTGCTGAGCAGAGCCAATGGAGCCAGATCACCAAAAAGAGCTGGTCTGCCAATCACTAATTTGCTGTACAAGAGTAAAGCCACTTTAATGGGATATTCCAGTCTAACAAAATCATTATTTATTCAGTAGTAATTTTAAGATCAGTTCTTCACTGATTAACAGATTCAGGGACTGATGTTCCAGATTCTCTGGATTTCCGCAGTCTGCACAATTGTGACCTAAATGAGTTGAATTGATGACGCATGGACTTTATTACTTCATTCATTGTACAGTATATGGGGCCGATTATGATAGAGCTCAGTGCTCGGTTAACAGCATCAATGCAATAGACTTTAGTTTGGATCTACTGAGTAACATTTTTCCTTGTAGAGAGTGACATGCCTGACATACCAGTGTAAGGAGGCTTGTAAGTCATGCAAACTCTAGTGCATAGTGATGGGCGAGTCCTAAATTACTCGGAATCGCTTGACTCTAGCGAGTCCGAGCCCGGGACTCGCTTCTCGTTGCGAGTCTAGCGAGTCCAATGTTAATGAATGGGGAAGCGAGTAATGTGCGATTTACAAATCGCAGATGTGTCTCGGAAGCTTCAGGCTCTATCTGCTACAATAGCTAAATCATGTTTAATAGGCTCCCGCTGTCACAGCACAGTTAACTCTCTGCTTACCGGCGCTGCAGTGATCGGTAAGCAGGGAGTTAAATCCAGCAGCTTATGAATGAGTCAGCTCTATGCTGTCGGCACTGCTTAATGCTGACAGCCTCACTGACTCATCACACAGCAGGGGAGCGCATTTCCGCCCCCTGTGGTGTGATGTGTGATGTAGCAGAGCTGAAAGAGTTCAACAAGAAGAAGAAGGAAGACAGAAGACAGAAGAGAGAAGAAAGAAGAGAGAAGACCTGGGTCTTTGGAGGGATATGTGGTGGTAATAAAGTTGGAGTCCCTAATGGTGTCTGTGCCTTTATTTTTAATAAATAATTTTTCTCTGTGTGGTGTTTAACCCTTTATTGGAGATTCTTAGTGGCCGGGTCAAACCTGGCCTGACATTAAGAATCTCGGGCTTAATACCAGCTTGTATAACATTTATTACCCAGCGTGCCACCGCCACCAGGGCCGCTGGAAGAGCGGGGTTCAGCCCAGAGGATGGCGCTTCAATGAACGCGCCATCTCTGGGACGGCTGCGGGCTGCAATTTGCAGCGGGGGGTGCCCAGAAAGCTTGGGCCTCCCTGCGCTGCGGATTCCAGCCCCCAGCTGCTTAGCTGTACCTGGCTAGACATAGAAATTGCGCGGAGCCCCACGCATTTTTTTTTTTTATTATTTCATGAAATTCATGAAATAATAAAAAAAAAGGGCTCCCCTATATTCTTGTGTCCGGCCAGGTACAAATAGGCACCTGGGGGTTGGGGGCAGCCCGTCGCTGCCTGCTGGATCCAGCTGGTTCCAGAAATACGGCGAAGCCCGCGTCAATTTTTTTTCTGACAAATCCATAAAACAATGTAAATAAAAGGGACTGCATCTTTATTAACCCCTGGACCATGGGCGAGGGGTTAATAAAGATGCAGTCCCTTTTTTAGGATTGTTTTATTGATTTTTCAGAAAAAAAGTGACGTGGGCTTCACCGTATTTCTGGAACCAGCGATCCAGTAGGCAGCGACGGCTCCCCAACCACCAGGTGCCTATTTGTACCTGGCGGACACAAGAATATAGGGGAGCCCTTTTTTTTTTTATTATTTCATGAATTTCATGAAATAATAAAAAAAAAATGCGTGGGGCTCCGCGCAATTTCTATGTCTAGCCAGGTACAGCTAAGCAGCTGGGGCTGGAATCCGCAGCGCAGGGGGGCCAAGCTTTCTGGGCCCCCCCGCTGCAAATTGCAGCCCGCAGCCGTCCCAGGAGATGGCACGTTCATTGAAGCGCCATCCTCTGGCGCTGAACCCCGCTCTTCCAGCGGCCCTGGTGGCGGTGGCACGCTGGGTAATAAAGGGGTTAATACCAGCTTTGTTATACAAGCTGGTATTAAGCCCGAGATTCTTAATGTCAGGCCACGTTTGACCCGGCCACTAAGAATCTCCAATAAAGGGTTAAAAAAACACAACACAGAGAAAAATGTTTATTAGAAATTTTAAAAAAAGCCATTAGGGACTCCTCCATCTTTAATTATAAAAATCCTCTTCTGTCCGACGTAGTCCAAAACGCGATGTCCTCTCTGCTACATCCCTGTACATAGATATAGATGTCTATGCACAGGGAATGAGCAGACTGAGAACAATCTCAGCTCTGCTAAATCATCTCTGTGCACAGACATTCATGTCTGTACACATGGAGAGCAGGCGGGCTCCAGGAGCCTGGAGCTGCGGCAGCCTGCAGGACCCGAGCCTGGCACAGAGCAAACAGCCGGACTCGTTACTGTGCGAGTTTCCCTGCGATTACTTGCACAGTAACGAGTCCAATGCAAGTCAATGGCAATCCTAGTTTTGTCAGAGTCTCTGACAAAACTAGGATTGCCATTGATTTGCATTGGACTCGTTACTGTGCGAGTAATCGCTGGGAAACTCGCAGAGTACCGAGTCCTGCGAGTCCCTTACTACTCGCAGAGTAACGAGTCCTAGCGAGTAGACTCGCCCATCCCTAATAGCAAGCGCTTCAGCAAGTGGGCTCTCCTCCACCTCAACTTCTACATCACAAATACACCCGTCCTCAGAGGTGTCACCACAATCCCACTTGCTTCCGCACAGCTCCCAAGTCTTGAGCCACCCATCTGAGTATGGGGTAAGACAGATGGTTGACTATGGATCGTTCTTCACTCATACTATAGCCTGGGAATCAGAGGTCTGCTCAAAAGACGAGGTAATGATCTGCACTGATGCCCAGAAGCTTTTGGAGTCGGATCCAGGCCCAGATAAAGAAGGTTCTGAGCAAGCATAATGTAGACCCTCATTCATAAGGTGTCAACTGCACCTTGGAGATCTTGTGAGCCCTTCCGCATACGATGACTCCTGTACTTCCTCCCCCTCCTCTAGTGCCACCACCTGACTCCGAATACTGTTTCAAGTGTGCTCCAGAATGTAAATGACGGGAATAGTCATGCTGATAATGGCATAATAATCACTAAACATCTTCGTCAACATTTTAATACTGTACAGAGTGGTTCATAGGTCCTTTATTTCAGACCACTCCAGCAGTGTGATTTGCCCTACCACTGGATCTCGTAGGCCCAGGTTATACATCATGACTTATTGCACCAGGGCTCGTCGGTGGTGCCACAGTTGCTGCAGAGTTGAATTCGATCGTGTCGGCACATCACATTTCAGCCGGTGAACTGGCAGGCCAAACGACTTCTGTAGAAAAGCAAGGCGTTGAGCTACGGGATGTGAATGATGGAAGTGAGCACACAGCGAACGTGCCCTCTGCTGAAGACCATCTAGGGATGAATAGTGTGCAAAAATTTGCTAGACAACCAGGTTTAAGACTTGAGCCATGCAAGGCACGTGTGTCACATTGCCCCGGTGGAGGGCTGCACCCAGCATTGCAGCATTGTCGCACACGGCCTTCCCTGGCTGCAGGTTCAGTGGACACAAGCATTGATGAAACTCGGTCTCCACAGCAGACCACAACTCCTCAGCTGTGTGACTCACATTTCCGATACATTTCAAGGTAAAGACCGCCTGATGGCGTTGAGCCCTGCTGCCATCATAGTAAGTAGGTGTGCAGGATTCCTTGTGCGCAGTTAGAACGTGGATGGCATTACCAGACAGGCGTTGGGTGCAGGTGGAGGACCGAGACGAGGTTGAGGAAGCAGAAGCAGTGGAGGAACTTATACATACAGAGGATTGACGCACAACTAGTGGGGACGGCAAGACTTGGACAGCAGCCCCTTCTCCTGCTGTCTTAATAGTTACCCAGATTATTTTGGCCGCTACTTAATTTTGGTGACAAATCTTACAGATAACATGAGGAGACTAAAGGCTTGTGGATTTTGGAATGTGCTGCATGAAAGTCACCTCACCAACTATTTTCAGCTTGCAACTGGGGGCAATTGATGCCGCTGAAGTGGTGTCTGGGCCCAAATTTTGGGGAAAAATGGAGACTCTTGTTGTAGTCCCCTAAATGTGACACAATGCTCAAGCGTGTGCACAATGCCTTCCAGATACTGAGGTAAAACGCACCAAATTATCATCTGCACATGGCCTTACAGATACTGAAGTGAAACGGACCAAATAATCATCATCTGCTGCTGCTGTGAGCCCTTGTGGACAGGGTGCCTTCCCCTCCTGTACCTATTTGTCCTGATTGTCTAGATTTAGTGTACTTGTTCTTGTCTCCCTTATCCTCATGTAAAGCGCCATGGAACCTAATGGTGCTATGTAAATAAATAATAATAATAATCTGAACATGGCCTTACAGATACTGAAGTGAAACACACCAAATAATCATCATCTGCACATGGTTCAGATCTGAAGTGAAACACCAATATATCACTGCACATGCTAAATACGAGTAAACGCACTAAATACTCATCTTCTTGACGTGGCCTTACAGATACTGGAGTAAAACTCAACAACTACTCATCGTGTCCATGATGCCTTACAACTACTGTAGTAAAAACTGATTTTGGAAGGACATAAAATGCCTATATCTGTGTCTCCTGCACTTTTACTCGTCTATCTCTTTTCTTTTCGCATTATTATTGTAGTTTTCACTTTTCCATATGTTTGTTGTATCCTCTGAGTAGTTTGTCACCTTTTATGTGTTTTCTATGTGTTTGTATGTGTTTGTGTTTGGCTGCCATTGTTTTCAATGAGATTCGACGGTGTTCGACAAACATTTGACGAACAAACGCCCAATTCGGCAGACCGAATTGAATTCGAACACTGGGGTGGTGGCTGATCTCTATTCGGGACAAGAAGACCAGGGAATGCCACAATGCTGTAGGGAAGCGATGGATTGGTAAGTTTGATCCACCCCTCCAGGGCCTTAGGATACTCTGAACTAGGCTTTGAGGCTTCACGTGAGTCATGGGAGTTGAGACCTGACTCCGTAACCCTGGCGGTGGATTCAACATTCGGTGTATCTGGCCAGGCACTGGAAATTACAGTCCACCCCAACCAAGGTAGAGTTACTAGCCCAAAATAGATTGCATCTACAACATGAAATGGTCTTGGTGCATGACCTCTCAATGAAAACAAAACAACTTAACTGGTGGGATCCTTGGATTACCTCATCATACGCTCTATGTCCTGTTGATCTACACTAGTCTATAGGGCCCCCACTCAGGAGGTTAGCTCCATATGGGAATTCTGTGCCTGAATTTATGCACTTCATGTACTTTGATCTCCTTATCTATGAATAATGTTATCACGGCTCACTGTGTTGGATACGTGTCTCCCCCTCATCTCGATTTAATGCTTGTTGGATATGGAGCTTGCTCCTTTGTTCATTGTTTTATGCAATGTATGTTGTATTTTTCTTTCTCTTCTTATTAATCAATAAAAGAAAAAGTTTGGAGTGGGTGGCTCTCTTCTCTCTGGAAGGTCATTAGGCTAGGATTGTTCTTTAGGGAAGGAATGACCAGACCTGGGGATAACTGTTTTACGTGATGCCACTCACAGTTTGCAGCTATAGATGGCTGCCGCTACACGATAGTTCCTCTATAGGCCAATGGTACGGAGCCAGCAGTGTTGTAAAGCCCTCTACCGGTAGTTGCTGACCCCCAGGGCAGCAGATATCCCTGAGTGAGTTGGTAGTTATGTTTCTGGTGCTCAAGATGCATCAAGAAAGTTCAGACACAGTGGGGTGCAGTCTTCAGATCTTTAATCACTGATACTTGTGCAACAGCCCGCTGAGTGCAGGGTTCTTGGAGGCAGGGATCCAGCTACTCCTGGTAGTCGGATGACACGTAAACGGTACCCTTTCTCTTTCATTCCTCATTCAACTCACCCTGTGCTTGCTTCTCCCCCCTGCTTTGTGCCTCTCCACACAGAGCTCTGAGCCAGTAGCTGTGGGTTTTTCTTAGTGGCCAGTCTGCAATATCTCGCCTTAACCCTCTCTTTGCCACATTTTTTAGCAGATGTGTGCGGTTATCGACTCTGTCATCATGGAAGTACCACAGTCTCCGTGTTGCTAGTTGAGCCTGGTCTGTCTTCTCCACTAGTCTTGGGGTACCGGTGCCCCTGTTCTGCGGCCTGGTCCCTCCACTTGCCTGCGCCTGACAATGGATACGAGCCCCACGGATAGATTGCTCACTACCTGTGCCTCTGGGACCCTCTCTTCCTCCTAGAGCCACCTGTTTCTTTTTCTCTGCTCGTTTAGTCTGGCCTCAAGACAAGCTCTCACTAGGTCCAGTCCTCTGGACGCTTCTCTCAAGTTCTTTCCTCTTTGTGACAGCCTTTCTTCCTATAGCTTCCCTCCAACTCGACTCTTGCTGTTCAACTGTCCTCTCTACTGTTCAACTGTCTCTCCTCCTATCTCTCCCACTCTATTTATATACTCTGTCACGTGTCCCATGTCATCTACATGTGTGCTTCCTAACTTCTCTCCTCCCAGATACTCCCACTTCCCCCATCCCACTACTATGTTTCCTCTGCCAAATAGAATCAGGGACTGTGCTCTCCCGTAGGAGCAATCTGGAACTAGCGTACTGCGTGGCCTTGGTGTCCCGACACCGGTCTGTCTGCCCCTTAACCAAGAGTGGGATACTACACCCTAACAGGGGTGCAGTACCTCCGTGGTGACTGGATCCACAGGGGCGCCACAAGTTAAATAGTTGTTTTGTGTGTGTGCCAGCATGAGATCCATATACCAGGATGGGAAGGCTATATAGTGGAATGGGGGGTCATGTACCAGGTTGAGGGGGTGTGTACCAAGATGGGGGGACTATATACCAGGATGAGGGTGCTATATACCAGGATGGGGACAGATATACCATGATAGGGGGACATGTATAATATGAGAGCTAAGGGGGGATGAGGGCTATGTACTAGGTGGAGGATAAGAGCTATGTACCAGGTTGGGGGACGTGGGCTATGTACCAGGATGGAGATGATATACCAGGCAGGGGGACTACTGCATTTCCCATTCTAGACTTATAGATTTTCCCATTTTTTTGTGGTAAAATTAGGGGCCTCAGCTTATATTTGGGTTTCCTTATACTCGTGCAGTGGCGTAACGATTGTGGTAGTGGCTAAGACGGGGTGTGGCACCCCTGCAGGGGATTGCCACAGGATCCACCGGTGCAAGGAGGGAGTTACACCTTGGTTCGCACAGCACACCACACCTTCCACCCCAGACCTGAAGGGGGAGCTCTACTGGCTGCATTAAGTCAGTTCCCCTTTAAACATCCAGGCCTGAGGGGAGGAGTTAGTCAGTTCCTGTAGTCAGTCCAGGAGTTAGTCTGAGGAGAGAGCTGGAGTGAGGAGCTGGTCGCAGGGAAGGATCCAGGCCCAGGACCAGGGACCACTGACCGCTGTGCTGCACCCTAGGTAAAGGGTTGGAAGGCAAGTGGAGGAAACGGGGAATCAAGAGCGGGAACCAGTTAAGGTCTCCCTATAGTACACCCGGACACCGAGTCCGACACTGCCAGCATTTAGTGCAACAGCTAAAGCCCAGAAGACTCAGGAGGAGTTTATCCCTGAGGAGAACAGAGTAAGAGACGCTAAAACTGACCAAGTACAGGACCAGGGGCCATAGGAAGAATAGGGACCCTGCAGATGGACCTCATTGTCAGTTGAGAGCAAAGCCCCGAGAGGGAGAAGAAGCGGTGAGTTCAGGCTCAGGCTGGACTTACCCAAAACCACAGAGCACAGAGACAGAGGAGGTCTCATAACTTTCTAAGGTGGAAGTCCCAAGTTGCATCGGGGACCTGGTTATTACTCTGGACTGTACCTGTTACCCTGTCACCAGTAAAAGGTACAGAAACAACCATCACTGTGTATCTGTGTGCCTGCTTAACCGCCGCAATTCACCGCCTTGTCTGCAGAGAAGCGACTACTACTCCCCTCATCCATCCCCGCTGCCCTGAGGTAAAGCTCCACCTGTGGGGAGCTGTACCACACTCTGCTGCACCCACCATTACCTCCGCAGCCGGCTGCAGTGATGGTTTAAACGTTACCAGGTACCTTAGGTGGCGCCACGTTACCAATCCCCCTATCCCCCACCATTCCCCGCCATTGAGGGTCCAGGGCATGGGACCGGGGACCAACCAGCCGTGATTCCCCATCCAAACCTCCATCAGCCCCGGTACCCGAGTACCCCCTACCCTGTCAACCGCCTCAGGGACACGGACCAGTAGGGGGCCCACGCCTCCAGCCGCCTCCCCTCCTCTGACCTGCCGTCTTCTTGGCCTGCGTTCTACTGTGCCGCCTCCTCCCACTTCCTGCTTGAGTGCACAGTGGAGCGCAGGCCGGCGGCACCTCTTCCTCCTTCTCCTGAGGCTTGAATCCTCAGTTTCTACAAGAGGAGATGCTGGAGCAGCAAAGGAACTAGGAGAGGTAAGGACAGATGACTATAGTGGCTACCTTATGAATGGAGGACTATGGGATGCATTATAATACTTAGAGGACTATGGGGGTACATTGTAATATATGGAGGAATATGGGGATTCATTATAATAATTGGACAACTATGGTGACGGGAGGAGGTGGACCATATAAACCATGATGGGGGACATATATGCCACGATAAGGGCCATATTCCAGGAGGAGGACCATATATAGCAGGGTGAGGGACATCTATTATCTATTATATAATCACGAATAGCTTTTTTGCCCCTTCCGGCACGGTCATGTGGATACGCGCGAAGCATTGGCCGCGAAGGGGCCATTGCGAGCCTTTCTGACTCGACTCGCAATGGCCGCTGCGCGGCCATTGCGAGTCTCAGGCACACGGCGAAGCATTGCCCGCGTAGCGGGCATTGCGAGCCATTGCCCACCCACACCCCGCCGATGCTGCCCGCGCTGCCTCCGCTCCCTGCTACCCACAGCCCACCTGCGACTATGGAGCTGCCCCCTGTGCCTCCCCCTCAGCCCCGATCCACAGCCCAGCCCCGCTCCCCAGCCCCGCACCGCCCCCCAGCACCGCACACCCCCAACGCCGCACAGACCCCCCCCCCCTCACTGCCCGCACTCCGCCGCCGCCAGCCCCCATCCACAGCCTAGCACCGCCCCCCAGCCCCGCTCCCAGCCCCGCAATGTCCGCACCGCCCCCCCATATGTCCGCACCCCCCCTCATTATGTCCGCACACCCCCACATTATGTCCGCACACCCCCCCATTATGTCCGCAGACCCCTCCCATATGTGCTCACACCCCTCCCCCCCATATGTCCTCACACCCCCCCACAATATGTCCGCGCACCCCCCCATATGTCCGCACCCCCCCCAAACCCCCACAATATGTCCGCGCACCCCCCCATATGTCCGCACCCCCCCAAACCCCCACAATATGTCCGCACACCCCCCCATATGTCCTCATCCCCCCAACCCACCCCAATATCTCCTCACACCCCCCCACAATATGTCCGCACACCCCCCCCATATGTCCTCACCCCCCCAAATCCCCCCAATATGTCCTCACACCCCTCCACAATATGTCCCACACACCCCCATATGTCCTCACACACCCCCACAATATGTCCTCACAACCCCCCCACAATATGTCCTCACACCCCCAAACCCCCCCAATATGTCCTCACACCTCCCCACAATATGTCCGCACACCCCCAAACCACCCCAATATGTCCTCACACCCCCCACAATATGTCCTCTCCCCCCCAAACCCCCCAATATGTCCTCACACCCCCCCACAATATGTCCGCACCCCCCCCCCCCCCCCCCGACGCCGTAGATCACTTACCTGTCTTCATGACATCTGCTTCGTCAGGTCCAGGTCCAGTCCTCCCTCCGGCCCAGGCATCCTCTTCCTTCAGCCCGGGCCACGAGTCTTCCATTCGGCGGTCTTCTTTCTTCCTCCAGCGAGCTCCGGGTCCTCGATGTTCCCTCTTCGGTTCGCTCCGCTGCCCACCCACACCCTGCCGATGCTGCCCGCGCTGCCTCCGCTCCCCGCTACCCACAGCCCACCTGCGACTATGGAGCTGCCCCCTGTGCCTCCCCCCCAGCCCCGATCCACAGCCCAGCCCCGCTCCCCAGCCCCGCACCGCCCCCCAGCACCGCACACCCCCAACGCCGCACAGACCCCCCCCTCACTGCCCGCACTCCTCCGCCGCCAGCCCCCATCCACAGCCTAGCACCGCCCCCCAGCCCCGCTCCCCAGCCCCGCAATGTCCGCACCGCCCCCTCATTATGTCCGCACACCCCCACATTATGTCCGCACACCCCCCCATTATGTCCGCATACCCCTCCCATATGTGCTCACCAACCCTCCCCCCCCATATGTCCTCACCCCCCCCACAATATGTCCGCGCACCCCCCCATATGTCCGCACCCCCCCCCAAACCCCCACAATATGTCCGCGCACCCCCCCATATGTCCGCACCCCCCCAAACCCCCACAATATGTCCTCACACCCCCAAACCCCCCCAATATGTCCCACACCTCCCCACAATATGTCCTCTCCCCCCCCCAAACCCCCCCAATATGTCCTCACACCCCTTCACAATATGTCCGCACCCCCCCCCCCGACGCCGTAGATCACTTACCTGTCTTCATGCTTCGTCAGGTCCAGGTCCAGTCCTCCCTCCGGCCCAGGCATCCTCTTCCTTCAGCCCGGGCCACGAGTCTTCCATTCGGCGGTCTTCTTTCTTCCTCCAGCGAGCTCCGGTCCTCGATGTTCCCTCTTCGGTCCGCTCCACTGACTGAGGAATAAAGATGGCCGCCGCGAGTTTCTGGAAGCCCCACCCACGTATCCAAATCGCACCAATCACATTCAAATACACACCAACCAATCACATTCAAGGCTCATTCATACATTTTTATCAATGGGAAAAAACATTTTACTATTCCACTACGGCCAATCAGATTCGCGCCTCATTCATCCATCGGGAAACATGTTTACTCTGGACTTCCCATTTAAGACATTACACATAAAAGGTACATAAACAAACTAACTGTAATTTCCTGCTTAAAACCCACAATTCACGACCTTGTTGCAGAAAACAATAAACTAAACAATACTACATACATCAAATGACACTGAGTAAAGTCCACCTAATGGGAGTGTAATCACACTATGATGCAACCAACAATTACCTTCAGTACAATTGCATATGTTAATACTTTAAACCCAAGTAAACTAAGAAGTACCACGTTACAATAACCTAATTAAACCCAAACATTATCCCCAATAAAAGGTCAGGGAATGAAGGACAAACAACCATAGAATTCACAAAACTAAACTCAATCAAGCCGTACTCGAGTACCCCTAACCCTGTCTAACCCTACAGAACGACCAGTAAGGGGCCACACACCTCCACCACAATTAAAATTCCAATAAAATAAAATGCATCTCACTTCACATATGTGCTCCGAACACAACATATTGACAAGCGCACAAAAGCCTATAATACCAATTAGAGAGAAGGAGAAAGCCTACACACTGCCATGTACTCCCTAACCTCCTCTGACCTCTCTTCTTGCCTATTCTACTGTGCCGCTCCTCCCACATACCTCTTGATGCACATACCAGCTGCGGCACCTCTTCAAACATCTCCTGAGCTAAATCCCATCACAAAGAGACACAAGAAAAGAACGAATAAACAGATACTAATGCTACTATAATGAACTATGATGCATTATAATACTATAACTATGGGTACATTGTAATATATGGAATTTGATTTGGATCTCTCATATAATTGACAACATAGGTGACGGGGGAGGTGAATTATAACTCATGATTGGACAATAGTTCCAGGCCCTAATGGCCATATTCCAAAGGAGGGCATACAGAGTGTAGGACATTTAATCACATCTGGAAAGGGCAGGTGTCAATTGTGACTCTAAGATTCTAGAACATACAGTGCCCATAAATCATCATACAAGGTGGGGGGGGTCAGTCATACGTTTTAGTATAGGGACCTCTCAGACTCTTTTCACAACTGTATTACAAGAAAAACAAAATCAAGTTAGTCAAGTGGATCCATCCATGGATAATGATAATGTAGGTGAGTTTATACCTTCTATTGTATATCAACGAGAAAATCTAAACAGTACCTATAAACATATGCATAAATGATGTTAATGGTTTGACTTATCCTTTATGTTGATTTTAGTGAACTCTTACGTTCTTTCTCTACATGTGTTTCTGTATTTTTGCTTGTAATGCATAGTCTCTAATGTACGCAAATATTCACGTTATTAAGCACAACCAAAGACATCAGTACATCTACCTGATTGAACAGACAAGCCATCCTGACATCGAACATTGACTGTACTCTTATTATTGAGATGCAGTCTTGTCCGGCAGTTTTTCCTTTCGTCTTACAAATATGGTTTATCTCGAAATAATGTTTCCATTGTCAAGTTATGTTTTTTTCACCCCCTTAGATGTCTTTAAAGAACGTCCCCCCCCCCCCCCCCTCCCAACTTTCCCTGTTATGATTCACCCTGTATCTTTCAACTATCACTCAGCTTGCTATCCGCGCTATTTTGCCAACTGAACCTCTTTGAAGTCCGAAGGCTTTCATAAATCTTTTGTCCCCGTGAATCCCCACAAACACTTTGTTACTCTGGGGGCTATTCGGGGGCTCACAAAGACCAAGAAGGCTATGAAATCAACGAGAATTTGTAGCAAGATGACAAAAAAAACCATGCCTCCCCTCGTTCACTGGATTACCACCAACTATTTCTACTTAATTGTGTGCCGAAAGTCCTTTAAATCAGCCATTTCTCCATCCTTATTAAACAAATGAATGTCAAACTGATATAATATCTCATATTAAATAACTAAAACAAGTGTTACATTTTGTCGCCTGCAGTTTTCCTATTTGACAAAAGCTTTATTTTCAATATAAAAATGTCTTGCTTGGTTATTAATAGGTACAATTCCAATAGAATATTGTGCTGCGTATATTTCCAAGTAAAATTAACATTATTTGTCAGTTCGTCTGTGAGATGGTTTTTGTGCGCTAAAATATATCTTCCTGTTCAGTGCAGGTAAACGGGTTTAATGATCTTGTTGTAGGTCAAAAAGAGGCTTTGCGTATTTAATGGAGAGGTTGTGAAAAAGAGGGTCCCTGTTCATTTGCATTTTTGATATCGGGAATGAAGACTAAGTGTCACGAGTCAGTAGTAGACGTGACGGCTCTGGATCTGGTTGATTTTTAATTGTTTTCTTTCCTTTGGAGCAGTGAGAGTTAATGTCGATTTCCTTGCTGGTAGCCTCTCCTAGTGATGGGTCAGGTGATGCTAATTGGTGGCCATTCCCGCTGCCCTTTAAATACTCACCTGATGCCGGTTATAGATTGGAGTTCCTTTATGAACTGACCATCGTGGAGTGTGGAGGTCTCCGGTTGACCTCAGGAGACTGCGTTAGTTGAAGTGCTGTTTTTACTGCTGCCTACGGAGTTTTGGCAGCAGACACCAATAGTTGGTATATCTTTTCTGTCTATGTCCCGTATGTTTACCTGTCCCTGTGTCGGACTACTCAGAATTAGTGTCTGGTGCACCCATCGGCCTTGTCACTAGACAAGCCTAGTGAAGGTGACAGTTAAGGGACGAGCAGCGAATGTGGGGGGGAAGGACCCACATAGAGTGCCAGGGAAGCCCAGAGTGATACATGGGCGAGTGGCAGGAGGTGTCTCTTCCCCTGCTCCCTACCATGTAGGGCCTTCCTTCCCTTTATCACCCTGTTGTACCTTTATACTGACGTGCGCTAGACATCCCCTTGTCCAGCATGACACCAAGACACTATGATGAAATCATATAGACAAAACTTCACACGGCTGCTGAATTTATCGGACTGGTTCTATGTGCAGCACCATCTACATGGCAGACAGGTACCAGAACTGCCATCTATATACATGCAATACTTTGGTCTCTAAATAAATCAGAAGTGAGCATGCTGAGTGTTTGCATTTGGCACCCTTGTGCACTGGCATACACGTGAACAGTGGCTCCATGCAATGTTCCTTTAAATAGGTTTGTGTGAACTTTCCCACACTCTGGTCTGTTTTGTCGGCCAAACTCGTAAATTCAGACTATTGGCTAGCGCATGGGTGGCATTCACGTTATGCCTGATTATCATAACCAGTTGCCTCGAGACACTTGAGGAAACCTTTTTTTTTTATGCAATTGTTTTGCATATCTAAAAAAACAGTATGAAGGATTCTAACACATACAGGCCATAAATTATTAAAATAAATTAATAAAATGATACTGAGGTTCCAGTAGATTAGATTTGATATATAGTTGCAGAATTATAATGCAGTTATGAATTCTGGAGTAATGCTTTTTCTGTAACATGGTATGTATAGAAATTGTGACGTTATATTGAATATTTCAGTGGTTGGCCGGCATCTATTTGCACAATTTTGGATAGGTGGTAGGAAATGTACTGGTTTGGAGACAAATGCATTAAAATCATCTCCATTGATGACTGTAGGATTGCTGTGGTGGCATTACAGTAAAGTGCCATGGCTGTAGTAAAATGTCTATTTGGGTGAAATGCTATGTGCACATATGGCAGTGTGGCACTCCTGGGTCAAAGTGCCACAGTGTCATCACTGCCCCCGGGTGGTGTCACGAGAGAGCAACAAAAGGGTCTTCTCATCAGGTAACACACACACACAACACTCACACCTCCAGGCCAGAAGGGGGAGACCAAGCTCGGGTTCAGGGTGAGCTCCCCTATATATTCTGGTCTGGGGAGGAGCTAGTTAGTTCAGTTCCTGGGAGGACTGTGAAGAAGACCTAGTTGTAAAGGAGCTGTGCTAGGCTCATCCCAAGGTCCGCTGACAAGTTCCAGGCCTAAGGCTAGGGTCTTAGGAAAGGAGAAGGAACACATCTGGGAGGTTAAGCAACTCCGTGCTCACCCCAGAGGAAAGGCGCATAGAACGGACACCGGAGTCCAAGGCTGTGCAGGGTCTCGCGTCCCGGAAGTCATTACTGAAACGTGGGGGTTCCAAATTCTCCAGCTACCCTGTACTGGAGGCACAGCAACACCATGAGAGTTAAGCAGCATACACCCGAAATCAGGGTAGAGAAAGGACTCGAGTTGCCTCGCAGGAATAGACAGGGATGGCAGCTAAGCTTATGCAACTGCAGGAGCCAGTAAATGGCGCAGTAAGGGAGCAAAAGAACCAGCCGGATGGGAAGAAATCCCGAGTTGCTCTCAAAGGACCCGTGGACAGCTCCATCTAACATCTGCTCCAGTAAAGGATTGAGAAGCTACAAAAACAGTGAGTCTGCCTAGTCCTTGTGCCCGTCATCCTGCATCCCGCACACAGACTATTTACACTGCCCTGGGGATTGGTTTTACCCATTGAGAGCCGTTCCATCCCAGCTGCCCATCCATCACCCCGGAGGTTCTGAAGCAGCGGTGAACCCTAGCCACACACCACGGTTGGCTTCACGAAACCTCTCCTGTATATAAACCCCTTTTTCAACTGAAATGCAGGACACGGAACCATGTCACGACCCCCATGACTTCCCCAGAGACAGCAACAGCTAGGCCCAGTCCCAAGTACCCCATCGCCCTGGGGGCACCTCAGCAGCATTGCAGGGCAGTGTCCTGGATAGTCCAGACTGCAGTGAAGTAAATCATATTGGTATACCTGGCTTATTGCAAACTGTGAGTTGGTGTAATGAGGATTGTCACAGGTCCTGAAATGGAAGATTTGGTGTCCGTCTTCCTTCTGAGCTAGTGATGGAGCAATTGACTGCTATATATTTGCTGTGTGTACCAATTAAATTAAAATGCTACTAGGATCATATCCTTCAACTGAGACCAATCAGAAGCCATTTCATTCTTGACTAGTTGGACTATAGTGACTTGCATTGTGGCATTGGACAAATATACAAAATCTATGCGGGTTGGAAAACAAGCCTTTCATTTCCTGTGTTTTGTTCAATACTTTTACCTTTTGCCTTTTTGTTAGAACTATAGAAGAATGAGAAGCATTTGTGTGCAGGAAATAGTCCCAATAAAGCGCTATCAATATTGCACCTTGGCTTTACATTGGGAGTAGGCTATAAAGTTCACCATGAAGAATTCCATTGTATAGCCATAATTAGGAAAGCATAGAACCTGGTATAAAAACTTTTTTCTTGGTCTCTTGTATAGTATACACTGCATTGCTGTGCTTTATGATCCAGACAGGTATAAAAGACTCTCTTGGCATCACTAATATGAAGAAGTTCCTATGGCTGTTTTTGGCTTGTAAGTTGGGAGGTATCCCGATGGTGTTCACTCAATGTGACAAGAGGATAGCCAAATTAAAATGAGGTAGAATGGGACTAAGATATTGATGATCTATACATAGATTAGGAAGGGCCCAAGTTCTTGCTGCAAAAAAGTAAATTTAATTTTGATCTAGCAAGAAGTAGAAATAGTCCTATGTTTCGACCAGTCAAGGTCGTCTGTAAGTAGGTTTAGCATTGATGTGGCAGAGTGCAGCCAAGAACTACCCTTCAAACTAATTGTTGCTGAGGTTTTTGTCCACATTGTCAGGACTTCGGTTCATTCATCAAGCACGTACATTTCCTGAACAGTACTGCCGGTCTTTTCCTCTTATTAACTATACTTAAAATAGGCCATCAATATAAGATCTGTTGTGGTCCTACACCCGGCACTTCCAGTGTTCAGGTGAAACCTGGTGCTGTGCATGCCAGTAGTTCACGCTGTATATGGCCAGAAAAGTACAGTGCAACTCATCCTACTAATATAAGTGGGAGTTCAGCAGCGGTATCCAAGAAAGTTCACCACACAGTGTTCGGGGCTATGCTGTTCTGGCTCTGTACACTATGAACTTCTGGTGACTGTGGGAACTGCAAACAATCTGATTAATTGTGTAATAGGGTGTTGGAAGAAGAAGGAATCAAAATTGCTGGAGGAATCTTAACAGTAGAACTACTGAGGTAGTCATTTTGACTACTTCACACTATGTATTTCTATGTAGGTGTCACGAGTGCAGTAGTTCTAGTACAAGTAGATGATAAAACTTTGAGATCAACCAGCATAGATTGAATAAAGGACAGAGTGTCAAGATGGAAAGCTCAAACATGGGACTCCTACTCCATACAAAGTAGACAAAGATGTTGACTACTGCCAAGTATGACGGGGAAAACTGAAAGTTGGACGTCACCCTCTTCAGGTCAATGAACCTAAAATGGGGTGGACAAGGGCACAATGGGTCGAATCTCCCAGATAAAATTAAAACAGTTGATAATTAAACTGCTCACCTTGTCCAGTTGCGAGACCCACAACTGGTATCAGCACTTATTATCAGCTGCCACAGAACCCCCACTCGAGGTGGCGAAATAACCCGCTATACGGACAGATAGATAAAAATAATATTGAAACAGGGTGCTGATATCAAATAATCCTGTCCTTAAGATAGTCCTAAACATTTAGGCTGAGCTCACTCATACGTTACCTATACTTCAACTGAAGAAGGACTACAGTGTTTTTGCTGCATTTTGGGAAAATTTTGGCAAAACAATGCAGCAACATGGCTGCAACGTGTGAATGCGGCTTTATACTTCTGTCGGGCCCCACGGGACTGGGGTACTCGGTACCGGACCGGATGGTGCCGGGGAAGTCACGGGTGGCTTGGTCCGGACCGTGTCCCGGGCTCGGCAAATAAAGGGGGATTATTTACAGGGGAATGTCACTCGTGATGCCACCCACTTGATGCGGCCAGTGATGGGGGCCGCCGCTGCTGCAGAACCTCCGGGGGTGATGTGATGGCAGCGGAGATGGTGTAGTTCCAGTGGGAAGAACTGTATCCCCCGGGGCAGTAAGGGTTAAGTCTATAGTGAAGTTGGAGCACACTTACTTGCAGATGCTGCAGGGATCTCTCCTCTTTGCTGGTGCTGACAGGCTTTCTGCAGGGAGAGAAGGATGTATAGACCAAGGCAGACAAGGGAGGCAAATTCAGGGTTTTCCGTGTCTTTACTCTCTGTTTCCTTCAAGCACGTTACAGGTCATTTGCAGTTGTTACACAGTTCATTTACAGCTCTTAGTACACGGGCACATTCTCCCTCTCCGGGTTCCCTTTGCTCTGCAGCCAGGCCTCTCTCTCTGTGACCCATCACACAGTCTGTAATGTCCTTTCCGGGCTGTTTACGGTCTCTGTTTCTACGGGTTGTGTGTGGAATGCTGGACAGTATGGCGGTGACTCGGACCCTGGTGGGCCCTCCAGTTTGTCACTGAGCTGCCTGTCCTTTGGGTTAGGGACCCTAACATGGAGCTGTGGTCCCCCGTCGTGTTGTTTGGGGATCCCGGGTAAACTGCGGTCCCCTCTAGAGCCGACACTCTACTCAGCCCAGCCTCCAGCAGTCCTCCAGCACGAGGCTCTGCCAGGCTCCCTCCTTTCTGTTCCTTTCAGTATACTAGGAGGGCTACTCCGCCTGCAGTCAGTGGCTTTGGCTGCTGTCTAGGGCACAGGTTCCACCGTCCTTCTCTGTTCTGTCACACTCCTGGTGGCATCAGCGTCGGATGGGCTTTCTCTACCCTCTGGCTCACACTGGCTCAGTATGGATTCTGCGCTCCTAGGCCTTGCACTCACAGGATGTGTGATTGTCTTTCTGTCTTTGCATCTCAGCTCACTGTGGCCTACTGCTTACTCTTGGTCTTTGCTTCTCGGCACCTTGAGCCTACTAACTTCCTTTACTCCTCCCCCTTCCTATATACTGTCAAGTCACCTGACTACATGTTTGCCCAACCCACTCCTCTAATCCACCACCCCTCAATCTCATAGAGTTCTAATCTCAGGGCTGGATGTTAACCTCTTCTACCTGTGGGTTGTGTGGGCTGTGAGGGTGTTGCTGTGCAACAAGTGTCCTACCTGCCTGGCTGCAGTTCCCTTTTGTGGCCTCCTGGACGCAGGGGCACCACACTTCCAATAATGAGTCCTGTATAGGACCTGCTGCTCCAACAGCAAGCCTATAAAGGTTAAATAGTCATTTTGACAAATTATTTTTTATTTTCTCATTTTTCAGTATCTACTATGCAAGAAATGTGTGCAGGTCCTTCATTAGTGAATGAAACAGAAGGGCTTCATTTTTGTAGCGCTCAAGAAAGAAATCTGTCAGTGATTAGATAAAAAGTGAGGAACAATATCCCACCCATCGTAAAGCAATTTATGAACTGTAATACTTTAATCTCTGCACAACAAATCTCCCACCGTAGAACAAGAAATTCTGATCCTATTAAACAAATTTTTGTGCATAGGGGGAGAAAACTATATATCTTAATAAGAAAAGGTGCGGGGCTCTCGGGACCATGATTGTGTCTGTCAGTCAGAATAATCAAGAATTAGATGTAAGATGATTTTACTTTACAGGCCCATGGCTCACAGTGTGTTACTTTGTCATTATGAGGCATGGTGTGATACCTTTGACTTGAGAAGCCCGTTCTTTCATTAATAAGTCCGCGGACATAATGTTCATTTGAATCAGCAGTCGACAAATGTCATTCTGGAAATCTGTCTGAAGAATGCTTCCTGTAAAATCTGGAGACTGGGACTTAATCAGATGCCTGTTTTCAACTGATTATTACAATGGAAATTGTGCCCTATTTGCTAATGACAAAAGTACATTTGCATTTTAAAGACTAATTTCCATAGCATAGAGCAACCTGATGTGAAACTACAGCACCCAGCTTGTCCTGATGGCCAAATGCAATGGTATGGCCGAGCAGGAAGGAGTTTAAATGGTTAAGTATCAATCTGCTGCTTTCCTACGTGTTAGGCCCCCTTCAAACCACGGCTGGATCAGCTCCGGGGCTGTCCAGAGTAAACCGGACAGCCCCGGACCCAATTTCTTAAACAGAACCGGAGGGCAAATATGCCCTCCTGTCCGGTTTGCAGACGGATGCAGCCGATAGCAGCTGCTGAAATTTCAAGAGCTCCCCACTAGCCGCGGTCTTAAAATCTCTGGAGGGAACAGCTATGGTGCTGAAGTTAAGCAGCGTTCACTTCTCAACTCCAGCACCCGACGTCCTGCTCCCGAATCCAGTTTTTTGTCGGATCCGGCACCGTAGACTCCCATGTTAGGGAGCGCTGGATCCGATTTTGAGCGTATATGTGAAACCGGACACACAAAATGCTGCTTGTTCTGATTTTGTGTCCAGGGCCAAAAAATTAAAGCTGCCAGATGCTCCCGCACAGCACAAAACCGGATGGCAAAACAATGCCATCCGGTGCAATCCGGCCTCATAGGAATTCTATGGGGCTGAAACCGGATCTGGGACTGTCCGGTTCACACCGGACAGTCCCAGATCCTGACAAATGTGGTGGGAAGGGGGCCTTAAGCTAGCTTCACACCACGTTTTTGTGCATCAGGTACTGTCCAGTTTGAACCGGACAGTTTTGCCTCCCATGTATCCCTATGGTGCCGGATTGGTCCTATTTGGCCATCAGGTTTTGTGTATTCTGTGCCTTTTCCGGTTTTGTCAGGTTTTTCACCGTCCCCAAAATCGGAGCCTGCTTCATTTCCCTGATCTGGTTTTTAGCACGGAGCATTCTCAGAATGCTCCTTCAGCACCGTGGACAGCGGCTCCACCCATTATAGCCTATGGAGAAGTAATTCACAATGCTTTTCAATGGAGAAATGAAAAAAACAATCCTGCAAAAAACAGGATCAGGGTGCTTAATTGCCATCCAGTTCAACTCATCAGGTTCTGTCCGGTCCTGTCAGGGAATCCTGCAAAAAACTGGATCCACCCTGATAGACAAAAACCATGGTGTGAAGCTATCCTTGGAAGACATTATTTCTTAAGTGTGCGGCTATGAGAAATCTGAAGGTTGGGGCCTGTTTATTGAGAGGAAAGGATGCTATTATGGTTTTAATATTAGACCCCTCCTCATCATGATATGCTCTTGTTCTATTCTTAGGCTATTTTTCAGTTTTCTCTATCGTTATCTCCATTGACTCCATTGTAATGAAAATCAGGCAGCAAAAATGTATCAAAACAGCAAAAAATTAGAATCTGAGAGTCCTCAGTAGTTGATGCCTTTTAATGGCTAACTGAAAAGATGGTAAACCTAGCAAGCTTTCGGGACACTGTGGCCCCTTCGTCAGGCAGATAATGACTCAGATTCTGAGGACACATACATATATACATAAGCAAATGAAACAAAAACAAAAGAAAAACATTCTTAGATGTTATAGTAAATGTGACAGGTGACGTAAAACAGTCAGGCTAGATAGGAAGAGATGGGGAATTGAAACAAAAAGTCTAAGATAAGCGGAACAAATTGTATAATGGTTATATGGTAGTAGTCTGTGGAGAATTGAAAATACTTACATGAGTTGAGGAAAGCAATAAAAGGAAGCGAGGGTTTTCACATAAGAAGTGTCAAAAGTTCATTGTCCTCAAAATTCAGTTTTCCACAGACCACTATTATATAACCATTATACAATTTGTTCCGCTTATCTTAGACTTTTAGATTTAATTCCCCAGCCCCTCTCTTCCTACGTAGCCTGACTCTGTTTTACATTGTAAGGGATGCCCTCCACACCTTTCGGTTGGGCTGTCCTCCTAATTGTCTGTCGCCGAATTGATGCTTTGTCTAAGTGTATGCACGCCACCGTAAGAACCACGCTGACAACCATGTCAAAGTAGAGCTTAATGACAAATACCTTTATTAAGGGAGGGGTTAAGAGTTTTATTACTTATCATTAAAGGGCATTTCTTAGGGGTGTTTCTAGGTGATTGCATCATATTATGCTGAATCTACATTAAATTCTGAAACATTCAATTCATATTCTGTGGGTTAGTATTCCAATTCAGCCTTGAGTAGTACATTTGGTCCGGGAACATCTTGATAAGAGCGGCGTCAGCACTGCTACATAATCTTGAGACAGAAAAATTTCCTGAGGAGGGGAGGAAGGAGGGAGAACTAACTAGAGAAAAAGAGCAAGGCCTTTTTTCTACAAACCGGCCTCTAGCCTGCACACGTGAAGATTTCTGAATGGCTTCAATAAACTTATATAAATTCTTAACTATTTATTGCCATAACAACATCACCTGTCAAATTTACTATAACATCTAACACTGTTGTGTTTTTTTTTGTTTGTTTTTTTTATGTTGCATTTGCTTATGTATATATGTATGTGTCTTCAGAACCTGTGTCATTATCTGCCTGACGAAGGGGGCCACAGTGTCCCGAAAGCTTGCTATGTTTACCATCTTGTCAGTAAGTCATTAAAAGGTATCAACCACTGAGAACTCTTAGGGTATGTGCCCACTGGATGTTTTTTGGGCTGTTTTTTAGCGTTTTCCGTCGGCGTTTTCCGCCGAGTTTTATGTTAATTTATGTTAATCCTAACCAGCGGTTGGATTAACATGCTAGTCAATGGCTTTTAGAAAACGCTGTGCACATTACAATGTTTTTTTTTGTCTCCTTTCCACTTTCTTCACCGGTTTTCCACCGGTTTTCAAAGATAGAGCAAGTGACTTCTTTTGGTCGTTTTTCCAGCGGTTCCAGCTTACAAGTGCACAAAAAAAGTCTTAAAAACGCTAAGAAAAACCGCCAGAAAACCGCCGATAAAACGCTGTATAAACGCACTTACCCTTAGCTTCTAATATTTTTCTATCTACTGGCTAACAAGGTACAAACTTTTTTTACCTTATCAAAACAGCAATACGTTTTGGGTCTATTTTTTTTTTTTTTTAATCCAGTTTTGCTGTTGTCAATTCTGTGAAAAGGCAGCACAAAAAAATGCACCAAAAACACACATTCTGAACAAGCCCTTAGATGAACGTTGGTCGGACCCACTGACATTGATGCGCTCATTTGTCAGCCTAATGTGTATGGGGGCCCTTGACAGATGATGTCAGGCTGAATAAGGATCCAGCATGTCTGATTTTGGATTGCAGATGGTTTTATTCTCTAAGGGTACCTTTACACGCCGCAAATGCCGTGTGAAAACTGAGAGGCAATCCGGAGCCCCATCACCGACGCCGTGAAATTGCTACGAAATTGCGGCGTGTAATTAGGGAACCCGGCGGTGATTTTCAAAGTTGCGCCTGGTTTCAATTTCACTGCACTGCTCCAAAACCAGAGGCAACAATGAAGGGGAAATTCCCTGCTTTTGGCGTGTGTAGGGGCGATAGGGATGGAATCAGCGTCGCCTACTAATTTGCGTGAAGGTGTGCCACAGCATGCTGGAGACCGCCCCCCCCTTCAGCGATGATTGGTGGTGGCTACTGTGTTTCCATTGGCTGTCCCTTCACAGGGCGACATATTTGAAGAGCTGTCCATTCATACTACACAATTGCAATGGCGTCATGTATTAACCAGCCTTCCTGCGTAGGCTGGCCAGTCATGACGCTATTGCGTTGTCTAATCAGCGTGTTTGGGGCGCAGAATACACAAGTCTGTCACGCCTATGTTCTTGCGGCACTGAACATGTACGCCCGCATTCCTTTGGGGATTGCAGCAAGTGAAGCGGCATCGGGAGTCAATCGGATGTTTCCCACTGTTGGTGTGGGAACTTCCGGGACAACACATCGTCTTAGGTTAAGGGCGAAATTGCAGCGTGTAAATGCGCATTCGGCGTTCGGAGGCAACCATGACAAATGTGCACGCCGATCACCACCAAAAGTTGCGGCGTGCAAACGTACCCTAAGAGAAGTCGTCACCAGAGGAGTCTGCAGCTTCTTTCTAGTAGAGCACATAGGAACACCTGACCTCCAATATGTGAGCACCAGGAGAGATACAGTTGTGTTCAAAAGTTTACGTTCCCCGGCAGATTTTTTGCTTTCTTTGCCTTTTTTCAGAGAATATAAATGATAACACAAAAACTTTTTTTCCACTCATGGTTATGGGGTTGAGTGAGGCCATTTATTGTCAAACTACTGTGTTTTGTCTTTTTAAATCATAATGACAACCAAAAATTTAAATGACCCTGATCAAAAGTTCACATCCCCCAGTTCTTAATACTGTGTATTGCCTTCTCTAACATCAATGACAGCTTGGAGTCTGTTGTGATAGTTGTGGAAGAGGCTCTTTTTTTCTCAGATGGTTAAGCTGTCCATTCTAATTGGCAAAAAAGCCTCCAGTTCCTGTAAATTCCTGGGCTTTCTTTCATTAACTGTGTGCTTGAGTTCTCTCCAGTGTGGCTCAATGATATTGAGGTCAGGAGACTGAGATGGCCACTCCAGGACCTTCATTTTGTTCTGCTGTAGCCAATGACAGATTGACTTGGCCTTGTGTTTTGGATTGTTGTCATGTTGGAATGTCCAAGTACGTCCCATGTGCAGCTTCCAGGCTGATTAGTGCAAATTTTCCTCCAGTATTTACTGATAACGTGCTGCATTCATATTTCCTTCAACTTTGATCAAGTTTCCTGTGTCTTTGTAGCTCACACATCCCCACATCATCAGTGATCCACCTTTATGCTTTACAATAGGAATGGTGTTCCTTCATCATAGGCCTTGTTGACACCTCTCCAAATGTAACGTTTATGGTTGTGGACAAAAAGTTCAATTTTGGTCTTGTTCCAGAAGTTTGGAGACTTGTCTCTCTGCTATTTGGCATATTGTAGGCAAGATAATTTGGGGCCTTTGCGCAGTAATGGCTTTCTACTGGCAACTTGACCATGCAGCCCATTTTTCTTCACGTGCCTCCCTATTGTGCATCTTGAAACAGCCACATCACTAGCTTTCTGGGACTCCTGTATTTCAGCTGATGTTATTTGTGGGTTTTTCTTGGCATCCTGAACAATTTTCCTGCCAGTAGTGGCCGAGATATTTGTTGGTCCACCTGATCATGGTTTGGTTTTTACAAAGCCCCAGATTTTCCATTTGTTAATCATAGTTTGAACACTGCTGACTGGCATTATCAATTCCTTGGATATCTTTTTGTATCCCTTTCCTGTTTTATACAGATCAACTATCTTTTCCCGGAGATCCGTTGACAATTCTTTTGCTTTCCCCATAACTCACAATCCAGAAACGTCACTGGCTGGATGAAAGAGTCTGTCTGGATCCCAGAAACTCACTCAGCTATTATGCACACCTTGATTACAAGCAGACAGGTCACAGGTGAGCATGTTACCTTTATTAGCCATTCAAACCTATTTTTGTCAACTTGTATGCATGTTATTAGTCCAAAACCACCAGGGGATGTTAACTTTTGATCAGGGCCATTTGGATGTTTTTGATTATCATTATGATTTAAAAAAAAGAGAACACAGTAGTGTGCCATTAAATTGCTTCACCCAACCACTAACCATGAGTGGGAAAAAAGGTTTTCTGTTATCTTTCATATTCTCTGAAAAAAGGCCAGGAAAGCAAAAAATTTGCCGGGGTATGTAAACCTTTGGGCACAACTGTATCTACGGGCCAAAAGGGGTCTCAATGTAGATGTTGATGTGACTTACGAACTTTCAGCATTCTCCATTAATAATCATATTTATTGCCAGACATTTGATTCTAAGTGGCTTTATAAAGGAACTGATGGTGAATAGACTATGTTATATAATATGGGAATTTGGATTAAGGCATCTATGCTGAAAAGATAATGTTTTCTTAGATACTCATGTCTTAAGGATTGTCAGGAGACTGACGAGGTGATGAAGTGGCTTCTAAACCTACAATTCATCACACAAGAAGTATGGCAAGCGTGAATTGAAAGAAGTAATGACAGGGCCTAGGATATATTATCCAATAATAAAAGACAAACCTAAGGAGAATTGCATTTTTGTGGGTGGAATAAACTTTATATGTTTACTATTTAAAAGGTATTGGGTATGACATTAATGCAGTTATCATTTATTCCCATCTGACAGCTATGTTTGAAGATACATTAAAAGAAGTTAGAAACTTAGACTTGTGAAATTGAAGCAAACCTATGCTGCGATAATGATATGAGAGAATTGATTTGATGCAAATCGAATTTGTGTTGAATTTTTAAAAATTTGCTGGACCTGGCAAATTCGAACAATTTGTGATTTGATTTGTGTGACTCGCCAAAAGTGCTCACCACTGTTTTACACAATGCAGAAGAATGCATTAACCAGACTCCCATGACCTTGAGTGTGATCAGGAGGGCTTCCCAATATTGTCTTGTGTGGTGCCCCTGCGACCAGGAGACCACAGGGTGAACTGCAGCTGGGATAGGCAGGACGGTCACTCCACAAAAACACCCACACACACACCTCCGACCCTGAGCCTAAAGGGGGTGTCACACGCGTCAATGTCGTCAGCGAGATGATCGCTGACGACATTGACGGCTGATTGCTGGTGAGCTGTCACACAGACAGACTCACCAGCGATCAATTGACCAGTGACATCATGGAAACGATTTAAATATCGTTTCCACGATGTCCTGCTCCCGTTGCCAGCTTGCTGGAAGCGGGAGCAGGCTGGTCTCCAAGGTAAACTGCGGGTAACTAGGCAGCGCGCGCTGCCTAGATACCCGACGTGTACCTTAGTTACCAGCCTCCTCCGCTCACCCGGTGAGCGGAGGAGGCTGGTAACTAAGGTACACGTCGGGTATCTAGGCAGCGCGCGCTGCCTAGTTACCCGACGTGTACCTTAGTTACCAGCCTCCTCCGCTCACCCGGTGAGCGGAGGAGGCTGGTAACTAAGGTACTCGTCGGGTATCTAGGCAGCGCGCGCTGCCTAGTTACCCGCAGTGTACCTTGGATACCAGCTCCCAGCGCTTGTGAGAGGCGCTGGGAGCTGGAATATCGCTAGTCCCGGTGTCACACGCAGCGATGCTGCGTGTCCACTGGGCAACAATCGCCAGGTTTCTGAGCTGGTTCTGAAACCTGGCGATCATCAACCAGCGATTTATCGCTGGTTGATGCAGTATGTCACACGCGTCAATATCGCTGCAACGTCACGTGCAGCCGATATCGTGCAGGCGATATTGACGCGTGTGACACCCCCTTAAGTTGCTTCATGCCAGGCAAGGGGTGGAGGGAGTAGCTATGTGTGGGTGGAGAGTAGAAAGAACCCGGAAAAAAGGGTGGAGGAACTAGACTCCAAAAGGACCTAGGAACACTAAGTTGGGCGACGAGATCGAGTGAATCCCTGGAGAGTGGAGAAGTAGGGAAGCCTCCCCAAACTGAGACACCCTACAGCTGAGTACTGACTGAGACAGACAGACAGTACAATGGGGCTCGACAGCCTGTAGCACTGATGGCTGGCTGGGAACCCAGGCTGAGTCTGTGGAGAGACAGAAGGAGCCAGGTGAGCCTGACTAACCCGGGTCACTGGTGGCTGGGCCAGAGAACCAGAGAGCCGGCACTGTAGATGTGGCCGGGAACGATTCAAGCCCCTAACCACTGACACCTTGTGGGGTGCGGGAACTCCATGTCTCGAGACACAATTACCGGTATGGAGAAGGAAAAAGCTATTGTACTAGGGCTAATGACCCATAGTGTGGGACAGATCACTGCAGAGCCTGTGACAGCCGGATCGAAGCCGTAAACGACGGAGAGAGATAGAGGGCCCGAAAGATACACTGAGGGGGAGTGATGCAGAGGAACCATCCCAGCAGCAGTGAGAACCTAAGCCCGTAGCTGCTGGGAGAGTCCCGTCTGCTACAAGTGTTGTAAAGAACTGTAAAGAGCTGTTGTAGAGACTATTGTCAAGTGAGCAGAGGAGTAAAGTACACGGTGAACTCAAGATCTGTGTCTGAGACTGATTGGTACAGAGACTCCAGAGGCTCACTTACTAAGTCGTCCTCTTCTACCCTTGCCCTGAGAAACCCCCTAGTTAATCGCTGCCAACTGATGAGATGAAACGAACCTTTCCGGTTGGCGGGGGTTCTGCAGAGGGAGTGGAGTACCTCGGGTATTTCCGGAGCAGGGAGCTGCGCTTCGTGATTCTCCGGCAGAGTGAAGGGGCGGGGCTTATCTTCCCGCTCTTTTCCACCCGCGCTGTGGCGCAGCTCAATCTCTGTAATGGCGGCCCGGCAGTTTACAAACAGTTAATAAAGTTCAGTTCTTGGCACACAGTACCCGGTTTTACCAGGCACGGGATCCTGTTCGTGACGCCAGGACTGAGGCGGTTGACAGGGTATGGGGTATTCGGGTACCGGAGCTGATGGCGGCTTTGATGGGGGGATCACGGCTGGTCGATCCCCGATCCCATGTCCTGGACCCTCAATGGCGGGGAACGGTGGGGGATAAGGGGGCTATTTACAATTGAATGTGTCGCCACCTGTAGTTCCCAGTAATATGGTACTGACGCTGCAAGCCGGCCTCTGAGGTGATGGTGGGTGCAGCAGAGTGTGGAACAGCTCCTCACAGGTGGAGCTTTACCTCAGGGCAGCGGGATGGATGAGGGAGTATTAGTAGTTAAGTCTTTGCTGACACAGTGCTGAATTGCGGCGGTTAGACAGGCACACAGTCACACAGGGATTGTTGTTTCGGTACCTTTTACTGATGACAGGGTAACAGGTACAGTCCAGAGTATTAACCAGGTCCCCGGTGCAACTTGGGACTTCCACCTTAGAAAGTTATGAGGCCTCCTCTGTGTCTGTGCTCTGTGGTGTGGGATGAGTCCTGCCTGAGCCTGAACCCACCGCTTCTTCTCCCTCTCTGGGCTCTGTCCTAAACTGGCAATGAGGTCCTTCTGCAGGGTCCCTGTTTCTCTTGTGGCCCCTGGTCCTGTACTTGCTCAGTTTAGTGTCTCTTACTTGCTCTCCTCAGGGCTGAACTCCTCCTGAGTCTGCTGGGCTTTTGCTGTAGCTCTGTATGCTGGCAGCGTTGGACTCCAGTGTCCGGGTGTACTAAAGGGCTGTAGAACACGATTCCCTTCTTTAATTCCCTGCTGCCTCCACTTGCATCCGACCCTTTCCCTAGGGTGCGCACAGCGGTCAGTGGTCCCTGGTCCTGGGCCTGGATCTCTCCCAGCGACCAGCTCCTCCGTCTCCTCTCTCTTCTCTCCTCACTGCAGACTCACTTCTGGGACTGACTAACTCCTCCCCTCAGGCCTGGATGTTCTTAAAGGGGAACTGGCTTAATGCAGCCAGTAGAGCTCCCCTTCAGGTCTGGGGTGAAAGGTGATGTGTGCTGTGTTAACCAAGGTGTAATTCCCTCCTTGCATCGGTGGAACCTATGGCAATCCCCCGCAGGGGTGCCACACTGTGGCCTGGCAAGCTGCTCCGCATGTCTGTTTACGCTGCATGACAAAGAAGCACAGTGGGCATGGGTGTCACGTGTTGACTTCTGCAGTCTATGTGTAAAGCTCTCTGCAGTTTTACTTGGAGTTAAATCCCTTTGGCACATACAGTGTTAGTGTGCAGATGCTGCTGTATAGTTCTGTGAGGCTCTGCAGGTGTTGAGTTGTAGGTTTGTCAGGTGACAACGCCCCTGGCCTTTAAACACCTTCCTCTTCCACCAGCTAATGTCGCTGATAGAGTTTAGTCTCTCCAAGACTGCAAACCAAGTAGACGTATGTGCACCTTGTGCTGGAGTTTCTTGATGTTTTCCTCAGCTGTGGCAATTGCGGTCTATCCCGGGCCATGGGTGGAAGTGAGAGGGAGTCAGCGCGGGGCTGGTTGAGGAGCAGTGGGCAAGGATGGTGGCCCAGACCTCTTCACCATCAGAGGTACCTCTGGGTACAGGGTCAGACTAGTTACCCAGTTACCTTGCTGTTTACGTCCATCCTGCTTCTATTCCCTCATCCACTACACAACTAGCATAACAACGGAATTTTTATAAATGCCATTCCCTTTGGTTATACTGTACAATGCAGCATTTTGGACACCGCAAAAACACTGCTGATCCTGATTGTGGGCACGTACCCTTCTAGTTTTGTCCTGTCTGTGTAACTCCTCTGTGAACTGAGCACACAACTTTCTTTTGTCCTGATACTTTCTCACAAACTATCACAGTACAGTAAAACGTATTGGAAGCAATTGTTTCTGCTGGGGTCAGGAGGAGGATGGTATTTAAAGCATTGTCTGTTTCCACTGACAACCAGCAGTGTTTTGAGAACTGCTTTGTACAAGAGTGGAGGAAATATCAAATCCAGCAAAATACAAGAACGGTAATGTGAAGTTTGTGAAGTCGTTCACTTGATTCGACTTGTGAGGCTTTCTCTAATTCTATCATATCTCTTGCTAAATCCACTTGATGCCAGAACACCCAAAATAACTTAATACATGATAATCGTGCCATCCTCTAACCAGGCTAGGATGTATCTGAAGGAATTGTTTTGTCAGTCAGCGTCGATGTAGCACCCGGCGCGTTCTCAGGAAGCCCGGAGTTGCTTTAATGAGGTAGCAATTCATACTAAATATTTAAAATAAGCAAATCCCTTCCCACTGTTTACAAACCAACAGCAAAGAAAATTCATTTTATCTCTTGGCCAAATCCCGCACGACATGCAAACTCTTTGACAAATCTGTCAGGGGAAATAAGAAGTGTCTGCGATTTTCGGCGGATATGACATTGTGTCATGAGTAGGTACAGTGCAATGACAGAATATACACTGACAAAGAAAACAGCCTTGTTGTCGTCACCGAAACCTTTAAAATGCATCCCAAAAATCTCAACACATGTCACCAAGCACAAGATTACAAAACGTAGGCCCTGATTTTCTGACATTTATTCCTGCGAATGGGATAATGAGAGGTAGCAACAGTTGGTAGGTTTCCGTTACCCAAATAGAAAAAAACGAAGACTTGTTCCGACTTGAATGTGCGGTCTGTACGGTTCTAATCCTGACAATTTATATGTTTATTTCCTTCTAAAACAAATAACATTAGGAAACTTTGTGATAACGTCAAGTGACAAATTGGCCTGGGAGCCGGAATTAAAGAGCCGATAGAGTGACGGTACGAAGAAGGGAAATGTGTCTGCACCGGAAAGTGAACCTACTACAAGAAAGTCTCTGAGTTTAGTGAATGGTGCAATCTGACAATACTTGTAATACTTGATATGTTCAATCTAGGTAACGAGACTTTTTATATTTAGCTGTCCGGGGCAGATGACTATGAGTGGTCTGTTGTCCATTACCTCTCAGTCAGGAGGTGATCAGCGACTCTCATGATGTGACTCACCGTTGCCGGGTTCTCAGGTCTCAGGCGATGCTTCACTTGTCACGGTTCCGCGCCTGAGGCTGTGGGGCCTGGTGGTCAAATGAAAAGGGGATTTAAAGGATTGGGAAAAGTCTTGATTGTCATGACGCCACCCGTGGGAGTCCGGTGATGGCACCGCCGCTGCTTGGGCCTCTGGGGGATGTGCGGCAGCTAGATGGGATGCTCCCCACAGGATGAGCAGTAGTCCCCGAGGCCAGGAGCTGTGCTGGATGGAATACGGCAGCTCGGTTGTTTTAAGTATTAATCCAGGAAGAATATACAGACCCATAGTCTTTTCTGTACCCTTTACTGGTGTCAACAGGTACACTCAACCGGGTGATGAAGTAGACATTCCTGGAGATTCCACAGCAAGCAGTGGTATTGGCTTCCTGATGTACGTAGTTCTAACAGGATCTGGTGGATATGGAATCCTACCAAACCGGGATTGCACGATATGGTGTGACTTGATACACCTGAGTTTGCTACACTGAGGGCACTATAAAGGGTTATTGGAAGCGTCCATCCTCCCCCCGACTCTCATTTGGTGGTGCTTCAGGTGTCCAGGGAGCTAAACTCCCTTGTTAGGGTGCTGGTTTCTCTGCAGCCGGCGCTATGGCTCCTGCAGCTCGGACCCAGTGACCGAATTGTTAGGGCGAGTTGAAGTAACTCCTTTGTCCCTGTAAGGTATTTTCCTCCTGTTCCTATGACCCCTGTTGCGAGGGTCTCCCACTTTCCGGGTGTGCTGGTATGGGCCTAGTGTGGCTCCAGTACCAGGTCAGCTCTCCTAGCTGTTCACAGTTCTAAAGTGACTGCACACTCCACTGTTTCTCCCTCCAGGACCCGTATTTATAGGGGGAACTGGCTCAAGGTAACCAGTGGAGCTCCCCCTAGAGGCCTGGGGTGAAAGGGGTGTTAAAGTAAGTGAGGTCTGCTTGCTGTGTACTTTCCATTTGTGTCCTAAGAGTTCCTGTGGTGCCCCAACCAGAGTGCCACAGATGCATCTGCACACAACTGCAATGACGTGTACTGTGTCCTATTCTGGTGATAGTTGCAGGTGCATGATACCTGATGATGACTCGCCCCTCAGGGAACGGGTACTCGGATCTGGGGCGTACTGTTGCGGGAATGCTGCAGTGGTCGGTGCCAGAGTCCGTGCCCTTGAGTGGTAAAAATAATAAAAACAGTGTCCGTGACACCACCTGTAGGTTCGGTGATGGCACAGACGCTTCTGAGACCTCCGGGGGATGGGTGGCAGCAAGGTGTAGTAGCCCTCTACAGCTAGGGCGCTTTCCCCAGGGTATAGGAAGTAGGAATCCCATTGTGAACCAGGGAGGTCTGTGGCTTACCTGTACAGGGTGCCACAATGACACTGCACATGTCCTGGCCGGTATGTGAAGATAAGGTGTCCTGAGTTCCACTCCCCACCTTTAGACTGTTTAGTTCCCAGTAAATTCATCCAATTATAAATATTCTTTATATTGAGGCAAATTACCTGGTTTCCATCCCTTATGTTTAACATAACTGCATTTACTAAATTCTCTATAAATCTACTAACAGCTAAGTCTAATGGTGACTACTCTCTGCTGATTCTCCTGGATCTCTGCTGCATTCAACGATGTGGATTACCAGCTCCTTCCGTCTATTTTCCACTCTTTCGGTCTCAAGGACACTGCTGTCTCCTTTTTCTCCTCCTACCACTCTGACCGCTCCTTCACGGTCTCTTTCACCGGCTTCTCTTCCTCTTCACTTGCCTTCATGGTTGGGGTTCCTCAGGGTTCAGTCCTAGGTCCCTTTCTCTTCTCTCTATACACTGTCCACATTGGACAAACCATCAGTTTTCAGTACCATCTCTATGCTGATCACACCCAGTTATACTCCTTTTCTCCTGACATCACCCCTACATTACTACAAAATACCAGTGATTGTCTGCTGTCTCTAACATCATGTCCTCCCTCTATCTAAAACTAAATCTGTCAAAAACTGAACTTGTCGTGTTTCCTCCCACTACTAACCTTCCTAAATGCAATATTGCTATTAGTGTGTGTTTCTGCTATTACTGACCAGCATCACGTCTGCTGTCTTGGTAAGATATTTGACTGTTCTTCACACCTAACAGCTGATCACTCGCTCAGTCACGTCACCTACACTGCAAAAACATCTCTAGGACTTGACTCTGCAAAGCACTCTCTTATCCATTCTCAACTGGACTATTGTAATGCTCTACTAACCGGTTTCCCTCTTCATCCATCCTGAATGCAACAGCCAGGATCATATTTCTGTTCAGAAGCTGCATCGATGTCTCCACACTGTGCCAGTCATTGCACTGGTTGTCCATCCGCTACAATCCAGTATAAACTTATCACTCTCATCCCCAAAGCTCTCCGGAGTTCTTCACTTCCATGCATCTCCTCCCTCATTTCTGTGTAGACCTGTGCCCTCTATTCTGCTAATGACTGAATACTGACCTCCTCTAAAATCCCAACCTTCCACTCCCGATTCCAAGACTTCTCACAGGCTGCGCCAATTCTCTGGAATACACCACCCAGGACAATAATAGTAATGGAATAGAAATAAAATATTTCCTTAAAGGGGATGCCCAGGGACTTGAATACTTGTGTAGGGGTATGAAATCTTTGCTGATCTTGAAGGAGACTTTCTGTCAATCTGCTTACTAATTCAGACAGTTATTTAAAGAATATAAACACCTTCCGGGGCAATAAATCACTTGTGCAGTTTGGGTTTCATTTGCACCATTTGCCTGCTTTATCCTCTGTGTTGGCAATGTGCCTTGCTGGGAAGAGAATGAGTTAACTGAGAATCCATCAGTAAGGTATTTTTTATCTTCCTTCTTCTGAGTCATAACACAAAGTAACTGGAATGAGCAGCACGCTTGTCCATTTTTTCCTTACAAGCCTCCTTGTTTGGATAACTTTGTCATAACTTTGACAAGAAACTTTCGGTCATGTGTTTGCTCATGCATCAGATAATTCAGTGCAGCAGAAAATATAAGATATGAGCCATGTGTTGTCATTCCTGTCTGGTCTAAATTTACAATATATACAAGGAGTATTAAAGAAAACATGTCAGGAAGTAAGCGTCTGCGTTGCTCCAGTTAAAGCTACATTCGCACTTATGTTTGGGAATTCAATTTCCATATTCCTTCTTCACTTCTAATATTGGGAGCAGAAACCGCTGTGTTAGGTAGAACCCCGAGAAACCCTGACACCCTTTAACCCCTATACAGGGATCTTTAATTGCAAGAGTGTTAAGGAGATTGTGGACTGCAGCCCTTCCACAGGCTGCAGACAGGAATGGTCATCAAGCAGGGTCAAAGCTCGGAGGTCAGGAAAAGGACAAAAATCCGGATCCGAAGGCATAGTCAGAAGGCCGCGTGAGAACCAAGATGACAGTATTGTACAAAATTTTGAGGAAGAAGAAGCATCAAAGAAACAGACCAAGGTAGAACAGGAAAAACACAATACAAGAAAAGACACTAGTCAGGGACACCAAAAGCTATATCTGGCAGCTTCCAGCAGAAAGCTGAAGGTATTAGTAGAGTATGGTGCTGAACAGATGGACAGCACACACACCTCCACTCTCAGACTTTGAAGTACTACAGGTCCCAGCCCCTCAAACCTTAGTGGATGGGGGAGCCTGCGCTTACCAGATTTTCCGGTTCTAACTTCTCTATCACCAGCACAACCTACAGGTTGAATACAGCGGCACATGATGACAGAAGCAGATGTCGGTGGGGCAGACTCTGATGGGTATGTGACAAAAAGGGGAAACCTTTTTAATATTTTTCTGTTCTGGCTTTTAGCCTTCTCTTTGATAATTAAATAAGGACTTCATAATGAGGGCTCCTAACACAAGTGTTCAAGCATCCATTTTATACTGGTTCTGATAAAATATGGTACTCATGTTTATCTGGGACTGAAGGCTGTTTGCGAACAGTTTGACAATTTAAAGCTAGTACAAAATCTGTAACTGGACCCGTCACCTTTCACTATATAGCCATGTGGTTCTCTAGTGAGACTTTTGGCACTAAAGCATGGGAAGCCAATAATCTGCTTCCTTAATTGATAATATTATTTGACATAAAGTTTAATTGTCCATTGAGAGTTTTCCTCCTTCCTTTTCTAATTTCCAAAGGCAACAGCATCCAAGAATAGTACTTAAAGGGATACTACCACAATCTTAAAAAGGTTGCCCACTACAAGAACAACCTCTTCTGATTCCACATGTGTCCCCCAGGTAAAATAAAAGACCCTATACTCTCCTCCCATGCTGGCACCGATGCAGCGGTGTCCGTAATCTCAGTTCCAGGGCTCACGTGACATCACGCAAGCCCTGCGTCCAATCACCGTCAGGTTCCGTGTCAGCACCTTTGGACCGGACGTCACACAGCAGAGGCCCTGGAACCATGTTTACTGACACTGCTGGAATGGTGCCAGCATGGGAGGTGAGTACATCCTATTTTATTTTACCTAGGTAGACGTGGACTCAGAAGGGGTTGTCCTAGTAGTGGAAAACCCTTTAAGGTTCATATACAAAGGATGTAAAATTAAAATATTTGCATTTATAACCAATCGTTAAAAATCAATGGCTCCTAGGAAATCACACCTCAAAATACCCCATGATATATCTTGTCTGTTTATATGGTTGTTGTCACATCGCCACTGGACTCGGTGGCTGGTGTTCCTGCCTTGGGTGATGGGAGGTGCCGGATTCCTTTGGCTGTTGATGCCGGTGATAGGAGGGCCATGTCCTCATATGTATAGAGAAAAAACAAATGCGCAATAGGGTCTTATCTATATTATATAGAGGTATATGTATGGAGACAAGGACCTGCTCCGGTTGTGTAAAACCCACAACCAGTATGAACGCTTAGTCAGTAGCTGCTGCTGGATCCACACATCCACGGGTCACCGCAGTCAGAAATCAGCATATAAGGACGAAGTGTCGTATGATCCGCGCTGCTACCAAAGGGAGACCAGGACAATGGATCGTCTGGTTGAAGTAGTTCTTTAATCCGACGCGTTTCAGAGCTATCTCCCAGCTCCCTTTGTAGCTCCCTGCCTGCTGCCTTGCCGTCTTCCTTCCTGTCTGTGCCTGGCATCCAATGGATTGGATCAAAGAACTACTTCAACCAGACGATCCATTGTCCTGGTCTCCCTTTGGTAGGAGCACGGATCATACGACACTTCGTCCTTATATGCTGATTTCCTCATATGGACCTGCTCCTTCGACGTCTTCCTCTGTCGCAGAACGCCGCTGTGTTTCTCCTGTGGGTGCTGTTGGTTGCAGAAGAGCGGGCTCTGCAGAGGTGTCTGATAGGTGCAGCCTTCGTTCTTCTGTCAGAAGTGGGGTGGTTGGTACCAGTCGTGCATCACCGTCTGGCCTGGTTCTAGGGGCGGTCCAGATGAGATCATCAGGCTGTGAGCTCCAGCCTATGGGAGGTAACCTCGCCCTTCAAATACCTTGGAGTCTGTCTTACAGGCCTCCAGATATAGTCTTGGTTCCCCAGTGACATAGTGTGTGTTTGGTGTTGACTCTGACCTTTACCTGGATTTTCGACTCTGTTACCGCCTGACGATTTTGTACCTTAGTTGCCCTCTCGGTTTTGACTCTGACTTTTGCCTGGATTTTCGACTCACCTACAGCCTGACATTTTTGTACCTTTGTTGCCCTCTTGGTTTTGACTCGGACGCCTGACTACGTTTTTCTGGTCCTGATTTTTCCCTTCCTGGCGACCTTCCTGCTCCGCTACTCCTCACAGGCAGCTACCCCCTGGGCTCCGCTGTAATTCCAGATCCCTGTATAAGGGTTAAGGGTCTTGGGGTTTCTCGGGGTGCTGCCTTACTAGCAGCTCAGCCTCACAGCAGATGGTCATCACAGTTGTTCTCCTGATAACCCTTTTTATGAATCAAGATTTGACAGAGATCACATTTGCACGTTTAAGGACTGAACATGCTCAGAGGACACCTTTAACACACGGTAATCATAAGAGGTGCGTTTCCCTAAAAAAACGTAAAGTTCATAATAGGATTTGCAAGCTGTCATTAGAGGCTGAATGAATAGAAACTTGACTATTGAAATTGCCATTCATTTAGCCTTTGCTTCTCTGATGAAATAACCTCACTGTAGATTCTCCCCTCTGTGACACTGCCGTTATTGGAGTTCATTCGCGGCTCCAGAGAAGGGAGAACTGACTAATTCTCCTTTTCTGACAGTTAAACGAAGGAAACAAATGAGGAAATGACTTGACACGTAGAATACTGAGAAGGAAATGAGGGAATGGTTTGGCACGCTTAATGCCATCACATTCGACTAAGTCATAATTCTGGCTGAATGGAGTGTAACAGGACCCTCCCCTCAATGCTTGACTTGGTGGGTAGATTATTCCAAACATATTAAAAAGAATTTCTCCCTAAATGAAAACGTACGCTGGCTCTTTATTCCTCCCGTACCATCTGCTCATGTAAAAGTCACCATTTGTGGAAATAAAAATAGTTGACCTGGGTTTCGGAATCAGAACTGCTTCGCTCAGCAATTGAAATAAGACTGAGGTTTTATTATATACACTATTAAATTTGACACTTCAGACTATTATTATTCATGTGCAGGTCTACAAGAACATTGGTGCCGTCACCACAGACCTCTACTTACTGCCAGCCCTGAAATCCAGGACATTAAAACATCCACTTCTTTTCCAGAGTCAAAATGGTTCTCTATTGTATCAACAGATTTTTAGGGTTCCCAAGATTCTCTAGTTAAACCATGATAAATTATACTGTAAATTCCCTACCCTTACATCATTGTACGAATTATATAAAGTATTCATCTACATAGGCTACTCACTTTGTAAATTCATTTAATTAGTATTCTCATACTACTACTGAGATACATACTGTAAAAACCTCCAGAGCTGCACTCACTATTCTGCTGGTGAAGTAGCTGTGAACATACATTACATTACTGATCCTGAGTTACCTCCTGTATTATACTCCAGAGCTGCACTCACTATTCTGCTGGTGCAGTCACTGTGTACATACATTACATTACTGATCCTGAGTTACCTCCTGTATTATACTCCAGAGCTGCACTCACTATTTTGCTGGTGCAGTCACTGTGTACATACATTACATTACTGATCCTGAGTTACCTCCTGTATTATACTCCAGAGCTGCACTCACTATTCTGCTGGTGCAGTCACTGTGTACATACATTACATTACTGATCCTGAGTTACCTCCTGTATTATACTCCAGAGCTGCACTCACTATTCTGCTGGTGCAGTCACTGTGCACATACATTACATTACTGATCCTGAGTTACCTCCTGTATTATACTCCAGAGCTGCACTCACTATTCTGCTGGTGCAGTCACTGTGTACATACATTACATTACTGATCCTGAGTTACCTCCTGTATTATACTCCAGAGCTGCACTCGCTATTCTGCTGGTTGCAGTCATTGTATACATACATTACATTACTGATCCTGAGTTACCTCCTGTATTATACTCCAGAGCTGTACTCACTATTCTGCTGGTGTAGTCACTGTGTACATACATTACATTACTGATCCTGAGTTACCTCCTGTATTATACTCCAGAGCTGCACTCGCTATTCTGCAGGTACAGTCACTGTGTACATACATTACATTACTGATCCTGAGTTACCTCCTGTATTATACTCCAGAGCTGCACTCACTATTCTGCTGGTGCAGTTGTGACGCCCCACTGGTCAGTGCGCCACTAAAGGGGTAATACACCTAAATTAGCGTGTGTGGTATCCCGGTGACCAGAGGGTGGTAATGATCATCTCAGACCCTTGTGTACGCATTCATACACTTAGAGCTAGGGGACCCATTGGCTGAACCCGTAACCAGGCTAACCAGTCCCTGTGAGAGGAGCTGAGGTGTAATAAGAGCGGGAAGGAGTGGCAGTCAGTCATGAGGAGAGTGAAGTGGAGGGTGCCTGTAAAGGAAGGCAACCCAGACAAGAAGGGGTGTCCCTGGCTTGAGCCAGCCCAGTGCCGGACCATACTGATAATCTGTCTGGGAGGGAACCCAGTCCAAAAACAGAGGACCGACTCTGAGAATGGTGCAGGCGTCTATCCCTGAGCCGCCAAACTGGAGGGTCGTGGGCCTTCAGATAGCCGCGACCCAGTCCAATGCACGTCCCCACCAGGATCTCTGTCCAGGGTTATCTCTCCCCCTAAAGGCCCTGTTAGAAGGTACGACTTCGTGAACAATATAGTTTAAACGTCACGGGTTTGGAGTCGTTGAAAGGACATCATTAGGACGTCATTGTGTGTAACACCGCGATATGACCTGGCGTTGATCCAGGGAACTAGTCTGATTGCCATATCTGGAGTCAGGAAGGAATTTTTTCCCCCAATGTGGAGCTTAGTGTTGCCACATGGTTTTTTTTTGCCTTCCTCTGGATCAACATGTTAGGCTATGGGTTGAACTAGATGGACTTAAAGTCTTCCTTCAACCTTAAAAAACTATATTACTATGTTACTATGATAAATCGTTGGATCGCTGATCGCAGATTTGAGAACATGTTTTCAAATCAAATGATCCTCGATCAGTAGTGATGGGCGAATCCTAAATTACTCGGAATCGCTTGACTCTAGCGAGTCCGAGCCCGGGACTCGCTACTTGTTGCAAGTCTAGCGAGTCCAATGTTAATGAATGGGGAAGCGAGTAATAGCGAGTAGTGTGAGATTTACAAATCACAGATGTGTCTCGGAAGCTTCAGTCTGAAGCAATCCTAGTTTTGTCATTTATTTGCATTGGACTCGTTTACTTTGCAACTGTAATCGCTGGAAACTCGCACAGATAAGAGTCCTGTCTGCTCAGTGTGCTGGCTGCCACAGCTCCAGGGTCCTAGAGCCCGCCTGCTGCCTGATGTAGCAGTGCTGAGATTGTTCTCAGTCTGCTCATTCCCTGTGCATAGACATCTATGCACAGGGATGAGCAGAGAGGACATCGCGTTTTGGACTGCGTCGGACGGAAGAGGATTTTTTTTAATTAAAGATGGAGTCCCTAATGGCTTTTTTTTTTATTTCTAATAAAAAATTTTCTCTGTGTTGTGTTTTTTTTAAAACAATTTAATAGAAATTCATGGTGGTCATGTCTAATATTGGCGTGACCGCCATAAATTTCGGGCTTAGGGCCAGCTGATAATACAAAGCTGGCCCTAACCTCTTTATTACCCAGCGTGCCACCGCCACCAGGGCCGCTGGAAGAGCGGGGTTCAGCGCCAGAGGATGGCGCTTCAATGAACGCGCCATCTTCTGGGGCGGCTGCAGGCTGCAATTTGCAGCGGGGGGTGCCCAGAAAGCTTGGGCATCCCTGCGCTGCGGATTCCAGCCCCCAGCTGCTTAGCTGTACCTGGCTAGAAATAGAAATTGCACGGAGCCCCACGCATTTTTTTTAAATTATTTCATGAAATTCTGATATTCTGACTCTGAGACTCTGAGATTCTGACTCTGACTCTGACTCTCTGAGATTCTGACTCTGACTCTCTGAGATTCTGACTCTGACTCTGACTCTCTGAGACTCTGAGATTCTGAGACTCTGAGATTCTGAGATTCTGACTCTGACTGTCTGAGATTCTGATTCTGACTCTGAGACTCTGAGATTCTGACTCTGACTGTCTGAGATTCTGATTCTGACTCTGAGACTCTGAGATTCTGACTTTGACTCTGACTCTCTGAGATTCTGACTCTGACTCTCTGAGATTCTGACTCTGACTCTCTGAGATTCTGACTCTGACTCTCTGAGATTCTGACTCTGACTCTCTGAGATTCTGACTCTGACTCTCTGAGATTCTGACTCTGACTCTCTGAGATTCTGACTCTGACTCTCTGAGATTCTGACTCTGACTCTCTGAGATTCTGACTCTGACTCTGAGACTCTGACTCTGAGACTCTGACTCTGAGACTCTGACTCTGAGACTCTGACTCTGAGACTCTGACTCTGAGACTCTGACTCTGACTCTGAGACTCTGACTCTGACTCTGAGACTCTGACTCTGAGACTCTGACTCTGAGACTCTGACTCTGACTCTGAGACTCTGACTCTGAGACTCTGACTCTGAGACTCTGAAATTCATGAAATAATTTAAAAAAAATGTGTGGGGCTCCGCGCAATTTCTATGTCTAGCCAGGTACAGCTAAGCAGCTGGGGGCTGGAATCCGCAGCGCAGGGATGCCCAAGCTTTCTGGGCACCCCCCGCTGCAAATTGCAGCCCGCAGCCGCCCCAGAAGATGGCGTTCATTGAAGCGCCATCCTTTGGCGCTGAACCCCACTCTTCCAGCGGCCCTGGTGGCGGTGGCACGCTGGGTAATAAAGGGGTTAATACCAGCTTTGTTATACAAGCTGGTATTAAGCCCGAGATTCTTAATGTCAGGCCACGTTTGACCCAGCCACTAAGAATCTCCAATAAAGGGTTAAAAAAAACACAGAGAAAAATTTTTATTTGAAATAAAAAAAAGCCATTAGGGACTCCATCTTTAATTAAAAAAATCCTCTTCCGCCCGACGTAGTCCAAAACGCGATGTCCTCTCTGCTACATCCCCTGTGCATAGATATAGATGTCTATGCACAGGGAATGAGCAGACTGAGAACAATCTCAGCACTGCTACATCATCTCTGTGAGCAGGCGGGCTCTAGGACCCTGGAGCTGCACAGAGAAGACAGCTGGACTCTGCTCACAATGTAACAGCAGTTATTTGCGAGTTTCCCTGCTATCACTGGCACAGTAGCCGAGTCTAATGCAAACAATGGCAATCCTAGTTTTGTCAGCGTTTGCCAATGATTTGCATTGGACTCTTGCGAGTAAACGCTGGGAAACTCGCAGAGTACCGAGTCCTGCGAGTCCCTTACTACTCGCCGAGTAACGAGTCCTAGCGAGTAGATTCGCCCATCCCTATCGATCAGCCAACTTGCTGCATCGTTCTGTGTGACACCGCGATAACGATGTCGTTCATTACTTCGGCCACTCACATCAGTGAACAAGTATCGTTCGCTGGGTTGTGCGAATGATACCTGCTCGCTACATCATTGGTACATCGTGCACGATATCTAGGCATGTGACATCTCACAATGTCAAAATGATGTCCTAACCGACCGCGCACACCCGAGATTGTTAACGATGTCATACTGTGTAACAGGGTTTTTAAGAGAGAAGGGAAACCGCTAACAGACCTGTGTGGCTGGTAGTAAGAGGGCCCCATGTAGGACCGCGCACAGAAGTTAGGAGAGCGCAGTCAGTGAGAAGGACAGAGGTTAAAACCTGAATGAATACCAGGAGGGCCTCAGAGAGACTTTACATCCTTTGATGACTACCCGGCCAGCTACCCATGACTGTGTACCTTGTAAACTGCTTGAAAGTCACCAGTAAATACCCGTGCAGAGCTAGAAGGTCTCCTGTGTTTCATTTCTACTACGACAACCAGTAATTCAGAGGACAGCCCCGGGGACCACGCTCCACCTACGGCAAACATTATCAGGCTGCTCATCCATCATCCCCGGAGGTCTGGAGCAGCACTAGTTCCTTCACCAAAAACCGTAGGTGACGTCACAAACTCCTCTTTTATTTTACTAAACCCCTTTTTGAGCGTCCACCAGGGCCACAGGCCTGGGCATTGGCCACCGCTGACAGCATCCATAATGAACGCCAAGTACCCCGGCCCTGGGGTGACTGTGTACATGCATTACATTACTTATTCTGCACTGATTGTGAGTAGGAATCTAAATAATACTGACTGAATTTACTATTCTTCAGGCTTCAGAGCTAAAATCTGTTTGTGTTTCCAGGTTTGCTTTAATGAATTGCAGTCTGCATTCATCTTTACGTCGGGCACTTGATAGGGTATGTGCTCATGGTCAGAAAAAGCAGCGTTCTGGACGCAGCACCTCCAGGTCGAGGGCACATACCCATCGTGAACTGATGTAGGAAATTATCTGCCATACGCCCCTTGCAGTATAGAAGTTCAGCTTTAGAGGTACCTATATACCCATTTTTGTCAAAATTTAATAAAATTAGATGTAAATTGCATCCAACATTTATCATTAGATCATTTTGTTTGATTTGCTAAAATGGCCTTGCAGGATGAAACATAAGGCATGATGGTAACAAGGGGATAAGCTGCTTACTGTATGTATTAATGTATATTTTATATTAAAGTCATTATATACTACTTTAGCTCAGGGAAGATCAATAATGAAGATCACGGATAAATGAAGAAGACAGCGTCCAAATACAGTGAAAAAATCATAAAAGATTCCTTTAATCTGCCATCATGCAACATTTCGGACTGTCATTGGTCTTTATCAGAGAGAGAAAAGCCTTGTTTTTTAATAAATGGTTTCTAACCGCTAATTATGACTGTTAGGGCTAGCAATTAGCCAGCATCCCTTAATTAGGCAGCTCAAATATCTACAGACCCAGCACCATCTCATCTTCACATAGCAAAGTCAACCAAGACATAAGGAAGATGTATAGCAAATTGTCTCTTCAGTGAGGAAAAGGACTTGAACTCTGGATCCACCTATTGGAAATAGCAATCCTAAAAGTCAACATAGTGACCCGTTATTAAGCCTTGTCAAGTGACTTGGGATAAAAGCCAAACCAGAGTTTGAATTTTCAGACAATGTGTTTTGGGTATTGTCCCTCATCAGTGCATAGTATGAGATCTGATTTGGCTCAGTGAGAGGCTAAGACTGGGATCTAAGAAGTAACATTTCTCGTAGTGGAGGGTGACATGCCGGTATAAGGAGACTTAAGTGCCTTGCAATGCTTATTTGGGAAAGTAAATATGCAAATTACCAGGAATATTATTATAATATAATATTTATTCACTTACAGTGGGGAAAAAAAGGTATTTAGTCAGCCACCAATTGTGCAAGTTCTGCCACTTAAAAGATGAGAGAAGTGTAATTGACGACATAGGTAGACCTCATCTATTACAGACAAAGACCAGCAAAATTTCTGGCTCTCACAGAGCTGTAACTTCTTTATGAGGCTTCTCTGTCCTCCACTCATTACCTGTAGTACTGGCACTTGTTTGAACTTGTTATCAGTATAAAAGATACATGTCCACAACCTCAAACCGTCACACTTCAACCTCCACTATGGTGAAGACCAAAGAGCTGGCGAAGGACACCAGAAACAAAATTGTAGCCCTGCACCAGACTGGGAAGGCTGAATCTGCAATAGGCAAGAAATCAACTGTGGGAGCAATAATTAGAAAATGGAAGATATACACTACCATTCAAAAGTTTGGGGTCACCCAAACAATTTTGTGTTTTCCATGAAAATTCATACTTTTATTTATCAAATGAGTTGCAAAATGAAATGAAAATATAGTCCAGACATTGAAGGATAAAATTAATATTTTAAATAAAAATCATTATTTCTAACCTTGTCAAACTTTGCTTTCGTCAAAGATGCCAGACTGCCAGATGAGGAGCTGTGAGGCATCGATTTCTCACACTAGAGGCTCTAATGTACTTGTCTTGTTGCTCAGTTGTGCAGCAGGGCCTCCCACATTTCTTTCTACTCTGGTTAGAGCCTGTTTGTGCTCTCCTCTGAAGTGAGTAGTACACACCGTTGTAAGAAATCTTCAGTTTCTTGGCAATGTCTCACATGGAATAGCCTTTATTTCTAAGAACAAGAATAGGCTGTCGAGTTTCACATGAAAGTTCTCTTTTTCTGGCCATTTTGAGGGTTTAATAGAACAAACAAATGTAATGCTCCAGATTCTCAGCTACTGTAGCTCAAAGGAAGGTCAATTTTATAGCTTCTCTAATCAGCCAAACCATTTTCAGCTGTGCTAACATAATTGTACAAGGGTCTTCTAACCATCCATTAGCCTTCTTACCCAGTTAGCAAACACAATGTATCAATAAAACACTGGAGTGGTGGTTGTTGGAAATGGGCCTCTATACACCTACAGTATGTAGATATTGCATTCAAAACCAGACGTTTGCAGCTAGAATAGTCATTTACCACATTAACAAAGTGTAGAGTGTATTTCTGATTCATTTAACCCCTTCACCCCAGCCTATTTTGGCCTTACTGACCTTGCCATTTTTTGCAATTCTGACAGTGTCCCTTTATGAGGTAATAACTCTGGAACGCTTCAACGGATCCTAGTAATTCTGAGATGTTTTTTCGTGACTTATTGGGCTTCATGTTAGTGGTAAATTTAGGTTGATAATTTTTGCGTTTGTTTGTGAAAAAATCTGAAATTTGGTGAAAATTTTGAAAATTTTGCAATTTTCAAAATGTTTATTTTTACTCTTTTAAACCAAAGAGGTTATGTGACACAAAATAGTGAATAAATCACATTTCCCACATGTCTATTTTACATCAGCACAATTTTGGGAAAAAAAAATGGTTAGGAAGTTATAAGGTTCAAAGTTCATCAGCAATTTTTCAAGCAAAAATTACAAAACCATTTTTTTTTAGAGACCACATCACATTTGAAGTCCCTTTGAGGGGCGTACATGATAGAAAACACCCAAAAGTGACACCATTCCAAAAACTGCATCCCTCAAGCTACTCAAAACTGCATTCAAGATTATTAACCCTTCAGGTGCTTCACAGCAACTAAAGCAACGTGGAAGGAAAAAATGGTCATTATAATTTTTCCAACAAAAATGTTATTTAGCCTCAATTTTTTCATTTTCACATGGGCAACAGGATAACATGCATCCTAAAATTTGTTGGGCAATTTCTCTTGAGTACACCGATACCTCATATGTGGTGATAAACACAGCATGGCTCAGAAGGAAGGAGCGCCATTTTGACATTTAAAATGGAAAATTAGCTGCATTGTTAGCGGCCAACATGCAGCCCCCATCACACACACACCACTCACATAACACAATCACCCACATTCACACACACTCACATACACTCACACATACACACATAAACATTCACACTCACTCACTCTCACACACACACACTCACTATGGGATGAGCGAGCACCTCACTATTCGGACTCGCTATACTCGTAACGAGTAGTTCCCGGTACTCGGTACTCCTTGCGAGTATATATATAAGATATAGGTATACTAGGCATAGCTTAATGGCTAAACAGTGAATAAAGCTCATACAATTTTGGGTGAGGAAAATGCAGAAACTGCTAGGAATGCACATTGAAAATGAGAATTTTAGCTTATGTAATGCATTACATGTGAGCCCAATAACCAACGACAAGGTATTCTCATGTATATCGGGTCCTACCGTATGCCTCTGTCTGTGTAAAAAAGCATGTGAGAATATAAGTGCCTCTGGGTGCATGCCAGGACCTTGCAATCTGGCCAATCAGGTGGCCGCTAGCGATCACGTGGTTGTGACGTGTCGCCATCTGATTGGCCAGATCGCTAATGACCATCTGATTGGCTGGAAGTCACAGGTCCTTGTCCGGTGATCGCAGGTCTTCTGGGATGGTCCCGATGCAGGCGTCAGACAGGTGAGTATGTAATTTTATTATTTTTAACAACTTTTATTCACTTTTAGGTACTTTCGCAGTGTATCTACAGATACACTGTGAAAGTATTCAGACTACTCGCTACTCCCGAGTACTCATAAGATACTCAGAGAGTAGCGAATAGCCGAATACCACTACTATTCGGCGAGTTCCGAATAGTAGCGAGTATACTCGCTCATCCCTAACACTCACATACACACACACTCCCATACATACACACTGACATAAGCACTCACTCACACACTCACTCTCCTATACACACACATACACACACACTCACAAACACACTCACTCAATACACACTCACACACACACACTCATACACACTCACAATCACATATGTCGAGCCCCAGGCCCTGGGGTACACTGGTGTCAGGCTCAGAGGGGTTCACAGGGATGTCACGGATGGCGGTGCCTGAGCCCGTGGCCTGGGTGAAACTTCAATAGAGGGGTTATGTACAAAGAAAGAGTTATTGTCACGTGACGCACTTGTAGTACTGTGATGGTCACAGCGCCGCCACAGTCCTCGGAGGCGATGGTATCGCGCAGGATGGCAAAGCTCCTACGTGGAGCTGAGCCTCCGGGCAGCGTTGCTGTAAGCAACAGGCTGACTTCTGTAGCACAAGAATGGAAGCAAGTCACTCTCCGGGTACTTTAGTGTAAATATTTATCAGCATACAAGTTCACAGTTCAGCAACAGTTGTTAAAGAAACTGGTAGCTCTACGGGTCGCTGCAAGTGGATGCCAGGTGGTATGGTGGTACCCGTGGTATGCCTTAGTTGACGAACCCGTGTCCTTTCTTCCCCGCCTAGGATGAATCTATACCCAATTACTCCTTGAAGGTAGTCTTGGGGCTCCCCTCCCTCGAAGTGAAGAAGCAGGCAGACCGCTCTGTCTGGCAGGGTGCCGCAGCCGGTGAACAGACTGCAGCAGCCGGTTGACGACTTCAGAGGTGGACTCTGGCCGTTTCCTCGGGTCCGGTGTTCCCGTGGTGGACTGGATTATTCCCTGGAGTATGGTCATTCCACGCTGGGGTTCCCCCTTTCTCTCTCGGGCCCAGACTGACGCATCAGGCACCCTCTCTCAGGAACCCCTCAGGATCACCTTTCATTTTCCCTCAGGATCAGCTTGGAGCTGTCCTATTAGACCTTCCGCTCCTCCTCGACTCCACTCCAACTCTCTTCTCACTCTCTCAAGAGGTGCTAGATCCCTCCCGGGTAACCACCCACCACTGGTCTAGTGTGGGAGTGCAGAAATGGGTCTCACCCACCAGCCTAGTATCCACTTGCATTTGGGGAAGATTACACCACTTATACGAGTGCAATACCCCACTGTGACGCCTAACCATGTGGGGCACCACACGTACACACTCAGTCATATACACACACACTCGCTCACTCACACTCACATACACTCTGACATACAACCACATTCATACACACACTCACTTAAGTACACACATACACACTCACATTAACAATCACACTCACGCGCACACACACACTCACATACACACACAATCACATACACACTCACATACATGCTCACTCACATACTCACACACACACTCATATTCACATACATATGCTCATACACACACACATACACACTCTCTCATACACACACTCATATGCACACACACTCACATGCACACACACACACAAACACACTAACATACTCACACATACACTCACTCACATACGCACTCACACACACTCATACACACAAACATACTCACATACACACACACCCCTGCTACAAGCAGGGAGTGATCGGCGGGCATTTATGCCAGCGCCGTACTGAGGTGTCTCAGCCACAGTACATATACAACAAGCAGCAGCAGATCAAAAGCCAACGGCGCGGCGTCTGATTGGCCGCTGCTTGGTGTACATGTACTGCAGCTGAGACACCTGAGTAAGTCGCCGGCATAAATGCCCACTGATCGTGTGGCGCCCCGCAACGAGTGCGTCACAAGAAGGTATTGCAGCCGCAATACCCTCTGACTCAGCAATGAAATAGTTAACTCGGAGATCCAACTCAACATGCAACACCTAGAACAGGGGACCAATCATAGTCCCTGGGGGGTGGAGTGCAGAGTAGATCAGTACAGAAGAGGAGAGAGATAGGAGTGGAGAGGAGCGGGGGCTCCGCACCTCGTGCGGGCCCCTGGGCCGTCACCGGACGGGTGTCAGCACCTGAGGCCTTATCATCCGGGAATGGGCATTATTACACGGGTTCCCAAAAGACTCCCGTGCCCACAATTTACAGCCGGTCCACTGGTACCGAAGCTGGCAGCAGTTCACCTCTGTCACGCGAACCAGCCCCGTGGAGGAGCAGCTTTATAGGAGCACCCCACCACCAACCAGTCGTCTAACCAGCGGTGTACCTACTGAGGGATCCAAGGCTCCCCAAAGCATCCACAGCGTATACAGATGGATAGGGCATTGAAGCAGCCTCCCCGTACCCGACCTGGTATTCCTGGGCGACATTGGTTAGAACAAGACAGGTAGAATGGAGGAACACTTACGGATCTCTGGGGAACACTACCACTGCTGAGTCCACCCGGTCCGCTATCTGTAACCACTGCATACCGTGTATTGCCTTCATGGTTACAGTAAAGAACCGTTATAGAGACTTCCTGTGTCTGTGATTCCTTATGAACTGTCCGTCATTAACTAAGAGGTAACCGCAGCTGCCGCACAACATCTTGAGCAGCTCCATCCTCCGGGGATCACCGCTCAGCCTGTGGGGAGCGTAACATCTTGCTGCTGTCCATCACCCCGGAGGTTCCGCAGCGTCGGTAGCCCTTACCGAACTACTCATAGGTGGCGTCACGAAGAAAACAAATTAAAACCCCTTTAATCTGTTCCCGCAAGACGTCTTAACTTTTGATCTGCACTACACCGGGCCCCACTACCGGCAGGCGCGGTCCACCCGTGACAAGGAAGGAGAAGCATCGCCTGTATAAACCGGAGTCCGCCGGCCGCGGTGAGTCAGAATTTGGCGTCACGAACAGGATACGAGCAGGCCCGTTACCCAACGGGTATATTGTGCTTAAAATGGACTTTATTGTCTACAATTTGGACTTTGTTCGTCCCTAAAAGAACTTTCCCGCCTTTACACCATCGGGCCAAGATGGCGCCCAAGATGGCGTTCCCGCCACAAGAAGCCGCCACGTGAAGCCCAGGAGTGAGTCAACCCCCCCCTCATTGTGGGAGGGCTAAAGACAAAAGGCGCCAAACTCTTTGTCCGCCCTGATTGCTCGAATCAACCATGGGGGCGGACCCCAAAGACTTTTCCCACGATTGGACTACGAAAGCCCAGAGGAAATGGGAGTGTCATAGATAGACACACCGACAGAGAAAGAAGACCTTCTTCACGAGCTCTACCAGAACGTCTTACCGGTTGAACGGGTGTGGTTTCCCTCCAAGAAGAATGGCCAGCACGAGACTCCAAGACCTAATGCGGGAGGTCGAGGCGGAGGCCAGAGCAGCCATAGGCCAACCGGGTCCGGATCCTGCCCTTACTATAGACGGCAGCCCCGACTTCTGGCTAGAGGCTCTACAAGACCTCCGGGTGCGACTACTTGAGACAGTGGAGTGGACGATTCGCAGCTGGAGCGCGACCCTAGGCAGAAGACTCCATCATGCGATGCAGCAGAGCCGACCGGGTACAACTTCTCCAAGCCCAGACGACATCGCCAGCTTTTCAACAGCCTCACCGTCGCCCACCGCCTGTCCTGCTTCGTCACCGGAGCCCATAGACTGTGTTATTCCAGTGAGGACCACAACTCGCCCCGTTCCAGCGGACGATACCGCAGCCGAACCCGTTCCAGAGCCGGAGCTTCCAACACGCTCCCACGAAGAAGCCGATCTCTACCTGGTTCCACCTGTGGAACCCGCGACTAGTTTCCACACTACCGAGACTGTCGCCTGTTTCTCCCCTGAACCGGACGCCTCCTCTGCAACTACAGAGGCCTACCTGGTGACCGGGATTGAAACATCACTTCCCGCTGCTACAGAAGAAGAGGCAGGCAGCCTGGAAGTCCTGCACAATGACCCAGACGAGAACTTTGCAGCACAGCCACCCACCGATCCAGAGGATTCCATCCCATCGTCTTCGCCAGCCGAGCAGCCCGACGTAGTCATCAAGGAGGTCGAGGAGGATGACGAGGAGACCTACAGTCCAGCTGAGGATCTCTACACCGGGTTCACCTGGGGAGACACAAGGAACCCTTCTGCCGGGCGATCAGCTCGGGTGCACTGGTCGGGTGCCGCCGCAACAGTATCTTCTCCGGTTCCGTTGAACCGGGCTCCACTCCAGACTGCCCACCAAGCTCGAGCGGTTCAACAACCAGCACGCCGTAGTGACTTTATCCACACGCCGCATCACTCCGACGAAGAGGTACGTCGTATCCGGAGAGACGAGTGGCACACTCGACTGCAAGCCAACATGCAGGCTCGTGCCGAGGCCCGCCGCCAATCTCCATTGCCTGAACAATTCCGTAAAACCGGGTGGGTAAGCACATTTAACTTGTCCACCGGGTGGGGATTCGTAAGGGAGGAGGGTGTGAGTACTGAAGTGTTTGTGGGGCGCCGTGATGTGGAATCGCAACTACCACGAGGCCATCCAAGCCGAGACTTGTATAGAGGGGACATTGTAACCTATGAGCGCCATATATGCCGTGATGGGTGGTTCGCCATACGAGTCCGGAACACTGCCATTCATAAGTGACTGTTGTTGTTTGAACTTTGCTATTGAAAGAGACTTCTTCCTGTTTGCACCGTAACACCGCGACTTGGCGGCTACAGCCTGAACTTTTATTCTAAGGACAGCCGACCGCCCGCCGGGTCCGCGCAATGTGTTAACCTGTTTATCTACCTCACTTTTATGCATATATGACCTGTCATTAATAAAAGTGTATTACCTGTTATAAAATATATAAAAACCTCTGTAATGTGAGTAGTGGGACGCTTGGGGACAAGCGTATTCAACCAAGGGGGAGTGTGGCGCCCCGCAACGAGTGCGTCACAAGAAGGTATTGCAGCCGCAATACCCTCTGACTCAGCAATGAAATAGTTAACTCGGAGATCCAACTCAACATGCAACACCTAGAACAGGGACCAATCATAGTCCCTGGGGGGTGGAGTGCAGAGTAGATCAGTACAGAAGAGGAGAGAGATAGGAGTGGAGAGGAGCGGGGGCTCCGCACCTCGTGCGGGCCCCTGGGCCGTCACCGGACGGGTGTCAGCACCTGAGGCCTTATCATCCGGGAATGGGCATTATTACACGGGTTCCCAAAAGACTCCCGTGCCCACAATTTACAGCCGGTCCACTGGTACCGAAGCTGGCAGCAGTTCACCTCTGTCACGCGAACCAGCCCCGTGGAGGAGCAGCTTTATAGGAGCACCCCACCACCAACCAGTCGTCTAACCAGCGGTGTACCTACTGAGGGATCCAAGGCTCCCCAAAGCATCCACAGCGTATACAGATGGATAGGGCATTGAAGCAGCCTCCCCGTACCCGACCTGGTATTCCTGGGCGACATTGGTTAGAACAAGACAGGTAGAATGGAGGAACACTTACGGATCTCTGAGGAACACTACCACTGCTGAGTCCACCCGGTCCGCTATCTGTAACCACTGCATACCGTGTATTGCCTTCATGGTTACAGTAAAGAACCGTTATAGAGACTTCCTGTGTCTGTGATTCCTTATGAACTGTCCGTCATTAACTAAGAGGTAACCGCAGCTGCCGCACAACATCTTGAGCAGCTCCATCCTCCGGGGATCACCGCTCAGCCTGTGGGGAGCGTAACATCTTGCTGCTGTCCATCACCCCGGAGGTTCCGCAGCGTCGGTAGCCCTTACCGAACTACTCATAGGTGGCGTCACGAAGAAAACAAATTAAAACCCCTTTAATCTGTTCCCGCAAGACGTCTTAACTTTTGATCTGCACTACACCGGGCCCCACTACCGGCAGGCGCGGTCCACCCGTGACAAGGAAGGAGAAGCATCGCCTGTATAAACCGGAGTCCGCCGGCCGCGGTGAGTCAATCGCTCACTGCGATTTTGCTGCCACCGGTTCCTGCAGAATCCCCCTGCCAACCGATCACTCCCTGTCCCCTGTTGCACTGGGGGCAGGCATCGGGGGACATGCGATGATTGGATGGCAAAGGGGATGCTGCAGAAGTTGGCACCAGCGCAATCGCAGGGTTCGGGGGAGCGATCACTGACATTTATGCCGGCGCCGTACTGAGGTGTCTAAGCTGCAGTACATGTACACCAAGCAGTGGCCAATCATATGCAAGCAGCTGCCTGCGTCTGATCCACCACTGCTTGTCATATATGTACTGCAGCTCAGACATCTCAGTACGGTGTCTGCAGAAATGCCCACGATCACTCCCTTGTATCCTGCAATTGCGCTGCCACCGGCTACTGCAGCATCCACCCGTGCCATCCAATTATCACCTGTCCCCCGATGCCTGCCGCCAGTGCAGCAGATGACAGGGGGTGATCGGATAGCATGGGGGGATGCTGCAGTAGCAGGCGGTGGCGCCGTGTTTGCAGTGAGGGGAGAGTGTTCGGTGGGCAGGGGGCGATCACAAGGGGGCAGCGGCAGGGGGCAATCACAGGGGGCGGCGGCAGGAGGCGGGCAGGGTGCGATGACAAGGGGGAAGTGCAGGGGGCGATCACAGGGATGTGGGCAGGGGGGGATCACAGAGGGGCGGCAGCAGGGCTGTTGCTCCTTGGGCACCTCCCTCTTCAGCCTTCGGTCCACATAGGATGAGGCTGAGGAGGGAGTGCTCAAAGCAGCAGCACGTCACAAAGCCCCTCCACTGATGTGATTGGAGGGATAGCGTCACATGCATGCTAGCTCCAGTCAGATCTGGGAGGGTGACACAGTAGTCATCCTGCTCCAGCCAATGTCCGAGGCTACTGCAGCCCTGGCCTTGGCTGGAAGTTTCATTGGTGAAATATACAATTGTGGTGATTGGCAGTTGAAAGTGAAACCTCCAATCACTGCAATCTGAGGCATGAAAAGGGCAAAGCCACCCCCCCACGGTCAACTAGAGGTCCCCTCCTACGTGAAGCTCAGGTGACTTTTCACTGATCCAGTCACCGGGATTGCACGACCACAAACCAGTCATAACATTGCCCAATGTCATAGGTCGGGAAGGCACAGAAACCCATTACGTTTGTGTAACGTCACGGGTCGGGTATGGGTTAATGTTGGCTTCATTGAAAAAAATGTGCTTTTCTTTCAAAAATAAGGAAATTTCTAAAGACCCCAAACTTTTGAATTTTGAATGGTAGTGTACAAGACCACTGATAATCTCCCTCCATCTGGGGCTCCATGCAGGATCTCACCCTGTGGGGTAAAATGATCTCAAGAACAGTGAGAAAAAATCCCAGAACCACACGGGGGATCCAGTGAATGACCTGCAAAGAGCTGGGACCAACATTACCCAGGTTACCATCAGTAACACACTACACCACCAGGGACTCGGATCCTGCAGTGCCAGACGTGTCCCCCGCTTAAGCCATTACATGTCCGGGCCCGTCTGAAGTTTTCAGTATGACAATGATCCCATGTACACTGCCAGGGCACTGAAGGAGTGGCTTCATAAGAAGCATTTCAAGGTCCTGGAGTGACCTAGCCAGTCTGCAGATCGCAAACCTATAGAAAACCTTTGGAGGGAGTTGAAAATCTGTGTTGTCCAGCGACATCCCCAAAACATCACTGCTCTAGAGGAGATCTGCATGGAGGAATGAGCCAAAATCCCAGCACCAGTGTGTGCCAACCTTGTGAAGACTTACACAAAACGTCTGACCTCTGTCATTGCCAACAAAGGATATAACAAAGTATTGAGATGAACTATTGCTATTGACCAAATACCTATCTTCCACCAAAATTTGAAAAAAAATCTTTCCAAATCAGACAATGTGATTTTCAGGATTTGTTTTCTCATTTTGTCTCTCACAGTTAAGGTCACCTATTGTGTCAATTACAGGCCGACCTCAGCTTTATCAGTGGGAGAACTTGCACAATATGTGGCTGACACAATACTTTTTTTCCCACCTCTATATAGCACCATTAATTTCACAGCACTTTACATACATCAGCAACACTGTCCCCATTGAGGCTCACAATGTAGGTTTCCCATCATGTCTTTTGGGTGTGAGAGGAGATTGGAGAATCTGGAGGAAACCCACGAGAACACGGGGAGGATATACAAACTCCTTGCAGATGTCGCAGATTTGGACCCAGGACCCCAGCGCTGCAAGACTGCAGTGCTAACCACTGAGCCACCATTCAGTGCTGACCACTGAGCCACCATTCAGTGCTGACCACTGAGCCACCGTATAGTGCTAACCACTGAGCCAACATACAGTGCTAACCACTGAGCCACCATTCAGTGCTGACCACTGAGCCACCGTATAGTGCTAACCACTGACCCACCGTATAGTGCTAACCCCTGAGCCACCATACAGTGCTAACCATTGAGCCACCATACAGTGCTGACCACTGAGCCACCGTATAGTACTAACCACTGAGCCACCATACAGTGCTAACCACTGAGCCACCATATAGTGCTAACCACTGAGCCACCATACAGTGCTAACCACTGAGCCACCATACAGTGCTGACCACTGAGCCACCTTATAGTACTGACCACTGAGCCACCGTATAGTACTAACCACTGAGCCACCATACAGTGCTAACCACTGAGCCACCATACAGTGCTAACCACTGAGCCACCATACAGTGCTAACCACTGAGCCACCATACAGTGCTAACCACTGAGCCACCATACAGTGCTGACCACTGAGCCACCATATACAGTGCTAACCACTGACCCACCGTATAGTGCTAACCACTGAGCCACCATACAGTGCTAACCTCTGAGCCACCATACAGTGCTGACCACTGAGCCACCATATACAGTGCTAACCACTGACCCACCGTATAGTGCTAACCACTGAGCCACCATACAGTGCTAACCACTGAGCCACCATACAGTGCTGACCACTGAGCCACCATACAGTGCTAACCACTGAGCCACCATACAGTGCTAACCACTGAGCCACCATATAGTTCTAACCACTGAGCCACCATACAGTGCTGACCACTGAGCCAGCATGCTGACCCTGATGACTTGTACGCTAGTGCCACCTATTGGAAGTAGCAATCCTAAAAGACAACATAGCGACCCTTTAAGGAGTCTTGCCAAATGTCTTAGTACAAAAGCCAAACCAGAATCTCAATTTGCAGACACGTGTTTCTGGGTAAAAATACATACGTGGCTCAAGACTCTGTGATCTATATGCAGGGACTCCATTCCAAGGATGATTCATTAAGACTTTTAGAAAAATACTAAGTTGTAAGCTGTTAGCATTAAAGAGGGCAATGGCGCACTAATTAGGAAAAGGTCAGACAATGGGTCACAGACTTGTGGTACTGGTGTCTATGGCGTAAACACAAGTCCCACCGGAAACATGGACAGATGATAAAAAAATGTCAAGTGGATTAACAATAGAAATCTGTTAGCAGTGAAATGAAAGGAACTTATATCTAAAAGTGTCGCGTTTGCTCGTTAATTAAGACTAATAAGATCTAAAGAGTGCGGAGGGCAGCTACAAATATGGTATTTTTTTTACAAATAGAAATATAATTGCAGAAGTTTCTGATGGATATAATGTGTGTCACAATCTTTATATTCTTTCTTCATATGTAGATATTTAAAGATCTTTATTCCAGGAAGGCTTTAGGCGATAATGTAATAAGCAGGGCAGGGACCTTTTAATTTTTTATTCTGCAAATATCTACTCACCTCTCTGTTCATCCTGAGCCATCCTGTTTCATGAACTAAATGTTCCACTGCAGATTCACTTGTGCAAAATCTGCTACATATTACAGTATCAGGATTGGGGACACAGACAGGAGAGGCCCCTGTGCAAGAACAATAGATCAACCCTTTGCAACCCAATAACTCATCATAATGCACAATTCCACCTGCTTTGGAGGCTGAAATGACATCTTGGGACCCTTTGCAGCTGCACAGGTTGCACAATGATTTGTCCGCCCCTGAGTACCTGTGTTGTGCATTAGATTTAACTAAAAAAACAAGTCAGAAATTGACCTGAATTGCGGATCTGAATTGTCAATTTATTGCCCCTTTCAGACGTCCGTGCAAAAAATGCACATATTACAGGGTCCGTTTTGTGAATGTGTACTATCCGTGTGCTATCCATGTAATATCTGAAGAGCACAGCATTTGTATACTTACTGTCTCCAGTGCTGCTGTCCCACTTGCTTCCAGATCTGCAATTGGAGTGAGTTCAGTGAATATTCATGAGCTTAATGAGTGGGGACCCAGAAGCAAGAGTGACCGGCAACATCGCTGGAGTCAGGTAAGTATATGTGGCCCCCCAGTGGTCCAGTTGCCACGGTGGTATTGCCTCTCTAACAGGGGGTGATGTCATGCTTGGAAGTAGGAGGAGGTCCCCACGCTGGGTAACGCCCACCATCCAACACCAGACCTGACTCCGGGCCAGAAGGGGGAGCTCTGCACCCGAGCTCAGGGGAGCTGCCCTGGTTCTAGCAAGGAGAAGGGGTTATTGTTAGAAAGTCAGTAAGTCTGAGGAAAGGGAAAGGAGAGGATGTGTAGAAGAGAGCTCTGGGGAGTGGAGCTGCGAGCGAGCTCACCCCAGAGAGAACGCCAGAGTCCTTGGGTGCACGGGTACTGTATGTCCCGACATCCGAATCTGGAGGGCAGGAGGCTACAAGTCTCCTGGCCGCACTTGAAGACCCAGTGACACCACATCGGATTGAGAGCCCGGAGCTGCCATCAGCAAGGCACTGTCAGTGAAAGGCTTGTGTTGTCTGCCATATGGGATAGGAACCAATACTCAGGAAGAGGGCCGCAGCATAGCTACAAGCAGCAGGCACCCAAAAGGGAAAGTGCAGCAGAAAGGCCCCAACTGGCGAGGTGGATTCCCAATTGCTTCCAGGCTGACTGGACCCCCTTTACAACCTGGTAACCAGTGTTCTGGACTGCACCACCATCTGCTAAGTAAAAGGTTAAGGAAACCACATCCTTTTGTGTCCTCTGATTATTTTCCGCGCCCTCTGTCCTGCACACCAATGACCGTTACCATCGATCCCATAGACTGTCACCCTGTCTCTGGGGCCCTGCTGCCCCATCTGCCTCAGAGACATAAACCAGCAGCGTTGGCCATCCCTGGCCTAATACCAAACCACAGGAGGAGTCCTGAAATAAACACTTAATTCCCCAGTAAATAACCCCTTCACTGCATGGCCAGGGCCATGGAGCTGGGTCACAGCCACTGTGACCTCCCCAAGACAGTTCACCGACCCACGCTACCGAGTACCCCCCCAGCCCTTACGGCCTTCGCATATAAAAATCAATTTATTTTAACTGACATGTTTGCTTCAGTATGTGTTATACAGATGTCACACAGACGACATTTTTGAAACAGACCCATTGACCCAAATGAGTTGGTGCCAGCCAAAGTCAGACTTGTCGCTGTGTGGAGCACACGGACATGTATCAGCTCTTCATGGAGACTCTGGCCATGTGGAAACATAGGCATGTAAAGAAGATCATTGATTGGTATACATGTGTCCATGTGTCCGGTATGTGACTACACACATGCTACACGTACCATAGACACAGATGTGTGAATGAGGTCAAAGCTGCTGATGTCAGTGTGTGTATTTGCGATGCACAGGTGAAAGATGCTGAAAATCTTGCACATTTTGATGTATTTTTTTATTATTATTTATAGTTTTGATTTTTTTAAAATTATTTATGTATTTATTTGTATTTATTATGGCATGTGAGAACATACCCCAAGGGAAGTCCCCCAGATAAAATGAATAGAGAGCAGTACGAAAAAAGTGTCTCAAGGATGTATTTGCTGTGGAGTAGGGAATGCTTTAAAAACATAAAACTACTTAGTTGTTGGCTTCAGTGGTCTTTTTCCATGTCTTGTACCACGGTATGACTACTGAGGCCAGAGATTTGCAGCAGGGGTCACATGCACTCATGGACTGACTGGGGAAGTATGGCTTGTGGGGGGCAATCATGCAGCAGAGGCCCATGAGTTGTGGCCACCAATTTTAACCGGCTTACCCTCCGATTGCTGCATAAGTAACAAGGCTTCTGTCATGCTTCCGGGGGAAGGCGCCCTAGAGTGGACCCACTGGGCCGTAGTACCGAACTCCCCTGGGTGAGCTGATCCTAGTTTATCCAACCCCTATACAGGGATTGTCAGGGGCATGCCCAGGGGGTCTAAATACCACAGCAGCTAGTACCAGGGGGGCGGCTCGTAAGGTTAGCCTATACTAAGGAATAGAGAAGTATTCCAGGTAACAGGGCACAAGGCTAGGAGACCAGGAATGATGCTACCGGGGAAGAGCACAGCAAGGGTTCCAGGGAACAGAGTACAAGGCTAGGAGACCAGGAATGGTGCTACTGGGAAGGAGCACAGCATGGGTTTCAGGACACAGAGCACAAGGAAGGCCTGACCAACAGTCAGCAAGGCAGAAGCAAACTGACTTAATAATCAGGCACCTCCCATCAGAGGAGGTGGCCTGATATACCATGGGAAGAGCAGCTATTGGTCAAGGGGAGTGTCAGGTTGGACTGTACTGGCCCCTAGAGTCACAGGGAAGGAGTGCACCTAGCGTGCCGCTGAGTAGGCTCATGAAAATGACCATAGTAATGTGCTCATGTGTGAACCCGGTGGTCAGCTGACAGGAAGGGAACGTGGCGACGGCTCTGAGACACAGCACGCCTGGATGCCGGACACCCGATCGGCAGAGGAGCAGGAGATACCGACCCGGGAGAGGTGAGCTGGGAAGCGGTGCCAGGGGGCCTAACGGCTTCAAAACATAAGGTCTGGTATTTTCATATTGGGACCGCACACATGTGTGTATACATTATCGAGCTGTTAGTAATATCATAATCATTCAGGAGGAAAAATTACTTTTATTTATTTTCTGTTAGCTGTAGGTGGTATAGAACAAATCCATGTGCGGCCCCCTTCACATATCTGTGTTTCTAGTCCATGTGTCATCCATTTTTTTCAATGATCTCACAAGTAGCCATTATAACCTATGGGGCTGATTTACATTTGTTTTTTCCAATAAAACATGTAACACAGACATCTGAGTGATCATCGTATTGTGAAGAGATTTGTGGCTGATTCTGAGCACAGATGTGTTTGTGCAGATAAAGGCAGAATGAGGAAGGTTTCTGCCAGGCAAGTTCATCGGATTAAGAGAGCAACTGCTAAAAAGGCCTTACAAACCAGCAAACAGATATTTGTAGCTGCTGGTGCCTCTGGAGTCCCTCGAACCTCAAGGTTAGGATCCTTCAAAGGCTTGCTGTGGTGCACAAACCTACTATTCGGCCACCCCTAAACAGTGCTCACAAGCAGAAACAGTTGCAGTGGGTCCAGATATACATGAAGACTAATTTTCAAACAGTTTTGTTTACTGATGAGTGCCGAGCAACCCTGGATGGTGCAGATGGATGAAATAGTGGATGGTTGGTGGATGGCCACCATGTCCCAACAAGGCTGGGACGTCAGCAAGGAGGTGGAGAAGTCATGTTTTGGGCCGGAATCATTGGAAAACAGCTGGTAGGTTCCTTTAAGGTTCCTGAAGGTGTGAAAAGGACTTCTGCAAAGTATATAGAGTTTCTGACTGAGAACTTTCTTCCATGGTACAAAAAGCAACAAAAATGTGCCTTCAGGAGCAAAATCATCCTCATGCATGACAATGCACCATCTCATGCTGCAAATACTACCTCTGTCATTGGCTGCTATGGGCATAAAAGGAGATAAACTCATGGTGTGGCCACCATCTTCCCCTGACCTCAACCCATAGAGAACCTTAGGAGTATAATTAAGCAAAAGACCTATGAGGGTGGGAGGCAGTTCACATCAAAACAGCAGCTCTGGGAGGCTATTCTGACATCATGCAAAGAAATACAAGCAGAAACTCTCCAGAAACTCACAATATCAATGGATGCAAGAATTGTGAAGGTGATATCAAAAAAGGGTTCCTATGTTACCATGTAACTTGGCCTGTTAGGATGTTTTGGAGTTAAATAGCTTTTTATTTCAGTGAAAGTGACCTCCTAATGCTGCTAATTCAACAAATGAGCATTTTCAGTTCGTTGAAACATATCAAATGTTTACAAACTCTACTGTGCCTAATAATTTGGAACAGGGCATTTAGAGTTTAATTTTGAAGATTATACTGTTATCATAGGGATAAAATTCGATGTATACGCTATCGGGTGATGACTTTTATTACACTGACTGTCATTTGCACCGATCATTTAGGAAAATCAGAGAAAAAGAACATTTGCATAATAATTTGAAACATGGTGGACATATCTATACAGGTCAGGCTCAAACTGGTACTAATAAGCAGCCCGGGTATACAAACAAACAATGGTTTGCATACTATATCACCCCTGTACAATACTCAGTGGGATACATTTTGATTTACTTGGTCATTTACCCAGAAAACGGATCTTAAAAAAATAGATTGACGCACTCATTGAAAATAAACAGTTCAGAGATGTGCACGCTCAACCTTAGCTCCGTTCACTCTTTGGATTGTTGATGGTCCCTTCTGGCAATTATCCTCTACTCTGTGGATAGGCAATAATATAAAAAAAAACTTGCCACAACCACTTTAAAGGGAATCTTTCAGCTCATTCCTTCCGCCCAAACTACAAGCAGGTATATTTTTGCTATTAAAAGATCCAGCTAGACACAATAGGTAAAGACGAAGCTAGTCCAGCGCTTCCCCAGGTGTGGTTTGGTCAATATGAATCCGTTCACAGATTCCTTTCAATAGACATGGCCACCGATTCATCAAAGGTGACTGACTGATGATCTTTCAATTTAAAGGGTTCTCCAGGGTGGAGGTACTCTGTGACTGCAGACTTGTGAGTCCTTGCAGAGTGCTATAATAATTCACTTATTCAGAGAACAGACATGTGACTGCAGGTATATGATTTTCATACTTCCCACCAGATTCTGATTAGATGTGTCCGGCCTCACACAATTCACTTGTTCTTATTGAGGCCATGGATGTACAGTCGACATGGGAGCACATGTATATAAATCACATATTTGCAACCATGCACCTGACGCCATCACCAGAGAATCCTGACAGCACGTACACTGTGAGGATTTGCAAGTCTGCAGTCACACAGAGAGACTGCAGATTTGTAACCCAAGGTTGGACAACTCCTTTGATCTCTGTATGCTGCCATCCAGATCCATAAAGTTCTCAGTCATTATAAGACAATCTGCCAAATGTCTCTCATGAATATACATTATAACACCTATCCCATCAAAGTTCACAGCTGCCCTGAGTATACAGAGTTGAATTGATAGCCATGCCCTTTAAAGTATAAAGTGCAACACACCTAACAGTATAATATTACTTCTGGCCCAGCACCCAGTGTAACACCCCTCCTCATTATACAAGGTATAAAGTGTAGCAGATCCTGCAACCCTCAGCACCATAGGGTACCATTAATCTGCAGTCACCAAGATGACATCCCCTGCAGACCCCTGGGGATTACATCCTCTGCAACCCCCGGGTGGTAATATCCCCTGCAGCGCTCCATGGTTAACATCCCCTACAGCCTTCCCAGGGGTAACATCTTCTGAAGACCCGCTGGGGTAACATCCCCTGCAGCCTCCAGGGGTAACATCCCTTGTAGCCCCCAGGGGTAACATCCCGTGCTGCCCTCAGGGGTAATAGGCCCTGAAGCCCTCCCAGGGGTAACTTGCCCTGCAGTCCCCTAGGGTTAAATTCCCTGGTGGCTTCCCAGGGTAACATCCCCTGCAGCCCACCAGTGGTAACATCGTATGTAGCCTCCCTGTGGTAATGAGGTACCCCTGTGTCTGATTGCCACAGAATGGCACTATATGTAACTACAATGGTACTACAATGCTTTATAATGCTAGTCTGATGGGAGTGATGATTTTTCTGTTGGAAAGTGAGCCATTCACACATGATTCCTAGCCCCTTAGGAGATTGTGCACTGGATGCATGGTTTTGGCATGTGACACACTATGGAGAGGTTAGTGAGGGTTTAGTTTTAGCTTATAGCAGTGTGGTGAAGATGATGGAGACTGTCCGTGCAGGCAGACCTGTGTGAACCTCTCTGTGGGGAAGAGCTGCAAAAGGATTCATGGTATCTGCTCCTATGACTCCCTGACTTCCAAGGCCTGGTGACAGAATCTGAGAAGACTGTGTAGCTCCCTCACCCCCGGCAGTATGTGTAGTTCCCAGAGGTTCAGTAAGCCATAGGGTCTGGGACCTGCTCCAGGCACGAATGCCCCCACGTCTCAAGTTGCCTGCCCGGCTGGAGGAAACACATAGGAACCCTAAGTAAGGTGGTATTGATAGTTCCAGGCTCCTAGAAACCTTGAGGTTAGAGAGTAGCAGTGGTAGATGTGGCACCCTGGTTGGGGCACCACAGGAACTCTTAGGACACAAATGGAAAAGTACACAGCAAGCAGACCCCACTAACCTACAATACCTTTCACCCCAGGCCTGTAGGGGGAGCTCCACTGGCCGCCTTAAGCTAGTTCCATATATAAATACGGGTCCTGGAGGGAGAAACTGCGGAGTGTGCAGTCACTTTAGAACTGTAAACAGCTAGGAGAGCTGACCTGGTACTGGTGCCACCCTAGGCCCATACCAGCACACCCGGGAAGTGGTAGACCCTCGGAACAGGGGTCATAGGAGCAGGAGGCAAACACCTTATAGGGGCAGAGGAGTCATTTGACTCACCCTAACAAGCCGGTCACTGGGTCCGAGCTGCAGGAGCCATAGCGCCGGCTGCAGAGAAACCAGCACCTCAACAAGAGAGCTTAGCTCCCTGGACACCTGAAGCACTGCCAGATGAGAGCCCGGAGTCGAGAACTCGACAATATTCCTTTATAGTGCCCTCAGTGCAGCAAACTTGGGTGTAACAAGTCACACCAGAAAGTGCAACTACGGTTTGTTAGGATTTCATATCTGCTAGACCCCACTAGAAGCTACGTACACCAGGAAGCCTATACCACTGCTTGCTGTGAAACCTCCAGAAGTGTCTACTCCATCCCCCGGTCGAGTGTACCTGTTAACACCAGTAAAAGGTACTGAAAAGACTTTGTGTCTGTACATTCTTCCCGGATTAATGTTAAAATCAACTGAGCTGCCGTATTCCACTCAGTGCAGCTCCTGGCCCCGGGGACTACTGCTCATCCTGTGGGGAGCATCCCATCTAGCTGCCACACATCCCCCGGAGGCCCAAGCAGCGCCGATGCCGTCACCGGACACCCACAGGTGGCGTGACGAGACAAATAAGACTTTATCCCAATCCCCTAGCTTTTCCATTTGACCACCGGGACCCACAGCCTCAGGCACGGAACCGTGACAAGTGAAGCAACGTCTGAGACCTGAGAACCCGGCAACGGTGAGTCATAGACAAGACTATAATTCCAGCAGAAAAACAAGCTCCCATCAGACAAGTCGGACTAAAAGCCTGGGAAGGAAGTACTGTGTTCTGCAGATCTTTTCAGATTGTTCAGTAAACAGTAAGGGTATGTGCCCACAGGATGTTTTTGCTGCGTTTTTGCTGCGGTTTCTGCATGCGGTTGGTTTTATGGTAATGTATTCTAATTTGTTCCTGCGGTTTTGATTCCCAGCAACACCAATGTGTTTCACAGAAACGCTGTGCCCACACATTGGTTTTGAAAGTGTCAAGAACTCTCAAACCCCTGCGGTTTTGGTGCGGATGGGAGAGAACTGACATTTTTCCTCCGGTTTTGCTGCAGTCAATGGCAAAAACGCAGGAAAAACGCAGCATCAAAAACACAGTAAAAACGCAATATAAACGCAGGACCTGAACGCAGCAAATCTCCTAGCAAGGACTCTAGGATCCTTGAAAGCAGTTCAAATTTTGCTGTGTTCAGGACTGCTTAAAAAACATCCTGTGAGCACATACTCTAAAGAGACCCTCCTGCCTCCTGCTGTCTCAATCCTTCTGTATTACACAGACTATTACCTCCCAGGGAGCCAGCCCTGGTTGGGAAGGGTTAACCATCTGCACTGCTGCCACTATCTATCTCCCAGGGACACCTGAAATGCCAGCCACCTCCTGGATGAACGTCCCAACTGGCCTCATAAACTTGATACTTTTTTTTACTCTGCACCCCTTATACAGTAAACCCCAATTTTCATGTGAGCCAGGATCACAGCTGCTGAGATGAATGCCACCTTAACCCAGCAATCAGAGTACTACCCTGCTAAGTAGTCTTGTATTCCAGCTCTTAGCGTTCCACAGTAACATCCCCTACAGCCCCCCAGGGGTACCAAATGTGGCACCCCTGCGGCCTGGTCGACACAAAGGGGTACTGCACTCATCCCACGGATGTGGTATTCCTGTTCTCAGTAAACAGGATGGTAAGTCCAGATGCAAAGTCCCACAAAAGCACCCACCACACCCAGTCCCGGGACGGCGGGTAGACCCGATAGGGGGAGGGCCCATGTAGTCAGTGGGGCGGCGGGGAGAGAGTGGAGGGTGGGATCCCGGAACTGGAGACTGCAGAGAGGCAGAGGGAGCCCTAGGGGCACAGGCAGTGAGCGATTCACCCGTACGCGTGAAGCGGAAGGGCAGTTTGAGAACCAGGGAACTGGCCCTGAAGGTGGCGAGCAAACTATACGCTCCAACCATGGAACTGAAGGCCACGAGTTCTAGAGGCGCTGTGGCCAATTCCCGACACATCCGCTGAGAAGGTAGCCATACTAGGGTCAGGGGACACGGCCGGTCTTCTGACAGAACCTGTGGCTGCTGGATCGGGCACTGTGTGCGGAGGCACGAGCATAAGAAAAAGGCGGATAGGCAGCGCTGAGAGGAAGCAACCTGAGAAGGAAAGAATATAAAGGGGTGTCTTGGAAGAGCTATCCCTGTGACTGAGAACTATCCGGACTGAGATTGAGCAAGAAAAGTGCTCTGTGTGCCAACAAAGTAACAGTTAAGTAAACAGGGTATAGAACTCAGAACTGTGTGTAAGACTATTCATTTCCCGCCTGTGGAGCTGTAGACTCATAAGACCTGCCTGCGAGACACTGCAACTACCCTATTTCTGTCAGAACAACCCTGCTAGCCCTCCACCAAACATCACTCCAGTAGCCCTGGGGAACAGCTCCACCCGTGGGGAGTGACTGAACCAAAGCTGTACTCCCATCATCCCCCGAGGTCCCGCACCGCAGCATCGGCCACTAATAGCCAAAAACCACGGCTGGCGTCATGACAATCATCCCTAAACCTGTATTCCTCAAATCTTTTTTTGACACTGCCAGGGCCACGGTGCCGGGTCTCAACTCTCCCCCCCACCCCCCCCCACGGCAGAACCATTAGCCCGATTTCGAGTACCCCACGGCCCTGGGGAGGGCGTGTCACATACCTGACTCACCGCGGCCGGCTGACTCCGGTTTAGACAGGCGATTCTTCTTCCCTCCTTGTCACGGGTGGACCGCGCCTGCCGGTAGTGGGGCCCGGTGTAGTGCAGATCAAAAGTGAAGACGTCTTGGTGGAACAGATTAAAAGGGGTTTAATTTGTTTTATTCGTGACGCCACCTATGAGTAGATTCGGTAAGGGCTACCGACGCTGCGGAACCCCCGGGGGATGGACAGCAGCAAGATGTTACGCTCCCCACAGGCTGAGCGGTGATCCCCGGGGCTGGAGCTGCTCAAGATGTTGTGTGCGGCAGCTGCGGTTACCTTGTTGTGCGGACGAACAGTTCATAAGGAAGCACGGACACAGGTAGTCTCTGCAATGGGTCTTTACTGTAACCAGTAGGCAGTACATGGCATACAGTGGTTGAGTAGTAGACCAGGTGGACTCAGCAGTGATAGTGTTCCTCAGAGATCCGCAGTGTTCCTCCATTCTACCTACTTAGTTTGTCGCCAGCGTCGCCCAGGAATACCAGGTCGGGTACGGGGAGGCTGCTTCAATGCCCTATCCATGATTTACGTTCTGGATGCTTTGGGGAGCCTTGGATCCCTCAGTGGGTACACCGCTGGTTAGACGACTGGAGACTGGCTGGTGGTGGGGTGCTCCTGTAAAGCTGATCCTCCACTCTTCTGGTTCGCGTGGCAGAGGTGAACTGCTGCCAGCTTCGGTACCAGTGAACCGGCTGTGAGTTGTGAGCACGGGAGTCTTTTGGGAACCCGTGTGAATATGCCCAATCCCGGTGGTTAAGGCCTCAGGTGCTGACACCCGACCGGTGACGGCCCAGGGGCCCGCACGGGGTGCGGAGCCCCCGCTCCTCTCCAAGTTCTAGTCTGCTCTTGTCAGGTTCTAGATTCTCCTTCGTTCTCTCTAGATTATTGTGTGTTCTACTACACTACCCTAACACTCCACCCACCAGGACCTATGATTGGTCCCCTGTTCTAGGTGTTGCATGTTGGGTTGGATCTCCAAGTTAACTATTTCATTGCTGAGTCAGAGGATATTGCGGCTGCATTTGTGGCTGCAATACCCTCCTGTGACGCACTCGTTGCGGGGCGCCACATACCCATGGCCCCGCTCAGTCACAGACACAGCACACAATTTGATCTGTCAGATGCTGTTTGCTTTTACTATCACGTCCTCAGCTAAGAGCTGCCAGCAGGAGAGAAGTTCGGAGAGCAGCATCAGGATGAGGAAGCACTGAGCACTGCATGGTCCTGCACTGGAGGTACAGGCAGCTGGGAATCCCAGGAGCTCTGCGTGATGTGAGTTGAGCAGGCATGGCCACGCACAGTGTACTACGCTTTTTCTTCCGCTAGATTGTCTTATGGCCTGGCAGCTTTGTTAAAGTTACAGTAAAGTGATATTGAGCAGTAGAGTAGGTTTCAGGGTCGCCCTCAACAACTGTTGGAGGAGCACATGCCCCCCAGTCCAGCCCTCCCCTGCATACACTGTAGAGGAACATTGGAGTGGTGATACTGAAGCAGCAGGTGCTTTCACAGGTAAGCACTGCATGTTTTGTTATTTTAATCTTTAAAAAGAAAAAATCATGCTCCCTTTAAATAATTTCCATTTTTGCGCAAATTCTAAATCTAGATAAATGGCTTTCTGAATGTCCCTAAGCCGCTAAGGTTAAGTGCGGGGGATGTTGACACTGTCCTGTTAGCATTAATCAATGTGTGACATCTTCAATAAAACACATACAGGGCCGGCCAAGCTGTTGCTCCGGCCAAGTTATGCCCCCCAAGAGTGCTTGGCCCTTAGCCCATCCGAGCCGAATCCTTGCAAGTTCTCCCCTTTCCCATTCTTGGAGCCTGAGCAGGTAATTTAATCACATTAATGAAGCTAACAGCATCGTCTGCGCAATGTTTTTGTTTTTACGTTCTCATGTTTTGTGTATCCGTTGGCATAAAGTGTACAAATTAACCGGGGTGGTGATGGGAAGCGCAGATAAGTTACGCATCTAAAATAAATACGCCGACAGAGACACTTCTGTGCTGCTATAAAAAGAGTGCATATGCTTCCCGCAGGTTTTCTTAGGGCAAAAAGACAGAGTTTAGTAAACTCGGAGGCTGCCGGTTTTGCCCATATGGAAAGGCGGTCTCTCTCTGATGATTCTGCAGACAGAAATTGCCCATCTGCAGTGTTTGCAGGTGTTTTGAATAATTATATTATTAGCTCTGTCTGTTCAACTTTGCTTTTTTATTGTGGTTTTAGTACCGCAGTAAATAAAAAAAAATATATAAGCCGCCATCTGGATTTCTCATTTCTTTATTTATTTTTTTTACAAGCAGCCTTTGTCAAGACGGGAAGAGAACTGTAAAATCATGTGGAGGAGAAGCTAGGGTGCCGAGGTGCCAGCCGACAGCGCAGGGAGGTGGGTGAGCAATGGCAGGGGGGCTTCTTATGCCAGGTAACCAAACCCATCCCTCATACTGGCAGTGTATCCATTTTATGTGTAATTATAGAATGCTTAACAGGTATCAGTAGAGCGATATAATCCTTCGCGAGTGGGTATTGGATGACGCCCAATTCTCTTTCTTTTGGATAGCTCAAATAGAAAATAAATCATATTTCTAGATATGTGTAATGAGGGTGTCTACTGTTTCTCATACGTAGGCTATGTTCGCACTGGACGTTTCTGATCCGTTTTTGGTGCTGCAAAGTGAATGTGATTTTCCATTTGCTGCGCTGACGCTGCATTGTTTACTGCTCCGTTAGTGGCGCAGAAAACAGATCCAGAAAATAATGAGCGTGTCAATTAGTGTGGTATTCTTCTGGTGCACTTTCTGCACCACTACCATCCAATTACATACCCTCCCCACGATCCCCAATGAGCCCCAGTGATGTCTTCATCCCAAGTAGCGGCATGTTCTGTGTGTGAGTTGATCAGTGCTTCTAGGACCTGCCCATGTGACTCACCATTGCAAGGTCCTGGAAGCACCGAAAAAGCCATACACGGGTCCTGCCGCTATCCGGGATGAAGACATCACTGGGGCTCATCGTGGGTTTACTGGGGAGGGTAAGAAAGTGTGTATGTGTCTCTGTCTGTGTCCGCCGAAAACAGAGCAAAAAAGCAGCACAATCAGATAATGCCTTTGTCGTGCTTTCTTGCAAAAGGAGGATCCATTTTTGGTGCAGAAACTGCACAAAAAATGGTTCAATAGAAAATGGAGCACAAACTCTAAACATAGCTTTAGGGTATGTGCATGAGACGCCCGTTGGAACCGTGGGGTACTTGGAACTGGGCCCTCTCAACGTCGTCTGGGCTGATTGGGATGGTCATGGTGATGTAACCCGACTCCGTGATCCCGGGTGGTCAAATAGAAGGGGAAAGTTTGTAAATTAAAGTTTTGTTGAAAGAATAAATCGTGACACCACCCGTAGTGTGTGGCGAGATGAGCCACCGCTGCAATTGGGGTCGCTGGGGTGATGGTAGATGCAGTTACAGTAGATGTAAGCCCCCTAAGGGTAGGGCTTAACCCCATGGCAGCCAAAGGTGTAGTGTAGTGCAAGAGTGTAAAGTTCCCGGGACCTTCCGGCAGAATCCACAGTCTCTGCATGGTTGCGGCTTCTCTTCTTTCCTGTGGATATGTGGAGCCCCAAGGGACGTGGGGTACTCGGTACCGGACCGATCTGCTGCTGGGGATGTCACTGGTGGCCTGGTCCGGACCGTGTCCCTGGCTCAGCACAATAAAAGGGGAATATTTACAAGGGATATTGTCACGGGTGACGCCACCCACTTGGTGCGGCCAATAATGGGGGCCGCCGCTGCTGCAGAACCTCCGGGGGTGATGTAATGGCAGCGGGGATGGTATAGTTCCAGTGGGGAGAACTGTATTCCCCGGGGCAGTAAGGAGTTAAAGTCTATGGTGTGTGTGAGCACACTTACTTGGCAGGCTGCAGGGATCTCTCCTCAGCGTTGGTGCTGACAGGCTGTGGCTCTGCAGGTTGTAGTCTTTCTGGTGCAAGCCTGTATGGGAGAAAGGGTCTGCAGATAGAAGCAGGCAGGAGGCAATGCAGGGTTTCCAAAGCTTTACTTAAGGTCTTTCAAGCAGGTTACAGGTCATCTGCAGTTCTTTACACAGCTATTAACATTCAGTTGCATTCTCCCTTTCCGGGTTCCCTTCTCTCCTGCAGCCAGGCTCCTCTCTCCTTGTGACCCCTCACACAGTCTTTAAGTGTGCCTTTCCGGGCTATTACTCTCTCTCTCCGTCTTACACGGGTGTATGCGGACGCTGAACAGTATAGCGGTGACTCGGGCTTCTGTGAGTCCTAGTGTGTCACTGAGCTGCCTGTTCTTTGGGTTAGGAACTCCAGCTTGAAACTAAAGCTCCCCGTCAGTGAATCTGGGGATACCGGGTGAATCGTCGGTCCCCTTCAGAGCTGACACTCTGCTCTAGCCCAGCCTGCAACAGTCCTCTTGCATGAGGCTCTGCCAGGCTCCTTCCTCTGTTTCCTTCGGTATCTAGGAGGGCTTCTCCACCTGCCGTCAGTAGCTTCGGCTGCTGTCTAGGGCACGGGTTGCACCGTCCCTTCTCTGTCTGTCACACTCCTGGTGGTTTCAGCATCTCGGATGGGCTTTCCCCCCCATCTGGCTCGCATTGGCTCAGTACGGGTCTGCGCTCCTCAGCTTAGGCTCTTCCAGGACGTGTGTAGCCTTTCAACCTTTACATCTCAGCTACTTCAGCCTACTCTTAGGTCTTTGCTGCTCAGCCCCATGGCTTACTAACTTCCTTCACTCCTCCCCCTCTCTATATACTGTCAGTCACCTGACCTTCTGGTGTGCCCAACCCACTCCTCATCCACCACTCCTCCGGTCTCATATAGTGTCTGACCTCAGAGCTGGATGTAACCCCTTCTTCTATGCGTGGGGATGTGGGCTGTGAGGGTGTAGTGTTTACTATGGTCCTAACTGCCTGGCTGCAGTCCCCTTCTGTGGCCACCTGTATGCAGGGGCGCCACAGATAAACAACTGAGTCCACACCGTACTGGGCTTTACCAGGCTTTTACTCTTACTTCTCACTTAACAGTTAACAACAGCTTCACAGTTCTTTCACAGAAGTTACAACAGACCTGGGCTCACACAGCAGTTCGGTACACTTCTTTACAGGCTTAGGTTCTCACTACAACTGGGATGGCTCATCTGCGTCACTCCCCCCTCAGTGTACCTTTTGGGCCCTTTCGTTCTCCTCTCCGCATTAGGTTACAGTCCGGCCGTCATGGGCTCTTTAGTGATTTGTCCCACTCCTTGGGTCAGTAGCCCTAGTACAATGGCTTTCTTCTTCACCACACCGGTTGTTAGGTTCCAGGACAGTTAGTTTCCGTACCCCGCTGGGGTTTCGTGGTTGGGGCTTAAAGCTACCTGGCCACTTTTACAGAGCCGGCTCTCCAGTTCTTTGGCCCAGTCACCAGTGTCCCAGATTAGTCGGGCACACCTGGCTCCTTCTGTCCTTACTCAGTTTCAGCCTGGGTTCCCAGGCGGCCATCAGTGGTGCAGGCCGGCGGGCCCCTCTATTCTCAGACCGGTCTCAGTCACTGATTAGCTGATGGGTGTTTCTGCTTGGGGATGCTTCCCACTTCACCACCCTCCAGGGAACCTTGAAAAAAAAAACACCTTCCACCACTTAGTGTTCCTGGGTTCTACTCCAGTTCCTCCCTTCATGGGTGCTATACTACGTTCTACCCACCAATTAGCTCCTACCAACATCCCTTGCCTGACATGAAGTGACTTAGGCTCAGGATCGGAGTGTGTGTGGGTGTTGGTGCGAGGTGACCAATTTATCAAATTCAGCTGCAGTTCTCCTCTGTTGCCACCCTGTCGCAGGGGCACCACATTCACATGATCATGAAGCACTGCGTCTTGGAGCAGTGTCTCCTTTACTGCAGGAAGCCAGCAATTAACGCAGGTGAACGCAGCTGCCCTGTGCCCACAGTCAGCGTTTGGGGCACGGCAGCTTTTCCATCCATTCACCCGCCGAGGTCGCTTCTGACTTCACAGAGCTAAATTGGCATGGTGCGGACAAGCGGCTGCACGGAAAGTCACCCAGAATGTCGGTAAACGCTGTGGAGTAAAGAAACACAGCGGACATGGAATTCCTGTAAATCCCATCCATTGTCCTTGTACTGTACAATGTAGTGTTAGGGAAGCAACGCAAACACGCTGCATCCATTACACTGCAAACATTGATCGTGTGCAGGTTGTGTGTGTATGACTTTTCCTCAATCTCATGCAGCGGTCATAGAGCCAGGGGTGCTCGACATTCCAGGGGTTAGCAGTACAGGGAATGACACGATGGCGGTCCCCAGAGTTCGTGGCCGCGACTGGACACTGTTAAGGGGTATTTACAGGGGATAAGAGTTTGTCGTGATGCCAATTGAAGTTCTGGCCTGTAGGTGGCCAGGGGCTGCTGTGGGATCTTCCAAGGGTATGGTGAAGCAGCCAGGTGTTGAGCCTTGTCCAGTTAAGGCTGAAGTCCCTTGGTAAGTGTAGAGGTATAAAAGGATGGATGGTGCAGGGAAGCAAGGCAATGAGGGTCAGGATGGCTGAAGCTGTGGCCCCACATGTGGGTGCTTAGAGGCGCAGGAAAGACCAGACGACGCACAGGGTTCTTGTGGTTCTTACCATTTACTTATTGATGAAGCAGATTACAACCCAGCCGGGGTACAGAGTCCAACAACATTACAGCCGGGCCAGCCCAAAAGACATTCCGGGTCCATTCTGCCTAGACACAGCTTATTGGCCTTCCTTCTGACATTTGGTAACCCCATCCTTTCCTAGGTATCTGTTGTTGCAAGTCCCAGCAGTGAAGTGACTACGAGTTCTGCAAGCGACAGTCTTGCTAGGCCTCTTAACCCTATTTAGTTCCTTGAGCCTGGGGAGGGTCCACTAAGGTAACCACTGTACGTGAAGCCCAGTGACCTCCAGTTTCACAGCTGGTCCTGAAGGTATCCAGACCGAATTGGGGCTGGTACACCTGCTGCAGCTAGCTCCTCTGCTCGGCCTGGTCTGCCGGCAGCAGATTCATGTCTTCGGGCATGGGACTAGCAGCTAACTCCACATGTAGTGCTAGCTTCCCCAGCTGCCCTACCGGGTCTCTCTCTCACACTAGAGTGGACTCCTCTCTCTGCCACCCACCCCTAACCTAACGCCTCCCTCCAGCCAGTAGATGGAGAATGCTCTGAATTTGAGTTTCTTCCGCTAAACATCTCCCTGGCCTGGAGTTTGGATTATGTTGGATATAAATGGGGGTCTGGGCAGAACTTTCCCCTATTACCTTTGTGCATGGCACCATACATGTAAAACGCATGCAATACCAGCCTGATCGCAGGGCTGCCACATTCATAGGTTTTGATGGAAATGAAAAACACTTTTTTTTTTAGCATACCCTTTGCTTAAAACCAAGGAACAAACATGCTAAAAACCGCACCAAAAACTCCCTATGTGAACATAGCCTTAATGTCCGAAAGAAATGGAGCGATTTTTCTTCCTGAGTCATGTTCTGTTTTTTTCCTCTTCCGTCTTTTTTTTTGTACATGCTTCCAAGCTTATAAAAAACTCTTAGAAAATCATAGATGTAAAACAGAAGAAAATCATAAGCCTTTCAATTTGAATTCATGTTTCATGGATATACTCATAGACTTAAATGGCTGAGTCTGATCTGTAAATCTGATACACTCCTGAGTCTCCTGGAGTCCACTCTCGCATCCGTGGTTTTAACTAATGTGTGAATACATCCATTCTACGCTATCCAAGTGGTGGCTGAGAAAAAATCAGACAGCATTTGGACATGTCACATGGATGTGTGACTGTAGCCTCTGTCTATACATTAACTCATTTTGCAGTTTTGTACTGATTTTGAGGTACTATATACTAAAATTGCAAAATGATTATTTTAAACAAAAAAAATAACTATTGCAAGATACATAGTAATGATGCACAATATATGTATGGACAATGTACCTATGCTCCCTGGACCAGATAGAAAACAGGACACCCTATCGGTCACTTTAATCCTGTCCCCTATCTGGCAGGAGAGGTCGGCACCCTAAAAAGTGATAATGGTGCCCCACTTCTCATAGACTCTCCCTACTATGACCCTGTTACACCCTTACCAGATACAGCAAGAGAAATAAGTGCAGTAAGTGCCTAAATGGAAAAAATGTGCAAATAAGGTGCTATATAATTACAAAGGGTCAATGATGGGTAAAATACAGGTTTATAAAAGGTACTCATCATTTTTATGCCTCAACGTGTTTCACCAAATGGATGCTCAGGAGGCCAACTCATCTTTTGGATAGGAGGATTATAGATGAATCCCCTATTTATGATATTGATAGCTGGACCATATATGACGGCACTTTTTACCATATACCTTTTGTACCTCCACTATTTCCTCATATACTCTAAGCTTGCGAGCGGGGACCTCACTCCTCATGGCTTCTGATTTTTATGTTTTGTCTCAAATTGTCTGTATATGTCCCCTCTGAATTGTAAAGGGCTGCTTAATTCGTTGGCGCTAAATAAAATTATTATTATTATTCGATACATGATGAAGCTATCAGCCCATCTTCTGCATCATGTATCTACTATCCTACTATCCAAAAGATGAATTGGCCTCTTCAGGATACGTCTACTGTGGAGGTTAGATGTACAAAACAGAATGTGCACTTGGGTGTTGATAAAGACCCAACTGTAGGGTGGAAACGTGGCATTATGGTGGAATAAAGGTATACTTTTTGACCTTTTCACCACAATTGGACACTTTCAGTAATTTTATTGTTTTTGAATCCCTTTAAAGCTGTCATGGGATACTATCTACTTAGTCAGTGTATCTAAGCCTATGATGTATGAGGCAGTCTGCTGAGCTTCAGTAGCTAAGCCAGTGAGACTCTCAAAACGCCATACCGCTCTACACCCCCAATCTTCTAATCACAGACTGCACCAACTGCAATTTAATCTGGCTTTTAAGACTAATTATGCACAGTGGTAACGTGATTGTAGTGCACAAAACATCTCCCACTGCATATAATATCATTTGTGTTATTTCACCGTTTTGTATATTACAATAAGAGTTTTATATGGATATTGTTCTCGATGGAATATGTGGCAGCATAAACAATTAGTCAGAGAAAAGAATATAGAAAAATAAACTTGGTGACACTTTTATTCAGATATGGCCTATTTAAATCTGGGGCCTAAAATTAGCATTTCTATTCCTTTAATGAGTAATAATGTGTCTCTTCCATATTATATTCATAAATAATACTTAATTATCCCAATATGGCACCATTCAAGCACCGTACGCCTTGCTGAAAGTTATACTGTCATTTTCACACAAGTTTAAGCAAAAGTTACAATTACCTCTTGTCATGTTCCATCACAATGCCTTCTACCTCATAATTCAGGAGTATTAATCAAGGATTATTCTTTTGTCAGGTGTCACACAATCACCGGGGTTTTTCTGTGTTTCTTAGGAACTAAACTCTGAAGAATAATTATAGACGTTTTTCAAGTCTCGCCTTAACTAATCATTTAAAGAGTCGTGTTTTCCTAAATTGTAATTTCACACATCCTGAAATTTCTCTTGAGATTTGCTACACCTATAAATCTGTTATTGCTGATAAATAAGTATTAGATGGCAATCTATGGTCTCCAAACTGTGGCCCTTCAGTTACCCCATGCTGGGAACTGTTGTGTGGCGCCCCACCTGGTAAGCCGCCACCACAGGTACTGCATTCCTGCAGTTAGTGCCCCTGTTCTCCAGGTTCAGGGATGGTGTGGCTGAGCCCAAAAGAAATGCAAACAGCACCCAAGCACGTAGGCCCTGGGACAATGGGAGGACCCTAAGGGAGGGCCTAAGTCACAAAAAGGGGAACAGGAAAGTGTTAGACAGGAGAGGAGAGTAGGAGTAGTATGTGATGGAGGAAGCAGCAACAGGAGGGTACAGAGTCGGTGTGGTGCCGGCTCTCGGGGCTTGGAGCACGAACGCGCTCGCCCCGGGAGGGAGAGACCAGAAGGGTAGAAGGAGAGAAGAGCCCTAGGGGTGCGGAAGAGACATTGATTCCCCATACCCCCGAATCTAAGGAGACGGAGGGGCTGGTGGACGACACAGGGACCTGGCCCTGAACACAGTGTGGATGCTGCACGCCTGAACCATTAAACCAGAGGCTTCAGACTTCTAACGGGAGCTGTGGGCAAACACCCAACATACCTTGGGGAAGGTAGCCGAACTAGGGAGCAGTGCCCGGGAGAGGAACCTAAAGGCGCCCCGAACACAACAGCACCTGTGGCCATCAGTACTTGAGCTCTGTGCTGCGGAGAGCGTTGAGAGCCTGAGGGGCAGAGCAACGGCTTGCTCGCCTCAGAAGAGACCTACTCTTTTTAGTACTGAGAGAGAGGACATAGACCCACCAGAGGCAGAACATCCAGTAAGAGAAAAGGAGGGCACCAACCGAGGCTAGGTAACACACACCTGGACCATGTTGAAGCACCAAGTAAAAGTAACAGAACTGCAGCTGTGGTGTGCGTGTGACTTTCTTGAGTGGCGACCACCAGCCACAGAGGCTGCATGAAACACCGGGGTACCGACGTTCTACTGAAGATCTGCCAAGGTACAGACTGACTCCTCCATTCCGCTGCCCTGGGGACCGCACTCTGCCTGCGGGGAGCGAAACCATCCAAGCTGCCAGTCACTGTCGCTAGAGGTTCTGGAGCAGTGGCGGATGACCTGGCTTCACACCGCATGTGGCATCACGAATACCCCCTTATCCCCTCAGATTTTCCCTGTCATCATTCCCCGTTTATTTTAAATGACACCACCAGCATCATGGGATCGGGTCTCGGCTCCCGTCTGTCCCCGTGAAAAGAACCGAGAAGTGAAGAAGAGAGAACAGCTAGTAACTGCCCTGTTCCCGAGTCTTCCGCAGCCCTGGAAAGGGCATGTCAGTTGTTTTTAATTGTCTGAAAAATCCATAAGTTGGAAATCCTGATTTTGGAGGATAATTTTCTGCTAATGTCCAGTTTTACAAAAACTACTAGAAAATAAGCAGCATCAGAAAAACTTACCATCCATGCCAAAGACAGAAAACCAAAAGCACTTACAGGACGCAGTCAGAGCCCAATTGTGGAGCAAGCCCAGCTGCTGGCTGATGAGTCGCCTCTACCAGCAAAATGTGGGAGGCGACCTGCCATGCATACACTAGGCCTGCATAGAGCACCATTCACACTGATACATATGATGCAGAGTGTCTGAAAGCTACCCAACCGCTCCGCTGCCTGAGCATTGGGCCGCACAGTACGATGCTTCTGCACCACTGGATGAACGGCGCCCCTATGGGCCCAACTGCGCCCTGGATGGATAAAAAAGTGCAAAAGTTTTTTATATGATAATAAAAAACCTTTATAGATGGGATTTTGGTTCATGTGTTGGCCCAAGACATTTAAGCTGATGACCCACGATCAAGGGATCCCATGCTCACCAGTCCTAACAAAATTGTACAAAAACTACTAGAAAATAAGCAGCATCAGAAAAACTTACCATCCATGCCAAAGACAGAAAACCAAAAGCACTTACAGGACGCAGTCAGAGCCCAATTGTGGAGCAAGCCCAGCTGCTGGCTGATGAGTCGCCTCTACCAGCAAAATGTGGGAGGCGAGCTGCCATGCATACACTGGGCTTGCATAGAGCACCATTCACACTGATACATATGGTGCAGAGTGTCTGAAAGCTACCCAACCTCTCCGCTGCCTGAGCATTGGGCCGCACAGTATGATGCTTCTGCACCACTAGATGAATGGCGCTGGGTCATCAGCTTAAATGTCTTGGGCCAACACATGAACCAAAATCCCATCTATAAAGGTTTTTTATTTATCATATAAAAAACTTTTGCACTTTTTTATCCATCCAGGGTGCAGTTGGGCCCATAGGGGCGCCATTCATCTAGTGGTGCAGAAGCATCGTACTGTGCGGCCCAATGCTCAGGCAGCGGAGCGGTTGGGTAGCTTTCAGACACTCTGCATCATATGTATCAGTGTGAATGGTGCTCTATGCAGGCCTAGTGTATGCATGGCAGGTCGCCTCCCACATTTTGCTGGTAGAGGCGACTCATCAGCCAGCAGCTGGGCTTGCTCCACAATTGGGCTCTGACTGCGTCCTGTAAGTGCTTTTGGTTTTCTGTCTTTGGCATGGATGGTAAGTTTTTCTGATGCTGCTTATTTTCTAGTAGTTTTTGTACAATTTTGTTAGGACTGGTGAGCATGGGATCCCTTGATCGTGGGTCATCAGCTTAAATGTCTTGGGCCAACACATGAACCAAAATCCCATCTATAAAGGTTTTTTATTTATCATATAAAAAACTTTTGCACTTTTTTATCCATCCAGGGCGCAGTTGGGCCCATAGGGGCGCCGTTCATCCAGTGGTGCAGAAGCATCGTACTGTGCGGCCCAATGCTCAGGCAGCGGAGCGGTTGGGTAGCTTTCAGACACTCTGCATCATATGTATCAGTGTGAATGGTGCTCTATGCAGGCCTAGTGTATGCATGGCAGGTCGCCTCCCACATTTTGCTGGTAGAGGCGACTCATCAGCCAGCAGCTGGGCTTGCTCCACAATTGGGCTCTGACTGCGTCCTGTAAGTGCTTTTGGTTTTCTGTCTTTGGCATGGATGGTAAGTTTTTCTGATGCTGCTTATTTTCTAGTAGTTTTTGTACAATTTTGTTAGGACTGGTGAGCATGGGATCCCTTGATCGTGGGTCATCAGCTTAAATGTCTTGGGCCAACACATGAACCAAAATCCCATCTATAAAGGTTTTTTATTTATCATATAAAAAACTTTTGCACTTTTTTATCCATCCAGGGCGCAGTTGGGCCCATAGGGGCGCCGTTCATCCAGTGGTGCAGAAGCATCGTACTGTGCGGCCCAATGCTCAGGCAGCGGAGCGGTTGGGTAGCTTTCAGACACTCTGCATCATATGTATCAGTGTGAATGGTGCTCTATGCAGGCCTAGTGTATGCATGGCAGGTCGCCTCCCACATTTTGCTGGTAGAGGCGACTCATCAGCCAGCAGCTGGGCTTGCTCCACAATTGGGCTCTGACTGCGTCCTGTAAGTGCTTTTGGTTTTCTGTCTTTGGCATGGATAGTAAGTTTTAATGTCCAGTTTTACAAACGGAATAGCAGAAACCGAGATGAAGACTCGTCCACTTCCTCTACAGAGAAAGAGATCCGCCCGAACTTCCTGTATAAAGGTAAATGTACATCCCCACTTCCTGTAAAGAGGTATAAATCTGCTCCCACTTCTTCAGATAAATAAATTCCACCCACACACCATATAGGAGAAGCAGAGACCCACTCACACTTTCTCTATACATAATCAGCAGTTTTGCGCTTCCGGCCACTGTGCCGCTATGGAGCAAGGGCGCGTGCGCAAAACTGCTGATTATCGCTACCCCCCGGAAGCGCCGCCATATTACCACACTCATGGCGCTGGCTGCCGGCGGCTCCCTGCAGGCTCCCGTCACCGCACAGCCCTGCACGGTGCTGCCTCCCCCACTCTGATGCCGCCGGCGGCACACTCTCTTTGCAGCCTGCAGGCCCGCCACCCGCTGCAGCCAGGGGGAGCGCTATGACTGAAGGGGCCGCCGCCAGCATCTGCGGCCCCCTTCATCACACACAGGCCCGGCGCAGCCAGGGGGAGCGCTATGACTGAAGGGGCCGCCGCCAGCATCTGCGGCCCCCTTCATCACACACAGGCCCGCCGCAGCCAGGGGGAGCGCTATGACTGAAGGGGCTGCCGCCAGCATCTGCGGCCCCCTTCATCACACACAGGACCGCCGCAGCCAGGGGGAGCGCTATGACTGAACGGGCCGCCGCCAGCATCTGCAGCCCCCTTCATCACACACAGGCCCGCCGCAGCCAGGGGAGCGCTATGACTGAAGGGGCCACCGCCAGCATCTGCGGCCCCCTTCATCACACACAGGCCCGCCGCAGCCAGGGGGAGCGCTATGACTGAAGGGGCCGCCGCAAGCATCTGCGGCCCCCTTCATCACACACAGGCCCGCCGCCCGCCGCACCCAGGGGGAGCGCTATGACAGAAGGGGCCGCCGCCAGCATCTTTGGCCCCCTTCATCACAGACGCTGCCCGCCGCTGCGGCCCTCGATCTGATGCCGCCGGCGCACTCTCATTGCAGCCTGCACGCCCCCCAGCCCTGCAGTCTTCTACCACCACCCCCCCTCCTCAACTAAGGTTACAGGGGCAGCGGGGCTAACATCTGCAACCACACTGCCCCTCATTACCCCCCAATCACCCACACTGCCCCTGCTCACCCACACTGACCCTCCATAGCCCTCCCAACTCACCCACACTGCCCCTGCTCACTCCTCTTCCCCACCCTATGCCCTCTCTCACTCCCCACACTGCCCCTGATTACCCCCTACTCACCCACACTGCCCCCACTCACCCACACTGCTCCAGCTTACCCCCCCCCCACTCACCCATACACCCTGCTTACCCCTTTCACCCCCCCAACTGCCAACAATCACCCACACTGTCCCTGCTTACCCCCCACTCACCCACACTGCCCCTGCTCACTCCTCTTACCCCCCGTATCTCATCACTCCACACACTGTCCCAGCTTTTCCCCCCCCCCAATCACCCACACTGCCACTGCTCATGCCCCCACTCACCCCAGACTGCCGCTGTTTATCCCTTTGACCTCCCCACACTGGCCCTGCTCACCCCTCTTAGCCCCCCACATGCCTTCACTCCCCACACTGCCCCTGCTGATACCCCACACGGTCAAGTCACAGCTGCTGGCCCCAATGCCAAACAGCCCGCCCCCATCTTCATGTCACCCCACTCCCAATGCGACAGCATCGGGCCTTTTTACTAGTTCTTTATAAAAGCAAAGATACGCGCCCACTTACCATGGAGGCAGAGATCTGTGTCCATTCCCAGATCATTCCCAGAGTCCTATTTCCCCACTAACTTTACTATAGCTGCCAAAGACTAGATGCTGAAGGACCTGGGACAACATCATGATCATGTGACCTGTTGGCGTGGCTTACTCGCTCCTCAGGAGTCAAAACCAGAAAGTGCTCGGAGTACAGCAGGCGTATGCTGTACAATAATTGACATTTTAGATTATGGTAACTCACATTTTTTTATCTGGTTTAACTGGGAACATCAACTGTGCTAATTTAACACTTCCTGTATGAAGGTGACTCCTCCATGGGGTACTCGGAGCCAGGTCCTGACTGTGTCATTGCTGGGAATGTCACGGTGGCGTGACCCGGTCCGTGGTCCCGGAGCAGTCAATCAAAAGGGATGGGGACTCTTCTTTGAGGACTGGTGGTGAGGGAAGGTAGCTTTTCAGGAAAGGGTTACTTGACCTGGGATGCTTGTTCACGTGACGCCACCCACGGGTTGTGGCTAGTAATGGCCGCCGCTGCTACACAGTTCCGCTGGGGTTGGTGACAAGGCAGCTTGGTTGGTTATCCCTCCATGGGTAGGGCTGACCCCCAGGGCAGCAGATGTTACTGGGTGAGTTGGTACTGATGACGTGCCCCAGGGCTATGGGTTACTCTGAATCGGGCCCTGGCTGTCATTGTATAAAGAGTTCTGGGGATAGGGGCGTGAGGATATTTGTTGTGACACCACCCATGGTGTGCAGCTGTTAGTGGCCGTGGCTGCGGTGCGGGACCTCTGGGGATGATGGAAGTGCAGATGTGATGGTTTCGCTCCCCACAGGTGGAGCGGATCCCCAGGGCAAAACGGGTGGTAGATCGTTGATAGTGCAGGACTGAGGGTGCGGAATGACCGACAGACACAAAGGTTGAAGCAGCAGGTTTGTCCAGGGTACCGTCCACAAGAGATGTTGGGAGTCCAGGTGACCTGGAAGCAAGTTGGGGTTCTCCTCAACCGGTGAATTCTGAGGCCTTCTTGTTGCGCTACTGTTGGCGGGTCCTGGTTGCCTGTATCTAAGCTGCAATCCTCTCTCCTCCTGCGTAAAGTCTATTACCTGTATGGCAGGCAGCTAAAGCCCTTCTTGGGAACTACTTCTCTGGCTACTGTCCCTGAGCTCTATGGTGCTGCAATGCCTCCTGGGCTTCGTTGTGGCCGGGCGACTTGGAATCTCCTGCCTTACGGTGTTGTGCTGGCCTAGAGTTCCTCACAACCTCGGACTCCGATGTTTGCTTCTGACAGTCTGCACTAGGATGAGCCTGGGAACTGGCTCCACTTCCATACCTGTTTCTCCCCTTCCTCAGACCCTCTACTACGGTCCCTCATGCTGGCTAGTCTCCGTCCCGGGGCAAGCTTTACTCTGCTCCAGTCCACGGGACCTATTCCTAGTCCCCAGGCCAGAATTTATAGGGGACCTCCCCTGAACTTGGATTTCAGAGCTCCTTCTGGTCTGGGGTTGGTAAGGTGTTATGTTTGGTATGCTTACCTGGTGTGGATACCTTCCCTTGCTTCCAAGCACGGCATGACCCCCCAAGGGAGGTAATGCCATTGTGGCAACCAGAGTCTGGGGTACCACACTGATATTACAGTGCAGGGGGTGCAGCAAGAAAGTCACAGACACAGCAGGGTGCAGTCTCAAGATGTTTACTCACAGCTTTGTCGTTCTCGGTTACAGCAGTCGTCACTGTTGCAACAACCCACGGAGCGCTGAGTCTTTGGAGGTTTAGTAGGGGATCCAGCCAGTAGTGGCACTCAACCCTTTCCACTGTCCTTTCACAGTCGACTGCTTCACCCTTTTTGCCTGCACCTCACACACAGTGCACCAAGCCAATGGCCGTGGGCCTTTGGTAGGGTTTCTATGGTGCCATTCCCTTGACAATGTGTGGCCACCTTTTTAGTGGATGTGTGCGGTTTCAGCTGCGGCACTTGGAGATACCACAGCCTCCGGGTTTCTAGCTGAGCTTGGTTTTTCTCCACTAGTCTGGGGCCCAGTACCCCTACTCTGGCCTACCCCTACTCTGGCCTGGTCCCTCCACACGATTTCCGTCAATGTAGATGTGGGTGTCCCCGGTGGATTGCTCACTACCCGAACCCCTGGTACCTTTTCTGTCTTCTGGAGCACCCTCTCACTTTCTCTCTCTGCTCCCCTGTCCAGTCTTGCCTCTCTCAGGTCTTAGGACGAGCTCCCACAGGCTCCAGTCCTCAGGACATTTTTTTTCCAGATGTTACCCCTCTTGACAGACACTCTGGCCTTCACAGACTCTTCAGCTCTTGCCAGCCACCCACTAACTGTCTTCTAGAGGTTTCTCCCATCCTTTTATACTACCTGTCACATGTCCTATGTCACTAATGTGTGTCCTCCCTGACTTCACTGCCTGCTGGTTGCTCCCCTAAACTCTATTCTCCACCCAACCCTACTACCCTGGTTCCTCCCCTCCAGCCAGGATGAGGGACTGTGCTCTCCCTTAGGAGCATTCTCACCCTAACCCGTACCTGGAGTGGTTTCGTTTTGGCCTGGGTGTCTGGATACCGGTCAGTGTCCCCTCCTTACCCGAGAGTGAGGTACTACACCTCTAACTGGGGTGCAGTACCTCTGTGGGCGACTGTATCTGCAGGGATGCCACAAAGGCAGAGATTTACCCTCACCTCCTGTAGAGAAGAAAATAGTCACTTCCACTTCCTGTAGAGAGGCAAAGATCCACTCACTCCTCCTGTTGAGACAGAGAGAAGGGAGGGCACATAGGGTCTTATCTATGATGATAATTCAATGCCCCCCGATTAGTGTGACTCACCTTTTTGGGTTGTGTGAGTCACAACAAACTGCAAGAGCCTTGTTATCCTGGTCGCTGCAGACACCTGGTGAGGGAGAAATCCAGTTGTGTAGAAAAAAGCCCAGGTTTAGATTCCGCGCAGACACAATCAATGATCTAAATCTGGCTTTTCTAGAACAGATTCCTCCTGTTGAGAGGCAGAGATCCACCCCCACTTCCTGTATAATAGCAGAGATCTGCCCTTGGCTCCTGTGCTGTTGGAATATGATTAGTGCAACAACTCCAATCCTGTATGTGTAAGTGTTCTATTGCTAGGTTTGTGCTTTGTCAATAAAGTTAGTTTAAAAAGAAAACACTCCCAGAGGCTCACGCACAGGAAATACCATGTGACTGTAACCAGTTTCCTGTGTCTGTGAATGTGAAGAGAAGCACAGCAGCTTGCTGATGCTGCAAAGGGACATTTAAAGATATATATTCCTGTTTCCACAAAACCCTTCATATCTGAACCTATTTGTTGCTAATTAAAGCTACGGTAAGTTCTGTTGTCAACACGCTTTTAGTGTATCCTGAATGATCCACTGCCAACATGTGTCGAGGCAAAGATCTGCCCCCACTTATAGTAGAGAGGCAAAGATTCACTCCCACCTTCTGTAGAAAGGCAGAGATCCATCCCCACTTCCTATATGAACACAGATATTCAACCTCATTTCCTGCAGAGAGGCAGAGATCCATCCCCACTTCCTGTATAAAGGCAGAGATCCACCCTTATCTCCCGTAGATGCATGGATCCACCCCACTTCCTGTAGAGGCATAGATCCACCCCCACTTTCTGTATATAGGCAGAGATCTGATCACACTTCATGTAGCAAGAAAGAGATTTGCCCCCGCTTCCTGCATGAAGGCAGTGATCCTTCCCCTCTTCCTGTAGAGAGACAGAGATCCACCTCCGTTTCCTGTCTAAGGGCATAGATCCACCCCACTTTCTGTATAAAGACAGACATATGCCCCCACTTCCTGTAGAGAGGCAGACATCTGGCTCCATTTCCTGTAAAGAGGAAGATATCTACCCCCTCATCCTGTATAAAGGCACACATCCACCCCATTTTCTGTAGAGAGGCAGAGATCTGCCCTCTCTTCCTGAAAACAGGCAGACATCTGCCCCAACTTCCTGTAGAGAGGCAGAGATTCACCCCCACATCCTGCATGAAGACCGAGATCTGCCTCCATTTCCTGTATAGAAACAGAGATTTTCTCCCACTTCCTGTATCGGGTCATTCCATGTCAAGTAAACCAATGAATATTACCTGTATATTTTTAATTTTTTTTTTTTGTAGATGTGTTCTTTAGAGGTTGCAAAATGTGAAAAAAAATTGAAAAATGTTAGTATTTTTAAAATTAATTTTCAAATTGTGAAAAAATACAATTTCTGTGTTGCATTCCTTTTACGTTTCTCCTCATAACTCAAGCAAGAAACAAATGAGAACTGGGAAACACCAGCATGCAACTCAGAACAGTACAGGCTTTCAGCAGATATGTCTGTTAATATTTTACCCCATGCAGAATCAGACGCAACATTCCAAATCACGTTTCCAAATAAACTATAAGATATTAAATTTCTAAAAATTACATATGTCTCCTATGCTCCTAGCTACATCTGTACCAAAATTCAAGTTGGGCTCATCAATGGGAACAGACTTAAAAAAAGCTATACAAACAGTGTAAATTCAAAAGTCTTGAACTCTGACCTGCATTAGAAAAATCTATAGTGAATAAAGTGAAAGATTTTTACAATAGTGATGAAATTAGCTGAGTTATGCCTGGCAGGAAAAATTGTGTGTCCATGCAAAGGACCTTGTAATAAAAATAGAAAAGGGGCGCAATGTGAAGCTCTTTTGGGCAGGTATAGGGGCTTTAGCCACTCACCTTTTGAGGTTGTGCAACTCTGCACAACCCCAGTTTCAGCCTCTTGTGATGAGGGTCCTGTCCCAGGACCGCTCCGCTCCGTGCTCTCGCAGCTGGCGGCAGTGTCTCCTGCGCCACTTCCGGGTCCCGGTCACGTGATCGGACTGTGCGTTGGTGGAATGTAGAGGGCAAATAGAGGTTTAACCACTTTTCCAATTTATCCTCTCAATTTTTGCCCAACTTCCTTAGCGCTCCTAATTAGACTGCCTCAACTTTCTTCCATGTAGGGGACCTTTCACATCAACGTTTTTGCTGATTCGCAGCAGATCTGGCAGATTAAGCCACATCTGCCACGTAACGGCCGACTTGCGGGAAGCCCCATTAATTCTCAATGGGACTTGCGGTCAGGTCGGCAGTTGCAGTTTTGCCGGAACCGGCAGATCCGGCACTTGCGGCGGAGGAAAAAAACCTCTGCTAACTGCGTTTTTTTGTGCAGCCACAAGTGCCGGATTTGCCGGATCCGACACAACCACACTTGACACACCTTACCTGAAGTCCCATACAGAATGAAGGGGGCTTGCCGCAAGTCAGCCGTTATGTGGCAGATGAGCCAAAATATGCCAGATCTGCAGTGAATCAGGAAAAACACTGGTGTGAAAGCAGCCTAAGGCTGGGTTCACATTTGCGGACCCCTCCGCAGCGTTCTGCGGAGGGGGTCCGCAATGTGACCGCAGCGGCCCGAACTCCTATCTTTATAATGGGAGCGCACGGTGCTGCGCTTGACCGCGCATGACCGTGCGCACCCATTCACTCCCACATGTGATCTGTGCGCAGGCGGATGCCTGCGCACAAATCACATAGTCTCGTTCGCACCAGGGACGCGACATGTTGCATTCCTGGTGCGGACGAGACTGTGTGATTTGTGCGCAGGCATCCGCCTGCGCACAGATCACTGTGGGAGTGAATGGGTGCGCACGTCATGCGCGGTCATGCGCACACGTGCGCTCCATTATAAGATAGGAGCTCGCAGGCCGCTGCGGTCACATTGCGGATCCCCTCCGCAGAACGCTGCAGAGGGGTCCGCAAATGTGAACCCAGCCTAAGTGAACGGTAAGAAAATTCATGACCAAAGAGGCTGGTTCTTGCCAATTTGAAAGACACTAATGAATTAAAAAAAAAATTAAACTTCTGCGAAAATAAGATTTTCAATATTTGTTGACCCATGACCTATGAATTGTGTTCTGGCTTGTGGTAGTGGTACACACCCAATATGCTCACCAGAACACTAAGCTTATGATTGAAGAAGGTAAGCTGGAATATATTCAGTTTAGTGAGTACTACCTTGGTAATTACAAAATATAAACAGTGGATATCCATTGACAGATGTACTTTTGACACTGTGTCTCAAAGTACAGAAGACAATGTTGAATGTTTTTGTGGGCAGCTTATAGTCCTCAAGAAACACTAATTTATAGCTCGTAAACAATGAGACTACTATAATCACCTCGAAGAAAACCTCAAACCAAGTGAAGCAGTAATAAGCAGTAAACGATAACCAGAGGAAGCCAGCATCTGCTTCACAGAGATGTTTAACTCTGCTGTTCTGTTTTGGGTAAAAATAACCAAATTTGATTTGTTTGATTTTATTTTTTTTTTGTTTATGAACAAACATATTCACATACAATATAATAATGCAACAGGTATTCAAATAAAATACTTAAATTAGGCTCATTTCACATCAGCGTTTTTTACTGATTGAGGCAGATCCGGCAGATTTACCGCATCTGCCGCCTAACAGTCGCACTTGCGGCAAGGCCCATGCATTGTCTATGGGGCTTGTGGTCTGCTGCGGCAAGTGCGGTTCTGCCGGATGCAGCAGATATGGTAATTGTGGCGGCAAAAAAAAACCAACATGCTAGCCGCATTTTTTTTCGCGGCTGCAACTGCTGGATTTGCCGGATCGTGTCAGAACCGCAGTTGCTGCACTTGTCGCAAGCCCCATAGACAATGCATGGAGCTTGCCGCAAGTGTGGCCATTAGGCGTCAAATTCTGTAAATCTGCTGGATCTGCTGCAATCAGCGAAAAACGCTGATGTGAAAGGGGCCTTAGCTAAAAATCAAGACTTTAAAAGGTGTGGTCAAAAATGATCAGAACATTATAGGTGTATAGTAAACCTGAACAGAACAGCAGGGTTAAAATGTGACATTTATTTTAATCCAGGTGTAACAAAATCAACACATAGCAGACACATCAAGTCTACGTGTTTCGGGCTGAATTCAGACTTCACTTACAAAAATATTATTATGATATTGGAGTGCTTACTTCATGATTTGATTTAAAGCTGTTTATTTGTTCCAAAAAATATTGGTTTTGGTGACAAAAACGGACATCCTGCCAAGTTAGAGCAAGGTCTACTACTTCTTGGTGGATCTTTGGCCAAGTATAAAAACAGGAAAAACTTTATTAATGTCTGCCTTCACAAGGAATATTTTAGCGTGGAAGCTGAATGTCACTTTTTTGCCACAGCTCGTGGCAAAGGTGTATCTGATAGTTTTAGGAGGCACCATGAAACGTCTTACAGCTTGGGCCTCCAAAGACCATATTCAGACCTAATTATAACCCCCATGCAAATTTTCAACTGGAATGAGAAAAATATTCCGAACATCATTTAACGTACTGTACTAATGAGGACTACAAAGAGGAGGAGAGTTTTAAAACATTGGTTAAAGGAAGCAGAACCCATTAAAGGAACTCGGCAATGTCACACTTTCATTCCAGTGAGTGAAACAAATAAAAACAAGGATTTTTTCAATCAACAACGGTGACGTACATGAAGTGATTGAAGGTGGCACAAGATTGGCGATGGATGACATAACTGGTGATGTGACCTGTGAATGTCATCTGCACTGGTGACCGGCTGATGTACTTCCCAACTATTATGCTAATGAAGAAGTAGACGTGCCTTTTTTTTGCGTCCTTCTGGTCCATCCCCATGCTTTGTGTATCCAAGAAAACCAGACATACTGTCAAGCGCTTAGATGGCACTGACATTGTTGGATGCTGCCTGTGTATGTGGTTTGTCTTTAGGAGCTGCATGGTTGATGGCTGTGAAGGTCCTTGCCTCCTGTGGTGTGCTTCAGAACTGCAGTCACTATTATGTTCAGGAGTTAATGTGACTCACCTGGAATCCCCTCCCCCTGGCTTTAAATAGCCTTCCCTCTCCTCTGTCAGGTGCTGCTGATAGCTATGTGCTCTAGGTCTTGGTGCTGTGCTGATGCTTATCTGCTGGGCTAAAGTCTTTTCTTGGGAGAAGCTGTGATTCCTGACCCGTGGGTGGAGGTAGGCGCCCTCAGCCTAGGGCTAATCAGGAGTTTTAGGATACAGGGTGGCGGCTTGGAACTCCTCACCTTCAGAGGTACCTCCGAGATCAGGGCGAGCCAGGGACATCAGCATCAGGGTCAGATAAGGCTCTCCTGACCCGCTTTTGCCCAATTCACCTACCTGTTACCTGATTCCCTTACCTCCCAAGCGTGACACATACTCAAAGTAAACGAAAATCAGATGTTAACTCTGGTGACCAAACCCTATAACGGCTGTACATATTCTTTGGCACAAAAGTAAATGGCCATTGTTCATAAGACATTGTGGAAAAGATTAAATCTCACCCAGCAGAAAGGACAAATCTAATATATAAAGCTGAATGTGTGTATGTGTGTATGTTTGTATATCCGGGATTGGCATCTACACCGTCGCAACTATAGCCACAAAATTTTGCACAGTCACACGTCTCAACCCCAGGAGCGTCATAGGCTATGTTGTGAGGCGAAATTTTAACCCTGCGGGTTCCAGTTCACCAAAAAATTTTGCCCCTATCTACATAATGGGGAAAAAGTGAATGGAAAAATATTGGAGGAAAATCGACAGATGTCAGCTATAGAGACAAAATTTTGCACAGTCCTACGTCTGGACCCCGGGAGCGTCACAGGCTATGTTGTTAAGCGACATTTTAACCCCGCGCATTCCAATTCACCAAACAATTTTGCCCCTATCTACATAATGGGGAAAAAGTGAATGGAAAAGAGTTGGAGGAAAATCGACAGATGTCAGTGTGGCACCCTGGCACCTGTTGGGCACCACAGAAATCCTTAGAGCACAAATGGAGTAAGTAACAGCACAGCAAAACCCACAAACACAACAACACTTAGAACACCTGGTTTCACCCCGAGCCTCTAGGGGGAGCTCCACTGGTGACTTTGAACCAGTTCCCCCTATAAATAGAGTCTTGGAGGGAGAAACTGCAGAGTGTGGTAGACGCTACAAGAGCTGCCAGCCTGTGTGAAACCTCCACCCTATGAGGAACACACTAGGCCAGTGATGGCGAACTCCAGGCCTCGAGTGCCACCAACAGTGCAGGTTTTCAGGATTTCCTCAGCATTGCACAGAGGTTGGAATCAACACCAGTGCAGGTGATTATATTATCACCTGTGCAATTTAAGGAAATCCTGAAAACCTGCACTGCTGGTGGCACTCGAGGCCTGGAGTTCGCCATCACTGCACTAGGCCCAACCAGCCTGTTAGCAAGTGGAGGTCCCTGCAATTGGGACAAGAGGAAGAAGGAGATCACCTCTCAGGAACACAGAGTTATTCCGACTCTTTCCTTAAACACCGGTTACTGGAACCGAAGCTGTGAGAGCCACCAAGCCATCACAGAGAACCAGCATACATCATAGGGAGTCTAGCCCCCTGTTCACCTGTCGCACCTACCAACGAGAGCCCAGGGAAGAAGGTAGAATTATCATCACCCTTTTACAGTGCCCTCAGTGCTGACAACCAGGTGAAATCCGTTCTATTGAACAAACTGCCCGGTCCGGAGGGATTCCACATCCACCCGACCTTAGCACCAGAACTAGAGAAAGGAAGCCTAGCACTGCTTGCTGTGAAACTCCAGAAGTGCCAACTTCACTATCCCGGTCCGAGTGTACCTGACTACCAACCAGTAAAGGTACCTAAAAGAGACTTTGTGTGGTTGTACATTATTCCTGGATTCAGCGCGCAGCATCCCGCAGCTGCCTCACAACATCTTGCGCAGCTCCCAGCTCCGGGGATTTCCGCTCATCCTGTGGGGAGCGTTCCATCTCGCTGTATAACATCCCCCGGAGACCCGAACAGCGCTGGTAAAGTTACCAGAACACCCGCAGGTGGCGTCACGAAGACAAATCACCCCTACTGTTCCGCCATTCCCCTATTGATCTGGACCACCGGGCTTACACCACCGCAGGCGCGGTTCCATGACTGGAGGAGAAACAACACCCGCTACGTGTACCCCCGGCTACGGTGAATCATCAGCTATAGAGACAAAATTTTGCACAGTCCTACGTCTGGACCCCGGGAGCGTCACAGGCTATGTTGTTAAGCGACATTTTAACCCGCACATTCCAATTCACCAAACAATTTTGCCCCTATCTACATAATGGGGAAAAAGTGACAGTTACCAGTTGACAGTTGTGAATGAGAGGGGCTTAATGATAGCGCCAAAGACTAACAGCACATACCAGCATATAGTCACTAAGGTGGGGCCCCAACATGAGATATTCACTACGCACGGGAACATGTATACAAAACACACGCACACAAAGAGTAACAGCAAGTGTATAGTCGCTAAGGTGCAGCCCCAACATTGGATACTCACCACGCACCCGAACAAACACACACACCACAAAGAGACACACACTCTATAGCGACACATGCACTCACCCCACAGGGACACACACACACCACAATGAGACACACATGACACAGACACACACACCACACAGACCCCCCACAGGGACACACACACATAGCCACCCTATAGGGACACATGCACTCACCCCACAGGGACACACACACCACAAAGAGACACAATCACACCACACAGACCCCCCCACAGGGACACACACACATACACACCCTATAGGGACACAGGCACTCACCCCTCAGGGACACACACCACAAAGAGACACACACCACACAGAGACACACACAACACAGAGACACCCACACCCCACACAGACACCCCCCCCCCACAGGGACACACACACATGCACACCCTATAGGGACACATGCACTCACCCCACAGGGACACACACCACAAAGAGACACACACAACACAGATACACACACACACCACACAGACCCCCCCCCAAGGACACACACACATACACACCCTATAGGGACACATGCACTCACCCCACAGGGACACACACACACACACCACACAGAGACACACACAACAGACACACACATACCCCCCCCCACAGGGACACACACATACACACCCCAGGGACACACACACCACACAGACAGACACAGATGTGCACAAATCACCTCACACAACTCGCCTCATACGTGTGCTATCTTTATTTTCCAAACATAAACATCTGATTAAAAACAGCCAATGTGCAACACATGTGCCATATAGGGAACTAAGGCAGATGTCAGTCACATGAGCTGTCTATTATGTGTATGTGTGAGGTAACATATACTGCCTGGCCAGGGGGTGGGTTTACTGTTGGCTGGAGATTTATTAGGCTGCCTATTGCAATCAATCACAGCTCAGCTTCTATTTTCCTACAGGTCATTAATATGACATATTCAAATTCTATTTTGTTATAGCTAACAGCAGTTATTTATTAACCCGGGCGTAGCCGGGTACTACAGCTAGTTAAAGATAAAAGCTTAGTTTAAAGACTTAAGCCCCTGTCACACCTAGTGAGATCGCTGTTGCATTACAAGTTTTGTGAGGCAACAGCAACCTCGCCGGTAATCTCGCTATGTTTGACACATACCAGCGACCGAGCCCCCGCTGTGACATCGCCGATCATTTTGAAATGGCCTGGACCATTTTTTTGATCGTCGGGCTCCCGCTGGCCAGCATGCATCGGTGAGTTTGACGCCTTAACAACGACCTCATTGGCAACTCAGGACTCAGCCATTTAGGTCTGAGTCGTCAGACTAGCTGCTGTGTGACAGGGTCCCAAGGACTGCCAAGGTCTTTATACGGGTTGCCTTACCATTGCTGTGTCGTTCAGTAGATCTGACTGACATCTCACCAGCGACCACGTAGCGACGTTCCAGTGATTTTTACCAGGTCGGTTTCACATTAGCGTTTGGTACGCAGCGTATGGAAACGCAGACAAACGCATGCGTACCACATCGCTATGTTCAACATGGGGACGCAAGGTACCTGTATCTGCCTGCATTTGGCTGCATTGAGTTTGCCTGCGCATAATTTCCGCGCCATCCAAACTCAGCATGTTGGATTTTTTGTGCGTTGCCGGCTGCTTTTTCTCTCTCTATCTATTTCTCTCTCTTATGCTTTATAATGATTTCCATAGGGTGACAATGCATTCCTATGGGCAAAATTCTGTGAACGCATGCAGACAATTCACGCGTTCCAAAATGCTAATGTGAATGGAGCCTTACTATTAGTGGTCCAGACTAAGTCATTTTGCTTTATTTTAAAGCTTGATAATTTAACTACTGTATTCTTGTGTAAAAATTTTATAAAATACATGTCTACTCCTTTTTAAGGCTAGGGTCACACTGAGTGCTGCACCTGCGGCAGCGAGATTCCGTTACAGCAGAGCTCAGCCTGCTGTAACCGCCAGCGGTAACTTCGGGCGAACGCTGCCCTTAGTTACCTGATGTGTACCATAGTTACCGGCCCACACAAAGCTGCCTGGACTGCGGTAATCCTGAGCACAGAGAAAAACGTTGTCTGCACGGTAATTCAGAGAGTAGGGCCAGTGAGTGAGGAAGAGCTCCAGTTAGGAGTGAGGAGTGGACGGCAGAGGTGCTGTCAGGACGGAAGGAGACCCTAGGGGCACCAGGTGTTGTGGTGCGCTCGAATCTGGACACAGTACGTCTACCGGCCGGAGGGGTTCAGTCCCGGAACAGAGGACCGGCTCCGAGAGTGGTATGGGTGTTCACCCACTCGAGCCGCCAAACCAAGAAGTTGTGGCTGATACCTGACACACCCTGAAAAAGGCCCCAGATAAGATCCCGAGGGCTCAGAGAGGTGTCGCTCATTTAGAGAGGATCCAAGGGAGCTGCCTTCAGGCTCTGTGTTTGTAAGCACTGAGGAAGGCTGGAGAGAGCGCAGGAAGGGACTGAAGAGGAACAGTAGGCATTCCACCGAGGGACCCAAGTGCGGTATCTTAACTCCCAGTGACTACCCAGGCCAGGCAGACTTGTGAAGACTGTTTAAAGAACTGCCAGTAAACCTGTTGCAAGTTAAAAACTGTGTGGTGTATTTCATTCACCTGCGCCTGAGAACTGGGTCACAACTCCCATCATCCACTACTGCCCCGGGAATACCGCTCCACCTACGGGGAGCGAGACCAACTTGCTGCTCACCATCACCCCAGATGACTGTCCCGCAGCACTGGTATCATTACCAGAGCTGTAAGTGGCGTCCCGAATCACCATTTTTATTATTTTCATTGACTGTTCCCTTATTTCAGTGACCACCAGGGCCACAGGACCACAGGACCGGGCAACAGGCACCGTGACATCCCCAGTAAATCAATGCTCGGGACTGGGTACCCCACAGCCCTGGGGCGGGTCTGCTTTTGGCGTCATGAGCAGGCTTCCGTGCCCGGTAAAACCAGGTACTGTGCCCTGGAACTTTGTTTAAACCGAACTTAGTTGTTGGGCCCCAAGATGGCGGGGTCAGAGATTTAACGCCATGTGCAGGCCCGGGGGAATGCCTCGGCCTCTTATCATGAGAGGGCCTTGCCAGAGGCACAAAACTGCATGCCTGACCCAATTGCCACCGGAAAACCAAGGGGGCGGGCCAGAGATTAAAGTCCCTCTGACGGAAACTACAAAAGGTGGCATGAAGAGTGCAGCAGTAGAGAGACAAAGTCAAGGCATGGGTGTGGTCCACGGGTCTGGAACAATGGCGGCAGCTAACCAAGAGAACCTGGCCCAAGGGGTGGAGGAGGCAAGCAGCCACGCCACTGCTGAGCCTGGTGTCGCCTCGTTCCTGCCCTGTGAAGGGGAGCATGCTGCCCTAAAAGATCTCCGCACCCAGCTCAATGAAACTTTGCACGGTGTCTGTAGGCGCTGGAGTGCCGACACTTGGTACGAGCTGTCCCGGCGGACTGGAGCTGAGGGAGAGAGACCAGGCCACGGTTGAGCCTAAGGTTGCCAGTAGGATCAGCCATCTGACCCGCATCCTGTTGTCGATGACGAAGTGAGGGCATCCAGGCCCCGCACTGAGCCAGAGGTCCCCGAGGTGCCTGCTGAGGATGACGAGGCGACCGGAGCTGAGCCTGAGGACCCAGAGGCGCCAGCCGAGCCCGAGGAGGAAGTCCAGGAGGGTTCCGCGGGAGAGTCTGACGTACCCGGTACACCCACAAAAAGGCCCCATTTAGGATCCTGAGGGCTCAGAGAGGAGTTGCTCATTTAGAGAGTATCCAAAGGAGCTAGCTTAAGGCTCTGCAAGCGGAGGCGCTGAGGAAGGCATGAGAGAGCGCCGGAAGGGACTGGAGAAGAACAGTAGGCATTGCACCGAGGGACCCAAGTGTGGCATCTTAACACCCAGCGACTACCCAGGCCAGGCAGACCTGTGAAGACTATGTTTAAAGAACTGCCAGTAAACCTATTGCAAGTTAAAAACTGTGTGGTGTATTTCATTCGCCTGCACCTGAGGATCTGCCAAACTGGTTCACAATTCCCATCATCCACCACTGCGCTGTGGATCCCGCTCCACCTATGGGGAGGAAAACCAACTTGCTGCTTCACCATCACCCCGGAGGACTGTCCTGCAGCGCTGGTAACATTATAGGAGTCGTAGGTGGCATCATAAATCACCATTTTCATTATTTTCATTGACTGTTCCCCTATTTCAGCCACCAGGGCAACAGGCCCCGTGACATCCCCAGTAAATCAACGCCCAGGACCGGGTACCCCACAGCGCTGGGGCGGGTCATAAACACTTGAAATATATCACTCTGTGTGTATTGATTCTATATAATATACGTGGTTCACTTTATGAATTGAATTACGGGAAAACATTAATTTTTTTATGATCTTCTAATTCATTGAGATGCACTAGTATATATCAAGAAAATACCCACAGGAAAAGCAACATATTCCTAAATGAGGAGGTGAACTGGAGATCCGAAATTGGGTTAGAAAATGCCATGGCAATCTATTGCATAACTATAACTACCATCATGGTCTAATAGTCACAGGCAAAGTTGAGTTTAACAGGTGGAGAGCCACAGGTTGCAGTCTTCTGCTGTAAGGCATTATTATAATTGTGATCCGTCAGCCCAGGTCCCATTGTTTTTGAGCCCAGCTTTCATTGTGTCTGAGTAGCAAAAATAGTGCAGTGACTGATGTTTCCCATGATTCACTCTTGACATTTGGCAGTTATACTTTACCTTCTCTTTCCGTTACTTCATTGTCTTCTGCATCCTTGTTAATACAAAGTTTCTTTCTCTCTCCGATACTCTTCTCTTCCCTACAAGAAATATTCAGCTAATGCAGCATTTGTCTTTTATTAATATAGATTTAGCGCAATGTCCTCTGTATGTTGTCTCTTTTTTTTCCAGCTGTTATATATTCACACGTTTTATTTAATACATGGAACAGTATGGGCATATATTACCGCAGCTTTCCACATTGACACCTTTATTTCTCCAATGTATGTTATTAATCTCCATGCGAGATCCCATCTCATTCACAGCCGTAGTAAAAGATTAGTTAAAAATTTAAAACCTCTCGTTTGTTGAAAAACTATTTGCATAAATAAAACATGTATATGTTTTATGTTACCATTCGTTATCCGAGGAGATCAATTTCCCTTAAAAAACTGTTAGTGTCTTATTTTATTTTTAATACTTGTTTGATGGGAAAGCACAGCAAAGCTTTCATTTCTGCAGGCGAATATGGCCACAAACTACTGTGGAAGTATAAGTCTGATTATCTGGTGCTAATGAGCGCTGACTTATCAGGGCAGACATCGGATACTTGTTTCAGACTTTTCGTAGGGATATCCGCAGGTTTGTACAGTATATTCCTGTGTAAGAAGTCCGTAGCGTACCCACCTGTTGCTTAAATGCTGGGCTTTATTGCAGATTTTGCTCTAGATTTGTCGCCTGGATGAACTTTTATGTTTTGTGTGAACCTTTAGAGCTCATGTACATGGCAAGGTAAAGGGCACAGATGCTTATATGGTAGAATAACCTGCCTAAGAGCTCATGCAGAGATCTCTCTCAATGGTCCTCCACAGCCACCCACACAGGCGGACACACACTAGACCTCATCTTTACCCGCCTCTGCTCCCTAACTAAACCCACAACCTCCCCTCTCCCCCTCTCCTACCACCATCTACTCACTTTCTCATCCTCGTCCTCCTCACCTGCCACCCATGCCCACCAACTCACACACCCTTGCAGAAACCTCACACATCTTGACGCTCACATACTCTCCAGCGCCATTTTTTACTGCCATCCTCCATATCCTCACTCTATGACCAAGACAATGTTTTCTACAACTCTACACTCGCATCAGCTATTGATGCAGTTGCCCCTCTCGTTCATGGCAGAATACGACAAATCAACAGACAACCCTGGCACACAGACACCACTAAAATGCTGCAGCGAGCATCTAGGGTTGCACAGTGGTGCTGGAAGAAAGCACATTTGCAAGAAGACTACACAGCACTCAAACAAGCACTTCTCAAATTCAAGTCATCACTCACCACCACTAAACAGAATTACTTCATTATCCTCATATCTTCTTTGTCCCACCACCCCAGGCAGTTATTTAACACATTTAACTCCCTTCTCCGACCCCCACTGCCCCCTATTACTTCCCCTGTTGCTGCAGAAGCCTTTGCAACACACTTAACCAGCAAGATTGATCAGATCAGACGAGTCTTTGCTGCCCAACCACCACAACCCCCATGTATACCAGACGCTCCCCTCCCCCACTAGTCCTCCTCCCCTTCATCACTGAAGGAGAACTTGCACACCACCTCACCATATCGCACCTCACCACTTGTGCACTGGACCCCATCCCACTTCCTCCCCAACCTCACCACCACACTTATCCCAGCCCTAACCCATGTCTTTGTACCTTTCCTGCTGCTTTCAAACACGTAACAATCACACCTATCTTAAAGATTCCATCCCTTGACCCCACTTCTACATCCAGCTACCGCCCCATATCCCTGCTCCCGTTCACTTCCAAACTTCTCGAAAAGCATGTCCACACTGTACTCTCATCCAACCTCTCATCCAACTCTCTCTTTGACAACCTTGAATCCGGCTGCCGCCCCCACCACTTCACTGAAGCTGCCCTGAACAAAATTACCAATGACTTACTCATGGCCAAAGCTAACAGACATTTTTCCGTCCTCCTCCTTCTAGACGTGTCCTCTGCATTCGACAGTCAACCACTGTCTCCTATTACAGATCCTCTCTTCCATTGGTATCACTGACCTTGCCCTCTCCTGGCTTTCCTCCTACCTTTCCAAAAACACACTTAGAACATCCCACTCCCACATGACCTCCTCGCCCTATCCCCTCTCTGTTGGGGTCCCTCAAGGCTCTGTCCTGGGGCCCCTCCTTTTTTCAATCTATACCCTTGTTCTGGGACAACTCATAAAGTCCCATGACTTCCAGTACCACCTGTACACTGACAACACTCAGATCTACCTCTCTGGCAAAGATGTCACCTCTCTCCTGTCCAGAATCCCGGAGTGTCTATCAGCCATATCCTCCTCCTAGTCTCGCTTCTAAAAACTCAATGTAGACAAAACCAAACTCATCACCTTTCCTCCATCTCACACACCTTCCTTACCAGATCTATCTATCACAATAAATGACATAACACTCTACCCTGTACCTGAAGTCCGCTAACTCGGAGTAATCCTTGACTCTGCCCTGTCCTTCAAACCGCACATCCAAGCCCTTAGTACCTCCAGCCGCCTCCATCTCAAAAATATTGCTAGAATCCATCCTTTCCTCAACCCTCAATCTACTAAACTACTAGTGCATGCCCTCGTAATCTCCCGTCTCAACTAGTGCAACCTCCCCACTAACACTCTTCACCTATCCAATCTGTCCTTAACTTTGCTGCTCGACTAATCCACCTCTCCCCTCGCCGCTCCTCCACTTCTTCCCTCTCCAAATCCCTCCACTGGCTCCCAATTCACCAGCGTATCCAATTAAAACTACTAACACTGACTTACAAAGCTGTCCACAACCTGTCCCCCCCATATATCTCTGAACTAATCTCCCAATATCATCCAACTTGTAATCTTCAATCCACCCAAGACCTCCTCCTTTCCTCCACACTTGTACGTTCCTCATCTAACCGCCTGCAAGACTTCACCCAAGCATCCCTCATTCTCTGGAATATTGCACCCCAAAACATCTGACTGTCCCCCACTCTTGGAACCTTGAAGCGAAACCTAAAAACACACCTCTTCGAAACAGCCTACATTCTGCAATGACCACAGTGCAACCTCACCACCACTGGACCCGCGTGCTCCACCACCACCAGAGCAGACCCAACCTACTGTCTCTCTCTCCACTGCTCTGTAGAATGTAAGCCCACAAAGGCAGGGTCCTCTCTCTCCCCTCTGTATCAGTCTCACTGTTAGTTTGTTCATTGTATTTTTAACTTGTTTGTATGTAACCCTTTCTCATGTACAGCACCATGGAATCAATGGTGCTCTATAAATAACTACCGTATATACTCGCGTATAAGCCGAGTTTTTCAGCCCAAAAATTGGGCTGAAAAGTACCCCCCTCGGCTTATACGCGAGTCAGTGCTGTATACCGATGTATACATCGGTACATACCGATGTATACACCGGTATACAGCAGCCCCCGTAATGCAGGGCCCCCCCAGCCTGACTCCGGTCACCTGTAAAGGAAACTATACTTATCACAGTGCCGCTGTCCGCGCCCGCTCGCACCCGCTCGCAGATGCCGTACACGATCCTCCATCTTCATGCGTCTTCTTCCTGTTTCTGTGCTCGTCGCAGGCAATGACGTCATTCCCTGCGACGAGCACAGGAAACAGGAAGAAGAGGCATGAAGATGGAGGATCGCGTACGGCAGCTGCGAGCGGGTGCGAGCGGGCGCGGACAGCGGCACTGTGATAAGTATAGTTTCCTTTACAGGTGACCAGATTCAGGCTGGGGGGGCCCTGCATTACGGGGGCTGCTGTATACTACCGCTGGGGCTGCAATAATACTACCACTGGGGCTGTATACACCACTGGGGCTGCAATATACTACCACTGGGGCTGTATACACCACTGGGGCTGCAATATACTACCACTGGGGCTGTATACACCACTGGGGCTGCAATATACTACCACTGGGGCTGTATACACCACTGGGGCTGCAATATACTACCACTGGGGCTGTATACACCACTGGGGCTGCAATATACTACCACTGGGGCTGTATACACCACTGGGGCTGTATACACCACTGGGGCTGCAATATACTACCACTGGGGCTGTATACACCACTGGGGCTGTATATACCACTGGGGCTGCTGCTGTATACTACCACTGGGGCTGCTGGGGCTCCTATATACTACCACTGGGGCTGCTGTATACTACCACTGGGGCTGCTGGGGATGCTACATACTACCACTGGGGCTGCTGTATACTACCACTGGGGAGGCCTGTATACCACTGGGGGGGGCCTGTATACCACACTGCTGGGGGCTGTATACCTGTGCTGAGGTCCACCCTCGGCTTATACACGAGTCAATGGGTTTTTCCAGATTTTTGGGGCAAAAGTAGGGGGGGTCGGCTTATACACGGGTCGGCTTATACACGAGTATATACGGTAATAATAATAATAATATGAAAATCGATCCAAGCACACAATGCATGGACTGATTTATTTCTATGAGACTGTTTGGCTCGGGTTGGGAGACCTGCGGAAAATCAACGTATTGCGGTCAGAGTGAGCATCACAGAAATCTGCAGTGTAAATGTCATTTCATTGAAAAAAAAATACTACACTGGTTGTTAATGGTGGGTCAAATAGCAAAGATATTGCTTTTGTGCGTTATGACTTATTTTCTTACATTTTTCTGTTCTCTTTTAAAATCTGCATTTTATGACTGTGTGGGAGTGGCCAGAAGCTGATAGGGAGTAGTGCAATGTGACAGCAGAGAAGGGGTTAAGAGATTCTGACTGAGCTGTGTGGAGCCAGATGACAGAACAGAGAAGCTTGTAACGAGGAATTTACATCCTGACATTGCTCAGCACTGTGCTGTAATTTGATGCATTGTTTCCTGACTAGCTGCAGTCAGCAGTGTAGGCCACGCCCTTCTATCCGTTATTGACTGAAGATGGATCTGAGTGAAAATAATTATAAGTCTGCTTCACACACAGTGCAGTGAGGACACCTGGTGGAAGGTTTATGACTGGTAACCAACGAGAAATTTTTAAGGAATTTTATTTGAACGTTTAATAAAATCACTTGCACTACATTATTATTATTATATAAAAACTTAAACAGCGGTTTACCCTTTAAATGAAACATGAATTGACTATTCAGTGGATTCCTAGTAAATGCCCTTTTAATATGACGAGATGAGCATGCCATGACTTTCAAATGAATGTGGATTAAAATCAGATGTACATTATTAAAGTATGAATTGTATAGCAGCGCAGAGAACCATTGGGTTCCTGCATCACCATACATGCTGCCGGCTGAACAATGGCTAGCAGCGCCTGTGCCTGAAGGGTGTCAGCGATAGCAACAGGACAATATAAAAGCATCTTGGTAAGAAGGCAACCAATGTTGGCGCAATTATTAGAAAATGGAAGAAACACAATATGACTGTCAATACGCCTCAGTATGAGATTTCATATAAGATCTCACATCGTGTTGTAAGAATGATTCTAAGAAAGGTAAGGAGTCAGCCAAGAACTACACAGGAGGACCTGATCAATGACCTGAAGAGAGCTGGGACCACAGTCTCAAAGATTACTGTTAGTAACACACTACACAAAATAAATTAAAATCCTGCAGGGCACACACAGTCTCCCTGCTCACTATGTCACATGTCCAGGCATATTTGAAGTTCACCAATGACCATCTGGATGATCAAGAGGAGACATAGGAAAAGGTCATATGGAGAGACGATACCAAAATACATCGGCATGTTTGGAGGAAAAGCCAGGATGAATACAACCCCAAGAACACCGTCCCAACCGTGAAGCAGGGGGGTGGAAACATACTTTTGGGGGAACTTTTCTGCAAAGGAGACAAAACGACTGCAACATATTGAAGGGAAAATGAATGGGGTCATGTATCATGAGGTTTTGGTCAAAAACCTCCTTAACGAAGTAAGAGTATTGAAGATGGGTCGTGGCTGGGTCTTCCAGAATGATTTTGACAGTCTCATTACTCCTGGCCACGAATGAGACCGTTGGAGTGCCAGCTGCAGGGTGGAGAAGATTTTAGTGTAAAGTAACAGTTTTTTTCTTAATTTAATATAGACTTGAGTTTTGTTTTAGGCAAAACCGCTAATGCTTTGATGCTGTTTGTGGCTGGTTTGAACCACTTTTTGTTGGGCAGCTTCGTGTGCACATACCCTAAAAGTGAAATACATTTGGCAGCCCAAGTCTTTTGCTTTGTCGGATAGGCTTTATCTGTGGCTTCTTCCAAAATACCCAAATTTTACTTCCTACCGTTATTAGTCAAGTAAAATTTAGCACAACCATTGGGCTTCCATGCTGCTTGGGGACCTTCACCTGAAGCTTACTCCTCTGATGCCTGGAGACCTGCTTTATGGCTTGCGACTTCATTCACCATATTAATGCTCATCTCTGATTCATACGCCATTCGCATGTTGCTTAGTGAAATTCTTTCCGTTTGATGCGAGTCTGTTTTATTTAACAAAATCCCATAAAACTAAGATTACCGCTTAATAATTCAGGAAGTCAGTCACTGCTGGTTGTTGCAGAGCAAACATTTTTACTCCGTTCCCCCTTAATAAAGCACGGTGATGTAAACAGCGCACTGAGGTCTGAGCATCAAGGTAAAAACACATGGTAATTTCAAACAAAATTCTGTTTCTACCATGTCGAATGCAAGACGCTTGTCAGACAAGTATATTTATTTTATACAACTGTCAACCTGTTAGCTGGTTATTTTCTATCAGACTTGGCACAGTGTTTGGATGTGTTAAGGAGGGAATGACAGCTTCATAGCAATGCACTCATTACATTAGATGTTGCCTTTGCACACTATCCAGGAGGGAAAAGTCTATGCTTTTATATAGGGACATGACCTCTTGGGGACAATGAAAAAGTTATGTACTATTTTTTGCAATATTTTTTGTTTGTTTTAAATACTCTTTTTTTGCTTTTTACAATTGATCCTTAATAGTAGACTTATTTTGATCTCTGTTTATGCATACATTACTGATATAGATTACATTTATGCCTCCAATTTGCATATTGAACGTATCTCAGCGGCTTCTCATGTATGTAAGGGAAGAGCGGCATAAAAAGAGTATTAAATGGATATGAGAGAGTCATCCGCCTGTCCTCCATACTAGGAGTAACACTGAAGCAAGGGGGTGCTATTTCATAGTAGAGGTTAGCTAATTGTATGGTTTTCTGATGATGCCTTGCTATTGGTTAATCATATAAGTCATCCCCATAGGGGCCATTTCCTAAGACCAAATAACGTCTTTTTATGGAAGTCTCGACTCCCGCCTTGCTCGGCTGTCACAGGCAGCTTGTATGTGCTTCAAATTGAGAGGTTTTTGCTGATGGCGCCTGTAGAGCCACAGCAAGACGTACTCAATTGCCTGCATCCCTGTAGGTTATCGTTCTGTCACATTAACTATTAAAGGGAGAGATTTGGATTGCATTTGTAGCCAATAAAGGAAAGGTACACATATAACTTTGTAGTTTTCCAAATTTTTATCTTATAAGTGTTTACAACCTATTATACAGTATCAAAGTCTTTGTGTTCTTCTCAAGCATTCAGAGTAGGGCAAAATATTGGGTCGCACCTCCCCTTTCCTGAAGGACGCCCTTGATTAGACTCTGACCCTACCACCTCAAAACTTTATTATGCATTTCTTATATAGTACCATCATATTCTGTAGCACTTTCCATAATCATTGCCGTCACCACTCAGGTCACAGTCTAAATTATCATTATGTCTTTGGAATGTAGGAGGAAACCAAAGAACCTGAAGGAAATCTACTCAAACACGTGAAGAACATACAAACCTATTGCGGATGTTGTCCTCGGTGGGATTTGACACCGGGATCCCAGGACCGTAGAACAAATGTGCTAACCACTGAGCCACCACACTGCTTATGGTATTGGTGAGTACAACTCCTAGACATGGTCTCCTACCCAGAGCAGAAGAAATGTTATGAGTGTTGTTAGCCTTTTTAATACGTTTCCTTCCTTACTAATTATCTAAATTATACAACTCTAGACATAGGAAGAGTGGGAGCTGGTACTCCTCTCCCCAACTCAAACAAGACCCTATATCTGGTTTTAAAACAAAGCCAAAGTTGGATTTTTGTGAAATGCTAGCGAACCCTTCTACATATAGCATTCTGAATGAGAGTCAATGGAGGGCACCATGTAGGTAAAAAACAGATTCTGAGGATTCAACAATGCAGGGGAAGGCAATGCAGTGGTGACTCACAAATAAAATTTGTTACACGAATAAAGATGTAACACAATACAGATAAACCAGGGATCAATACAATAAGTTACAGAACAATCGGTGACCATATTGAAAGTGCAAATATAGTTATATACTATAGTGACCTAAGTATTACGTAACCGCTAGGTTCAAGTTAAACTATAGTCAAAGTCTCCCAGTACATCCTGCATCACCATCTAACCAAAGTCAGTCACGGTTAAACTTATCAATCGATTCAAATTCTAAATACATTGACTTTAACAGGTGTCAAGTTAATATGCAACAAATAAATTCCAATATTATTGGCTAACTCTCTTTTGGGAGTGCTTGACCTACAGTCTGGGCTGGGGTTCTTCACTGGCATAGTCTGGTATTCGATACTTGGTCATGTAGTCTAAGCTTAGAATCTTGACTGGCATGATCTGGCTTCAGTACTTGATAACGTAGTCTAGGCTTAAGATCTTGATCATCGTGGTTTGTTCTTTGGTACTTGGTTACGTTGTCTAAGCTTAAGATCTTGACTGGCGTGGTCTGGACTTCAGTACTTGATAACATAGTCTAGGCTTAAGATCTTCATCGTCGTGGTTTGTTCTTTGGTACTTGATTACCTTGTCTAAGCTTAAGATCTTGACTGGCGTGGTCTGGACTTCAGTACTTGATAACGTAGTCTAGGCTTAAGATCTTGATCGGCGTAGTCTTTTCTTCAGTTCTTGATTACGTTGTCTGAGCTTAAGATCTTGACTGGTGTGGTCTGGTCTTCAGTACTTGATAACATAGTCTAGGCTTAAGATCTTCATCGTCGTGGTGTGTTCTTCGGTACTTGATTACGTTGTCTAAGCTTAAAATCTTGACTAGTGTGGTCTGTTCTTCAGTACTTGACCACAAAGTCTAGATTTACAATCTTCTCCTAGTAGGCAACTCGGGCCTTATCAAGGGTTCTAAGTGCCCCATCAACTTTCGCAGCAGAGCTATCAATTCATCTTCTTGATTGCACGTCTGCTCTCTTCTCAGATTTGATACAAACTCCACAGTTTAAGTTTTTATAAATTGCTGCTGCGCCACAACTACCACCTGACTTGGTATCTCTCTCAATCTCTTTCCTCAAGGAAACAGCTCTGTTGTTCATCAGTTCTGAGTGCTCCCTTTAATCACAAGAGGGAGATGTTACCCCACTGACACTGCTAGATCTAATCAGACGCGCCTACTGCTATTCCCACCCACTTACATAGACCTATAGCATTCACATCTCCCAACAGAGTATCACAAAATCATTTATTTTCTTCATATCTGGCTATTTCATGTTTTTTTTTCAGAATATATTGCTAGGGTAGTGCCACGTATATAATGGATACGGTGAACAAAGAAAAGAGAGCACAGTTTGTGCCAATCTGCATCCACATTGGGCATAAGATTAAGCCTGAGTTCCAGATTTTCACACAGTAAGGCTGCCTTCACACTACGGATTTGTCATTTCCGATGCTGTCCGATAAAAATCGGACAGCATCGGACCGATTTTGGGCCCCATGCAGCTCTATGGGCATCGGACCGAATCGGATGTGCACTAAATGCCATCCGATCTGGTCCGATCCGAATCTGTCCGATTTTTTTATCGGTGCAAAAATCGGAGCATGCTCCGATTTTTGCACCGAAAATAAAATCTGACAGATTCGGATCGGACCAGATCGGATGGCATTTAGTGCACATCCGATCCGACCCGATCAATTTGACATGGGGCCCTATGGAGAAGGGTCCGAGGAAACATCTGATGTCTCCTCGGACCCGGTTTTACTGTACTGAGCATGCTCAGTACAGTAAAACTGCTCCTAACTGGGAGCACAAGGGTTAAAAAAAAAAAAAAAAAAAAAAGTTTATTCTCACCTCCCCTCGAGCCCCCGCCATCTCCCGCCATCTTCTTGGAGGCTCCCGGTGGCTCCCGCAGGCTCCCGGTGTCAGCAGAGGGCTTCCTCTGCTGTATAGGACCTGCGGTGATGTCACAGTCATGTGACCGCGGGTTACATGGTGAACCCGCGGTCACGTGACTGTGACATCACCGCAGGTCCTGAACAGCAGAGGAAGACTTCTGCAGCCACCGGGAGCCTGCGGGAGCCACCGGGAGCCTCCAAGAAGATTGCGGGAGACGGCGGAGGCTCATGGGGGGGTGAGAATAAACTTTTTTTTTTCTTTTTTTCACTCAGATTTTATGCCGGAATCGGGTGCCTATTTGGCACCCGATTCCAGGCATCAGAAGGGAGCCGATGCTGTCCGATTTATATCGGACAGCATCGGCTTCCTTCAAATCGTAATGTGAATGTAGCCTAACTGACCACATAGAAGGGATCAATCAATATTCTCATAAATACATTTTAACAGTATTTCATTTTCCCTTCATGAGCACTGTATCCTCTTCCCACTTAGTTCGTAAACTGCCCATGGTTTCTATTGACAGTCCCAGCGCTACTTAGCATTCTGCCATTGTCCTGCACCGTGTGGAGTATTAAGCGGTAGTAGTAATAGTCTGAGAATAGAAAAGCTAGCTTGCCAATAGGACCCCCATGATCTTACTGGACACCTGGAGTGGTACCTCCTGCTAAGTTCCAGACACTGGAGGAGCCTGCCAGCCGGACAGGCAGAGGTGTCGAATTGGATTGTAAAAGTTGAGCAAGTCTTCGGTCATGCTACATTTTTTATGTATTTTTTTTAAATTTGAGTATCGTGATCTTGTAAAATAAATAAAAATAGAGTATTGAAAACATAAAAAGTCTTCTAGCGTCACTTTATGACCCAATTTCTCCTTTTAACATGGTCCTCAACATGGCTGGATTTACTACAAGCCTCTCTGCAAATATTATGGCTTCAATTAATTGTTACTGTTTCTCTCCTTTTGTATATTCCTGTTTTATTGTCGCGTTCACCAAATTAAATGGATTCTGCCATGGCCCAATATTCTTCAATGATCGATCGTTTGTACTCCATGAACAAGGGGACATAACCCTGAGGAGGTGACGATCAATCAGCACCGCATCTTGGAATGGACAGCCGCACAAGTAACAATTACCTTCAGAAAATTACTTCGAGGAGAAGATCTTATGTCAACTTTATTAAGAAAACTTGGTGATCGATAAGCTTCACAACAAAATGTTAATGTGTAAAGTCAGACGGCATGGATATTGTGTTGTTTCACACAGACACTTATTGAATAGTGATGGTTTAAAGGGAACCAACCACCAGGGTTTAAGCACAATCAGTGCAGCAGGTGATTGATGTGTGCAGCATGACATCACTATGTTTTTTAATTATTCCTCCCCTGTGGGCTTGGCAGTCTAATGTAAGCCGGACCCTCTCCCCCCTGGATGAGAGAGAGGGGGTTCGGCTTACAGCAGACTGTCATACCCACCAGGGAGGAATAAGAAAAACAGATCCACAGGAGGCATGGGAGAAGGTGATATGATCAGATGAGACCAAAGTGGAACCTTTTGTTAGTAACTCCACTCAGCGTGTTTGTAGTAAGAAGGATAAGTACAATCCCAAGAACACCAGTCCAACCATGAAACATGGGGGTGGAAACATCATACTTTAAGGGTGTTGTTCTGCAAAAGGGACAGGATGACTGCACCATAGTGAAGGGAGGATGGATGGGGTCATGTATCGTGAGATTTTGCCTAACAACCTCCTTCACTTAGTAAGAGCATTGAAGATGGGGTATGGCTGGGTATTCCAGCATGATAATGACCGGAGACACACAGCCAGAGACAGGGCAACTAAGGAGTGGCTTTGTGAGAAGCATTTCAATGTCCTGGAGTGGCCTATTCAGTCTCCAGACCTGATCTAAAAAGAAAGTCTTTCGAGGGAGCTGAAACTCAATATTTCTCAGCATAGCCCCAAAACCTGAAAGATCTGGAGAAGATCTGTATGGAGGAGTGAGCCAAAATCCCTGCTATAGTGTGTGCAAACTTGGCTAAAAACTAAAGGAAACATCTGACCTCTAATTGCAAACAAGTTTCTGTACCAAATATTAAGTTCTGCTTTCTATTGTATTAAATACTTATTTCATGCAATAAAATGCAAATGAATTATGTGGAAATCATACTACGTGATTTTATGTTTTGTTTTTGTTTTAGATTCTGTCTCTTAAAGTTGAAGTGTACCTATGATAAAAAATTACAGACCTCTCCATTGTTTCTAGGTGGGAAAACATATTTTCCCCATTGTATATAAACACAACAGTGGACCAAATAATAATAATATTTTTTCACTTATATAGTGCTATTAATTCCACAGCGTTTTACATACATCAGCACAATAAGTGTTTCCTACACTAAACATTTGGTAGTACGGATTGTCTCTCTTTTTGAGTCATGAGGTCAGACAAACTATAATCTAAATTAAATGTTGCATATTTGATCTGGTCTATTCAGATTGTGTAAAAATCTATTGAAAGTAGTGTAGGGATTTTCTCTGGTAGGGAGTGGCAAGGCGCAGATATGAGGCAACACACGGGCGTTGAGTCCAACAAAACTTCAGTGTTTTATTCACACTTAGCACTGGCTGTGGCAAAAAGGGAAAAACAACACATAAGATCTCGAACACTCAGGCTTTTTCCTAGAGCCTAGCTCCTCTCTCTCTGATGTTTTCCACTTACTCCTTTATGCAAGTCTGATCCAGCTGATCCTGACCCACACTGACCTGGAAAACCTGGAGCTTTAGGGAAAATCCAGGCCACGTTTTACCATGCTGGGAGCAATATACCTACCATCCAGCCCTAGACCCTTCACTGCACCACTGCACCACAGTAGAGATTCAATAGGTGACCCTTTGAAGCACCACATGACTTAGGATATAAAGCTAAATTAAAATCTTTATTTGCACACAGCCAATTCAAGGTTTTTACCCATCCGTGTAAAGCAGAAGACTTGTGACTGAATGACAGCTCTTTGACAGGAGCCGTAAGGAGTTTTAACATAACTGACAACATCAGAGAATAGTGGCTGCGGAACTGAGTGCATTATAGATTTTTTTTTTTTTAATTTCTCCTCTCTGGTGTATAGATTTTAACTTTTAGGCTGCTTTGACATTACTTTTTCCTTCGATCCGTGGCTGTCCATTGTAAAACAGACAGACAGATCCGATTTGGGCCCCATGTTATCCTATGGGCCACGGATCACATCGGATTTGGCCTTAGTGCCATCCGATTTGTGTAGGATCCGATTCTGTCTGAGACTGCTCCGATTTTGGGCACAGCGGATCAAATCGGACCAAATCGGATCTAACATGATCCGCGCCAAATAACATGGGGGCTTTGGAGCACTGGTTCGAGAAAACAGCTGATCGTCCCTGGGACCCTATTTCAATGTACTGAGCATGCTCAGTACACTAAAATTGCTCCTAACCATCTAATTTCACTTCTGCAATGTATATTCATAATACTGGTTTAGATTATGATTTATAAGCCCAACTGCATGCTACCAGAGATTCCTCACAGGGGGAGTGCACTTTGTCCTCTGCATGATGGTGACAAATCATAAGCATTATGCAGGAGAGAAAAAAAAGAGCACGCCCTCTTCTTCTCACTTGTTTCTGCAGCTGCTATAAGATAGAGCATCACGTGGCCTATGATTCTCTCTATGCAAAATTGGCTGTCTCCTTGTCTCCCCTAAGATAGTAATATATTAATTGCTGTGGTATGAATGCTGGAACACCAATTATCCTGAGAATGGAGCTCTGGAACAGTGATACCGGGCTTTACAGAGTTCTGTCTTAAAAACAGAGTACAGTTCTCGAATATTTTCAGCATTCCTATAGATAATGAATGGAGATGATATTTCGCTTGAGTTCCCCTACAGACAGAGAAAACTTACTAAATTATCTTGGGAAAAGCCCTTTACAATGAACTCCAAATATGTATGTTCATCCGGGGCGAATGAATGGAACGGACTCAGAAACAGAGCCTGTCCCATTACCGAGACATGATGACTATGAAGTCATTATTTGCTGCCGGTGGAGCTGAACTGCATAGACAGATGTTATCATGTTATATGTCGCTGTCAGAGAATGTCTTTCCAACCCATAACCGGAAGCATGAAGTTCAAAGTGCATATAGACCCCTCCCCCAACATGCAACACAATTGTCATGAAAGTCAGCGGTCCCGTATCTGTCACGGCAGCGCTCTTGTGAATGCTAGCCATTGGTGTTCATGGGAGACCAGATTTGTGCTACAGTATATACAGCAAATACTGAAGTATTGCTGTATATAGCACTAGCATTTGAATGATCATGAGTTCAAATACCTGTAGGAGACTAAAGTGCAATAAAAAAATGTTTTAAAAAAAGCATATCAATTTGAATGACCCCTTTTTCCCCTACTAGAAATAGATATTAGGAAATAAACATATATAGCATAGGCATTTTCATAAAAGCACAATCTTTTAATACATGAAATTGGTTAACCCATTTGTTAAAAACAAGAAAATTGAAACACCAGAATCGTGCTGTTCTTAATCACTACAGCTCTGCAAAAAAAAGATATAATATGAAGCAAAGCATTGTATCTACCTCCAAATTATATCAAATAAAGATCAGATCAACGCAGTCAACACCCACAGAGTGTCGAAAGTCTCGAAAAATGGCCACACTTACACATTTTTTTGTTTTGTACGAATGTCTTAATTTTTTTTATTCCCTAAATTAAATAAGAAAACTATGGACGTTTGGTAAGAGTAATTGTACTGACCTGTAGAATCATATTTTCAGGTAATTTTTACTGAGTAGTGAATGCCATAAAAAAAAAAAATTGCACATTTGAGCTTTTTATTCTTTCCTAATTACCACCTCACTTGCTTTTTTTCCAGTATTTCAGTACATATATTTTATAAAATATGACCACGTTGTTGTAATTGAACGTGTTCTCTAGACAAATTACACCAAAAAGAGCAGCTAAAAAAAATCAGCAAAAGCACAGCAACACATGCTTGTTGGAAGCAGTTTTTTTACAGCCAGTACCAGGGGTCTAACTACAGTAGGTCCGAGGGTTGCACTCACACCGGGATCCTGGAGCCTAGGGGACCCCAAAAGTCCCTTTTGACCTGTAGTAAAAGACTAAGGGTACCGTTACACAACGCAGTATTGCTAGGCAATTTCTCTTGCAATTTGCTGGTTGCAGTGAAATCATGGAACATTGTTACATTTGTACACGGCAACAAAATAGAACAATGTGTCCATGATTTCACTGCAACCAGCAAATTGCCAGTGAAATTGCCTAGCAATACTGCGTTGTGTAACGGTACCCTAATGCTATTAAAGATTTGCAATATATGGGGGCCCCATTGGAGCTTTCGCATCGGGTCCCCTGAGCTTCAGTTACGCCACTGCCGGTCACTCTTGTTCTGTCTAAGAGAGCAGGAATAACACAACGTTTGAACACAGCCTTACTTTTCACTATCGTATATATATATGAGATTTTGAAGCGCTGATCATTTACCTCCCAGTGAACTATGCACTTGTCAGATGTTCATATTTCACAGAGGACAACCCCCCCACTTCGGGAATATCTACTGTATGTAGAAGATGAACCCTGATTGACAGAATTGCTTTCCAAAAGGTTTTGCAAGAGCTACAAACACACTTTACTGTTAGCCTTAACCCACAACTGCCCATAGAGAGTGCCATCAAGTGGGCATTTGAGTCTTACGTAGAAGCTGAAATAGTTAAACCCTTGTACTCCTGTCCCCTGTAGCCTTGTATTAGCTATTGTCGCTGATTGGCGTGCCTCTGTAATGTCTCTGTGCGTCCTGACAATGCATCCACTTACCTGATGATCTGAGCATGACTAGTGCTGAGCACCAAACTCTTGAAGTTCCTCCTGAGGGGACAGAACTGCCACTTTGTACATCCTCTGCCCTCCTTCACAATGTAATCTGAACAGCTCATCTCATTGTGTGATGGGGACTGGATGGATTAAAGGCAATGAAATGTGACAAGTGAACGAAGGAAGCTACCTGCGGTGTGTTGTGCGTTCTGGACGAAATGGGAGAGACGTGGTTTAAGTAGTCTAAAGACCGTTTATTAATCATTAATGCCATTTGTACATTATGCAGATCGTGGCAATGTTCTCCGACACTGGATAATACATTGATTTAAAATGCTCTTTTTATATCAGAGTATTTTTTCTGGTCAGAGGGTTAACAATTCAGTTTATCTGGAACAAAAGTGAAGGAGGAGAAATCTATCTGTTACAATGCACTGATTTTATCTGCTCAAACAGTTTAACTTTTTAGCCGATTGTATAGTTTATATCACCAGTGTAAAATGGAGGATCGAGAAATTACCAAACCACTTTGTAAATTTCATATCTAGCAAAGTCACACAGATCAGAGCCACATACACTTCTCTCCTGAAATACTCTGTGTCTGTGCTTTGGGACCATGCTAACGAATCATACTGCCCTATGTTACATCAAGACTTTGCCCATTGATATTGTTCTGGTGAACCAATGTCGGCTTGGAAAAGACCCTGGCGGGATCGATCTAGGCTTAGCGAAGACCCTGGCGGAGCAATCTAGGCTTGGAGAAGACCCTGGCGGAGCAATCTAGGCTTGGAGAAGACCCTGGCGGAGCAATCATCTTTAGGCTTGGAGAAGACCCTGGCGGAGCAATCTAGGCTTGGAGAAGACCCTGGCGGAGCAATCTAGGCTTGGAGAAGACCCTGGCGGAGCAATCTAGGCTTGGAGAAGACCCTGGCGGAGCAATCTAGGCTTGGAGAAGACCCTGGCGAGCAATCTAGGCTTGGAGAAGACCCTGGCGAGCAATCTAGGCTTGGAGAAGACCCTGGCGGAGCAATCTAGGCTTGGAGAAGACCCTGGCGGAGCAATCTAGGCTTGGAGAAGACCCTGGCGGAGCAATCTAGGCTTGGAGAAGACCCTGGCGGACGATCAAGGCTTGGAGAAGACACTGGCGGACCTATCTAGGCTGCGCAAGATTGATCTTCTTACAAAACGTTCATCCATCAAGTCATCATGGTTTGAGATCCATCTGAAGGCCATTAAGTAATAAAAATTGTCACAAGTGAACATATTACTGCCTCACAAGGTTAACATACTCCTCTTCTGAAATATTCTGTGCTGCTGGGAATCCTCTTCTCAGAGTGTAACCTCATAATATGACATGAAGCCCTTTCCTCATGGACAGCACGTACCACCTATTGGTAAAATAGGGATGTGTAAGTCTTGCCCCAGGACCATGCAAAGTCAGTCATTTTTATTTTATTTTAATGACCTTTGGCTCGATCCTGAGCCATGGCGACTTGATGGAAGAACACTCTGTAGAAAGATCGATCTTGTATAGCCTAGATATGTCCACAAGGGTCTTACCCCCATAATCTTGAGTATATCAAGACATCGGGTTGCTGATCTTTCTCTTTCCTTGCTCCTTCTATTCTTCCAACCATTATTTCCTTCTCCAGTGATTGCTCTTGTCGTATGATGTGTCCAAAATTTGGACAAGAAGGGCCTTTTAGGTATGGTGTACATATTCTGTACTAAGACTATGGGATTGTTGCCAGAAAATCAGGACAGTCCTGGAAAATTTGAGACTGTTGCAAAGTATGACATCAAGAGTGTGGATGTATCATTTGCGTACTCCTTGTCTAGACATACTGCGCTGCAGAAGCCTTTGTTATTTTTGTGGGACTGTGCAGAGGGTTCAATTTGCAGTGGCACCCCGAGTCAATGGGGGGATCCCTGCACGACTGATCTAAAAAGCCTTGCCAGTGCGCAGGAAGGGCAGAGGGCTGACGAGACAGTTGTATGAGGATTGGTAGAGGTGGACTGTAATTCCGCTGATTGGCCCTGGCTGAGTTTATAGAGGCTGTGTGCTAATCCCATAGCAAGTAAGAAGAAGAGGCTCTTCCTCACAAAGAAGCAGAGTCTTACTACCATGGGGAGTCTGGGTGTCGTGGACGAGAAGCCAGTTGACCCATCAAATGAGCAAAGAGGCTATTCGAGGTTACTCAGCTGCTGAAGATGATCGCTATCTGGATGCTTGGCCAAGAACTCTTTTACACCTGTTTCCCATGTTGCTTTATAAAGTAACCATGAGTCCTGAGCTGAGCCCTATTTTAGGCCGGAAAGTGCATACTTTGTGTGGCACCCTGTGCCAGGTCACCACAGACTCCCTTGGGACATGGAAGGATGTTACACAGCGAGTAACCCCACTAACACACAACACCATTCACCCCAGGCCTGTAGGGGGAGCTCCACTGGTTGCCTTAAGCCAGTTTCCCCTATAAATACGGGTTCTAGAGGGAAAAAAAACCAGAGTGTGCAGTCACTACAGAACTGTAAAGAGCTGAGTGAGCTGAGCTGGTACTGGAGCCGTGCTAGGCCCATACCAGCATCCACCTGAGACAGTGCTAGACCCGCAGAGTAGGGGTCGCAGGCAGAGAAGAGAAACGTACTACGAGAAGGGAGCAGAGGAGTCATACCGACTCACCCCATCAGAGTTCCGGTCACTGGGTCCGAGCTACAGGGACATAGAGAATAGGCCCTGCAGAGAAACCAGCACTAAAAGGAGGTTTAGCTTCCAGGACACCCGAAGCACCACCAAATGAGAGCCTAGAGTCAAGGCCTTGACAGGAATCCCATAGAGTGCCCTCAGTGCAGCAGATCCGGGTGTGCAGAGTCACACAGATAAAGGAGTAATGGTCTGGTCGGGTTCCATGCCTGCCAGACTCTGACAGAACAACTGAAACAAGGAGGCCTACAACCCTAATCGCTGTGGAAATCCTGAAGTGTTTCCCTCACCTTTGGTCGAGTGTACCAGTACAGAACAACAGTAAAGGTACCAAAAGACTTTGTGTGCGTGTCCCTCCTTCCATCTGCATCACACTGACCGCGCTACCCTATTACCCTCACTACAACCTACAGCTCCGGGGACCCTCGCTCGTCCTGTAGGGAGCGGTTCCACCTTGCTGCCGCCCATCACCCCGGAGGCCCAAGCAGCGCCGGTGTCATCACCGGACCCCTACAGGTGGCGTCACGACAGACACTTTTATTATTTTCTCTCAACCCATCTTTTATCTGCATTTCCGCCGGGCCCACGGCTTCAGGCACCGCTACCCGTGACTACCCCCAGAGACCGCGCCTGAGTGATCCGAGTACCCCCAGGACCTGGGCTGGACATTTGTTTTTGGTTCCAAAGACCTAACTTGTAGGCTGCAGTCAATCTCACAGGCATGTGTTAGTAAAAAGGGGTTAGGTACCTGGGTATTCCTTCTGTTAGGGTTTATGCAGATATATGTGTATCATTTGATAAGATGGTGAATCATCGTACTATTCCAGAGTCTCACGCTGGTGTGCACTCACTTAATTTACATAGACCGTAGCGGAGTAATGACCCTGGTGTGGAGCCATTCGGTTAGTTTCCCGATTGCAGATGCATTGCAGGGAGCCCTTGGGCTAGCACTGTGATTCCCAGTTCTCAGAGCTGAGTGTTTGTAAATACTACTGTGGTTGGGGTTGCATACCATTGTGAAACCTTATTTTAATAATCTATTTCCCCATCCTCTAAGTAAAGTACTCATTTGGTTAAGTTGACTTCTGGCTTCGATTTTATTTGAGTCACCACTGAATCCTAACAAACCCCTCGGGCTCTCACACTTCCACTATGTAACTATAAGTCTGAAGCATCCTACTTACCTTTTATTGTCTTCCTAATATCATGACACCGCCACCAAGTTTTGCTTTATGAGTTGACAGTTCCCTGCTTCTCACAGAATCAACCTACTCATAATAATGATCTTTATGTAGCAAGAGGATCATTGTCTTAAAATCACCTTACAATGACTTAACACCTCTCCTCAAGGAGAAACTTTACCCCTTGGAACCCAAGTTTTCAAGGTTTTCTTTATAGCACAATTGATGCACACCTTATGTTCTGTTCTCATCACTCAATTGCAGTGCACATTTTGCATTCCCTTCAAATTGCAAACATTGATAATTGATGCAGCATTAAATTGTATGTTGTGAGTTATCTTTCATAATCCCAGATTCAGATATTCCAGCAAAGAAATGATCTAATGGTAACTGAGCTCCTACAGTTTACAAAGAAGATTAACACGTTCAGTCATAAAGGTGTCCAACTGGGTTGTTACTGTTCGAAACGTTTTGAGATGCAAAAGAAAAGAATTTGCATCTCTACTTACTACATGGTTTAAAATATACTAAATAAAAAGAACAATGTGAATGTGATTTTTATTTTAAAGGCATATGGCATCTTCAGTTTTCTTGGCATGATATGGAAGTAGATTACCTGTCCTTTCGTCTGCACAGTAATGTGGCTCCAGTTTTCTTGTCATGATATGGAAGTAGATTGCCTGTCCTTTCGTCTGCACAGTAATGTGGCTCCAGTTTTCTTGGTATCATATGGAAGTAGATTGCCTGTCCTCTCTTTTGCGCAGTAATGTTGCTCCAGTTTTCTTGGCATGATATGGGAGTAGATTGCCTGTCCTTTCTTCTGCACAGTAATGTGGCTCCAGTTTTCTTGGCATGATATGGGAGTAGATTGCCTGTCCTTTCTTCTGCACAGTAATGTGGCTCCAGTTTTCTTGGCATGATATGGGAGTAGATTGCCTGTCCTTTCTTCTGTGCAGTAATGTGGCTCCAGTTTTCTTGGCATGATATGGGAGTAGATTGCCTGTCCTTTCTTCTGCACAGTAATGTGGCTCCAGTTTTCTTGGCATGATATGGGAGTAGATTGCCTGTCCTTTCTTCTGCACAGTAATGTGGCTCCAGTTTTCTTGGCATGATATGGGAGTAGATTGCCTGTCCTTTCTTCTGCACAGTAATGTGGCTCCAGTTTTCTTGGCATGATATGGGAGTAGATTGCCTGTCCTTTCTTCTGCACAGTAATGTGGCTCCAGTTTTCTTGGCATGATATGGGAGTAGATTGCCTGTCCTTTCTTCTGTGCAGTAATGTGGCTCCAGTTTTCTTGGCATGATATGGGAGTAGATTGCCTGTCCTTTCTTCTGCACAGTAATGTGGCTCCAGTTTTCTTGGCATGATATGGAGTAGATTGCCTGTCCTTTCTTCTGCACAGTAATGTGGCTCCAGTTTTCTTGGCATGATATGGGAGTAGATTGCCTGTCCTTTCTTCTGCACAGTAATGTGGCTCCAGTTTTCTTGGCATGATATGGGAGTAGATTGCCTGTCCTTTCTTCTGCACAGTAATGTGGCTCCAGTTTTCTTGGTATCATATGGAAGTAGATTGCCTGTCCTTTCTTCTGCACAGTAATGTTGCTCTTGTGAAAGAGCCACACTGAATGTAAGTTATTGTCAATACAAAACCGCCTCATTGTGCAACATCCCGCTGCCCATGCTGCCACTGGGCAGTATGCTTAGTTAAGTATTTTAGTTGAAACCTGTCTGCCTGGGATGTTCCTGATGGCAAAATACATTGCTTACAACATGGCTTTCAACATTACTGATCCACAGAAATACACACAAATACACAATACAGACATTAAATACACATTATAGACATAAAATACACAATAGACTACAAAATCAAAATACATAACACTCTAAAAAACTGTCAATATGTGCAAGAATATAACTGCTACCTAACAAGAATAAATTACTATAATACTGCCCCTACGTACAAGAATATAAGTACAAGAATACCGCCTCCAATGTACAAGAATATAACTACTATAATACTGCCCCCTACGTACAAGAATATAAGTACAAGAATACCGCCTCCAATGTACAAGAATATAACTACTATAATACTGATAAAAAAAGCCAAGAAGCCTGCGCTGCCTGTGGTTAGCACGCAATACAAAAAGTGCATATGCACATATTAATTTCTAACTGTACTTTAAAGGGAACCTGTCACCTAGTTTAAGCCCCCCAAGCTATCACTACCTGCCCCTGCACCTTCCTATTACTAATCTAACTATCCCTCTCTGTGCTATCTGTGTGCTGGTAAGATGTATAAAATGCTTTTTATACTTACATGTTGTTATGGTAATGAAGCGGGGGGCTACTGTTCATAGCTCCCCTGGGCGTCATCTTTCGCGGTCTGTCCCCTCTTTATCATGCCCCGATGGGTGTCTTCATTTCCACTCATTGATCACATGGGACAGCCCGGCTCCCGGCGCATGCGCAGTGCGCGTATTGAAGCTGAGCCGTCCCACATGATCAGCCCTACAATGTACCGCGCCGGATGTGACGCTGCGGCCCGCTGCAATACAGTGAGAAGGGGCGGGAGAATTCAGACCAGAGAAGGATTTACAGAAAGGAATGAAGACGCCGATCGAGGCGTTATAAAGAGGTGACAGGCAGCGAAACAGGACGCCCAGGGGGGCTACTAACAGTAGCCCCAGCTTCATTACCATAACAACATGTAAGTATAAAAAGCATTTTATACACCTTCCCAGCACAGAGAGGGATAGTTAGATTAGTAATGGGAAGGTGCAGGGACAGGTAGTCCCTGAGGAAGACGCCAGGAGGGCGTTGAAACGCGTTGGAGAAATAAAAGAGAGGTTTGATTTGGACATCGCCTATTTGCATTATTTACGAGCGGAAGATTTTGGCAGCGCGGACTGTGGCACACCTTCCTTTCCCAAAGCTTCAGGGACAGGTAGTGACAGCTTGGGGGGCTTAAAATAGGTGACAGGTTCCCTTTAAACGGATACATTTAGAAAACAATTGATCAACTCTTTGAGCTACCCCGCCACATCACGGCATTCTCAGATGGGGCAGTCCTACTCTACGTTTTTTATATACGCTGTGCCTCCTGGGATTCAGTTGGACTGCATGTGGATTAATCTGTTGATCTAATTTCAGTTCATTATGACTACAGGAATCTGAGTATTGTGTCCATAATACAGGACTAAAATCAGCTTTCCACTGAACTATTTGTAGAGCCATGGTGGTTATTTTGTTTCCTTATAATGATTTAGCTTGTTACGTCTTATATTGTTTTATTATTAATAAATCCTATTACATTCCTTCTCTTTGTCTATACTGTATTCATAGTCACAATGTTTCTAGATTGGGCTCCTCCGACTTGCTCTGTTGCTCCCCAAAAAATAGTGGATGAATCAGTTGTCCTGATAATGTCCATTGTAAAGGTGTTGGCCGGAGACAGAGAAAGTCTTTTCTAACCCCGAGTGGAAACGAGACCAATGTAGATGTCTCCTTGGTACCGTGCTGCTGTGTATGGATACATTAATAATGGATAAAACATATTTATAATTAACTTAGAGCAGCTTGAGGCCATAAAATACACGATGTATGTTCCCCAAACAGCGGCCTTAGATGGCGACAGTTTTGCCAGTGATTTTGACCATGGATAAGCCCGAATGAAAGCATTCATCACCTCTAATACTCAGACTGACTTTGTAAAAGCATTGCAAGGAAAGTGAGATTTTTAGCCGTAACGGCCACTAATGCTTCTCTGCATGTTTTAATGGTGTTGACCACTAGCTGTTTTATACCACGGTGCTGATTATCATCATCATCATCATCATCATTTATCAGGGGTAGTGGAAGGAAAAATTATAAATGGGATGTTGCTCATAATACAGAGCCATATATTTATGTGCAGGCCTCGTTTTGAAAACTAATGGAAATATACCGTAAAAGTTGAGGAGTTGCTCAAAGCAACCAATCAAATCAATGTTAAAATAAGAATGTTAGCTGTCGTGTGATTGGCTGCATTGAGCTTCAATTTTGTAAATGAGGTCCAGAGAGAGACATGGACTTACAGATGAGTTTCTCATGTTTTAGGAGTGGAAAAAGCAGTGGGAGCAAGGTATTCTTCACTTAAAGCTAACCTGTCGGGTCCCCCAGATGCACAGAACCATGAGCCCATATTTATTATCCCAGCCTAACAATTCCTCTATGTGCTAGCATACGTAAACAGATTTTTAGAAAACGTATTTCTAAAAACCTGACTGGTCAGCGCACTTAGCATGTTATCTTGTTTGTGCACACAGGTTTGTTGATCCCAGAATTGAGCTTTTCTGATGCCGGGTGCACTAATTTGAAGCTAAGTGTACGTGTCCCGTCTTCACAGAAGATGTTGCGCCAGTCTGTTTGTCCTTTATTTCCCCGGTTTTACTGTGCATGTCAATGCTCTTACACTCTGCTCCTACCCTCTCACCAGCTGGGATACAGTTGTTTACCTGCTGCTTGGTTCCCTGCTCTGCTGCGTAATCGTACGCGTGTTATAATAAAGCCTAGATGAACTGCATAACCATCCGCGTGTGTGGTCCCTGGCTGTCTTGTTGTGGAAGCTATCCGCAGGTTGTGAGGTCCTCTGCTGGGGGTTCATGACTCTCCATGTGTGTCCAGGCTTGTAGCCACTGCCAGGTGCCCTAGGCTTCAGTTCCAGTGTTGGCTATGGTGGGTTCTTGTTTGTGCCTATGGCGTGCACGTCCACACTTTCCCCACTTTTATTAGGGGTGGTGTGCCCCATAAATTGCTATCCCCAGCCTATTGCTGAGGGAAGCTCCTATTTAAAGTTCCCGTTCCCTGTTGGGCGTCAGCAGAGCTTTGCATTAGGTTTGTGAACCTAGCCATGTGTGTTGGACCAGCCGTCTGCTTCTGGTCAGCCTGTAATTCCAGCTCTAGTTCTGCCTGTAATCAGTCCTGTGTTAGCTGATGTCTCTGTCTTTTTCCCTGGACCCATCCTATCTGTGCTTCCTCTAGTACCAGGCTCCCTGCCTTTAGATTCCTTCTGTGCCTTATACCTTGACCCTAAAGACTGTGAGTTTCCTGTACCCTATGTCTTGTTCCCTGCCTGGAGCCATGTTCGATGTCCAGATGTCCTGCCTGTGTCCTGACATAACCTGCCTAGAGCCTGTCCGATGTGCAGAGTCCAGATGTCCTACCTTTGTCCTAGATGTCCAGCCTGTGTCCAAGTGTCCAGTCCAAGGTCCTGGTCGTCCAACCCGTGTTCTAGTCAGTCCCAATCATGTTCCTAGACAGGCTCCTCCTCCATGTTCCTGAATTAAGGAAGGAGCTGAAATGAAAAAGGGGCGCAACAGTGTATGTATCTGGCTAATTATCGTGGTAAACAGGGGAATAATGAAATCCGCTCACCTATTAGGGTTGTGAGATGTCACAACAACTTTTTCCACCTTTGACAACTTTAGATGTCAAGCTATTGCATGGTCTGCAGCAGTCCTCCCTCGATATAGATCCAGGATTGTAGGTTGGAGAAAAAGGATTAAAGGACATGCTTCTGCTCCAAAATCAAATCCACGTACATGGGCCGTATGAATTCAGCAGGTGGTATTTATTCTATGCATTTCAGAGATGAGCTAGGGATGAGCGAGTATACTCACTACTATTCGGTATTCGCCGAATAGTAGCGGTATTCGGGCTACTCGCTACTCTCCGAGTACTTATGTGTACTTGGGAGTAGAGAGTAGTCCTAATAATTTCGCAGTGTATCTATAGATAAATTTCGAAAGTAGCCTAAAAGGGAATAAAAGATGTTAAAAAACAATAAACTTACATACTCACCTGTCCGACGCCTGCACCGGGACCGGAAAACCTCACCTCCGCTCGCTGGACAAGGACCTTTCACTACCAGCCAATCAGATGGCCGGTAGCGATCTGGCCAATCAGATGGCGCCACGTCACTCCACGTGATGTGCAAGCGGCCACCGCTGCCATCCTGACCTCTGGGGTTGATGAGAGTTGGCAAACAGGATGTTGAGCCCTCCACGGGTAGGGCTTAGTTCCCCAGGGCAGGTGTAGAATTGAAGTATTCGGACGCTGCTCTGCTTCTCTTGGCTATTTCCCCTGCAGCTAGAATAATCAGTGCGTGCCTCTGCAGATGAGCCTCCGCTGTCGCAGCACCAAGAAATCTCGCACACAAGTCCTGATTTCAATGGGTACTTTACTCTACTGCTTTGCTTTCTTGACAACACAGTCAGTCACAGTTACTTTACAGCAGTCTACTCATAGTCCCAGTGACTGGTTAGCAGCTGGGACGGTTTGCTAGGGGCACCCCCTTTCTCTTGGGCATTCCCTTACGAGACTCCTAGCCCTATGTGGACAGCCTTCCTTGGTACTTAGCTCGGGACCTGGAATGGCCATCCGGTTGCACAGGCCGCCAGGTCTGGGTTCTTTCTCACAGGTGTTACACTTTCTTAGCTTGTTAGGTGTTTCTGCTTGGGAGTCCAGTTCCTACTCCTCTCACCACTCACCCGGAACTCGGACCTGTGCTCCCTCCTCGAGCTCTCCCAACTTAGTGTTCCTAGGTTTTTAATCTAGTTCCTCCACCCTTTTCCCCGATTCTCTACCTTCTCTCCGCCCTCTACTTAGCTCCCCCCCTATCCCTTGGCTGACATGGAGTACTAGGTCTAGGGATTGGCGGATGTGTTGGGTGTTAGTGTGGGGTGGTTAACTTACCTGTCCCAGCTGCTGTACCTTTCTGTGGCCACCGGTCCACAGGGGCGCCACACCAGAAGTTGGTTAACCCTATGCAACATAGATGTGAAGCAGTTCTAAAAAAAACCCTGTGACTATACAAGAATATATTGGTTAGTGATTCACAGGTATGCTAAAAAAGTTTTTTTTTCACTAATTAATTTTGGACACGCCCTTTACCCAAAAACTGTGCTTTTAAGTCTATTGTGAGATGATCAAACACCGCGCGTGGCTTGCACTTGGCCAAGCATCAACTGTTCCCGACACGGTGATGCTCACTCCAGTGCTTTGCAAGTGTATGTGGCGCCCCTGCAACCAGGGTGGCCACATAGGGAACTGCAGCCAGGCAGGAAGATAGACAGTTTGTACAACAAACACCCACACGGACACACTCACCCACTAAGAGGCGGCACCCAATCCGGAGCCTGGAACTTTAGGCGGGCAAGGGGTGTTGGGTTTAGAGGAAAGTGGGTGGGAAGCATGTAGATCAGGTGACAGATAGCACAAATAGAGGAGAAAGAGGAGGAAAGAGTTAGTAGGCCGGAGTAGGCTGAGAGGAAAAGACACAGTAGGCCAGAGTGAGCCGAGCAGCACAGACTTTTATCCTGTCAGAAGCAGCCCAACCCGCGGCGGGCTCATGCATCTGGTTGCAGCCCATCCATCCCTGCATCCTTCTGGCAGAGCAGCGCTGCAGCGATGGTCCCTTCACTGACCACAACCCGTGGGTGGCGTCACCACAAACTTTATCCCTTGTAAATACCCCCCTTTACTTGTGTGAACCCGGGACACGGTCCGGACCATGACCTCCTTGACATCCCCAGCAGTACCCCGATCCGGTACTGAGTACCCCGTCCCAGTGGGCTCCACACGTAAAGCACCCAAACTCCGAACCCAAACATGTTTGCTCAACTCCGGGAATTGCAGCAACCCGAACTGGACCTTGAAAGGTTCGCTCAACTCTATTGATAATTAGCACGTGTGGGATATTGAGGAGGTATTGCTGGTTCAAGTGAAGCAAGTACTGACAATCAATCATGGTAGCTGTGTAAGCTATCAGAAATACACTTCAGACTGTGATGCCTCGCCCTGCCTGCTCAAAGCACTTCATTTACATATGATTTTTAAAAGTGGGTTTTTCTTGATGCAAAAACCCCTGCTTTCTTTACTAGTGTTTTTGGAAGTATCAACTCCTTTGAAGGATTAATCCCAAAAATGTTAGTTGCCTTCGTGCCCATAGGTTTGTTCTAGCCATGAATAAGGCATCTATGTAAATATTACAATCCATTAAATTCGCTCATCCTTCATCAGCGCAGATTCCAAAGAACAATTTAGCATAATAAACTTGTTAGTTATTCTCTTAAAAACTTGTTCCACCGCTAGTTATCCTTAGATGGACTCATTATTTTGCAAATTATTCTTCAAAAGTAGTAATTGTGAAAGAACTCAGGCTCTGGCCCCAGGTGGTCTTCAATTATCACATTGGCAGCTGTATACTTATCAGTCGGCCTGCAAATTACATTCAAAAAAACACTTGCAAGTGTAAAGAAAAAACTCTTCGGGAAAGTTACGTATTCATGATTCTATCCTAAAGAATGATAATGATGAGGAATAAAGGAGAAGGTGGGGGAGCGTTGTAACACTGAGATTTAAATTCTCTATGGTCTTCTCTGCTCTTAAAGGGTCGCTGGATGACAACATGAATTGTACCTCTGCTGAGAAAAGAAGGAAGAAATGAGAATACATGTAAGTGGATGAGAATTGATTATAAAGCAAAAAAAAAATCATGTAAGCCCTTTATATTGCAGACATCAATGTATTATATCAACTCACCATAATGTTAAAGGGGTTTTACATGTTTTGCAAAGTGGACCTCAATCACTTGCAGGCCTGTGAAAGAACAAAGCCAGATGGAACAATCTTCTTACCTCCTGTTCTTGCTGCAGTTGTGACTTCACATTGACAGCACACATTACTGCTTTATCCAGTCATAAAACTCTTCACATTGGCAGAGCTGTTGAGTCCAGTGATTGGCTGCAGCAGTGATGTGCGATGTTGGTGACACGCCCACTCCAGGGTCGGGGAAGAATCGGGAACCGGGCAGTTACTTGTTGTTCTCTTCACCTTTTCGTTTCTTTTCATGGGGACAGACGGGGGCCGGGGGCCAAGACCCGGGCCCGTGATTTTGGCGGTGTAATTTTAATAAACAGGGGAAGATGACGGAAAATCAAGTCTGTGAAAGAAAGAATGCGCATATAGGGTCTTATCTCAATAACACACTTTCACCTATCGATGTGGAATTGCTCACCTTTGTCAGTTGTGAAACCCACAACTGGTAGAATAGCGTACAAGCAGCTGCTGCAGGGACCGCACTCCCAACGGTGACCGTGGTCGTGATGTAGATTATTGGACAAAGTGCTTCGGTGTCCGCGCTGCTGCTCCGAGACCAAAGAAACACAGACACGGGAATGTCTGGTACAGCTACAGCCTTTATTTTCCGACGCGTTTTGGAGCCTCCTGCGGAAAATCAAAAGGGAATAGACATATTCATGACACCACCTGCGGTATACGGCCAGGGCGGCTGCTGCTGCTTCAGAACCTCTGGGGATGGTGAGCGGCAGCTTGGATGGTTCCAGTCCCCGCAGGTGGAGCGCAGTTCCCAGGGCAGCGAAATGGAGCAGTCAGTTCGTACCTTGGCAGATGTTCACTGGGTCATCAGTACCTAAATTTCTCATATGGCCACTGCGGCCGGTGGTCGCCGCCAATACAAGTCTCACACACCACAGCTGGAGTTCTGTTACTTTTACTCAGTAGCTTCAGCATGGCCGCTGGGTACGTCCCTTGCCAAACTCCGGTTCAGCGTTGTTTCCAGAACCGGGACAGTGCAGTTGAGCCACGGTTGGTGTTCTTTCCTTCCTCTCTAGGTCTCTGTCTCTGGTGGTCTCTCTCTTCCCATAAGGGGTAGTTATCTTCTGGGGCCCGCTTAGTCCCCCAGGCTCTCAGCGCCTCCGAAGCACAGAGCTCAAGTACCGGCAGCCACGGGTGATGTTGTGTCCCCTCCCGGGCACTGCTCCCTAGTTCGGCCACCTTCCTCAAGTTGTGTCAGGTGTTTAGCCACAGCTCCCGTTAGAAGCTTGGGGCCTCCGGTTTAACGATTCAGGCATACAGCATCAGCGCCGGGTCCCTGTGTCATCCACCAGCCCCTCTGTCTCACTAGATATGGGCGTACGGGGATCGATGTCGTTTTCGGACCCCAAGGGCTCTCTCTTCTTCCTTCGCCTGTTGGTCTTTCCCTCCCGTGGGCGAGCGCAGTCGTGCTCTAACCCACGGGAGCCGACACCACACCGCCTCTACACTCCCGACTCTCTCCTAACTCTCTCCTCTTTTTTTTGACCTGGGTCTTCCCTCAGGGTCCCCCCACTGTCCCAGGGGCCTACGGCTTGTGCGTTTGTGTTGGCTCAAATGCACCATCCTAGCACCTGGAAAGCAGAGGCGCTACTCCCCTTAACCGCTGGAGTGCAGTACCTCTGGTGGCGATCTACCCATTGGGGCGCCACATTGACATGACATGACCATGGCTGCCGAAATTCAGAGATGGTAGTGACTACAGGGAAACGGTATGGTGGAGGATGAGTACCATCTGGCATTACAATTTTTCATGCCTGCAAGTCTTCGGGTCCATTTTACTGGAAGTTAAAAACCTCCTTGAGCATCAGTTTCACTGAACTCAAGAGTTTTGTGGTTATATGGCTTTCTTTCTGAAGTCCAGCTGCATATTGAGTCTTAGGCTACGTTCACAAGCTGTGTTTTTGCAGGTTTTTTTTAGGATCCATAATTGCAGTGAAATACATTGACGTTTGGCTTCCCAGCCAAGTCAATGCATTTTCAAATTTAGCATTCAGACGCTCTGTTTTTTTTGAGGATTCGTATTTACTGGAAAGTGGATCCTCAAAAAGAATGAGCATGTCAATTTCTTCAGGGATAAACCGTTGAAAAGAAAAGGGGCTCACCATAGCGTGTATCTGTCATCAGTATATGTAGAATTAAGTGGTGGATTTAATCACTTATTTGGGTTGTGAGACAACACAACCACCCTTTTCACCTGTGACAACTTTAGATGTCAAGCTGTTTTTGTGGTCTGCATCAGTCCTCCCTCCAGTAGGATCCAGGGTTGTAGATATAAGTCGCACTCCTGCTCTAATAAAAATCCAAAATTCATGGATTATTTGAATTGATATTGTGGTATTTATTTTTACGCGTTTCGGGGTAAACCCCTTCCTCAGGAATACCTCAATAATGTACATCCCATTATTGTGGTATTTCTGAGGAAGAGGTTTGCCTCTACTACCTACTATCTACTACCATGTCAATTTCTTGGCATATTTCCTGATCCGCTTTTCCATTGCCCCCATTGTTGAATGGGCTCAAATCAAGTAGATCCTGAAAAATGCACTATGTGGATGGTGATGCGTTTTTTTGATAAAGTGAAGCCGTTTTGCGGATCCTCAAAAAAACACTGCAAATATGTATTTGCCTTATTGGCAATATTTAATGAGAAAAGCATGCAAATGATCTCTTCCCACAAAAAGGAAGAAAGCCGTCTCGTTGGTGTCCCAAAGTGAGGAGACCACCATGGAAACCAACATGACACAAGGCCTTCTAACATGACACAAGTCAGGCCCTATTCTGTCAACAGTAGTTTCTTACCGATACAGAGCAAGATTTGGCTGACTGAATGAAATTCCATCTTTCTGGGTGTACTGTCTCTCCTAAAAGAGGTTGACTGTCTACCAAAAAATTAGAAACATCAGGGATTTTTTCAACTGAATCATAGTCACTGGGGCTAAGCCTCATGGATTTGACTCTGGCTGCTCCGGCGATCTGCACCAGGATGGGAAATGCTGCCCTGTTCCTAAATCAGTTGACCACTGAATCCTGCCTTTGTCTGCTTCAGTCTGCCTGGAACAGGTCATCATCTCAAGTCCATTCCAGTCACCTGACTGCTGCGGCTAATCACAGACTTCATTGGTCAAGTGGCCCAAGAGCATGACATAATTTGTTCCTGTCCCGCTGCAGATCCTTGGGTGTTGGAGTCAATGAGTATGGCTCACTTTATTAGTTTAAAAATAGAGATGAGTGAATCACTCCATAAGACCTCAGTCCGGTGGCCATGTCAGACGGGAGCCCTGGGAACCACCTCCTACCTTCTGGCATCTGCAGCTCCTCTTTTGATTAGCTGTCCTGGTGCAACGTCATCATTAACCCCAAGCTGGCTGATCAGAAGAGGAGTCCGGGTTTCTGGGAGGTACAGGTTCACATTCCGCATAGACAGAATATTGTCATGGGCGCTAGACCAGGCTCCTTTTGAATTGATTTGCTCATCTCTATTTAAGATCATTCTTAACATTTGCCAGGTTTTTGTTCAGGTTGGACAACCACTTGAAGAAAATCAGTTGTGTATAGAAGCTTACGGGCAATTCTACATTGGTAAAAAGTGTACAAATGAGCAAATCATCCTATATAGCTGCATGATGGGCATCTTAATCCTCCTTGCCCAATCTTACTCTGTCCTGGTGAGGACCAATTTCCCAAAACAGCAGTGTGCAGATGATGTCTGGTGGGGACATTGAAATTATGGATTTTCTTTCCTTCTGGGAAAGAGTTGGTTTGGAGACAAGCAATCTGACGATGGCAAACTCTTCCAGCACTTGGGTGCATAGCGGTAAAAGGAAAGTAATTGAAATTAAGCGCAGTCCTTCACATGAAAGCCTCTGGGCCGTCTTTTGTATGGACAAGCTTTTAAAGTTTCATTTACATCATATTTTCACTTCCGTCTTTGTGTCTTCTTCGTTTCATAAAGGCTATAGACACCCGTTCTTATAGTCTATAGGGGCCAGGTGCCCATTAGCAGCAAAATCATCATTAGAATGAACACTACTAAAGAGCCTTGGAAATACCATAAATATTTCATCCGCATTAACGTGCATATGGATATCAGCAAATAGCCTTTTGTGTCATAAACAAATGGATGACAGACAGAAAGAAAATGTCCATTTACACAATTACAAGTCTTTGAGTGGACTTGTCAAGCAGGAAAATCATCACGAGTCATTAAGCGATGTAATTATGGCCGAGAACAATGATGGTCACAATAAATATTAAAAAATGTTTTAAAGGTTTCAGACATCACTAAACGGAACATGCCACATGTGTAATGGATAAGTAAAGGGATATGTTTATTATTTATGTAGATTGCACGTTAATGTGGATGGAATATGACTATAATAATCTCTTTATCGAAGTCGGGAAATAAGCTGTACTAGTCAGTCCGTAAGAACAAAGGTTTGGGCCAGTTGACATCAAACATGCTCAATCCCTCTTTTCCGTGATATCTATTCTCAGCAAAGAGCTTGTATCACCCTCGCACACATTAGGTGGTTGGTGATAACACTGATGACATTGGCATTCGTCTAATATTTTTAGAATCATAGAATGGTAGAGTTAGAAGAGACCCCCTGGTACAACCCCCTGCTCAATGCAGGATTCCCTAAATCACCCGACAGATGTCTGTCCAGCCTCTGTGTGAATATGCAAATAGAGTCTGTGGAGGCTCGTTTAGGAGTCTCAAACACGGGACTAGCCAGATATCACTCCAAGGAAGGACCTAGCCCTAGGGTGGCGGAAACCACAATAACCACCATATTAAGTTGCCCTTTCAGTCAATATCCAACTCTTTACGAGTTTAAATATATGACAAAAAGGGAATTACCAAAGCCAGGTATCCATCCACAGACAGCTGTTTTGGGGTATTGCCCCTCATCAGTGTGGAGTAGGATTCTGGCTAGGTGGGAGCAATGCCTGGTAGACCAACATCACAAAGCTCTCCGTGATCTCAGGGAGACCAGTCAAGGAAAACACTGCGGGCAGCTGGCAAAAGTGCTCAAACACAGTGAAATCCTAGGTGCAATCCCCCTGGGAAATACAAATATGCAAATAGAGTCTGTGGAGCCTCGTTTAGGAGTCTCAAACACAGGACTAGCCAGATATCCCTCCAGGGAAGGGCCTAGCCCTGGGGTGGCTCCTTGCGGAAACCACAATAACCACCATATTAAGTGGCTCTTTCAGTCAATATCCAACTCTTTACGAGTTTAAATATATGACAAGGGGATTACCAAAGCCAGGTATCCATCCACAGACAGCTGTTTCGGGTTTTGCCCCTCATCAGTGTGGAGTAGGATTCTGGCTAGGTGAAAGCAATGCCTGGTAGACCAACATCACAAAGCACTCACTGATCTCAGGGAGCTTTTGAGTGCTTTTGCTGGCTGCCTGCAGTGTTTTCCTTGACTGATCTCCCTGAGATCAGTGAATACTTTGTGATGTTGGTCTACCAGGCATTGCTCCCACCTATATATCAATATCTCATAAAATGTCCAACCTGAATACAGCATGTAATCAAAAAGTCCCGAAAGACACAAAGGCGGATATAAATAATTCACAATTTTTATTTAGGGAATACCTGACAACAAGTTATATTCCATATACAATTACATAAATAAAAGAAGGGGGGGAAGACATATGATGATCAGCAAAAAGTGAGCTTCTGGATACTTTTACAATAGCAAATTTTTATATATCTAGCTAGAAGCAGTCTCTGGCGGTACAGATAAGGGGTAGGCCGTGTGACTGTATGGTGGTTATGCAGTTACTGGATAGTATCACTAATATGTGTAGAGATGGACTATTTGGTCATATGTCCTGAATTATCAGATTTTTAAGATCAATAGTGGAGTAACATCCATTTATTTGTGGTATGCCAAGATCTGGGCTTTTCTCACAAGATCAGAACTATTACAGGCATCCAACCACAAGGCAGGATCCAATCTCTCAATATAGACCCATTTAACATCAGAAATGACAATTTTAAGTCCATCAGTGCATCAGTGGATCAGCACAATCCTATCAAAGACACTCTGTGTTCCTGTGTCATGATATTATACATCTTGCTCAATAGGGCTATAGTGGATTAGATAACCTGTATGTAGGTGTCCGGCTCACGCCAATCCACCACTACTAGTTCCAACCATTAGTACCTAACACAGCTTTTAACGATGCAGCATTACTATCACAACAACAGAGACACAGTGTGCAGATTAAATTGAGCGGCCGTACACCGTGCACAATATCAATGACATTCCATCACTACATACCTCCGTAGATGTTACCTCAGTCACACACAGGCCGCCCCTGGACCCCTACGCGTTTCGTCCTCAGACTTCCTCAGGGGGTGGTGTACACCACCCCCTGAGGAAGTCTGAGGACGAAACGCGTAGGGGTCCAGGGGCGGCCTGTGTGTGACTGAGGTAACATCTACGGAGGTATGTAGTGATGGAATGTCATTGATATTGTGCACGGTGTACGGCCGCTCAATTTAATCTGCACACTGTGTCTCTGTTGTTGTGATAGTAATGCTGCATCGTTAAAAGCTGTGTTAGGTACTAATGGTTGGAACTAGTAGTGGTGGATTGGCGTGAGCCGGACACCTACATACAGGTTATCTAATCCACTATAGCCCTATTGAGCAAGATGTATAATATCATGACACAGGAACACAGAGTGTCTTTGATAGGATTGTGCTGATCCACTGATGCACTGATGGACTTAAAATTGTCATTTCTGATGTTAAATGGGTCTATATTGAGAGATTGGATCCTGCCTTGTGGTTGGATGCCTGTAATAGTTCTGATCTTGTGAGAAAAGCCCAGATCTTGGCATACCACAAATAAATGGATGTTACTCCACTATTGATCTTAAAATCTGATAATTCAGGACATATGACCAAATAGTCCATCTCTACACATATTAGTGATACTATCCAGTAACTGCATAACCACCATACAGTCACACGGCCTACCCCTTATCTGTACCGCCAGAGACTGCTTCTAGCTAGATATATAAAAATTTGCTATTGTAAAAGTATCCAGAAGCTCACTTTTTGCTGATCATCATATGTCTTCCCCCCCTTCTTTTATTTATGTAATTGTATATGGAATATAACTTGTTGTCAGGTATTCCCTAAATAAAAATTGTGAATTATTTATATCCGCCTTTGTGTCTTTCGGGACTTTTTGATTACATTGCTCCCACCTAGCCAGAATCCTACTCCACACTGATGAGAGGCAAAACCCTGAAACAGCCATCTGTGGATGGATACCTGGCTTTGGTCGCGGACTATGACAAGGGAATTACCAATCAGTGAAGCGGGGTTCAAATCCCACACCAATTCTCGGCCGGACTGCACCTGACACTGATTGGTCGCGGCCGGCCGAGACCAATCATCAAAGTGTGGTTAAAATCCCGCGCCAATTCGCGGCCAGAATGCGCCTGTCGCTGATTGGTCGCGGGCAGCTGACGCAACCAATCATCGATGCAGGATTTCCATTAAGAGACAAACAGACAGAATTAGACGATTATATAGTAGATATGTATTTGTATGTTTATGTAAATATATATATAATATATATATATATATATATAATAGCATGATGCTGGTAGTGTTCACATCACAATACTCTATCTTCTGTGCGCCTACATGTGAAAACCTCCAAAAAAGGGTATTAAGAAAGACATGCCTGAACTAGAGTGTAGAGAAGAGCAACCAAGTTATTAAAGGACTAGGCAGTCTGCAATATCAAGACAGGTTATTAAACTGGGGGTTATTCAGTTTATAAAAACAAATACTTAGGGGTGATCTTATTATAATGTACAAATAAATGATGGAACAGTCCAGAGAACTTTTTAATGTTGTTTTAACACCTAGGCCGCGGTGAAGCAATGGGGCATCCTCCACTTCTAGAAGAAAGAAGGTTTAATCATAATCACAGTTGTGGATTCTTTACTGTAAGAGCAGTGAGACTATGGAACTCTCTGCCACATGATGTTGTAATGAGTGGCACTACTAAAATTCAAGAAGGTTTAATGCCTTTCTTAAACATTTATTATTACCTGTTACGTTACTAGATACTGTGATAGAGTGTTGATCCAGGGAACTAGTCTGATTGTCGTATGTGGAGAACGGAAGGAATTTTCCCCTAATATGGACCTTAGTATCTGCCCTATAGGTTTTGCTTTCCTCTGATCCACATGCTTGGCTATAGTTGAACTCGATGGACTTCAGTCAACCTAATGCTATAATCTACTGACGGCAAGACACAGACTATAGTCAAATGTCGAATTGAGGCATAAAGAAGTTACTTTGAAGTCCCATCTTCACGTGCATTACTTCAGAGTGGATGTTTTGCAGCGCGGACCATTTACACCATTTTTTTCCCCACATTCGATATATTTCCGCACTTGAGTGGACGTGAAGTCCTGCAGCAGCCATCCAGAATAAGCATTGAGTACGCTTCAAGCCAGTTGTGGTAACACAACTGTCCCAGTGAGTGAATCCCTTTTCACACTTATCTAGTGCCACAGTGATAGGCACTATTGCGCCTCTGTCCCCCCCTTCTTTTATTTAATAGTCAAATGAGGTCATCTATGCTTTTGTTTGGCCATCATTATGTTGGTATAGTTTCCATTATAGGAAAGCGTATAATGACACATTCTAATATGGGCAGATTTTTTTAAAACTAGATTTGACCATTAATGTCTGTGGCTCTGCCGAGTGCTCATTACAATACCATTTTTTTGTGGTTATTAAAGAGATTTTAGACTACTTGGACAACCCTTTCTCATTACCCATATTTAGCCCTATTAAAATAAAAAAGCTTATACTCCCTTCCCGTGCTGCTGCTGAATGATAAGAGACAGGCGGTAGAGTGTGCTAAAACAAACTGTGGTGTGGAGCCTGGAAATTAAACTTTTATATGACTTTTTCTACAAGATTTCGGCAGGAATTGCTGGTCCCTGGTGTGAGAGGAGTTGTCTTGCTGAGGACTGGTGCAGAGCCGGTGAAATCAGTGTGGCTCTGTGAAGTTGCATGGACTGGAGACCCTGTGGTGACCTGATCCAGCAGGCTAGTATCAGGGAAAAGACTGAGGAGACCTCTCCCCAGTGACAGAGCTACAAGTCGGTGGCCAGGAAAACCGTGAGTGACTGCGAAATGAGAGACTGGGTCCGGTGCCATCCACATTGAGAGGATCCTAACCAGACCTGGTAAAGGGTGCCCCACAGACTGTACCTTGAGGCTACAGAATTAAAGTACCAGATGTTGAAGTTGGCTTGGCTGGTAAGCCACAAATTTTTTTCTATTTTTCACTAGTTTTTTTTTTTGGCGCAAAAGGTTTTTCTTTTTGGGACTTGCTGCAGCCAACACTAACCACAGGCCTGTGTGAAACTACACTTGAGATTAATGTATTAAGTGTATAACAACCATTGTATAGTTTAATGCCTTATTATTAGTTGTGATAAGTTTATAGTCAGTGCGCCAACTCAGAGGTTCCTTTAGATCGCCCTCACCTGATTTACATCGCTTTTTCCACTAGTGTTTTTCCTTGATCATTTACTGAGGAGGTAAATTGTTCCTGGTTCTAAGTGTCAAAATAGGAAGCAAGTGTACCACGGTCGCGCTGTGATCACAAAATCACCTGGATCAAGATGTGTAGCAGTATACTTCTTTATTCTTCCTACGGTTTCGGAGCCTTCTGCACTTCCTCAGGATAATTTTTGAATATCTGAGGAAGGTGCCAGGAAGGCTCCGAAACGCGAGGAAGGAATAAAGAGTATACTGCTCAACATTTGCATCCAGGTGATTTTGTGACTCAGCAGCGCGAACCGGGTACACTTGCGTCCCATATTTTCTGGCAATTTTTCCACGTTGAGTGGTCGGTGGAGTCCTGCAGCAGCTGATTCTGTGGATATGCTGTTAAACCAGTTGTGGGTCTCACATGGAATAGGTGAGTGTAACTGCATTACACACTAAGTGTGACGTACATAACCCGAAACCCTGTGTTTGGCGATTGATTCCAGCTATGCTGAGTTTTTAGAATTGATTGAGGTAGTGTTATAGGGGGAAAATGAGACTATCACATTGTATACTGAACCTTACTCTAATCCCCTTTTCAGTAAAGAAATCGTTGTTTATTTCTGCCTCAGTCATTACATTTGGCAAAAGTCGGCAGGATTCAGTGTTTGTCGTGGATAGAGGCGAGGAAAGAATTGACCCCACTGCACCAGCAACCCCCCTGCTGGCTGCAGGATTCTCTGGCAGCTGCGGCAAATGTGGGAGGATATGTGCCGATAAGAGCTTTTCTACAGCACATGCCGAAATACAACGAGCTTAAGATGGCATTGCAGGATTGGGCTGAGAGGGTCCAGAGTATTCTGTGGATGTGTAATCTGGCCCCTGCGCTACGAACGAGCTGGCATTAAATCCACTAGAGAGCAATGCTAGGCGGATGGTGATGGTACGTCCTGAGTCTGAGAGAAGTACGTTAGAGAAAATCTTGGAACTGTTAGAGGGAGTTCAAGAGGCTGGGCCCGTGTGACCCAGCTTTTATCACTGTTCGTTAATCGGCCTCAAAAGGAAAGTGAGCCTCTGATGTAAGTACTCTAAAACCCTACAGAAGAGTTGAACGAGTGCAACGACTAGACCCAGGGGCCATGGGGCGTTCAAGAGGTAGACCGCTTGCTGTGGGATCAATTCATCACAGGGTTAGCCAATAGGTTCCTTCGAGACAAACTGTTGGAGATGGCCTGGGCTGTGCAGGAAATATCCTTCTAGCAGATCTACCAGGCCGCAGTCGAAAGGGAGGAGGAGTCTTCCTTGGTGGTTGAGGCGGCCATGGATAGTGCACAGATAGAGGGAGGCTGAGCACCAGTGCTAGGAGGGGAGGGGTTGGTAAACGTTGTACAAGCTCTGTGTGCCAAGTTGAAGGAGCTAGAGCTGGAGGTGTCTAAAATCAGAGCGGGGTCGGTCGCTACTCCCACAAAGGGCCATCTGCTGCCTCCTTTGGGATGGTGGTTCCACAGATGACCAGGCCACCATCTTTGAATGACTCAAGCCCTCGTCTACGAGGAGCAGTCACCTGCTGGAGGTGTGGGCATCGGGACACATCTCCCGATGCTGCCAGATGTCTGCAGTCCCCAAAACTCCTTCGCCAGCGTTAAACTCCCAGCCTCTGTCATGGGAGGGCGAGCCGCAGTGGCCCACCCCCCACAAAGCTGTTGAAGGGACGAGCAAGATTTGTTGGTATGCAGTCCAGTGCTAGAAGCTGAATTTGAAGGGCGAAAGATGAGGTGCTTGGTTGACATGGGATCCGAATGTACCATTATGCCTCAAGAAGTGTATGAGAAATACTTCAGTCAACTAGTGGTTCCAAAGGCAGCCGATTGGTAAAACTTACCACCATTAACAATGGCCAGCGAAAGGGTCATTGTATGGGTGCGGCTGAAAATGTTTGATCAAGAGCTGGGTCAGAAAAAAATAGTGCTGGTGGATCACCCCACTGGGAAGAGGGATGGAGGTGACGCTTGGAATGAACATTCTGCGAGATCTAAATCATCAGATGTATGCCAGCGAGGGACCCCGATACTGGACTCGTACTACAAGCTACGACAAACACAGAGAATGCTACATCACCAGTGTTGAACTGTGACCTGCTGATGAGCGGCATCCTGGGGGCCGGTGGCCTGGTCCAAGTGTCATCGCGGACCACGATCTCGCTGGCGCCCCAACAGGAGGAACTCCTAATGCTGCCAGTGGGGGTGGCACAGAGAGTGAATGGACTCAAAGTATTACTCAAGCCAGCCCCAGAGAAGTCACGTGGCCCCCGGTCCCTGGCAATTGTGAAGAATGGTTGGGTTACAGTCAAATGCATCAACGTGTTAAATGAGGCTGTCGCCATTCCTGCTGGGACCATCCTAGCTAATCTGTTCGTGCAGTATGGGTAGGTGCCTGACAAGGCGGTGTTTGAATTGCACCCAAACCAACCATCATCCTGGACATATGCGGTTGAAATAGGGGGAGGCCGAACCTTCCACCGAAGAATGGAATGGTTGTGTGATGATGGACCAGATGTGAGTGGATCGGAAGAAACTAACCTCCGTGCAATTAGAGCAGTTGGAGTGGATCCTGTGGGAACATCGAGACCTTTTCGCAACATGGAGAAGACTTCGGTTGCTCTCGGACAATTGAGCATAAGATCCCCACTGGGGACACCCATCCCATTAGAGAACGTTATTTACAGATTCCCTCGACACTTTACCAAGAGGTGAAGGCCATGGTGGCCAGTGTACTCGACAATCAAGTAATACGAGGGAGCCAAAGCCCCTGGGCAGCCCCCGTGGTCCTGGTATGAAAGAAGGATGGGACCCTCTGATTTTGCGTGGATTATCGAAAATTAAATGCGCACATAGTGCAAGACACCTACCTGTTGCCTCGGATCAAAAAGTCTGTCGGCATTAGGTCGGGCCAAATACTTATCGACGTTGGACTTGGTGAGCGGCTATTGGCAGGTACCGATGGCTGAGAAAGATCGGGCTAAGACAACATTTGTTCTACCAATGGGGCTCTACGAATTCATCCGGATGCCTTTCAGACTCGCTAATACCCTGGGAACATTCCAACACCTGATGGAACATTGCTCTGAATTTCGAATCGGTCCTGATATATCTGGATGACAACGTGGCGTTCGGAACATCAATTGAAGACCATCTTGAGAAGTTGCGCCAAGGGCTCCGACGACTCAGCCGCCATGGCTTGAAAATAAAACTGAAAAAATGTCAACCTTTCCACAGTTGCATTGAGTATTTAGGCCATGTGTTGACCCCCGACGGGGTGTTAGCCTCAGCCAGTAAGCTCTTGGCAGTACATGAGTGGCCACCTCCCCATACCTTGTGGGAGGTTTGGGCTTTCTTGGGGTTGGTAGGGTACAATTGGCGATTTGTGCCTAAGTTTTCACAAGTAGTGGGTCCCCTAATTGAACTTTTAAGAGGGACGGCGCTGGAACCTCACAACCACCCTATCCAACGGGGGCCCCAGCAGCAGAAGGCATTTGAAATGGTGAAAGCCACTCTAACGAGCTCCCCGTTGTTGGCATATGCCCGGTTTGATACCCCTTTCCTGTTGTACACTTATGGTAGTCTTCACGGGTTGGGGGCAGTACTAGCACAAGTGCAGGATGGACGGAATTATCAACTATGGCAGCAGGTCTTTAAGGGACACTGAGTGTAACCCGGCTAACTACAGTTTGTTTCACCTAGAGCTTCTGGTCCTGGTGTGGGCAATGACAGAATGCTTTGCAGAGTACTTAACGGGAGCTGAGGTGTTAGTCATGACTGATAATCCTCTGTCTCACTTGGAGAATGCAAAACTGGGAGTGTTGGAGCAGCAGTGGGTCGCCCACATTGCTAAGTTTAATTATCAGATTAAGTTTCACTCTGGGCGGGAAAACAGAAACGTGGACGCATTGTCAAGTGTACCCCTTGGGCCCACGGGGGAGGGCGTTGATGACCAGCTTGAGGATACTGAAACCCCTGACTTGGGGCTGGTACCTATCTTCCGAAGCGTGGTACATTCAAGTGGGGTGGCGTCAGGGATGCCGTGTGTCCTGAAAAAAAACATCTTCAGATTGGGCAAAAGATCAGAACAAGTGCCCAGACATTGCACTAGTTTGCACTTGGGTACAAAATGGGATTTGGCCGCGTGCAGAGGACAAGGCCCAACTGTCCGCAGAAGGAATTAAACTATTGCGACAATGGGATAAGTTGTGTGTGAAACAGGGCCTCTTGTATCGTAATGTGTATCTGCCATCTGAGCTGCAACACTGGTATCAGCTGTTGATGCCTGTAGGTATGGGTCTGGTGGTCGCTAGCGAGGTGCATTATAAGGGGGCCCACTTTGGGAGTGAAAAGACACTCCAGTGGCTTCAGCGAGTCCTTTATTGCTCCAACTTGTGAGAGATGGTGGCAGTGGCATGTCGGCAGTGTCGGGTCTGTTGGCTCAGTAAAAGCCTGAGCGGCGGTCTATTAAGACCTCTGCCCCCTAAGAACTGCTCATGATTGATTATGTCTTGATAGAGTACTCAACGTCTGGGTACTCCTATTGCTTGGTAATGACAGACCACTTCACTAAATATGCCTGGGCGGTGCCAACGAGAGACCAGACGACGGAGTTGGCGGCTAAGGCCGTGTGTCGACATTTCCTCCATGTGTTTGGATGTCTGCAAAGGATACACTCAGATCATGGGCATGCTTCCAGGGGTCGCTGAATGAGGAGCTGCGCCAGTTGTATGGTATTGCACATTCAAGAACAATGCCTTACCATCCCCAAGGTAACAGGGCTTGCGAGCATTTTAATTGGACTTTGTTACAGATATTGAGAACATTAGAGGGCGAACAGCAGGCTCACTGGCCTAAGTACCTCCCCGAACTGATGTGGGCCTTTAATAATCGGTTGCCCAGCACTACAGGCTACTCACCAAACATGTTGATGTTCGGGAGGCCCACGAGGGATATCAAAGATTTAAGCATTCAGGATCCCTCCTCTGATTCCCCTAGGACCGAATCCGAATGGGTTTGAGAACACCAGCGGCAATTACGGGTGGTGTATCAGGTGGTGGGTAATCGACTCAGTCAGGTGGCTCATAGAGACACGCAGCCCATGCAGACGGAACCTTTCTCTCCAGGGGATAGAGTGTTGGTGAAGGTCAAATGACCAATGGGGAAGGTGAGTGACCGGTGGGAGGTGACTCCATACCTGGTGAACCCTGAGATTCCAGTTTGAGGTTGAGCCGGTGGGGAAAGTGGGGCCCACCCGTAATCTTCACCGTAACATGCTACAACGGTGCTGGTTTGAAGATGCGGCTCCCATTTCTACAGAGCAACAGGCAGCGTCTCAAGGGTGGGTACTCCTGATGCTTTTGAGATTGATGATGTGCTTCCCCCTGCGCCTGTTGACCTACCCCCGTGATTGATCTTCCCCATGTGGAGAAGTGTTGAGAATGTGGTATGTCCTTCCGAAGACAGGGAATTTAGTCAGCCACCTCAGGAGGGCAGCAGCATAATGTGCTTTCCATGATGACGCCTCAGAAGAAACGTCTGCTCCCTCAGGGACTGAATCCGTTGGGGTGGGTTTCCGGAGAACCACTCGGTCTACGATGGGAATACTCCCTCAGCGCTATGCACAGGATGACTTTGAGTGGGGAGATGTGTCGGGGACGACAACCTCTAGTGGGGTGGCATGTGAGAGTGTGAAATGTCATAGTGTTAGCTGAGCACTAGCACCCTGTGAGATTGGCCTGCCTGAGTTAGCCAGCAGAGGCTGGGCTTGGAGACTCCGCATCTGTAAGAGAGTGACGGTACCGTCACACCTTTCAACATCGTTTCCGACGTATTCAAAAGTGACGTCAGGAACGGTGTTGATACGACATCATTGTTGCGTGTAAGCGCACGATTCAACAACGATAGTTCTTCAAGTCCGAGTTGACAGGTCTCCCTGCATGCAGGAAAACCTTTCAACTTCAACTTAAACAACTGGCGGGATCGTTCGGTGTGACACCGCAATAGCGATGTCACGGCTGATCCCGCCTATTCACTGCATTGCTGTGGATCACTTGCTGGGTTGATCCCAGCCCAGCAAGCGATCGCGGTGCGAACATCGCAGCGCCGTCACTGGCAACATCCTGGCGTGTGACAGCTAGGCTGCGATGTCGGAAGCGAGTGCCCACCCGTAGCATCGCATCCGACATCGTAGCTGATGTTGGATGGTGTGACAGTACCTTAAGATGGGTGAGGAAGGGAAGCAGAGACCTGCTGCTGCACGATAAGAGACAGGTGGTAAAGCGTCCTAAAACAAACTGTTGTGTGAAGCCTGGAGATTGAACTTTGATAAGACTTTTTCTACAAGATTTCTGCAGGGATTGCTGGTCCCTGGTGTGAGAGGAGTTGTGTCTTGCTGAGGGCTGGTGCAGAGCCGGTGAAAGCGGTGGGCTCTGTGAAGTTGCGTGGACTGAAGACCCTGTGGTGAGCTTATCCAGCAACTAGTATTGGAGAAAAGACTGAGGAGACCTCCCTGGTGACCGAGCTAGTAGTCAGCGGGCAGGAAAACAGTGAGTGACTGTGAGAGGAGAGATAGGGTCCGGTGCCGTCCACATTGAGAGGATCCTGACCAACCCTGGTAAACAGTTCCCCACAGACTGTACCCTGAGGCTACAGAATTAAAGTTCCAGATGTTGAACTTGGCCTTGGCTGGTAAGCCACAGAATTTTTCCTATTTTTCACTAGTTATTTTTTTGGCACCTAAAGTTTTTCTTTTTGGGACTTGCTGCAGCCAACACTAACCACAGGCCTGTGTGAAACTACACTTGAGATTAATGGTACTGTAACCTTTAAAATACCCGGGTATACCTATGTTAAGTGTATATCAACCAATGGTAGTTTAATGCCTTAGTTGTGATAAGTTTATAGTTAGTGCGCAAACCCAGAGGTTCCTTTAGATCTCCCTTACCTGATTTAGATTGCTTTTTCCATTAGTTAGTTGTATTCCTTGATCAGTTTGCTGAGGAGGTAAATTTGTTCCTGGTTCTAAGTGTGACGTACATAACCCGGAAACCCTAGTGTTTGGCGCATTGACTCCGGCTAATGCTGAGTTTATAGAATTGATTGGGATGGGTAGTGTTATAAGGGGAACGTGAGACTATCACATTGTATACTGAACCTTAAGGTACCGTACACGCTTCAATGTTGTTAAGATCTCACCTAACGATCTCACGGGAGCACGGTCTTAGGACATCTTTTTGAGATCGTTGGTGAGATTTCATATGTCTAGATATCGTGAACGACGCACCAACGAACAACCCAGCGAACGTTTACCTGCTCATTGTTGTGAATAGGAGAAGTTGTTAATGACATAGTTATCACGGTGTCACACACAACGATGCAGCAGGTTCGCTGATCAGGATTGTCTGATTTGAGAACATGTGCTCAAATCTGATCAACGATCCAACGATTTATCGTAGTCGTATCTCGGTGTTACACCCAATGAAGTCCTAATGATGTCCTTTGAACGACTCCAAACTCGTGACGTTTGAGCGATATCGTTCACGATCTTGTACAGTATAATGGTACCTTAACTCTAATCACCATTACAGCAAAGAAACCATTATTTATTTCTGCCTCTATCCCCGTTTGTGACTCACTGAATCGCATTAGGGCCTCCGGTCATTACAACCTCACCTGAGCACCAGGAACTGAGTGCTGGCACCAATACGGAGGTGAGTATAAGCTTTTTTTTATTTCAATGGGGCCAAACATGAGAAATGAAAGGGGGTAGCCCTAGTAGTGGACAACCCCTTTAAACATACGTTTTGACAAAGGCTGAGATCATGATGTGAATATCCCTCAGTTGTAAACCATACAAGAATACATAGAATATTTATACTATATGCAGATAGCAGTCAGATTTTTGTTGGAATTACATCAATGGAGAAGAGGCTACATCTACAAGCTTTCATTGCAATAAAATGAAACACTATCTTGGAGTAGTAGCAGGCGAGTGCAATAGTGAGTTGTTTGGATGAAAGTAATCAAGGATTTAGAATACACAACTGAGTCTGGGTTACCCCTTAATGGGTAAATGATGAATATGACGGCATGCTGAGGAAGACTATATAGTCAGGGAAGAGACGTTAATGTGTCTCTTATTACACCAAGTACACATTGGTTATGTGGAACAAGCAGCCTCTTGTATGCTAAGCTTTGTGTTTGATGTGACTCCCTGCCAGGAAAAGCTCACTACCAGCTTCCTATGGATAGGTCCATTATTCCTGATCAAACCTCATTTCGTTCCCCCTATCACTCTCCTCGCTTTTCAGCATACAGTATCAATATCTTATTTATACGATCTCTCGCATTAGCCTGCATTAGGCAGCGCTCGGCTTGTGGTAGCATTGTTGTTGTTATTTAAGCTGATAGAAAAGTATTTTGCAAGAAGAAAAACCAAATGAAAAGGCCAAGTGTTTTTGATTATGTCAAATAAAATGGTGTGACTGTGAATGTAAATGACCCCATGAGGCTGATTCACTCTGTCCCAGGGTGGTTGTGTGAGTCCGGGAAGAAAGGAAGGTTGATGTCAAATGATGGATAATAAATTGCTGATTATTATCCCAAGACATTGGCTCCAAAGTCCATGCATCTACCGTATGTCACGTCTCCATCTGGACCTGCTCCTGCCATTCCTGCCCCATTCACTAGACGTCGCCATATCCCATCGATAAGTGATGCTAGTGACAAGTCTTTGTCTGGACCTGCTTCTGCAATTCTTACTCCCATCACTAGGTCCCGCCATAGTCACCTATTTGGGGTTCTGATCATAAAGGCATAGCTGCTCCGCCAGAGCGTGCTCCTGCAGCCTCTGCTTATGTCACTGGGCATAACCATGTTCTCACTGTAGACGATGCTGATGTCAGGTAGAGGTCCTTGCAGTAGGTTCCGGAGAGCGCAGGTTTCGCTCATCCACTGTGGTTGGAGTGGCTGGAATCCATTGTGCTTCTTTGTCTGACAGTATTGATGCATGGGTGGTTCAGGTGAGGTCTGGTTCCTGAATTCCAGCCTATGGGGAGGTGCCACTCCCTTCATATACCTTTTGGGCCTGTCTTGCAAGCTTGCCAGTAATATTCTTGGTGCCCCATACTAGCTAGTGTTTGCATTCTTTGACATTGGTTTGACCTTTGTCTGTTTTTGGACTCTGCTAGCTCATGATGATTTTGTACCTTGTTGTCCTCTCTGTTTTGATTCACCTTCCTGACCTTGCTATTATCTGGTTTTTACTTGTACCTTTCGCCCCCAGCTTTTCCCTATTTGGCGACTAGTCAACATCTTGGCTGCTGCTCATCCATAGGCAGTTACCTCCTGGACTCTGCTGTAATTCCAGATCCCTGTCCAGGGGCAAACGGTGTCGGGGTTTCTCGGGGTGCTGTCTACTGCAGCTTAGCTAGTTGCATCGGACGGTCATCACACCATGTTTTTGCAGAACATGAGAAAGGGTCTTCCATTATTTTTGGCTCCAAAAGGTGAGTGAGGGCTTATCTTCAGGGGATGTCTTATTTTTTCCATGAACAATACAAATTTATTACTAAACAAAAAAAAATAAACATTTATTAAAAAATAATTACCGTATATACTCGTGTATAAGCCGACCCGTGTATAAGCTGACCCCCCTACTTTTGCCCCCAAAAACTGGGAAAACTTATTGACTCGCGTATAAGCCGAGGGTGGACTCCAGCACAACCCCCAGCAATGAGGTATACAGCAGCCTCCCCAGTGGTAGTATACAGCAGCAGCACCAGTGGTATATACAGCAGCAGCCCCAGTGGTAGTATACAGCAGCCCCAGAGGTATATGCAGCCCAAGTAGCCCCAGAGGTATATGCAGCCCCAGAGGTATATGCAGCCCCATATGCAGCCCCATAGGTATATGCAGCCCCATATGCAGCCCCATAGGTATATGCAGCCCCATATGCAGCCCCAAGGTATATGCAGCCCCATATGCAGCCCCATAGGTATATGCAGCCCATATGCAGCCCCAAAGTATATGCAGCCCCAGAGGTATATGCAGCCCAGAGGTATATGCAGCCCCAGAGGTATATGCAGCCCCAGAGGTATATGCAGCCCCAGAGGTATATGCAGCCCCATATGCAGCCCCAGAGGTATATGCAGCCCCATATGCAGCCCCAGAGGTTATATGCAGCCCCAGAGGTATATAAAGCAGCCCCCCCCATATCAATATACAGGCCCCCCCTTGGGTAGTAATCCTGTAAAGGAAGAGATTGGTATCATTATCCTTCCGCTGTCCCGCTGCCGCTGTCCCGCCGCCGCCATCACGCTCCTCCATCTTCATCCAGCGTCTTCCGTCTTCTTCAGGCTTCCTCCTTTGTCACGCAGGCAATGACGTCATTGCCTGCGACCATCGGAGGAAGCCGGAAGAAGACGGAAGACGCTGGATGAAGACGGAAGAGCGCGATGGCGGCGGCGGGACAGCGGAAGGATAAGTATACTAATCTCTTCCTTTACCGGATTACTACCCAAGGGGGACTGTATACTGATATGGGGGGGGCACTGTATACTGTATACATTGTATACAGTATACAGTGACTCGCGTATAAGCCGAGGGGGGGACTTTTCAGCCCAATTTTTGGGCTGAAAAACTCGGCTTATACGCGAGTATATACTGTATCATCACACACACACACAGTGCACATACACATGTACAAACACACAGAAGATACTCATGTACGTACACACACACTGAACACATACATACACATTTACATACACATACTGAAGATACTCATGTACATACACACACTGTGCACATGCAGACACATACACACACTGCACACACACATGTACATACACACACTGAAGATACTCATGTACGTACACACACACTGTACACATACATACACATTTACATACACATACTGAAGATTCTTATGTAAATACACACACTGTGCACATACATACACTGCACATACACATGTACATACACACTGAAGATACTCATGTACGTACATATATAGACATGTACACACGCACACTGCACAAACACATATATAAATACACACACACTACATATACTAGAGCATCTCAATGAATTAGAATATCATCAAAAAGTTAATTTAATTCCGTAATTCAATACATAAAGTGACACACATATATTACATAGAGTCATTACACAGAGAGGGATCTATTTCATGTGTTTATTTCTGTTAATGTTGATGATTATGGCTCACAGCCAATGAAAACCCAAAGGTCATTATCTCAGAAGATTAAAGTAGGGAGAATAAAGGGTTAAAGACTTGCTGCCGTATTACACAAGACATCAAAGGGTGAATATAATATTGCTTTATTAGTCAATGTGTTTCAGGACTCCCAGAAATGCCTTGAAACATGGCAATAGGATATGGATTTTTGGTGATATTCTAATTCATTGAGATACACTAGTGCATATACACATTTGTATACACACACTGCACCTATGGTACACACCAGCCTGTCTCCTCTTCAGTTCTTCTTGATTCCTTGCAGTTAAAGGATCTTTGGTGATGTCACCAAAGGTTTTAAGCAGTATTAACCTTGCAATAGAAATGCTGGGGCTCCTAACATAGTGGGGGTCCTGTGCTATTGCCTCGTTTCTTCCCTGCCTCCTTACGTCTGCTGTGACTGTAACTAGGGTTTTTGCTTTTGTTTTGTTTTTTTTGAGTAGGGCTTGTAATTCAAGCATACTATGGTAAAGTCATGCTTGGGCTTATTTTCAGGGTAGGTCTGATATTGAAGGAAATAGGATATCACCGTCAGTCCCATGCATGGCCACTGCTCAATTCTAAGGGGCATTTTACAACTCTGTTTTGTAATCTTGGGGCCCCTTTACACTCTGAGACTTTCCAGCGATCCCACCAGCAATCAGACCTGTAAAGTCTCTATGCAGTCGCTGGTGGCTGTCAAACAGGCAGACTCACGAGCGACCAGTCAGCAGCGACATCGTGGAAAGAATATAAACTATTCTTTCCACAACGTCGAGCTCCTGCTCCGGTCTTATCTTAATCATGATAAACAACGGGTATCTAGGCAGCGCGCAGCACCCGATGTATACCTTGGTTACCATTGCCAGACTTCTCCACTTCCAGGCTGGTATCCAAGGTACACAGCGGGTAACTAGAGACAGCGATATGCTTAGATACCCGCTGTGTACCTTGGATACCAGCCTCGAAGTGGAGAAGGCTTGTAACTAGGTGCTGCGCACTGCCTAGATACCCGTTGTTTACCATGGTTACCAGCCTGGGGAGGTCGTTGATCGTTGATCTCGCTGTCACACACAGTGATGCGTGCTGACCAGCAGGAGACCAAGGACCGAAAAATGGTCCTGAACGATGTGCAGCGATCATAGACCTCACAGCAGGGGCCTGATCGCTGCTACGTGTCGCACACTGTGACATCGCTGGCGAGGTCGCTGTTACGTCACAAAACCTTTGACAGTTCAGCGACATCACTACCAATGCTGTAGTGTGTGAAGTACCCTTTAGTGGTTGGACACCATTTAATCCTTGCTTGGGGCAGTTTTTCAGGTACTTTATTATAGCTACATCCAAAAAGTCAGAGAAGTAGAAGTAATTGATTTTTCCTTTTTTTTTTATCTGTTTATGATCACATATTGGTTTTGGATTAAGGATTTGTTTTATGAAGACATGATCTGGCCATATGCACTTGGGAGCTAACCTCAGACACAAACTGTCCAAGTATTACATTGTTGGCTATTCATATGTCAGGCTAGTCATCGATTCTTCAAGCAAAAATTAGTTAGTATCAAGCAAGGCGGCTATGTGCCATCCGGTTTCCATCTGTCCGGGTGGATCCAAGAGAATTCAGATTTTTCTCCCGGACACAAAAATGTTGCTTGTAGCGTTTGTGTCCGGGAGAAAAAGTGGACAAAATCGGATCCTCCTGGATCCGGCGCCCCCTAACATGGGGGTCTATGGCACCGGATCCGACAAAAAAATCAGATCCGGGAGCCAGACACCGGGTGCTGAAGTTTAGGAGAGAGTGCTGCTAAACTTCAGCACCATGAGCTGTCCCCTGCAGAGATTTAAGGATGGCGGCTAGCTCTCCGCTCCCCGCGATCTTGAAATCCGGCTGCAAACCGGGTTGGAGGGCATATTTGCCTTCCGGTTTTATTTCAAAATCGGGTCTGGTCAGGCCGTGGTGTGAAACCAGCCTAATAATTGCACCATTGAACGGCTCATTAAAAGCTACAGAAATGACTGAGATCACATACTGAAAACTGAACTGATCCATAAATATTGGCCCCCACTGACGTCGAAAATGGGAGCAGTGCTGAAAATCTTTTACGCTGGATTCACACTCTCTTACTAGTTTAGCATTACTAAGCACTTGTTAATATTACACGTTTTTCAAGCGTTTTTCATCATGTTATTTCATTTTTCAACATTTAAATCATTTATAACTTTCACTTTTGCCATTTTATAATTCTTCAGAGGTGTAAAAAAAAAAAAAGCTGTGTGTGAATACATTCTATAGCAAATTCTCAAAACAGGATCTGAATAGCGTCTTGGAAAACCAGAGTAGAGAAGCCCTGAGTTCTGAGAACATCCATGGTAATGTTACAGAAGGCCCGGATGAGGCCTGGATGATGCAGTGGTGACTACTATATTTATTGGTTACACAAACTTGGGTATTAGTGGCACAGGGGATCAATGTACGTTCTAAAGGATCACAGAATATTCAGTTTTAACGTATACAATGAACAACAGTACAGTATATATATCTACATATGCTGTAAACACAACCCTAACTGAAACATTTCTAATATGCAACCTCTCCCCTTATTATGCAAAGGGTTCTTCATTTAACTAAGATTGGGTCCTCAAGTAGCAGGGGCTACAAACTAGCCCGATCATCTCACTGTAAGAAGTGTCAAGAAATGAACGTTAAGTCCCTTAAACCACTATAAAGGGCACCCGGTATAATTACTGGTACTAAAATCTCTATTGGGTGCTAACATGCCCTTAGGTAACCGCAAGAGGCAAAGACCCAGGCCACTCTGGAGCAGCGGTCTTGATAGGCTACATCTGCGTTTTGACCAGTAGCTTGGGGTCTTGGCAGGCGGCGTCTGTGTCTTGACCACAAAGCTCAGGGTCTTGACAGGTGACATCTGTGGCTCGGGCTTTGGGTCTTGACAAGTGGGGTCTGCGGCTTGAACATGTAGCACAGGCTCTGGGTGTTGAAAGGCGGTGTCGGTGGGCGGCTCTTGATAGGGGACGTCTGCAGGTAGCTCTCTCAACTCGAGCACTGACTCTGGCCTTCAATCAGTTTGCTCAACAGGGAGGTTAACGTCCTGCACTTCTATTGCAGATCTTCTTCCTTTGACTTTTTGGTGCCAATCCCTCCCCTCTGCTGATATCTTCATTCATATCTAGTTGTTGCGCCACAGCTCCCACGTGATTTGGTCCTTGCTTTCTAACTATTTCCCCACACAAACCATATTCTCATTTCTTGGTTCCGGGGAGATACCTTCAGCCAGCGAAGGGCAGTGTTCCCTGGCTAGCTACATAAGACGTTTTTGAAGGGACAGGCTGTTGTAGCCACTTCTCTACATTAGGACGGCGGAACAGGTCTCTAGAGTAAAAAAGCCACACCTGTTAGAAAAATCCCGCGAATGTGCAGAAAAATTTGCTTGTGTAACATTTTGCTTTGCAGCCAATTTCAATGTAGACTTCACATTTTCAAATTAAAATTGTGAAATCCGCACCAGATGTAATTTTTTATATAGAAAACTTCAACGGCATGTGGTCCTGTACATGGCTGGTACTGCAATCCTCCGCAGATTTCCACTCAGCATGGAGGATCCATAGCCATTCTGATATCTCAAGTGGTTAGCACTGCAGCCTTTGCAGCACTGAGGTCCTGAGGTCCAAGGTTCAGTTCCCACAAAGGACAACATCTACAAGCAGTTTGTATGTTCTCCCCGTGTTTGCGTGGGTTTCCTCCGGGCACTCCGGTTTCCTCCCACATTGCAAAGACATACTGATAGGATGTTTACATTGTGAGCTACAAGAGAGACAGTATTACTGATGTATGTAAAGTGCTATGGAATTAATAGCGCTATATAAATGAATAAATATTATCTGTTGGGATATATCCAAAAAGCATATTCACTCCCAAAATATCTTGGTGAAAGCCAGCGGCGTAACTTGAAGCTCATGGGCCCCCGATGGAAAAGCGGCAACAAGGCCCACAATTATTGCAAATCTTAAGTCATTTTCTATAGGACAAAGGGACATTTGGGCCCCCCTAGGCCCCAGGGCCTGGGTGCGATTGCAACCCCTGCACCTATTGTAGTTACACCCGTGGTGAAAGCATTCACTGCTCAAAAGTGGAGAATCGCACAATTATATTCTGTATAATGGACCAAGATCTGTAGAGGAGCAGAACCTCATTGAGACATTGAGCGACCGCTATATGTTGGGCGTAAGAAGATGCAAATATCTGACAAATGTATAAACTTCCTTGAAGTTTCTAGCAGGGGCGTATCTACAATAGGTGCAGGGGTTGCGATTGCATCCGGGCCCAGGGGCTGGCTGGCAGATCTCACCCTGGGGGCAGTCTCCAGCCAGCGGCCAAGTAATGAACGGGGGTGCTAACGCTCCGGAGGCCGAGTGAAGAGTGGGAAGGGGGGGGCTAGCGCTCTGGAAGCCAAGTGAGGAAAACAGGGGGGGGTGGATCAACTGAGGTCTGCATCTCTCACCTGCCTGCTGCCGCCGCTGCGGTCCCGCCTACTGCGTCCTGGGTCCCGCATTCAGTGAAGTGGGTGCGCGGCTGCTCTCACTGTGGGGGCGGGCCCTAAACTAGGACTGAACCACCGGCCTGGGGTGCAATTGCCTCCCTGTCACCTGGACCAGTCCGCCCCAAAAGTCCCTTCGGCCTAAGACTAATACTATTAAAGATTTGCAATAATCGGGAGCCCCATTGGAGCTTTCGCATCGGGCCTCTGGGCCTGAAGTTACGCCACTGGTTCCTAGGTCTCATTCTAATGTACATTACTACTGCAGCCAGAAATGGCTGATAACAGTGAACAATTGATGCCATTAAGCAATACAGCAAGTTGACAATAAAAGACTGTAACAAAATGGAGGAACACAAAAGTGCAGCAAATAATTTCACACAAAAATGAAGCTGCTAATTCTCCGGTGCTGTGTGTCCCTAATGCTAAGCGTTCCCATTTTTCCACTATCTGTCTGTATCTTTTAATAAGAGCTGTCCAGCGAAATATTGCCTGCGTGTTTAATTAGTCTCCTTTAAGGGAAGCGACATTCCTTAATAAAGAGAGAAGGCGCGTTACCTCTCTGTGATGATGGAGATCACTGCTTGGTTTGGTATAAAATTGTCTGAGACACGATGCAGATCGGATGCGGGATTCAAGTGGAACAAGCAATGCAATAATAAGCAGATTTTAATGATTTACTATAAATCAGTATTTTTGCCCTGTCAGTGAGATTGAAGAGGCAGACAGCAGCTTACATGTCTGCCGTGCAAATGTCTCGTTGATGAATCGTGTGCGCTGAATCACTGATCACACAACATCCAAATAATGAGGGGATGATACACACAGGGTTTCCCATTCCTTTATCTAAAATGTAAAGACATGCCGTCGTATAGGTGGCCGAGCGCCTCTCTCCTGCCTTTTGGAACAGCTCACGTCTCGCAACTGATACATCAACATCATCTCGTTTGGGTGAAAAATACACTCGTTGCCTTTGGACAAAATCTAATTGCCGTATATTTCTCATGCTTATTTTGTGAAAAAGAGGGCAATCGGAGGTCAGCTAGAAAATGGCGAGGATTGGGAGAGGAAATCTTTAGTAATTTTGTTAAGATGGCATATGGTGGAAAAAAAAAAGGCAAACACTCGGTGCGGAGGTTGGGGGGAAATTTATCAAGAAATGAGAAGGATGGAGCCTCCACAGAGATTATCGAGCTGCTCTGATGAATATTCTGCATTTTCTGGCCACGAAAGAAAAGGCTTGTGACACAAATGCACACAGGCATTTGAGATATTTTATATATATATATATATATTATATGTGTATATTTAGATACATGAAATCTGGGATTATAAAAGGGAGGGGTTAATACATAGTTAAGGTAGAACATCCCATAGGGGCCACTTTTAGCTTGGAGGCCCACAACCATATTCAAAGTAGATTCCTACAGTCTACTGGATTGCATATAAGGGACCGAGTTGATAAAATCTATGGCTCATGATTAACTCATTAATCCACTAATAAATTGATAAAGAAACATGATGGATCTGTGGCGGGGGCTTCAAGGGCGGACATATCATTGGTGCAAACTGTGTAGCCACCCAAGAGATAAGGTGTCGCAGTGTGATAGTGACAGACAGAAGTAACTGGGTACTAGGGAACCCTAGCTGACCATTTTCGCAGAGACACTTGACAGTTGAGGATGTCTGTGACTCCACCCTTGCCCTGCTCCTAGCCAGCCCTAATCTAATTCCCTCTCACCTCCTCCAAGGGGTTCTGGGCATGACCAGCAAACACCACACACAAGGTTGGACTCCAAATTATAAGGTAGCTTCTCAAATGCTTCAGCAGAAACAGCTCACAGCATCCAAACATCTCAAGGGTCAAACAGAGAATGAAATCTATCAGCGACATCAGGTTATGGGGCTAGGAGAGTGGTCAAGTACATCACCTGATACACAGCAACAGCAACTCATACTGCAGAGCCACAGCAACAACGTTAAACCTTAATTTTCCAAAGGAAATTTACTCTCATTTAAACTACTACGAAGCAGTTCACAGAGATTGCAGAGCAGTCTACTCATGAAATAAGGGGGCCCATTTCCACCTTCAAAGTATTATGATGAGGTTTTCACTGCAAAGGGCCCACACACTGTTCTTGCACATGGGCCCTTTCTGTCTGTGTCCACCAGTGGGGGGTTTATGGAGATCTAAAGGCCGTGTCACACGTGTCAATGTCGCTAGCGACATCGCCGAAAAGTGATGCATCAGCGATGTCGCTAGCGATATTGCAAGTGCGTCATGCTGTGTGACAGCGCGACACAACTGCGATTTATCGCTGGTCGCAGGTTGACAGGTTTATGAACATGTTCATAAACCTGTCAATCTGCAACCAGCGATTAGGCTGTATCGCGCCGTCTGACACAGCAATAGCGATGTTGGCGGCAATCCAGCCTATACCGCAGCATTGCTGCGGATTGCTCGCTCGGTTGATCCCAGCCCAGCAAGCGATGGCTCCGCCCACATCGCCACCGCATCACCAGCAACATCCTGCCATGTGACACCAAGGCTGCGATGTTGGAAGCGACCGCGCTCCCGCAAATCGCTTCCGACATTGCAGCCTTGGTTGACACGTGTGACGGGGCCTTAATGGAGAGTAAGGGGTTCTTAAACTTTTTCTTGAACAGGGGACCCATTTTGCCCATGTCTGTCCTACCAATTAGTATATAGTGAAGCTGAGAAAGAAAGAGAATAAACTGAACCTTTAATAATCCAGCGTGGCAGTATCTAAATGGTCTTCCTGATATATATCTATATACAGTGTTTCCCCGAATATAAGACAGTGTCTTATATTTATTTTACCCCCAAAAGTCCCACCCTGTCTTATATTCGGGGTATGACTTAAATTAAAAAAAAAAAAAAATGACAATACCATACAGTATCCCACACAGCCTCTCATGGGGTCACAGCCCCATACAGTATCCCACTGCAGCCCCCCATGGGGTCCCAGCCCCATACAGTATGCCACTGCAGCCCCCAGCACAGTACCGTTAAAACCGCAATTCCGCTGCACAGCCGAGTTGCGGCCGACTTGCGGCACACTTGCGGCACACTTGCGGCAGGTCCCCATACAATGTACGGTACTGTATGGGACACTTGCGGCAAGGTGCGGCAAAGGTGCGGTAACCGCACCTTGCCGCAAGTGTCCCATAGGGTACCTTTACACGCCGCTACGGCAGGATGGATGCATCCCGCTACTTCACGTGCACGAGCACGCTCAAACGGTTACAAACGCTCCACGCATCACCTTTACACGCCGCCATAAGGTGCGCTACGCTACGTGACATCTATAGCTAGATACATCGCCGGGTGTCTCAAGTAGCCATCTGTAGCTCATTTACACACCGCTATAACCAGCTACTATGGACGTACCTGGTGCAGCAGGGACAGCACATAGGCGTGCCACAATTGTGGTCTACGAGCCGTCCGTACGCTGATAGGACAAAGCAATAACATCCTGATTGGGCAGGCAACGCAGGAGGCTGAGTAATACAGCACGCTCGAGCGATTGTGTAGTGTGACTGGTCAGCTCCTTAAATATGCCTCCCTATGCAGCGACTACCAATCGTCATGCAGCAGCTTCCACCAATGATCGCACATGGGGCGCGGTAACACGGAGCCAGGGTCACGCCTTAGCCTACATTGCAGCTACATCGCAGGGTGTCCAGAGTTCCCTTCCGTAACGTCTTTACACGCCGATGCATCTTGCTACCATCGGCTTTGTAGCTCTCTGTTTTCGAGCAGAGGTCGTAAACAGATGTATCTGTTGCCGGCTGTATCGTCACGTCTTCAGACGCCGCTACGACGGGCTATATTGGCGCTACAAGCTACATTTGTAGCCTGTAGCGGGATGCATCCATCCTGCCGTAGCGGCGTGTAAAGGTACCCATACAGTGCCGTACATTGTATGGGGACCTGCCGCAAGTGTGCCGCAAGTCGGCTGTGCGGCGGAATTGCGGTTTTAATGGGCAAGTCGGCAAGGAAACATCCTTACTTTTTAGGGTAATGGCGGCCTCGGGCTATGGATTCCTCCGCGGTGCAGGGCGTTGTCCAGATGCTTCTTCATGCAGGAGCTTCTGGCCAATCGGCACTCGAGCCGCTGAGCCAATCAGTGCTCGAGATGCTGGGGAGCCGCTGGCCAATCAGAAGCTCCTGCCGGCAACGGAGACGTCAGGCCGGGGCGACAGGCGCACAAGATTAACCCTATGCCCTCGGGGTTACCTGCGGCACCTGAGGGCAGAGGGGAGCCCACGGGGGACAGCGGACCTGCGGCTGCACCTGAGGGCAGAGGGGAGCCCATGGAGGACAGCGGGGCCAGCGGGACAGCGGGGACACAGGTAAAAATGCAATGGGCAAAAATGGCACTTTAGCGGTTCCCTGTCTTATTTTCCCCGAAAATAAGTCACCCTGTCTTATATTCGGGGTATGACTTATATTGGAAAATTCTGCGCTAGCCCTGCCCTGACTTATATTCGGGGGTGACTTATTTTTGGGGAAACAGGGTATATATATATATATATATATATATATATATATATATATATATATATATACCGTATATACTCGTGTATAAGCCGACCCGTGTATAAGCCGACCCCCTACTTTTGCCCCCAAAACCTGGGAAAACCTATTGACTCGTGTATAAGCCGAGGGTGGACCCCAGCACAGGTATACAGCCCCCAGCAGTGTGGTATACAGCAGCCTCCCAGTGGTATATACAGGCCCCAGCAGTGTTACAGCAGCAGCCCCAGTGGTATATACAGCAGCAGCCCCAGTGGTAGTATACAGCAGCCCCAGAGGTATATACAGCAGCCCCAGTGGTAGTATACAGCAGCAGCCCCAGTGGTAGTATACACGCAGCCCCAGTAGTATATACAGCCCCAGTGGTAGTATACACGCAGCCCCAGTAGTATATACAGCCCCAGTGGTAGTATACAGCCCCAGTGGTAGTATACAGCAGCCCCAGTGGTATATTCAGCCCCAGTGGTAGTATACAGCAGCCCCAGTGGTAAATACAGCCCCAGTGGTAGTATACAGCCCCAGTGGTAGTATACAGCAGCCCCAGTGGTATATACAGTCCCAGTGGTAGTATACATACAGCCCCAGTAGTAGTATACAGCCCCAGTGGTAGTATACAGCCCCAGTGGTAGTATACAGCCCCAGTGGTAGTATACAGCAGCCCCAGTGGTATATACAGTCCCAGTGGTAGTATACATACAGCCCCAGTAGTAGTATACAGCCCCAGTGGTAGTATACAGCCCAGTGGTAGTATACAGCCCCAGTGGTAGTATACAGCCCCAGTGGTAGTATACAGCAGCCCCAGTGGTATATTCAGCCCCAGTGGTAGTATACATACAGCCCCAGTGGTAGTATACAGCCCCAGTGGTAGTATACAGCAGCCCCAGTGGTATATTCAGCCCCAGTGGTAGTATACAGCCCCAGTGGTAGTATATAGCCCCAGTGGTAGTATACATACAGCCCCAGTGGTAGTATACAGCCCCAGTGGTAGTATACAGCAGCCCCAGTGGTATATTCAGCCCCAGTGGTAGTATACAGCCCCAGTGGTAGTATATAGCCCCAGTGGTAGTATACATACAGCCCCAGTAGTAGTATACAGCCCCAGTGGTAGTATATAGCCCCAGTGGTAGTATATAGCCCCAGTGGTAGTATACATACAGCCCCAGTGGTAGTATACAGCCCCAGTGGTAGTATATAGCCCCAGTGGTAGTATTCATACAGCCCCAGTAATAGTATACAGCCCCAGTGGTAGTATATAGCCCCAGTGGTAGTATATAGCCCCAGTGGTAGTATTCATACAGCCCCAGTAATAGTATACAGCCCCAGTGGTAGTATATAGCCCCAGTGGTAGTATTCATACAGCCCCAGTAATAGTATACAGCCCCAGTGGTAGTATATAGCCCCAGTGGTAGTATTCATACAGCCCCAGTAATAGTATACAGCCCCAGTGGTAGTATATAGCCCCAGTGGTAGTATTCATACAGCCCCAGTAATAGTATACAGCCCCAGTGGTAGTATATAGTCCCAGTGGTAGTATAAAGCCCCAGTGGTAGTATATAGCCCCAGTGGTAGTATACATGGCCCCAGCAGGGCCCCCCTCATAATTTGGCGCCCCCACCTCCCTTTCTGGGCCCCCCCGCATGCAGCGCTGCGCATATACATTACCGGTCTAGCAGCTGTCACCCTCCGATGGATCGCGGCTCCCGGCTCCGGGCTCCATCTTCCTCGCTGTCTTCCTGCCTTGTGACCGGGGCTCATCGCGCATCGCGATGACGTCACCGCGACGCCGGCCGGTCACCTGACAAGCAGGAAGACAGCGAGGAAGATGGAGCCCGGAGCCGGGAGCCGCGATCCATCGGAGGGTGACAGCTGCTAGACCGGTAATGTATATGCGCAGCGCTGCATGCGGGGGGGGGGGCCCAGAAAGGGAGGTGGGGGCGCCAAACTTTTAGGGGGCCGTATTGACTCGCGTATAAGCCGAGGGGGGCACTTTTCAGCCCAATTTTTGGGCTGAAAAACTCGGCTTATACGCGAGTATATACGGTATATATAAACTGGTAGAGGAATGGATAGTATCATTGAGTTCTTCATCATATAATCCTTATATCTTAAGCAGATCTATCCTCGTGAAGGCCACCAGAGGGAGGACACTAAGCTCAGGACTATTTCCACTGAGGAACAGAGGATCCCAGACTGGTATAAAAAGCTTGGGAGATATGGGGGGAGTTGAGCTCGGGGATAGATAATTTTCATTGCTTGGATCAGTTTTTTTATGTAAAAGGCTGTTGAAAGGCAGCTATGACTCCTAGAAAAAGCCAGTGTGTCCTGCTGACCTTGTTACAGGAAAAATATTATCTTTGTACTGTGTTAGCCAGTAAATAGTAAAATATAAAAAAAAAATAATTATACTTTTAAAATGTATCAACCACTGAGGACTCTCAATTTGTAATGTTTTTCTGCTGACCTTGCACACACAGTATTTGATGCATTTTTCCTGTATGACTTTGCATCCGGGGAAGAGCCATCAATCGATGTGTGGGCGAGGTCATTAGGACTCTCATGCTTTTTCTATGAGTCCTTGCTGCATTTCATCAGCCTTTTACATGAAAAAATACTACCACAAAAGCAGTTTTTTTTTTTCATTTTAAAAGCCTCCAGCTCGATCTCGAGCCATGACGACTTGATGGATGAATCTTTGTAGGACTATTGATCTGTGCAGCCTAGGTAGCTCCATCAGGGTCTTCTCCAACCCCAGACAGGTCCACCAGGGTATCGAATGTTTGTGGCACACTCATGGCAGATAATGGAGGTGGATGGAAGAATCAGACTGTTCAAATTGAAAACGCCCGATCCTTTTGTTCTCCAGGTAGATAAGCCGCTATCAGATGGGTCTCGTGATAGCATCTGTGCTCTCCCATGAAGCATACATGAAGCTAAAGATGTCATCTTTTATTTATATATTTATTTTTAATGGCCTTCAGATTGATCTAGAGCCATGGCGGCTTGATGAACGCTCTGTAGGAAGATCGACCTTCTGCAGTGTAGATAGGTCCACCAAGGTCTTCTCCAAGCCTAGATGGGTCCACCAGGAGCTTTTCCAAGCCTAGATAGATCCACCAGGATCTTCTCCAAGCCTTATGTCCACCAGGGTCTTCTCCAAGCCTAGACAGGTCCAACATGATCTTCTCCAATCCTAGATAGGTCCACCAGGGTCTTCTTCGCTGTTATCTCGACTGTATTAAGCCATGGGTTGCTAGTTTTCCTCTTTGTCTTGTTCCTTCTATTCATCCAACCATGATGTCCTTCTCTAGTAATTTTTCTGTTCGTATTATGTGTAGACAAGTCGTAGCTTGGTCATTCTTGCTTCGAGTGACACATCTGTCTTGATTTGTTCCAATATGGATTTGTTTGTTGTTCTTGCCATCCATGGTATTGATAACATCCTTCTCCAGCTCCACATTGCAAATTCGTTCATTCATCTTCAGTCTTGTTCCTTTATTGTCCAGGTTTTGCATCCATATGTTTCTACAGAATATACCAGACTATGTACGAGTTGTGTCTTCATCATGTGGCACCCCACTTGTCAGTGAGCCACATTAGGGGTATTGCACCCATGACTGAGTGTGCAATGTTCCTGTCATTGGGGAGTGTAAAGTTAACCTGATGCCCCCCACCCCTATATCCTTACACCTAGACTAGGGGACCAATTGGCAACCCATTACCAGGTAACCGTCCCGGGGGGAGGAGAGTTAGGAGTAAAAAGAAAAGTGAGGAGTCACACAGTTGAATATAGTCCATACTGAGGGAAGAAGCAAGAAGGGAGTCCAAGAGAGGGGTCTCCCAGAGAGGGTGCCTGAGAGAGAAAAGGTGGCCCAGGAAAAGAAAGAGAAAACCCCATGCCGGACCTTCCATAGTCCAGAGGAATCCTAGTCCACCAATGGAGTGCTGGCTCCAAGGAACGGTACAGGTGAGTTCACCCCTGAGCCGTCGACACCGACCAGTTGCAGGTTAGTTTAGCAACCCCGACATCCCTGTCCAAAACGTGCAGCCACACCAAGATTACCCAAAGCCGGGTCGAGTGCCTTAGAGAGAAGAAGGGTACCTCGTAGCAGCCAACGGGTCTGGTAGACAAGCGGGCTGTGCAGGGCAGGGCAAGGAAAGTAAGGAGGCGCAAGTAAAGGCAGCAGGACATAGGAAAGACAAAAGAAGGTATACTATGGGAGCCTTCAAAGAGACTTTACCCTTTTCAGTGACCACCTGGCCAGCTACCCGTTCAAAGACTATGCAAATATTAATCTGAAGTGCCATCTGAACCGGTTTCAGTAAAGTACCAGTATAGAGTCACAAGACTTCTTCCTTGTCTCCTTTCTACAAAAACCGCTGCGCAGCTGTGCTGCCCACAACCAGCATCACAGCAACCAAGTGCAGTGCTATCCTGCCCGGGGGACCGGCTCCTCCTGCAGGGAGCCATCCACCCAAGCTGAAATACCATCATCCTCGGCGGTCTGACAGTGGCGCTGGTGAACATTACCAGAATCTGCAAGTGGCGTCACAACAAACTTTTATTTTCTGTTTCTTTTATGCTCTTTGTACATTTGCCCAATTTTTGAGCCGACCACCAGGGCTACGGGTCCGTGCAGGCCACCAGTGACATCCCTCCAACTCCAAGCTCGGGTTCCGAGTTCCATAGACCCCTGGGTGAGTCAATCACCAGTGAAATATTCTTTGACATGAAAACCTCCTCCAGTGACTTCCAAGTTGATTTGCCCATAGCTATTCTCCCATTGACTTCCAGTGTCACCTCTGCATCTTGAGTGGTCATAAAGTGAACTACGGCTTAGGAAATTATATATCCCCAAAATCCAAATCCCCCACCCCTATCCCTCAATCACTCAGGATTTTTATACATGAGATCTTCAGTTTCACGTGGGGTTAGTCCAACTCTTTTTTTTAATACGTAATATAGACTGGCTCTGCTGGTCAAATACCAACACTTCCACTGCCTAGAAACCTGTTGAATTTCAATGCCGTGCACATCTTTGCATTTTGTGGAATAAGTTATATCATAATGTCTGCAATGTTTTATTTTCAGTATTTCATTGTTTTTTATTCAGGGAAGTGACTGGTGCTTTTAGCAATATGTAGTGCTCTTTATTACCCTTTAATAACACAGAAGATTGTATTATCCCACCAAGAATATCAACCTTTTATATCAATTTAAATGACACTAATAACAGAACATCACAACACGTCACATAATAAAATAAACACCCGAGGGCAAATCATCATCCGCTGCACTGCTGGATCTGCAGCAAAGTAAATGGGAATTTATAAAGAAGACTTTTCTACAATATCAAGATGACAGTAGCCAACAAGAGTTATTTTATCATGACCCACCATTGTCAACTATCCAGGTTAGATCTGTATCAATAAGGCTACGTGGCTCCATGTGTAAAGCAACAATGAAACTGGAGTATTACGTTGCATCTGATGGTCTTCTTTGATGATGCTCTACAACCTGCCAGTAGCTATGACACAGAGTTACAAGTACAGGTGCATCTCAATGAATTAGAATATCATCAAAAAGTTTAATTTCAGTAATTCAATATGTGGCACCCAAGCGGTCCGGTTACCACTAGAAGGTGCAGCAACGTGGGTTCAGTCACCCCACACACACACCCAACACACTCTGGTCCCAGGGCGGGAACTCTAGGCCCAGCTGTGGGATGGCGGAGGAGACAGGTGGTGGGATGAGGAAGTTAGCACAGGAAACGGTCAGGAAAAGAGGGAACAAAATCAGAAAACACCACAGGAAGTTAGACAGTCAGTAGTTAGCCCTGGAGTCGGGAGGAGAGGAGTTAGTCCATCAACCAGTGAGACGGAGACGAGCGAGAACCATCATTACACAGACTGAAATGACATGTGGCCTGTACCATCATGAGGCCTGTTCTGAGTCTCGGACTACAGACTGTAGAGATTCAGATTGGTCCTAAGGGCGTGGGTAGTGGCAATCCTCCCGTGCACCCGAATTAGCTGGAAAGCTGAAGGACGGGGCAGGAGCCAGGGTACCGCCCTGAAGTGACAAGGATGCTCCACACTCCCACCACAAAACTGGTCGGTTCGCGGATTCTTTATGTCCCATGACCCAACCCCCGGCGCAGCGAAGAGAGGCCGCCATACTAGGGCCAGGGGACCAGGCAGGTCGCCCCAACAAAGGGCCGTGGCCACTGAATTAGAGCTTTGCGTGCTGAAGTGCGGGAAGAGTGGCCCACGGGAAGGAACACAAGATTGGGTGAACTGGACGAGCCATCCGGCTGCTTAAAAGACTACCAGGCAAAGCCTGTCTGAGTCATTCACAAGGGAAAGAGTTTCTATTATACTCACAGAAAGAGGAATTTTCAGTACTTTAACACAAGAAGATATGCAAGTTATGCCAAAAAGCTTATTCCTGGAAACTATTTTACACCAGTTTCCAATGTGCTTCAATAGTTCTTAGTAAACCAATATACTGTCTCATTGTTTTTATGAGCAAGACTATACTTGGCAATTAAAAGAACATGATTGTGAAAACACATATAAATTGTTAAATGATAATTATAGTGTCATAGAATGGTAGAATTAGAAGGGGCCTCCTGAGTCATCTGATCCAACCCCTGCTCAATACAGGATTCACTAAATTATACCAGACAGATGTCTGTGCTGCCTCTGTGTGAAGACTTCCATTGAAGGGGAAATGACCACATCACGTGGCCGCCTGTTCCACTCGTTGATCACCCTCTCTGTCAAAAAGTTTATTCTAAGCAAGATGTGAAATATTTACCATATAAAAGAAACTAAGGACTTGCATTGTGGTCTCCTGGAGCATCAAACCACACCTCTGTCTCCTTGTGGTGTGACTACTGCCCCTATATAGGGAATAGAGCACTGGTCCTATTTGTTGACCATTGTCATGGGGTCCTTCTCCGGTATCCCACAATCAACAGAGCAAGAGATGTATGCACCGCCCAAGAATCTTTATTGCTTGAAAACCTAAAAATCAAAAAACAAAATCCGCAGAAAAAAATCCATAAAGCTATCCAGCAGTATACTGAACATCCAGGTAATCAGGGTGTCTCTCCATTGCCTTTGGAGAGAGCTGGTCTCAGCTTCAGCATCCCACACAAAGACTCAAATCGTACTGCCTGTCCTCCCCCCAATCACCTCCCAATATCCAAACCAGGGGTCGGCAGACAGGTCTGAAGTGACCAAGTAAGGATATGTCCACAGGAATTAAATTGTCAGACTCTCTGGAGTGTAATGAGTAAACAGGAAGGGTGGAAGGGGAGAATACACAGTATAGCAACAACACTTCTAAAATCCAGTAAAATATGACCCACCATCACAACCATTTACACAGGGGACTTTGGGACCTCCATTTTCAGCATCGGTATGGGGTTCCATCAGTGGGACAAGTGTATACAGATCATATATGACGTTTGAAAGACAAACCTTTTACAAGATTTTCTCATGATAATAAATTGGTAAAATTGGAAAGATGTTGCAGAAATTAGCAACTTTGAATCTTAATTGATATTAAAATCCTCCCAATTCCCATTGAAGGTATTTGTATATTTACCATTTACTGCTTGTTACCCAAGTTACCAGCCACCGCTGCAGTCTGTCAGTCTTCCTAGGCAAGGAGCGCATCACTTCCAAAATCCCGTGAATCCAGCAGGGCCGTGGAGTTGATAAGCCAAACATCCGACTCCAACTCTTCAATTTCCCTGAGTCCTACTCCACAACCATGACTGTTAAATCAGTAAGCCAAACATCCAACTGCAGTGTACTGTTGTTTTTGGTCGCATTTAGCTTTTTGTTTCCAAATATGCTGGCGGTGTGAACAGGTTCCTACAGACTTGTTCTCTGTGTGCAGGACTCATCTGTTTTCTAATTAATTGCCTCTTGCCATGCAAGAGATGGAGTTTCCCGCCCCTCTCTGGGCCCTGCACACATATAGCCTCGTCGCCTTCAGTCCATTTCAGACACTGGGCTTGCTGGCTCCTGCTTACTAGTAAGTATACACATAGTCAGGTTTTTAATACAACAGTTAGGACCGCGTCAGAGATGGGTACACTTTGAAGTTAGTGACGTGGCTTGAAATAACTTTTTTTGCGCAAAAAAACGGATGGACTAAGTACCCTGTATTTGTTATACTATTTTTTATACTGCACTTGCATTTTAATACTTTTACTGCAGTGTACTGTTGTTTTTGGTCGCATTTAGCTTTTTGTTTCCAAACATCCAACTCTGACTCATCAATTTCCCTGAATCCTACCCCACCCAAGATGGACTCCATCTCCACAGCCCTGGAATCCAGACATCTAAACTGTCCTCCGATGCTACAGAGACAAAAGCTGCCATTGCTTGCAAAGTGGATGTCACGTATGGGCTGCCTTATGCACATAAGTTCTGCTGTTGCTGTGGTTTAAGACTGCCTTCAGACTTGCAGATGCATCTGGAGCGTTTTGCAGATGCATCTGCAAGCATCTGCATGCAGACCGCGGCCCCTATGTTTATAATGGTGCGCACGGCGGTCTGCAGATGCTTGCGGACCGCCGTGCGCACCCATTCACTCCTATATGTGATCTGTGCGCACGCGGATGCCTGCGCACAAATCACACACTCCCGCCCGCACCATGACGCTAGATGTTGCGTCCCTGGTGCGGACGAGAGTGTGTGATCTGTACGCAGGCATCCGCGTGCGCACAGATCACATATAGGAGTGAATGGGTGCGCACGGCGGTCCGCAAGCATCTGCAGACCGCCGTGCGCACAATTATAAACATAGGGGCCGCGGTCTGCATGCAGATGCTTGCAGATGCATCTGCAAAACGCTGCAGATGCATCTGCAAGTCTGAAGGCAGCCTAACTGAGCCTTTTTTCTACATTCAGTGTGCAGCTCTGCAGGTGGAGGTTGCTGAATGTTTGTTTGGTTGATGTGAGGCTTGGGTATGAATCCCCTCCCCCTGGAGTTTAAATAGCCTTCCCTCTCCCCTGTCAGGCGCCGTTGTTAGTGTTATTTGCTCTTGGTTTCTGTGCTGTAAAGTTGCTTTGCTGCTGGGCTGAAGTTCTTCCAGGAATTCCCTTGCTTTGGGAGTAGCTGTGGTTCCTGGTCTGTGGGTGGAGGTAGGGGCCCTCAGTCTAGGGCTCATCAGGAGCTTAAGGCGAAAGAGTGGCAACTTGCACTTCCTCACCATCAGAGGTACCTTCGAGATCAGAACGAGCCAGGGACCTCCAGTTCCAGGGTTAGACTAACTCCCCTTAAATCACTTCGCCTATCACACCATCCAGTTACCTGATTTCCTCACCTCCCAAGCGTGACAGTGGGACAGCACACAGTTTGGACCGGTGGTCCTACGATGCTACTAGTCTGAACTGTCAATAAAGCAGGAACAGGCACTCTAACCCCCAGGCAAGTTGGAGGCCAGGAGGTAGCGGAACGATGTGTTGCAGCCCAAGAAGGTGATAAAACCCCTTTAAGCACCCGACAGAAATTATGGTAACTTACTAAAACTTAAAAGTTACTATAGATCCATCTTCAACAACAATTTTTTTTTCTGAGACCTCTAAAATGAAAAAAACAAATGTGATTGTGCTATTGTTTTATGCCGACTTCCATACTTTGTTCACACACCTAGTGATTACGTTGTTCAGGGTATTTCAGGGAAATTGCTGATTATGGTTAAAAAAAAATAAATAAATATATAAAAAAAATGTTTAAATGAGCTGCTCCATTAGCAAAAATGTACAAAAGTCTTTAGAAACCATCTCATCAAAAGCATAATTAGCTATTTATTTCAAACGTACTGGCATCTTTGCAGTAGCTAATAAGATGCAGCCCATTTGAATATTAATATAATAAATGATTAAATTAAACAGCAAGATTCAGACACAGAAATAGCCTTTTATAGTTCCCAGGGGGGTCACTAAAACTGCGTTTCATTTCTTGCTGCAGTTAACACAGTGCAAGGAACGTGAATGCAAAGAGCAATATTTGTCTTATGAAACATGAAGCTTTATATAGGCTAACTCGCGATCACTGGCAGGAACGTAAAGTACGAGAAGATATGAAGATGGTCGCCAACATAAAAAGTATTGTACGTAAAAAATACTAAAGTTTATTCTTCGACATCGCGAGTGAATTTTCTAAAATGATTGCAAATGGTCGGTGTGACGAAATCCTGAGCCCAGCCAAAAACATAGATCCTAAATCAGGGCTGGAAGATGATATCTCGCTCCCTGCGAATTCTCATTTTGTGAATTCCAGTCTACTGCAATGTGACATCTGGACACTCTTGCCACCTTTTGTTAAAGTTGAGGAACTTTCAAGTTCTTATTAATTTAATAGGGTTTAGTAAATATTACCTACGGTATATTGATTGCCTGAGAATGGTAATTACAGACAAATGTGGCAGTCTTTTAGGCTGTGGATCGGCAAAAATTACAACTCTCAGTGAGTAAGTTTACAAACCTTTATTTGCCCTTTACTACCCACAGCGCGTTTCGACAGGCTGCCTGTCTTCATCAGGTTATCTGTTTATTGCCTTATTCCCTCTCAGAGGGATCGGCGGCAGGAGCAGTTCCGGGATACTTCAAACTCCCCTGGAAGGACCTGGCGTTCCCAGGCAACCTGATACTAAGCAGCAGGACCTGTTGTGACGTCACCACTTGCCCGATCACCTGACCGATCACCTGACCGGAATTGGAAGTGACGCAGACAACACCGCCGGCAACAAGGAGACTCTAGCCCAAGGAGGGATTCCAAAATCCAGATGCCTGACACTGGAGTTGTGCAGAGGTGCACAACCCAGTGAAGTGAGTGGCCTGTAGGCACCCTCCTAATCTAATATCCTCTACCACCAGTATCCCCTACACATGCGCCCCTTGTTTTTTTTTCTTGAGAATGGTAATTGAGTCAGGGCACTGTTATCATTGCCACATGGGTTGTACCCAATTAAACATGCTCATTTTCTTATAAAAACCTCACCATGCCTACCTGCAGAGCATAGTGAAATGCTATACTAAGTAATCATTGAATGTAGGAAGTTTGGAAGTACATTACTGCCATAGAAACTAGGTTAAAAATGAGGAACCTGGTACATAATTTGGCCAATTGTTGTAAGCCCAACAGCCAGCGACAAGGCGTACTCTGTTGTTGGAATCCTATGCTTGAATGACTCTACCGGGCTAGAGCCACAATATAGGGCAGCGAAACACTTATGCATCTACATGTGAGTATCTTGCATGCATCTCTCATGAGTCACCCGGCCCGTTCCTTGCCTCTCTGAACAGGAACGTGGAGCTCCATACAAACACAATCAGCTCTATGCTCCTGTTCAGAGAGACGGCGGCCAGGCCGAGTGACTCATGTGAGACAACATGCAGCTCGAATAAGTGTGTGTCTGCCCTTAAAGGGATCCTAACCTACCCTTTAAATTGTTGGCTCTTTGCCCAGGTTGCATGGGAATCCAATGAAATGCAGCCTTTTCCTGCATGTCCACAGATTCCAAAATACGCAAGTGTGAAACCACCCTAATCCTGGAAAGACCATTGCAGCTCAACTGCATTCACTTAATGTTGCTGACTTGCAATACCAGATAAAAATCATAGTCAAGGCTGTTGCTGTTTTCTGAAAGAAATCAGTTTTGTTTTTTTTGTTTTTAATCCCAGGCAATTATTTTAAAAGTAATTGATAATTACCTCCTATGAAGGCTTTTGCCCCTTTTGGGACACCATTGAACTGGTTGGACCGAATCTTCATTTCATTCACTTTTATGTTGCGACTCCATATTTATTAAATTTCACAGATTAATGATAAAATTGGCATAAATTAGGCCACTACAACTTTTTTTAAACATGGTAATACACTTCACAATTTGAATTGTCAGCTCTCCACAGGCCATAATCATAGAACAATAATACAATCGGTTTCTCTTATCTCGGAAATTTGATACCTTCCCATCTCCTCTCCTCCCAAGCCTGACTCTGCTTTATGTCACCTGTCGTATTTACTACTTCATCCTTCCCGCATATGTATATATGTTGTGTGTTCAGAATTTGTATCATTATTAGCCTAATGAAGGGGCCATAGTGTCCGAAAGCTTGCTATGTTTACATCTTTTCAGTTAGCCATTAAAAGGTATCAACCACTGAGTCTCAGATTCTAATAAAGAGCATGAAACCAAACGTAAAAGAAAATAAAGGAGAACTTGCTTCCATGTATGGATGCATCGATCCAATGCCACTGAGAAGGATCAGCCCTTCCATAATAAAAGGTTAATATTATTCCGTGCGAGTAAAACCAGTGATCTCCAAACTGAGATACTCTATAATAAGGAAACTATGCTAAACGCGTTAGATTGAATTAAATGGTTTCATCTCCATTCAGATACCAGGGACAAATGTTGCAAGTCATATGTTGCAACTTTGCTCAAATTGTGACTTTTTATGCAAATTAAATAGTTGCAATATAAATATATTTATTCTACGACTTTTTTTAAAGATGATTATGAATGACTTTGTGATTAAATGAGTAAATTTGCTCGTTAAAATATCTTTGCAGTTAGCTTTTATATTGTTCTCAAGAAAGAAGGGATTTTTTCAATTCTACAGTGCGTCGTGTCTTATATAGGTTATCGCCACTTAGACAGTCTGAGTAGAATCAGAAGATCCATCCAAAATAAGAGGCAAGGAGACCACATAATCTGTAGACCCAAACCTCCAATAGCAACTCCAGAAACAGCTAGCAGAATAACTGGGGGAAAAGGAGTATAATTCTCAATTTACAATATAGGGAGCAAGTGAATAGGAAGATCTGGCATTGGGATCACGCTGCTTGCCAAATTCTGAGAAGATCAACAAGGTAATGTAGATCTTCCAACAATCTTTATTACTATGAAATCTCGAGACGTTCTGTGTACAACAGTACACTTCCTCAGGAGAATAGAATCCTCCTAGGAATGTACTGTTGTTAAGAAACACTTGATATTTCATGAAATAAAGATTCTTGGAAGATCTAACATTACCTTGTTGATCCTTCCTCAGAATTTTGGGCGAGCAGCGCGATCCAAGGCCGAATCCTCCTATTCACTTGCTCCGGACGAACCACCCGCTGATTGCTGCAGCTTAGCTCCTCGTTACACCCTCGTTCTTAAGAGGGTTGTGTCTACAAACCGATCAAGGTGAGTGGGACCATACCCTTAGCTTCCTACTGAATTTACCTGGATAATACCCTATTGTGCGCTTATTTCCTTCTCTCCAATTTACAATGTACAAAGTTTATTGAATATCAATGGACATAGAAAAAGATAAAATATACATTAACTGGCACAAAAGAGTAAAAACGATAAATGGAGGACCAAAAGAATCGCCAAATACTACAATACAGATGTACAAATAGTAAATAACATATCACAAAGAAGTGGTAACATTGACTGGTGCTTGTTCACAATGACCAACACCAAGCACATACATGTAGCATAAATATAACTCATAGTGCAATTACACTGTTCAAATATTAGGCAAATTGTATTTAAGAATTTTTTTATATTGCTCAACACTATGTTCTCAAATCAACCAAAATACTCATCAATATCATCAAAGCTTAATATTTGGAAGTTGGAGTAGTTTTTTTTAGATTGGCTCTTAGGAGGATATCTGTTGTGCAGGTAACTATTACTGTGCAGAATTATTAGGCAACTTAATAAAAACCAAATATATTCCCATCTCACTTGTTTATTTTCACCAGTTAACCAATATAACTGCACAAAATTTAGAAATATACATTTCTGACATGCAAAAACAAAACACAAAAAATGAGTGCCCAATATAGCCCCCTTTCTTTATGATGACACTCAGCAGCCTCCAGCCATAGATTCTGTCAGTTGCTTGATCTGTTTACGATCAACATTGTGTGCAGCAGCCACCACAGCCTCCCAGACACTGTTCCCAGAGGTGTACTGTTTTCCCTCCCTGTAGATCTCACATTTTAGGAGCGACCACAGGTTCTCTTTGGGGTTCAGATCAGATGAACAAGGGGGCCATGACATTATTTTTTCTTCTTTTAGACCTTTACTGGCCAGCCACGATGTGGAGTAGTTGGATGCATGTGATGGAGCATTGTCCTGCATGAAAATCATGTTTTTCCTGAACGATACCGACTTCTTCCTGTACCACTGCTTGAAGAAGTTGTCTTCCAGAAACTGGCAGTAGGTCCGGGAGTTTGGCTTCACTCCATCCTCAACCGAAAAGGTTCCACAAGTTCATATTTGATGATACCAGCCCATACCAGTACCCCAACCTCCACCTTGCTGGCGTCTGAGTCGGAGAGGAGCTCTCTGCCCTTTACTGATCCAGCCTCTGGCCCATCCATCTGGCCCATCAAGTGTCACTCATCATTTCATCAGTCCATTAAACCTCTGAAAAATCAGTCTTAAGATATTTCTTGGCCCAGTCTTGACGTTTTTTCTTATGTTTCTTGTTCACAGGTGGTCGTTTTTCAGCCTTCCTTACCTTGGCCATGTCCCTGAGTATAGCACACCTTGTGCTTTTTGATACTGCAGTAACGTTGCAGCTCTGAAATATGGCAAAACTGGTGGCAAATGGCATCTTGCCAGCTTCATGCTTGATTTTCCTCAATTCATGGGCAGTTATTTTGCGCCTTTTTTGCCCAACACGCTTCTTGTGACCCTGTTGGCTATTTGCCATGAAACGCTTGATTGTTTAGTGATCACGCTTCAAACGTTTGGCAATTTCAAGACTGCTGCATCCCTCTGCAAGACATCTCACAATTTTGGACTTTTCAGAGCTGTCACATCTCTTTTTTGACCCATTTTGCCTAAGGAAAGGCATTTGCCTAATAATTAAGCACATCTTATATAGGGTGTTGATGTCATTACACCACACCCCTCCTCATTACAGAGATGCACATCACCTGATTTACTTAATTGGTAGTTGGCTCTCAAGCCTACACAGCTTGGAGTAGACAACATGTATAAAAAAGTATCGTGATCAAAACACTCATTTGCCTAATAATTGTGCACACAGTGTACACACAGTATTAGCAAATCCATACATATAAAGTGCAAAAAGGGTGCATGTATGGACAATATGATCTTGCCCAAATAAAGAGCCTCCCATATCCCCATCAAGCCATGCCTATGTAAAGCAGCAGGGTACCAGATGGTCTGCACACAGATGGAGGTTCCCCCAAGATATCAGCCCCAACGTACATTTCACAACTTTTTCATATGATTGTTTCATCAGGGTGATTGGTCATTGCATACTAGCGTCCTTTAAATATGGCGCGAATAGTCCCATCACCATGCATGACCATGTGTGCATGTGCTGTGCTTTGTATTCTGCAAGCACTACTATGAAGCTGGTTGATTACCGCATTGTAACCAGATTCCGATTGTCAGTCTTCAGGAGCGCATCTCCCCAGGAAGAAAGATGTTTGGAAGCGGGGGAGGCGGTGCGCTCCTGAAGAAAGAACATGAAACAACTCCTATTAAATTACGTAAACCATTTATAAATGTGGCTCATGCATTTACAACAATGAAGAGTCACAATTTGCACAAATGCAATGATGAATGTCCCCCCACTGTGCCTGGAAAGTTCTGCAACATGAGACAAAAACTAAAGGCTCCGGCATAACAATGCTGGACTCTACAGTCCAATGAATATCACTTCTTCATTTTTTTATTATTTAGCGCTTCTCTTTATATTGGCCCCGGAGCTATTTCTTAGGTCTGAATACTTTCCTCCTCCAAAACAATTTGCAGATGTAATCTCGCGCTCAGCAGAAGACACAAAACCTTGAATTAAGTCTAATTTTCCAAGGTTTTGTTGAACGGCGAGCTTCTCCCTGCCCGTGACTGTAGATAAAGGGAAAAATAGCTTAAGTAATTATAACTGGCCATTATATCAATAAAGGTGTTTCCATGTTTAAATGAGCACAATGCAAACTGCATACTTTCCAAATCCCCTGAACCTTGGGGGTGTTAATAAACAGCTGGTCATGGTTTTTGCTTAATTGGCAATTCCAGTTCTTTGGACTCGAGACTGTTTATTCAAAACAACAGGAAAAAGGAAAGAAACATTCATTTTGTTTTGTGAACTGAACCGACGCTAAAGTCCCAGAGTCTCAAGTTTGTTTAGTGTATAATTGGGACAAGGATAGCGGGTCATTGTTTTTCAAGGTATTTTATTATTGAATGATAATAATGGACACACCTTTAAAAACAAAAAGCTATGTGCAATCGTAACATTTTATTTTCCCTTGTTTTATGCCTCATTCAAATGAGAATATCAATAAAAGTTATAGATTTTCAATTAATTTCCTTCTGTATTTTGTACTATTCTTATAGCCACATTCCCCTTTGTGACCCTTATCTATGGGGGTATAGTATACTTACTATATGGAGGACTATGTGCTGTGCATTATACTATATGGAGGACTATGTGCTGTGCATTATACTATATGGAGGACGATGTGCTGTGCATTATACCATAGGCGCACCCAAGGGGGGGACCTACGTGTCTGGACCCCCCCCCCTTTGGACGGCCCTGAGAAGTGGTGCAGTACACAAGGAGCTGGCCCCTATGTCAGGAGACAGGAACAATTACACAGCACCCAAGGGCCCACAAAAGAGGCTGCTTTTAGGGGGGCTTCGCTCCCCCAAACCCCCCCGCCGGGGGCTTTGCCCCTCGGAACCCCGCTGGGGGGTGACACCCTCCTTTCAGGGCCAGTGTGTGTTTCTTGGACCCCTACCTTGGGAAATTTCTGGGTGCGCCACTGCATTATACTATATGGAGGACTATGTGCTGTGCATTATACTATATGGAGGACTATGTGCTGTGCATTATACTATATGGAGGACTATGTGCTGTGCATTATACTATATGGAGGACTATGTGCTGTGCATTATACTATATGCAGGACTATGTGCTGTGCATTATACTATATGGAGGACTATGTGCTGTGCATTATACTATATGGAGGACGATGTGCTGTGCATTATACTATATGCAGGACGATGTGCTGTGCATTATACTATATGTAGGACTATGGGGTGTGCATTATACTATATGTAGGACTATGTGCTGTGCATTATACTATATGGAGGACGATGTGCTGTGCATTATACTATATGCAGGACGATGTGCTGTGCATTATACTATATGGAGGACGATGTGCTGTGCATTATACTATATGGAGGACTATGTGCTGTGTATCTAATATATAAAGCTGAATGTGTGTATGTACTGTATGTGTGTATGTATGTATGTCCGGGATTGGTATCTACACCGTCGCAACTACAGCCACAAAATTTTGCACAGTCACACATCTGGACCCCGAGAGCGTCATAGGCTATGTTGTGAGGCGAAATTTTAACCCCGCGCGTTCCAGTTCACCAAACAATTTTGCCCCTATCTACATAATGGGGAAAAAGTGAATGGAAAAGTGTTGGAGGAAAATCGACAGCTGTCAGCTATAGCCACAAAATTTTGTACAGTCACACATCTGGACCCCAGGAGCGTCATAGGCAATGTTGTGAGGCAAAATTTTAACCCCGCGCGTTCCAGTTCACCAAACAATTTTGGCCCTATCTACATAATGGGGAAAAAGTGAAAGGAAATGTGTTGGAGGAAAATTGACAGCTACCAGATGTGAACAAGGGGGACTTAAAGAATGAGAGTGATGCCGCCAAAGAGTATATACCATACAGTTGCTAAGGTGGGGCCCCGACATAGGATACTCACCACACACGGGGATATGAACACACACACAAAATGCGCCTCACACTACCACGTGCTTGAACACATATACCACCCTCAGCACACATTTCACCACACATACACCAACCTCGCCCTAAAACACACACAAGTCTGGTATTATCCTTCAACAATAAAAATCTGATTAATAAGCAGCAAAACTACAAGACAAACAAATGTACCATATAGGAAATACGGCAGCTGTCAGTCACATGACCTGTCTATTATGTGTATGTGTGAGCTAATATATACTGTCAGGGGGGAGGGGTTCCTGTTGTCTGGGGATTTATCAGGCTGCCAATAGCAACCAATCACAGCTCAGCTTCTATTTTGCTACTGTTAATCTGAGCTCTGATTGGTTAATATAGACAACAAAGGACATTCTCAGTAAAGCTTCTGTGAGGTAATAGGATGTCTGTGAGGTAATAGGATGTCAGTTGTGTTGGTGGAAAGGCTGATGTCAGTCACATTACCTCTATGTGAGAGGATATAGAAACTGCCAGTTACAGACTATTTTTACCACAATAATGCCTCATAAGAAAAGGACTTCCTTGGCACGAATGTCAGCTGATGCAAAAAGAAAAGCTGCATTACGCATTACACATTCTATTTTGTTAACAGCAGTTATTAACCCGGGCAAAGCCAGGTAGTGCAGCTACTTATACTATATTGAGGATGATGTGCTGTGAATTATACTATATGGAGGACTATGTGGTATGCATTATACTATATGTAGGACTATGTGCTGTGCATTATACTATATGGAGGACGATGTGCTGTGCATTATACTTTATGGAGGACGATGTGCTGTGCATTATACTATATGGAGGACGATGTGCTGTGCATTATACTATATGGAGGACGATGTGCTGTGCATTATACTATATGTAGGACTATGGGTGTGCATTATACTATATGTAGGACTATGTGCTGTGCATTATACTATATGTAGGACTATGGGGTGTGCATTATACTATATGGAGGACTATGTGCTGTGCATTATACTATATAGAGGACTATGTGCTATACATTAAAAATGTCGATGCGTTATACTACATGGAGGTCTATGGGTTATAAATTTATATGGATGTGCATTATGCAATATGAAGGACTATATGCCGTGCATTATACAATATGGAGGACTATGTGTTGTGGATTATTCTATACGGACATGCATTATACTACATGAAGGACTATGAGTGGTACATTTACAGTATATGGAAGTGCATTATACAATATGAAGGACTATGGGGAGTGTATTGTACTACATGGAGGACTATGTGCTGTGCATTATACTACATGGAGGACTACGGGATGTGCATTTATATGAACGTGCTATATGAAGGACTATAGGTTGTGCATTATGGTATATGAAGGATAATGGGCTGTGAACTATATATTGAGGTGCATTATACTACTATATGAGGCACTATGGGCTGTGCATTATAATAATAATAATAAAGCTTTATTTATATAGCGCCAACATATTCCGCAACGCTTTACAATGTAGGGTTAGAGTACAGAAAATATAATACAGTAAGTAATTACAGTAGAGAACAAATACAATTCAAATTCAATGTAAAAAAAAAGAAAATACAATAAATAAAGCAAGAAATGAAGGTGACCCTGCTCAAAAGAGCTTACAATCTACGACGGGATAGGAGTTGCACAAGGTACAGGGTCTTATTGCACTGATGGTCCAGGCATCTTGAGGAATTGGGGCATAGGGCTAAGCTTACATGAATGGTCATCAGACAGTCTGTGTAGACCTTTTTTGGTTTGGTGGAGTTTATAGAAGAATAATTTCCAGAGGGATAGCCCATTCACTGTCTACAGTACAATGGACTTCTATTAGGGAGTATGATAGGCCGCCTTAAAAAGATGCGTTTTTAGGGATCGTCTGAAGCCATGCAAGTTGTGGATAGTCCTGATTTCTTGGGGTAAAGCATTCCAGAGTTTTGGTGCAGCTCTGGAGAAGTCTTGGAGCCGGGAGTGGGAGGATCGGATTAGTACAGATGTCAGTCGAAGGTCATTTGAGGAACGTAGAGAACGGGTGGGTGATAGACAGAGATGAGGGAGGAGAGGTAGGGGGGTGCTGCACTGTGAAGAGCTTTGTGGGTGAGAACAAGCAATTTGAATTTGATCCTGTAGTATACGGGCAGCCAGTGCAATGACTGGCACAGAGCAGAGGCATCTGAGTAACGATTGGCCAGATGGGTGATCCTGGCTGCTGCATTAAGGATGGACTGGAGAGGAGAAAGTCTGGTGAGGGGGAGGCCGCTTAATAGAGAATTGCAATAGTCAAGGCGGGAATGGATTAGGGCCACGGTGAGGGTTTTTGTTGTTTCCAGGGTGAGAAAGGGGCGGACTCTAGAGATATTCTTCAGGTGTAAGCGACAGGAGCGGACGAGACATTGTGTGTGGGAGGAGAAGGAGAGGTCGGTGTCAAACATAACACCCAGACAGCGAGCCTGCTGCCTAGGCGTTATCGTGGTGCCAAAAACTGAGAGAGAGATGTCCGATTTAGGGAGGTTAGTGGATCCCCCAGCAGAAGAAGTTCAGTTTTGGAAAGGTTTAGTTTCAAATAGAGAGTGGACATGATATTGGAAACTGCAGCTAGACAGTCATTGGTGTTCTTTAATACTGCAGGGGTAAGGTCAGGGCTGAAGTGTATAGTTGTGTGTCATCAGCATAAAGATGGTACTGAAAGCCAAATCTGCTGATGGTCTGTCCAATCGGGCTGTGTAGAGAGAGAAGAGGAGAGGACCGAGGACTGAACCCTGAGGGACCCCAATAGTAAGAGGAAGAGGGGAAGAAGTGGAGCCAGCAAAAGATACACTGAAAGAGCGGTCAGAAAGATAGGAGGAAAGCCAGGAAAGAGCAGTGTCCTTTATGCCAATGGAGTGCAGCATAGAGAGTAGGAGCTGATGGTCGACAGTGTCAAAAGCTGCAGAGAGATCAAGGAGAATAAGCAGAGAGTGGTCACCATTACGTTTTGCTGTCAGAAGGTCATTGGTCACTTTGATGAGGGCAGTTTCTGTAGAGTGAAGGGGCGGAAACCAGACTGTAATGGGCCTAGAAGAGAGTGAGTGGAGAGGTAACGGGTGAGGCGGGAATAGACCAGGCGCTCCAGGAGTTTAGAGATGAAGGGGAGATTGGAGACTGGTCTGTAGTTATTTGTGCATGATGGGTCGAGAGTGGTTTTCTTTAATAATGGAGTAATGATCGAGTGTTTGAAGGAGGAGGGGAAGATGCCAGAAGAGAGGGAGAGATTGAAGATTGTGGTAAGTGAGTGGTGACGACTGGAGAGAGGGACTGGAGCAGGTGTGAGGGAATGGGGTCAGTAGTGCATGTGGTGGGACGAGAGGAAGAAAGGAGCCTGGAGACTTCTTCTGTGACTGGGTCAAATGTGGAGAGTGAGCCGGAGGAGATGTGGGGAAGAATGGGGGTGGCAGTGCTTGGAGGCTGAGAGCTGATTTCCTGGCGGATGTTGTCTATTTTCTCCATGAAGTAGGAAGCTAGGTCATCGGCACAGAGGTCAGTAATGGGGGCCTGCACTTTAGGACTGAGGAGAGAGTGAAAGGTGTCAAAGAGTTTTTTTGGATTGTTGGATAGTGAGGAGACCAGGGTGGTGAAGTAGGTTTGTTTGGCAAGGTGAAGGGCAGAGTTGTAAGTTTTGAGCATGAATTTATAGTGGATAAAGTCTCCTGGTGAGCGAGTTTTCCTCCATAAACGTTCAGCACTCCTCGAGCATCGCTGGAGGAATCGAGTTTGTGGTGTGAGCCAGGGCTGTTTTGTTCTCTGTTTGGAGGTTCTGCAGGTGAGGGGCGCTACTTGGTCCAGGGAGCTTCTGAGAGAGTCATTGTAGTGATTTACTGCCTGATCTGGACAGGAGATTGAAGAGATTGGGACAGAGATGAGATGAGGGAGTCTGTGAGTGCTTGTGGGTTAATGGCCTGTAGATTTCTGGATGTGTGATAGGTAGGATTGGGCTGTGTTGGCCGAGGGTTAGTAAGTGAGAAGGAGAGAATGTTGTGGTCAGAGAGTAGAGTTGAGTTATCCAAGAGGGAGGATGAGCAGAGCCGGGTAAAGACCAGGTCAAGGGTGTTACCGTTTTCGTGCGTCTCAGAGGTTGAGAGCTGTGATAGGCCAAGAGAGGTAGTTAGAGATAGGAGCTGGATGCAGATGGGGAGATGGGGCTGTTTATAGGAATGTTAAAGTCTCCCAGAATAAGGGTTGGTAAATCTGAGGACATGAAATGCGGGAGCCAAGCGGAGAAATGGTCGAGGAACTGGGTGGGTGACCCTGGGGGGCGGTATACCACTGCTACTTTGAGGTGGAGGGGATGGAATAGCCTAATGGTATGGACCTCAAAAGAAGGGAATGAGAGTGATGGGGCTGGAGGAATGACCTGGAAAGTTCATTGTGGGGACAGGAGGAGGCCAACTCCACCGCCACGTCTGTTCCCAGGTCTAGGGAGTGAGAGAAATGTAGGCCACCGTGAGAAATAGCAGCTGGGGAAGCAGTGTCGGAGTCCTAGATCCAGGTTTCTGTGAGGGCCAGCAGGTTAAGAGAGTTGGTAAGGAAGTAATTGTGGATGAAGGGAAGTTTGTTGCATACAGATCGTGGATTCCAGAGAGCACAATTAAAAGAGGGAGATGAAGGTGTGCAAGTGATGGTAATGAGGTTAGTGGGGTTTCTATGTGTGGTGGGAGAGGGGTTGAAGTTAGCGGGTGGACCAGGGTTGGGGGAGATATCACCTGACAGAAGCAGCAGCAAAAAGAGGAAGAGCAGATAGTTTTTGGATTTTGGACTTTGTTTATGACGACAAATGTTAGAATATGGTGGGCTGAGAGTCTAAAGTAAACTGAAGATAGTATGAGAGCTGTACATAGGGTAGGGCAGGAGAGAGGGGCTGATGTGGATGAGTGGTGATGGAGGGGGGATGGGGCGGTGAAGGTAAAGAGCAAGAGCGCATTGAACAATAGATATTGAAGTAAAGGACATGGTGATGGGAAAGGAAAAGAAGTTAAAAATGTTTTTTTTCTCCTCCCCTCTCCCTGTTAAATAGAGTGGCTTACCTGACTCCTGCCCTGACTAACTGCCATGAAATAACTGCATCCACTTAGCATTCAATGCCACTTTGCATGAGATGCCACACGTGTCTGACCCCCCACACATATGGAATTTCATCATACTATATGGAGGACTGGGGGTTCATTATCTTATATTAAGGGTGCATTAAACTATATGTAGGGACTATTTGAGGCCCATTATATTATATAAGAAACTGTCTGGATGCAGATTCTCAGGAAGATCTATGTCTAGCCGATAGATCTTAACAGCTCATTTACATATTAAGAATGATTCTCTGGAATAAGACATATCTAGTTATCATGTGGTTTGTTTCTGTCACCTGCATGGTGTTATGTGTAGCCTGCACTGCAGTCTTCTTGAACTGCTCTGCAGTGATTAAATATGTTTAATTCCTGTTAGTAATTTCGGAGTTAATGTCAAAAGCTGCTGCTGTCTATAGTCTGTTGCAGCTCTTTAGGTGAGGGTGTGTGTCAGGGTACACAGTTGTTCACACCCGGGCCTTCAAATTGTTCCCTCTTCCACCAGCAGAAGTCGCTGATAGAGCTCAGTCTCTACTCTGACTTCGTGCTGTGAAGACACAGTGATGGTGCAGAAACTTTACCTGTAGGTAACCTCTTTGGGATTGATTTAGTGGAATTTGCTGGCACAGTGGTTCAGTGGTTGGCACTGCAGCCTTGCAGCGCTGAGATCCTGAGGTCCTGGGTTCAATTCCCTCCAAGGATAACATCTGCAAGGAGTTTGTATGTTCTCCTCGTGTTTGCATGGGTTTCCTCCGGGCATACTGATAGGATGTTTAGATTGTGAGCCTCAATGGGACAGCATTACTCATGTAGGTAAAGTGCTGTGGAATTAATATAAATGAATAAATATTATCCCGATCCCTGGGTGGAGGTGATTGGGCTATAGTCCAGGTGTGGATAGGAGCAAAGGCAAGGTTGGTGGCCCAGACATCTCCACATTTAGGGATAATTCTGGGAACAGGTGTCAACTAGGGAACCCCAGTCTACAGGGTCAGACTAGCTTCCCTCAGTCCATCTCTGCATTCCTGCTACTGCTCAACACATGCGCTATTAGTTCTCTTTGACACATGACCATATAAAGATGGCTCAGGAGGATGGAGACCACTGATAGAATCCCTTTAATAGGCATGTGTCACTCTGCAATAATGACAACAAGCCAGACCTATTATTCAGAATTGATGCCAGCAGGTGGAAGAAGGTTTGCAAGACTCAGGTCCGGCAGCAAATGGCTATCCACATGGCTGCTTTAAGAGGGTCCTGCTAATCTTTTTGCTCATTCTGCAGAAAAAAAATTAGCATGCTGAGGACTTCAAAACCAGGTTTATTTCCCGTCAGTTTAAAAACACTGTTAAATTCCAGTTACAGCAGATAATCCCAATGTCTTTGGAGTCAATTTAATTTGTGCAGCTGTATCCAAATACTTTCAGCTTGCAAATTGTGCACCATAACTAAAGTCACCACGGTGCACAATATAAAAAAGTTGTTAGCAGAACAGTATTTAGTGTTAGATAATGGTTTACTTGTTTCTTTAAACTGTCGGACAAGCATCACAACTTGGCCACCTGTGCTGTATTTCTGATGCAAGTGGCCACTATACCAAAGGATTTATACATTTAATAAAGTAACAGTTTAAAGGTTCCCGTCCTTTACTCCTCTGAAGTTATGAAAGAAACAAATCCTTAGCAACAAACTTGTGTTTATATATAAATGCAGTGACCTTGATACACGTAGGACTCGGGATACTTGTGGCTACAGTTAGACCTTTAGTTTTCCAGAAGAATCTTAGAAAGTGATTCCCTGAATGAGAGATAATTTCCATATTAAATAAAAAAGACAAGAAGCCAGCACTGCCTGTGGTTAGCGAGCAATACAAAAAGTGCATATGCACATATTCATTTCTAACTGTACTTTAAACTGAGACCTTTAGCAAACAATTGATGAATTCTTTGAGCTGCCCTGCCACGTCACGGCATTCTCAGATGGGACAGTCCTACTCTACGTCTTGTATATACGCTGTGCCATTACGGCCTCCTGAATGCATTAAAAGCAGAACTTGGCTTTTTTAATAATTATTTTTAATAATTTCCATATTCTCTACTTTGTCCACTGTTGAGGATTGTAGTCATCATTTTCAATCATTATCAAATGATGCACAGGATTTACAAATCATATAACACAGAAGATAGTCTTGACTGGTTGATAGCCACTTTGTGATAAATATTAGTGCCCCAGTTGTTTTCAGATTGAGGAACCTCAAGCCTCCAAGACATAAACAATTTTCCATGACTTGAAAAATTGTAGATTCACATGCCCTTGAATACACAGGGATTGTGTCTAACAATGAAGTGGACACAACTGAAAAATGGCTCCTATTGCTAGCTAAGAGACAATTGCTTTAACGCGCACACTGGAGTCTCTTAATAAAGTGCAAAATGGTCATCCAAATTTGGAGGTTAGAATGGACTCACTTAATCCTTTGCCTTCCTCTGCGCCGTCACAAGCCATCCGATGGTATGTGACTGACCTGTGGTACTCACTCTTTCTCAAATACCCAAACAGCGATTTGCATTGGAAAAGACAAAGGCAATACCAAAGTTAGCACCCCAGATGCTGAAAGTACCATGTGTCAACTTCAATGACTCCATCATGAAAACAGCCCCAAATCATCCACAGCATAGGAAGTGAAGTATCGTCACTTTCTGTGTCCGCGCGTGTTGCCAATTTAAATGGATCACAGAACCAACACTTTACTGCTGCATTCCTTGTATTTACCACACCAAGTCTTTCTGGTGCCTTCCTTGCACCTATCCTATTTTCCATGGTGCCACGTCTGGTGTGGTGTCCTGCAGCGTTGGCTTTGACTGTCTCATCTGAGGCTTAACGCAGTTAGTGGGTGAAACTACCACCACAGGTGACAAGGTCTTCATCCTGGGGTCCACCCATTTTTGTAGCGCTTGATAACTTTCTCAATTCATGGGACTTTGTCTCCCAATTGTTTTTATTTTTAAGTATGATGAAAACATGACTTATTAGTGATTCGCCACTTTATACAAATCCCTCAGCTAATTTAGGTATCACTTTTACCCCCATGAAACACAATGAGCCAACCCTTAGGTCAGAAATATATCATGACAGACGGAAAAGTTTGTGCACTACCTCTTGAATTTCAAAAGAGTAATTCCCTTTATATTTCATGACTAGTAAAAATTGTTAGTTGTTTCACACTGATGGTTCAAATATAGTAACCACATGTGTTAATTATAGATGCTTAACTAAAAAAGTTTGTGAAAAAATGAAAACTTTGAGAAGGTGTGTCCAAACATTTGGTCTGTACTGTAGCTACACACAGACCCAGAACATAGTACTATATAATGTTACAATTATTTTGCTTTTCAACAGTACTGTGATTTTAGGGTCCCATCACACTTGGCGACGCTCCAGCGATCCGACAATGATACGACCTCGAAAGGATCGCTGGAACGTCGCTACGTGGTCGCTGGTGAGATGTCAAACAGCCAGATCTAGTGAACTAATGCAGCAATGATATGGCGACCCATTGGGGACCCTGTCACATGCAGCTAGTCTGACGACTCAGACCTACGTGGCTGAGTTCTGAGTTGCCAACAAGGTCATTGTTAGGCGTCAAACACACGATGCATGCTGGCCAGCGGGAACCTGACGATCAAAAAATGGTCCAGGCCATTCCGAACACGATCAGCGATGTCACAGCGGGGGCGCTGGTCGCTGCTACGGTCAAACATAGCGAGATCGCTGTTAAGTCACAAAACCTGTGACGCAACAGCGATCTCACTAGTTGTGACGGGGGCTTTAGTCAATGCAAGTCACTGGGTCAATGGACGTCAAAGAGATGCATAGTAAGACAGACATATATCAAAGTTTTGAAGGCCGTTTTAGAAGTGCAAAGAGTTGAATATATTTTGTACAATAATTTGCAACCATGATGCTTTACATTATCCAGCTCTGAAGACTTACTTGCCAAGACAGAAAAAAATCACAATGCTTCACTTCTGTATAGGGAAGCGACATCCACTGCTGGCACCATAGAACAATTGTGATTGTTTATTTCTTGTTTTCCAACGTTAACCTATGAATTTTAGAGACCCCGATACAAATTGTGCTGAAGTTGGAACAATGTAGATTACATATTTGGGTGTAATTGCTCTTCGTTGTTTTCTAATTATCCAGCATGTAGCGGAATACACCAAACCTCTAGTAGACGCCCGTAGAGAACAATGTAAATTAGCTACATACAAGCAAAAGGGAAAAAAACGGGAAGTAAATCAAAAGGAATCTTCCTGCTAAACTTTTATTCACATCTGTACCATTTTAAAAAAAATTAAGGTCAGTTTTGTGGAACTAATAGGGAGTTAGGCCTATATATCTTAGGCTCTGTGACAATGCCGAAGCGAAAGATTTATATACTATGGTCGCAGATGCAGAAGAAAGATATGAGAGATCAAATAGAAGCGTATGATAAAAAATGAAAAATGGTCCCCACAGCCCATAAATTAATTGTGAAAAGAAGGTTGTCATTATTTGAACATGTTTTAAAATAAGGTATGGGGTCCAGATGGCAGAGGAAAGATAGGCCAACATAGTTTGAGTAATTGATGACTTAAAAATAAAACAAGATCTTAAAGAAATGAATCACGTAGGGAGAGACGTTGGAGGAATATGAGATGAAAAGATTTACTGAGGGAAAAAAAAAAGTACAAAAAGCTTTTATATCTCCAATAAAAAGAAACAATTGTGATACTTTTGATTTCCTGTAGGAGTGAGGGGGGAAATCTTCATGGCACCGAGTAAATTCTTGGAAGAGACATTTGTAGTAATTATAGATGTAAAGGGTCATAGCATAGAGTTTCTACATTCCCCAGTGATTAATCCTTAAAACCGGTAAATTAAAGTGAACCTGTCGCCCCCTTTTGGGCCTATTAAATTAAAAGTGCCACCTTCAGCAGCATCTATGCTGCATTATACGATAGTAATGATTGCTGGGCAACTGAATACAACAAGAATCGGACCTGCCGTGACAAAGTTCCGGTTAGCTGGATCACGTGACTGCCACATCCGGAAACGCCGCAGGAGCGGTGGCTAGGAGCAGATGGCAGAGCCCGACATAGAAACATCCACTGGTGTTAAGCGGGGGCGCACAACACCATAAGGTGAGTGGCCATCTGACCCCTATATTTAGCCCATGAAAAAACCATAGGTGCTCTTCATTGCGCCCCTCTTTTTGTTTTATTGCATTATACGATGGTGGCTCTTATCCCCTACCCTCTTTTACAGCTAAATAAGTACTTTATAAACTTTCCCACCCTGTATGTAAAGTTATACTTGTGGGTTCAATGGGTCTTCATTCCGCCGATCCTCGCCACCTCTTCGGTCTTCCTCCCCCACTTCATTCTCTTGCCGATGACATGGTTAATGCCACCTGCATAACCATCTGGTGCGAGAGCCTGCCCAGGTTTAGTATTCTGCTTTATGCACACTTAGCCCTGCCCTACTGTGGGCAGAGCATATACCATTACAGAGCTAAGTGCGCAGGCATGGGATCACGCCCTAGTGTATTCATAAAGCAGAAAACCAAACAGTAATTACTTAGTTGTACAGGGAGAGTAGGGGAATAAGAGCCACCTAGGCGCTGCTAAAGGTGGCACTTTTAGTTTAATAGGCCCAGAAGGGGTGACCGATTCACTTTAAGTGAACAGTGACTTAAGCTATGTACCCACCTAGCAGTTTTTTCTGCATCTCCTGGCATGGAAAACCGCTGCTGTGCTTTGATGCTTTTTTTTTTTATTGCTTTTCCTTGCATTTTTTCCTCTCTCCTTTCCCCGACAAGCATTTCACAGTTTCTGGAAGTAAAATTCTCTCTCTCGTAAAAACGCATGAAAAAAAACACTGGATGTGCACATAGCCTTACTCTAACAATTGACTACTTATAGTGATGCCACAGAGGCTCACTGGCAAATACCAAGATGAGGCCATTGCAGATCAGCAGAGCTATCTCTACCAAAATATGCCGTAGACCCAATGTACAAATCAGAGTTGTGTTTTGAGGCACAAAAAGCCCTGGAGCTAATTTTGACAAAGAGGCACATGCTATTTGGGCAAAGAGGCTCTTGCAATTTTTCTAATGACACATAAGAGGAGGCATATATTAGGCAGTGAGCGAACAGTTAGTTATTGAATTAAATGAGTTGAAAGTATGATAAATAAGTGAAGCAATATGGATGTGAGTAACTCTGACAATTGCCAATTTGACGATTGTAGTGGCATCATAACAGGGTCAGAGAAAGCTGCAGGTGTTGTTCATTTATTCTCAAGATATTTCCGCTCTTGTGGGGTGGTTCCAGTATTAGGAGGGTCTTGTGGGATGTTCCCAGTATGTGGCGGGTGTTTTGTGGTTTCCTGGTATAAGGAGGGTCTTGTGAGATGTTCCCAGAATACAGAGAGTCTTGTAGGGTGCTGTCAGGATATGGAGGCTTTGGAGGGGTGTTCCTGGTATATGCTGGGACTTGTGTACTATTCCTGGTATATAGTAACTATCAAAAAATATTCAAAGGTCAACTAATAAACTAGAAGCATTATCATGAAACCCTAATGTTAAAGGGGTTGTCCATTACTAGGACAATCCCTTCTAAATCTACTTGTTTTCCCCAGTAAAATTAAAGCCTGTACTCCCCTGCCATGCTGCCGCTATTCAAGTGCTGTCAGGAACCGTGGCTTGAGGTTCACATGAAATTATGACATCACACAAGCCCCTCATCGAATCACTGCTGACATCTCTCTCTCCGTCTTCTGACCACACGAGTTATCAACAGGAAGTGAATGTCAGCTGGGGTACTTCCTGTTGATAGCTGGTTTGGTCTAAAGGCAGGAGAAGGATGCGGGGCTCGTGTGACATCACAATGTCAGGTGATTCCCAAAGCACAGTTACTGACAGTGCTGGAATGGCACCAGCACAGGAGGTGAGTTCAGGGTTTATTATTTTAACTGGAGGAAACAAATGGATTTAGAAGGGGTTGTCCTACTAGTGGAAATCCCCTTTAAATAATGTGTTGGGGTTGAAGGCAAGCCCATCTAGTCAAATCCCACAGAAGAGCAACTATAGTATGAATAACTAAAACTATTACCTTTGGCTATGATACAAAGTGTCAGAAACTGGAAAGCATTGCAGCTATGATAAAAAAAATGTCAGGAGATGCATTTTTATTACTTTCTGCAAAGTGACAAGTTTATATACAATTTGGAAAGCCCATATGATGATGTCATGTGTTTGTTTCTGTGAGCGTATCATAAATTTCCAAAGACCTACATTTTTGGGGCCACATCCTGAGTCTGACAAAACTAAAATTGAAGTGTGTGGCCTTAATGACCATTGTTACATTTGGAGTACATAGGGAGAAGATTGGAAGCCTAAGAACACCATCCCAACTGTGAAACACGGGGGTAGCACATCATGTTGTTTCGCTGTTGATGTATTCTGCAACTTGTCCATCAGCAGTGTAGACTTTAACCCTTCCTCTCCTGTTTTCTATCTTCATTTTCTAAAAGATATTTCTATCTTTTAAAGTAGGGGGGGGGAGGAAACTCCAAGACTCCATAGGTTTATGTTTTCAGGATCTCCACAGCATTGCACTGTTGTTGGACTCCTCACCAGTGCAGGTGATTATAGTATCACCTGTGCAAGACTAAGGAAATCCTGAAAACATGACCTGTTGGTGGCCCTTGAGGAGGGGTTGGGGCACTTCACAAAATAAATGGCATAATAAGGAAAGAAGATTGTGGCAATATTGAAGCAACGTCTCAAGACATCTGCCAGGAAGTTAAAGCTGGGCTGAAATGGATCTTCTAAATGGACAATGACCTGAAGCATACTGGCAAACTGGTTACAAAGTTGATTAAGGATAAAAAAAAGTCAATATTTTGAAGCAGCCATCACAAAGCCCTGACCTCAATCCTATGGCAAATTTATGGGTAAAGCCAGCAAGACAACCTACAAACATGGCTCAGTTACACCAGATCTGTCAGGAGGAATGGGCCCAAATTCCTACGAACTATTGTGAGAAGCTTGTGGAAGGATACAAAACATTTCAGCCAAGTCATCCAGTTTAAGGACAATGGTACCAAATACTAATGAAATGTATGTAAACTTGTAACTTTGCAGAAAGTATTAAAAAAAAGTCTTAAAACATATTCTCTCTCATTATTCTTGGCATTTGGCAAATAATTATGGTAATCCAAATTGACCTAAAATTGGAAAGGTCACTTTTGATTTCATGTCAGATAGTGAAAAAACATGTACATGTGTCTTTTTATATAGTGTATGGAATCTTCTGGTTTCAACTGTATAAAGTACTGCTTCTTTTTCAATATTGAATAGAATCTCAGCCACAAGCTGTGCAGGAAATTGTACATTGGCCCCATGGAAGCAAAGTGGGCATGTGGCAGTTAGCTGCACAGCCACTAGTCCGGGATCCCTTTTCTTCAGGGAGGAATGAGAAGGAGTCACAACACTAAATCAGCACCATGGCTCCTGCATTCTCAAGATCATTGGGGGTTTAAAAGTCAGACCCCAAGAATCAAATAACAGTGCGAATTCCAGTGATCCGCCATCACTTTTAAACCAGGGTGCGGAACTCCAGGCCTCAAGGGCCACCAACAGGACATTGTTTTCAGGATTTCCTTAGTATTGCACAGGTGATAATATAATCACCTGCACTGTTGATGAGTCCAACAACAGTGCAGTGCTAGGGAAATCCTGAAAACATAAACCTATGGAGTCTTGGAGTTTCCCCCTTACTTTAAAAGATAAATATCTTTTAAAAAATGAAGATAGAAAATAGGAGAGGAAGGGTTAAAATCTACACTGCTGATGGACAAGATGCACAAAATGTCAAGAGCGCCAACCAGGTAAGTATAATCCAAGTAGTTTGAAACACGTGGACTCATTAAAGAGGATCTGTCACCCCCCTGCTGCATGGCAATCTAAATGCAGCACTGAATGCAGCATGTCCGCTGCATTTAGGGAAGGGGTCCCCCATGTGTCTGTGTGCTATGTACCCCGAAATATAGCCTTAGGAAAACTCACTGCTAAAAGTCATTAGGGCATCCCTGGGGCTTGAGTCAGCTTGATTTCATGGGGGCCATTCCCTCCCCCTGCCTCTCTGTGCCGCCTCCTGCTGTGCAGGCTCTGTCCTTCTCCTCTCCTGCTCTCTGTTACTCATCCTGCCGCACACAACATGCAAATCATTTGTCCTGATGTCCGCATCAGATTCCTGCCCTGCTGTCTGAACAAAGCATAAACAGCACAGCAGGAGGCGGCACAGAGAGACAGAGGGGAGGGAATGGCCCTCTATGAATCAAGCAGACTCAAGCCCCACGGAATGCCCTCATGACTTTTAGGAAAACTCGCTGCTAAGCTATATCTTGGGGTACACAGCACACAATAATAGAGGGACCCCTTCCCTTCCCTGAATGCAGCAGACATGCTGCATTCAGTGCTGCATTTAGATTGCCATGCAGCAGGGGGGCGACAGGTCCTTTTTAAAGTATAAACATCTTCAGGATAAAAACTACTACAATACATTTGTATTACTTTGTGTCCTCAAGAAGGTGAGACTTCGAAACGTGTAGACTCATTAAACTACTTGGATTATACTTTCCTGTTCGCATCTTTTGCACAGATTTTAACCATTCGTCTACTGTTTTCTGTCTCAGCAATCCGAGGGTCGCAGCAGTCACATTTTGAGGAATTCCTGGTTGTGGTACAGCAACTCTACCAGGTGAGCACTCTGCAATCAACATCAATGAATTCTCCTACATAAGACCCTATTTGTGCTTAATCTCATTCAAACATGAGAATGGAATGAGTTATGTAAAAAGCCCAATCACTTTTGTAACAGAATTAACAATTATTTATCTTTCTCAAAGTTCTGATGAATGAATAAAGGAACAGTTTCTATTTTGGCAGAAATCATATAACTATGAAATTACATAGAATTTTTAGTTTGATATATGTAGACATTTATGACTGTAAAATCCCGGATACTTTCCCTTATACTTTGAAGATGAAGCACAACGACCTCCATGTGTATGTTTGACTTCAGCATACGACTCGTATATACCGGAGCTGACAGTACAATTAAAACATTCTTTTAAATTGCATCTGCGTTAAGCCGGCCAATTAATTTCCCAAAGACAATTTTATATTAACATAAATAATTTTAACATGGGTTTTGTTAATGTGATAAAAAAATCAATATAATATAAAGTCAAGGTTTGAGACATATTTGCATTATTCTCATAAAAAATAAAGAAGTCTTAGTGACATAAAAAGTGAAAAGCTCCAAAGTGGATGGTTGTTCATATTTCTGTGGGTTAACCTAGTACACAGTTGACCTCGTGTGTGCAAACGTGAGCCGATTTGTGGAACTCCGTGATATGTCCTAGGTCTGGTAGATGTTTATATCCATATTGTAAACGACATAAATTCACAATAATGGGTAAAGTGGGCTCTTATTCTTCAAGTTATATTACATGTAGAACTAGAAGTATCTCTGCTTGGTCATCAGGTACAGCAGCATTAGAAGGTTCTGTTCACATCGGCTTCAAATTTGGTGGATCCGATTTTTTTCTGTGGTCTAGTTATGTGGTGGTGTGAACGCAGTCCTACAGACCTGTTCATATTGTACCCTGGCTCAGTTGCAGTCTTTCATTTATTCTCTTGTTTAGCAAGACAGGAAGTGCCCCACCCCTCCTTTTCTGATCCAGGCACATGAAGTGCTGTCTGCTGCACTGTGTCCATATTAGACTCTGGCCCGTCTTTACCATGCATCCATGAGGTATATTTATACAGGATCAGGCTTTAAATTCGTTAGATAGGACCGTTCTGATAAGGGTCACCGTGGCGAGGTGGAACGGCTTATGTACATTTTTTGCAAAAGACGTATTAACTAAGTACCTTGCTTTTGATACTGTTTTTTACTAAGCACTTGCTTTTTATTATGACCTTTTTATAGCAGTGTACTTCCACACAATTGTTATACTGTTTTTTTTCTGTGGTCTAGTCATGTGGTGGTGTGAACGCAATCCTATAGACCCGTTCACATTGTGCCCTGGCTCAGTTGCAGTTTTACTTTTTTTTTTTTGCTCATCATCAGATGGGAGGACCCGCCACCTCTGTTGACGTGATGGCAGTGTCAAAATTGTTGACTGGATCAGTCTAAGATGGCAGTGACCAGTGGTGAACGATGCCGGACACAACAGGTAAGTGGCAGCTACCTGCCTGTTGATGCTAAGGAAGATTTTTTTTTTTGTTATAAATCCTGGATAACCCCTTTTAAACTTTAATAATGTTGGTCAGATTTTCTCTTACTGCTTGCAATAGCATAGGACATGACTCTATTCTGATCACCAAAAATAAATAAGACATGATCAAATAGAGACCAACGCCAACTGTATTGCAGCAAATATCACCATTGGTGTCATGGGGATGTGTAAAAGGTTTGTAACAAATTTGTAAGCTATCTGAATCCATAGGATGGAAGACGACTTGCTGAACATAGGATGTCTGTCCAATGGACTTTCACTGAAGAATATAGCTCTAAAGAGTGCCATATTAATGGAAAGTGGTATTCATGAACATGTTCCAACATAGACTTTTCCCTTCATTTACCTACCTCTCAACCCAGACACCTACCCTACTGGTTCCTGTACATAATAAGTATCCCTAGCTGCACAGCCCCTAAAAGTACCAACACAGGCTGGAGTATCCATAACTGCTCAACTAGAAAACCAAAAGCCAGACTTTGCTTTCTGAATGGCCATTGGGTTCTTTCACATGGCTCCGAAGGAACCACAAGTAGACAATTACTAAGCACTACAAAAACGATAAGGAGCGCATGTATAGATTGACTGGGAACCAAAGTTAGTAAACATAAAATATGTGCATAAATGCTAGCAAGGATAACCTCCTACAAACCTAACAATATATGGAAGATAGGTGCAGGTTAAACCAAAGAGAAAACAGTTTAAATACAATCTGGCTTCTGTCAAAAGGTTAACTTCTTGAGGTAGGGCTGGTACTAGGGATGGGCGAATCTACCCGTTACTACTCGGTACTCGCTGAGTAGTATGGGATTTGCCCGACTCATTACTGTGCGAGTAATTCCCCCCCCCCCCCCCCCCGGTCCTAAGTTAGGACTGGGCTGGGGGAGCGAGCAGGGAGCGAAGGAAGGGAGGCGGGAGAAATGCTCCTTACCTCTCTTCCGGCTGTCTGCTCTCTGCTGGGCTCCGGGTCCTGCGGGCTGCGGCAGCTCCAGGGTCCTAGAGCCCGCCTACTCTCCCTGTGTACAGACATATATGTTCGTCGCTGCCTGCTGGATTCGGCTGGTTACAGAAATATGGCGAAGCCCACGTCAAATTTTTTTCTGACAAATCCATAAAACAATATAAATAAAAGGTACTGCATCTGTATTAACCACTGGACCATGGGCGAGGGGTTAATAAAGATGCAGTCCCTTTTTTAGGATTGTTTTATTGATTTTTCAGAAAAAAAAATGACGTGGGCTTCGCCGTATTTCTGTAACCAGCCGGATCCAGCAGGCAGCGACGGGCTGCCCCCAACCCCCAGGTGCCTATTTGTACCTGGCCAGACACAAGAATATAGGGGAGCCCTTTTTTTTTTTTTATTATTTCATGAATTTCATGAAATAATAAAAAAAAAATGCGTGGGGCTTCGCACAATTTCTATGTCTAGCCAGGTACAGCTAGGCAGCTGGGGCTGGAATCTGCAGCGCAGGGAGGCCCAAGCTTTCTGGGCACCCCCCGCTGCAAATTGCAGCCTGCAGCCACCCGAGAAGATGGCGCGTTCATTGAAGCACCATCCACTGGCACTGAACCCCGCTCTTCCAGTGGCCCTGCTGCGGTGGCTCACTGGGTAATAAAGAGGTTAGGGCCAGCTTTGTATTATCAGCTGGCCCTAAGCCCGAAATTTATGGCGGTCACGCCAATATTAGACATGACCGCCATGAATTTCTATTAAATTGTTTTAAAAAAACACAACTCAGAGAAAAAATTTTTTATTAGAAATAAAAAAAAAAAAAACCTTTAGGGACTCCATCTTTAATTAAAAAAATCCTCTTCCGTCCGACGTAGTCCAAAACACAATCTCAGCTCTGCTACATCCCTGTGTGTTCTTAGACAGACAGGGATGTAGCAGAGCTGAGAACTGACTAAACAGTCAGGGTTCAGCTCAGGTCATTATGACCTGAGCTGAACTCTGCTGTCAGCCAGATTCGCTCTGCTCCGGAGATTCCCGAGCAGTGACGGAAGTTAATTTATTCACTGCTTCTGTCACCATTCGGGAATCTCCGGAAAGAGCAGCAGAGAGACTCTGGGAGCGAGTCTGCAGCCAGCACCGGCGGAGGCAGCGGTAAGTAGCCGGCCGGTCTGGTGCAGCCCCCACCCTCTCCACCCTCCTCCCCACTACCCCCAACGCCCCCCTACCCCCCACCCCCTTTTCCCCGGTTCAATCCTTTATTTTTTACTATTCTTTAAAATAATAACATGGGGAATGGCAGGTTTTTCCTCTGCTGCCAGACCCCTTATAGGGTCCGGCAGCAGAGGAATCGCTGCAGTACTCGCCTCCCCATTAATTAACATTTGAATCGCTAGACTCGCAACGGGTAGTGAGTCCTGGACTCAGACTCGTCAGAGTCTAGCGATTCCGAGTAGTTTAGGATTCACCCATCCCTAGCTGGTACTCCATAGTAGAATCCACTTGGTAATGAATATAGCAAGCAAAGAATGGCTACACTAGATAACCCAATGCATCCATACACAAACCTGATCCCTGACCAGAAGATGGAGCACAAACACCTACTTTTTAGGGTGACTCACTCTTCTGGCTGGGGGGGATAGAGTAGTGAGTGCAAGGAAGGGAAGGGAAGAAGGCACAAGATGGAGAGAGAACATGCCTGGGGTTGGAGCTGCTGAAAGCTCATACCAGGATCATGCCGAGGGCAGAACACCAGAGTCCTAGGCTATCCAAGGTTTGCAAATCCTGGAGGCAGAATCTGGAGAATAGGAGACTGCAGGCCTGCTGGTCACACCTTAGAACTAGCAGCACAGCATTACAGAGAGCTCAGAGCTTTGGCTACCAGAGCAGCTTGTAAAGGGCTCGCAATGCCTGCTGGCTGGAGCAGTTACAGAGAAAGAGAAGCAGGGAGTACAGATCAGTTCACAAGCTGCTGAAACCTCAAACAGGCGAGCATATAAGGAAGACTTATTCTCCTCACTTAGTGGAGTGGACTCCAGCTGTTTGTGGACAGAATGGACCCTGAACCTGGTGGCAGTACCCCGGCTTCAGCTTGTTACCATCCATCAGTAAAGGTAAAGACTGCATGCATCTGCCTTCTTGTCTGTCTGCTGCGACTTTGAGTACAAACCTCATCCTCACCCCTATATCCTTACTATCCAAGGAGCTTGCTCCTGCTGAGGGGAGTGTTCTATCCAGGTGCTACACCATCTATCCCTTGGGGATCCTACAAGCAGTGTTGGCCATCCCTGGCCAGATACCTCAGCTGGGGTCACGGATCATCCATAAACTGCTATTCCCCTGTAAATACTTGCCCTTTTACTTGTCTGGACAGGACCTCGGTGCTAGGCAATCACAATCATGATATACCAACAGGGTTGTATGCCCTACTACTGAGTACCCCAGCCCACGCAACCACGACATATGTCCTATGTAACCCCACTTTTTTTGACCCAAAACAAATCAAGTTTGGGACTATTGCCGACTATTCAACCAATGGCTTCAAAGACATCCTACTGAAATAACAAACAATTTTTTTTTTACATTTGTAAGTTTGTAGAACAGAATAATTTGCATGCTTGTTTAATTATTTTAGATTTAACGGAACAACTATGTCCCAGGTTGAAAACACATGGAGCTTACAGATATACCACCCACAAATGGTGGGGCTTTGGATGGTTTTGGGCATTACTTAAACACCCTGAAATTAGCAACACATGGCAGTTGGCAACTATGAATATGTCAGAGCAGGGGGTACTGTGTTGTGGATGTGGAAACAATGCTATTGGTGCAGAAAATCTTTGCAAGACAGCACCCAATAAAACATATCCTACCTAAACTCATTTCCTGTTGGATTTTATATGATACTTTTATAAATGAAAAAAAATCAGCATGAAATCTGAGGCCTAGGATGGGTGTGTAGATTTTATTCATGTCATTTTATAGCATACAACCGGCATGGCCAAGTGCATGAGGCGTAACGAGTGAAAAGCTGTATGTGAGATTACAGTACTTTAATGGTCAATATACAGTCGTCTGCTGTACTGGACTTGGCAGCACCCCCAGTACTGAACATTAGGCTGAATAATTCACCAACACCTTGTAACGTATACCCAAACACAAACATAGCTGATATGTTCAGAGGATCTGGGAACGTTCACTTCAGGATGAAGCAAACACTTGTAGTGTACAATGTCAATCATATCGTTGCGGTTCTATACTAATGTATATATTTTTCATCATTTGCTGCACTCTTGGATTCTGGAACTTCCCCCTATGGTACAAAAGGAGGAAGTGGCGGTGGAGCACATTCCATATTTATTAGTTTTCAGTACATTAGACCATTTAGTGCCTTTACAAGGCACTTAGCCAGGCTCGGGTCCATGTACATGCATGGTGTACATGCCAAGACAGGAACCCTCAAGGCTGATCACATAAATTAATAAATATTCTGTAGTAAGCTGAATTGTACCACTTTCCTGTTATTTATCAGGCTCGTGTTTTTCCGCCCTACCCCCCCCCCCCCCCCCCTTTATTTGCTTAGTTTCAGTTTTTCATATTTCACCGTAGGTTAGGAAGTTGGTTTATTTGTCACTTGGCAAAGTCGTCCTGCTGCGTGGAGCGGTGGCATTTCCTGTAATGTCAGGAGAACGCACAAATGGTATGTTGGTTTTGGAGAGAAGGAAATGTTCAGCTATTGAGACCACAAGAGACAGTCAGATACATTGACAATGCTATGTACCCAGGAAAGTGGTAAACAGGTTGTTATACTGTGTATTATGAACGTTGGAAAGAATCCTGCTATGTAATCTATACCAACTGTACATGTCATTATATACCGAGAGAAGTGTGGAATTAATGGAATTAATAGCGCTATATAAATGAATAAATATATTATTAATTAGATGGCCGAGTTATGGCAGTATGATTCATATCACTGTATACAAGAGGATGTATAACTTATACCTGTTGTACATATATATATATTAATTTATCATAAATGCAGTACTCAATCCTATCAGTGTTAGTGCACACATTAGATACATACAATTAAGCGGCACTATTTTATAAAAAAAAAAATAAAACCAATGATCTTTTATTATAGTTGTACATATATAGTTATGAATTGAAGACACCCAAGGTATACCAGCTGCACATATATAATTATATACAGGAGATGTCCAGGTTATACCAGCTGTACATATATAATTATATACAGGAGATGTCCAGGTTATACCAGCTGTACATATATAATTATATACAGGAGATGCCCAGATTATACCAGCTGTGCATATATAATTATATACAGGAGATGTCCAGGTTATACCAGCTGTACATATATAATTATATACAGGAGATGTCCAGGTTATACCAGCTGCACATATATAATTATATACAGGAGATGCCCAGGTTATACCAGCTGTACATATATAATTATATACTGGAGATGTCCAGGTTATACCAGCTGTACATATATAATTATATACAGGAGATGTCCAGGATATACCAGCTGTACATATCTAATTATATACAGGAGATGCCCGGGTTATACCAGCTGTACATATATAATTATATACAGGAGATGTCCAGGTTATACCAGCTGCACACATATAATTATATACAGGAGATGTCCAGGTTATACCAGCTGTACATATATAATTATATACAGGAGATGTCCAGGTTATACCAGCTGTGCATATATAATTATATACAGGAGATGCCCAGGTTATACCAGGTGTACATATATAATTATATACAGGAGATGTCCAGGTTATACCAGCTGTACATATATAATTATATACAGGAGATGTCCAGGTTATACCGGCTGTACATATATAATTATATACAGGAGATGTCCAGGTTATACCGGCTGTACATATATAATTATATACAGGAGATGCCCAGGTTATACCAGCTGTACGTATATAATTATATACAGGAGATGTCCAGGTTATACCAGCTGCACATATATAATTATATACAGGAGATGTCCAGGTTATACCAGCTGTACATATATAATTATATACAGGAGATGTCCAGGTTATACCAGCTGCACATATATAATTATATACAGGAGATGCCCAGGTTATACCAGCTGTACATATATAATTATATACTGGAGATGCCCAGGTTATACCAGCTGTACATATATAATTATATACAGGAGATGTCCAGGATATACCAGCTGTACATATCTAATTATATACAGGAGATGCCCAGGTTATACCAGCTGTACATATATAATTATATACAGGAGATGTCCAGGTTATACCAGCTGCACACATATAATTATATACAGGAGATGTCCAGGTTATACCAGCTGTACATATATAATTATATACAGGAGATGTCCAGGTTATACCGGCTGTACATATATAATTATATACAGGAGATGTCCAGGGTATACCGGCTGTACATATATAATTATATACAGGAGATGCCCAGGTTATACCAGCTGTGCATATATAATTATATACAGGAGATGCCCAGGTTATACCAGGTGTACATATATAATTATATACAGGAGATGTCCAGGTTATACCAGCTGTACATATATAATTATATACAGGAGATGCCCAGGTTATACCGGCTGTACATATATAATTATATACAGGAGATGCCCAGGTTATACCAGCTGCACATATATAATTATATACAGGAGATGCTCAGGTTATACCAGCAGTACATATATAATTATATACAGGAGATGTCTAGGTTATACCAGCTGTATATATATAATTATATACAGGAGATGCCCAGGTTATACCGGCTGTACATATATAATTATATACAGGAGATGACCAAGTTATACCAGCTATACATATTGTAGTGATTTGCTCACTGAGCATGTTGGGGGACACTCAAATGGTAGCGGGATTAAGGCAAACAAGCCTGTTTTTTCAGTAAAATAAATTTAATTCGGTTTATTACACATCATAAATCTCATATATCATACAGTCTATTAACATCAACGGAACATTCATGACATTCACTAAATACTAAGACAAATGTGAACAAGCATACTGGCTAACAGATGAAAGGCAAGGCAATGTGTATAAGGAATAAAGACATGGCAGAAAATGCTTCAGATTATAGAAAAAATAAGAAACTTAGCTAATGCACTGGCCATTGCATAAGAGCCCGATAACCATGCCAAGGTATTCTCATCTTATTGAGTCCTAATTTTGTGCCTCTACTTGCGGCATACAACTGTATGTGTGAGTGTTTATATGCCTCTGGGTGCAATTAAAACCTGCATGAATGGGTATATCAAGGAGCCTGGCTAAGGCAAGATGGAGGACTTAGCATGGCTACAGAGCAGGGGAAGGGTGCACAGTCAGAAAATTATAGTAATACTAAAACTTAAGATCGACTGGCGACACCTGTGTGTGATGGCGCTATACAATTTTATTCCGCAAATAGAGGTACAAGGTTAGGACCCGATAAGATGAGAACACTTTGGCGCGGTTATTGGGCTCTTATGCAATGGCCAATGCATTAGGTAAGTTTCTCAATTTTTCTATAATCTGAAGCAGTTTCTGCCATGTCTTTATTCCTTATGCACATTTGCCTTAGCTTTACTCATTACTTTACCATTCATCTGTTAGCCAGTATGCTAGTTCACATTTGTCTTAGTGTTTAGTGTGCAGCGATTTCTTTATTTAATGATAATGTGATTTCTAGCTAGCACCTTCACACACAGGTGTCGTCATTCGATCTTAAGTTTTAAAATTCATGTCATTTAGTTTGTTGTAATGGTGGGTGCACCCACCTGGCGGTATTTACATAGTTCTTTACGATACAGTGTCTCAGTGAAGGCATCAAAACCTCTACTCAATGATCTTTATGTCCTCCAATCCTGAAAACGGGTAGAGACACTCCAGGCTCTCCACACATCCATAGTCCTCACCACGTGTCTTCCCAGACACCAACCTTTTCCAAGCATTCCATGCCAAGTGCTTTAAGGCACAATGGCTGCTCCAAACACTGAGCAAGACCTGGTCTTCATAGGAACTGCCAGAGCTTATCCCAAGTTCTGCACACATGGGCTCTTCACAATGTGCTTCTGGCAACATAGCTGCTGCAAATCCTGAGGAACATGTTACCAAACAGGAAGTTGGACTATATCCTATCTGTTCCACATGAGACACACCTGTGGTAGGTTTCAGCTTTACCAGACACACCCATGTCCTACTGCTAACTTGCAAACCTACCACTTGCAATGCATTACCTGAACCTGTGGAACTACGAATTCCAGCATACATATTTGCAATGCAGCAAGCCGCTGCATCACAATATATAATTATGTACAGAAGATAGCCAGATTTTACCAGCTGTACAAATACCATTATAATCAGATGTCCAGCTTATACAGTCATGGGCTATATTACTATATACAAAACAAATAACATTGAGCAGCTGTACTTATATAATCATATTACAGAAGAAGCCTGGGTAATTTCAAAATGATTCATAGCTTTATTACTGTGATCAGTTAGTACTTTATAGCTATTCATGTATGTCAGGGTGCAGCCTGGGAGATCACACAGAAATCACACCGCTGCCACCAATTTATCATGAACAGCACTCCGCTGCGTCTAATCATCAGGACAATACGCAATTGTCTGACGATTGATGGACAAGGCTGCTTTGGCAACTGTGCTGATTAGTGGTCGCATTCATAGTGAACGTATATATAGTATATACACACCAAGTTCCAATGCATGGAATATATATTTCAATACGGTAACTGCCAAGTTCTGCAATAATCCCAAGAAAAACTAGCAGCCTCCACCAATTGTTTACACAGGCCGATTGGATGCACATTACTGGTAACGTTTGGCCTTTTGAGGCTCCAGGGATTCGATTTATAGAGCAATAAGAGCAGAGATAAAAAAAAAGTTAATATTTAATCTGAAAAGTAGGCCATGTTTCTAAAAAAAATATAATAGATATTACAATGGGAACAAAACAAGGTTATAAAAAAGAAAAGTACTAGACCGGATATCACGGAAATAGCGCAGATTTTTGCAAAGGGAAATAATCCAGTTGAAATATGGAACAATCTTATAGTGAACTGTGTCAAACAAAAACTCAGAATTTGCATTTATTAGATATCAGTCACTCCCACATACCTTCGCTTGGTGACCTCAGATGAGGGCTAGTCAATGGGATGAGACTTGTGTCCCAAACATTAAAGGACCTCCAACCTTCAGGATATTTTCCCCCTCAGAGGTCTCAGCTGGAAGATATTAATGCCATATTTCCTATCATGATTTTAGCTTTTCTACTAATGCCATATTTCCTATCATGATTTTAGCTTTTCATAGATGGAACGTATTGCCTAAATAACCTCATTCATTGGGCCTATATTAATTTGGAGCTGAAGCGCAAATAGCGTAGTTATGTAAGAACATGCATGTCATTCCCCTTGGGATCACGATGCTGAAAATTTGTCTCCCATAACTATAGAAATTGGAAAAAAACGGGGGAATAGGAGTTTTGCGTGCGCTGCCTCTCCAAGAAAACAAGTAGATTCAAGATCTTATCCCAGTATCCTTTATTTCATCTCAACGCGTTTCGTGAGTAACCCTCACTTCTTCAGGAGATGCAGGATCCTGATTCAATAGGGGGTGCTGCAGCTGCTATATGCTTTCTGGGTGTTGTAACTTGGCACAACCGACAAAGGTGAGCACAATACATCCATAGGATCTTCTTGTAACACAGATAAGACCCTAATTGCGCTATTTCTTCCCCTTAGTGTGCATATAAATAACTTTAGAAACTAAGCTTGTCAGAAAAACCCAAATTTATAACTGGACTTAAGCTCCAAAAAGTCTCTTGTAGGTTTTTTGAAGACCAGGAGAGTTGCCTCTGGAGGTGATACATTGATCTGTGACACAAGCCGCTACAGCAATAACTAGTCTCAGAGGTGAAGAAACAGACTTCGATAATGGAAAGTAAATAATAATAATACTACTACTTACTGGAAGTAAAGGGGAGGTCAAATGATCCGAGGTCAGGTCCAGGAAATGGTGCAGTAACAGCAAGGTGTAGACAGAGATAAAGTTCAATTTTAGGCGGAGTCAGGAAAACCAGAGGGACAAAACAGAATTCAGGAAGCAGGCAAAAAGTAGTCCGGTTACAGACAAATGGTCAAGGTCCAGGTAGGCGAATAAAGTCAGGCTGGGTCAGCCACAGAGCAAAAAAGGATCAGACCTACACATCAAAAGCAAGAGTAGGATTGACACTGAAAGTTGGAGCTAGCATGCTTAAGTAGAGGCCTAATTAAGGAAAGTGAATACAGGTGATTGCAGCACAGACCCAGCATAGTCTAAGGGCCGCTTTACACACACCACCTTCTGTGACCAACTTCTGAACAGATCTCTGGTTGCAGTGAAATCATGGACACATTGTTCCATTTTGTGGCTGTGTACAAATGGAACAATGTGTCCATGATTTCAATGCAACCAGAGATCTGTTCAGAAGTTGGTCACAGAAGTTGGTGTGTGTAAAGCGGCCCTAACAGCTTCCACAACACTAACAACAGACAAGGGCAGAGTGGAGATTGTGACATAGTCATCTCTCAACCTCTGATATATACAGAGTCCAGACTTTGTGCCTACGTTTCAGCAGATGCACCAGTTCAATTACTTGTTCATAACAAGGGGTTGTAGTTGAATAGGAGTCAGATGTAGTTTTAATGTGCTAGCTCTTTTTTCATTTCCTAATTATGATTGACCCTCTTTTACCATTACATCATGACATTGTAGATATGGATACTACCGTGGACCAAGGCATGTGTATTGAGTTACCTGGTGATCTTTTTGCTTTGGCCTTTTCCCTGTATAGTTTACATATTGGTCACGTTTGCTACAGTAAGGGTCCCTTTACACGCCACCACTGGATGGTAGCAACTGCCTGGCATTGGGGATATTTGTGCCTGTTGCCATGAAATTGCTACGAAATGGCGGCGTGTAAATAGGGTAATTCCTCCCGGTGTCCTGCAGTTGACTCAGATACCTGTTGCTGAGCCGTGCTCAAAAACCCAAGGCAACACAAAAGCACAATTGCCATGGTAATGGCGTCTAAACGGGGGACTGGCATGGATGTTGCGTCGTCTAGTGATTTCACTGGGGCGTGCCACAGCGTCATGGATACCACGCCCCATCAGCGATCATTGGTGGGGGCTACTGTGTACCCATTGGCTGTCCCTTCACAGGGCGCCATATTTAAAGAGCTGTCCATTCACACTACACAGTTGCAATGGTGTCATGGATTAACCAGCCTTCCTGCGCAGGCTGGCCAATCATGACGCTATTGCGTTGTCCAATCAGCGCATTAGCGTCACGGAATACACAACTCTGTCACGCCTATGTACTTGCGGCGCAAAAGATGTACGCCATATTCCTTTGTGGTAGCGGCGTGTGGTGCAGGGAAGGTATTCAAAAGGAAGTTATACGCAGGATCTGTCGGAACTTCCGGGGAACAAAGATACCTTCAGTTGACAACGCAATGGCGGCGTGTACATGCGGCATCGGCGATCGGTATCCACCGTCAAAAACGTGCACGTGCAGTGGATACCTGTTGCTAGGCACAGTGGCGGCGTGTAATGGTACCTTAAGACTTTTTAGAGATGTACAGTTTTTCGAAACGGTCTACAGATAATTTCCTTTTAAAGAAGAAAAAAAAAGAGGTTCTACAGTAAGCAACTTTGTTTTAATTTGCTGAATGACACAAATCATCTGACTGACACAAAGTAATATGTCCTCTCCGCAGCTTTGTGTCTACATGTTGTGTCTGGTAGACACATGTACACCACTGGCGCCTCCTCCAAAATGTTCCTTTTTGCTGCATTAAGCGGTATAGCGATTTTTAGAAATAATCCCTGACATCTTGTGAAATCAAAAACCTGAGATTACAATTATTAGCAAAGAAGAAAGCAGAGGGCAGAGAGAGGCTGGAATATATTTAAACCGCGCAGACAAGGAATATTTCAGGGGAAGGATAGTTTCCAGCCAGATTGATCTGAATTCTCAAGTCAGTGATTTATTTTTCATGGGCTCCATAAAGCAGATTTGTTTGCAGACAAATGATGCAAGGCTTTGTGCCTATTAGCAGGGGCCATTGCAACCCAGATTCTACAAATAACGAAGTAATGAAAGGATGGAGACAAGCTGTGCTGCAATTTCTGCCCATGGAAGGAAAGAAAGGAAAGGATAAAATGTGTCGGTGTCTGTTAACCCTGTATAATCATCGCCTACTATGTTTCCATGAGTGAGAAAGCCTGATCTGTTTATGGGAGATAGGTGACCATAACAGATGTGTGTTCCAGATGACAAGCGGTTTTTGGTTTGTTTCTTTACATGAGACTAGAGCTGGTTTTGCACTGATGAAGCCAGACAAGGCTGAAACAGGTTTTTGTCTTGTGAGATATCTTACGTGTCCATATGTTAGTCTAGCGACAGAGAAAAAGAAACAACTAGTTGATACGTGAAAGGTTATTCCCATCTTCATAGATGAGTATGAAAAGTAGCAGTTTTGCAATTTACTGTTTATTTAACATTTTTAGTTGTTCTTGAGCTGGTAAAACTTTTTGTTTCTAGCTCGTTGCGTAGAAGACACCAACCATGTTCAGCCTCAATAGGAAAGAGCTTGTTGTTGTGCATGTTAAGGTACTGGTGGTCGACCACATAGGCAATGAGTGGTCAAGAAAGTAAAAGAAAAGTGTTTATCTCAAGAAAGGCTACAAATGTTAACCTGTAAAATGCAAAGTGCTTTTTATACCTCTGTGAAAATGGGAATAACCCATAATAGACCTAACCTCTTCTAGTGTAACCTCTGCCATCCCTTGCGAGCAGAGTCCTTTCCCCTCCCTTAGAGTATCCTCACCCATCTCTTGTAGACTGTGAGCTCTCATAGGCAGGGTCCTGTCTCCTCAGCCATCCCTTGTAGACTGTGAACCCTCGCAGGCAGGGTCCTCTCTCCTGTACCTACTGTATCCTCACCCATCCCTTGTAGACTGTGAGCCCTCGCGGGAAGGGTCCTCTCTCCTGTACCTACTGTATCCTCACCCATACCTTGTAGACTGTGAGCCCTCGCAGGCAGGGCCCTCTGTCCTCACCTACTGTATCCTCACCCATCCTTTGTAGACTGTGAGCTCTCATAGGCAGGGTTTTGTCTCCTCACCTACTGTATCCTCAGCCATCCCTTGTAGACTGTGAACCCTCGCGGGCAGGGTCCTCTCTCCTGTACCTACTGTATCCTCACCCATCCCTTGTAGACTGTGAGCCCTCGCGGGAAGGGTCCTCTCTCCTGTACCTACTGTATCCTCACCCATACCTTGTAGACTGTGAGCCCTCGCAGGCAGGGCCCTCTGTCCTCACCTACAGTATCCTCACCCATCCTTTGTAGACTGTGAGCTCTTGCGGGCAGGGTCCGCTTTCCTCATCTTCTGTATATTCACCCATCTCTTATAAATTGTGAGCCCTCATTAGACAAATTTGCTTCTTCCTATGCCTGGATTGATCTTTTGTCCTCAAAATTCTCAGTTCCCGGAAAAAATGTACCTTCAGTGACAACAGATTTTTCTATTACTGAGACCGTTCCCCAGCTCACCTTCCCTGGTTCTGCATCCTCTGCTGCTCTACCGGTCGGGCATCCGGCGTCCAGGCATGCTGTGTTTCGGAGCCATCGTCGGGTCCCCTTCCTGCCTGCCGGTCAGTGGGTTCGCACACCAGCACACTACAATGAGCAGTGCAATGAGCGATGCACTGGGCGCGGCCACGCTCCTCCCCTGTGAATCTAGGGGCCAGCACGGCTCAGCCTGACACTCCCCTTGGCCAATAGCTGTCCATCCTCTGGTATATCAGGCCACCTCCACTGATGGGATGTGCCTGATTATTGTGTTAGTAAGCTTCTGCTTCTCTGGCTGTTAGTCAGGACCACCTCGTGCTCTGCTCCGGTGGAACCCATTCTAGCTCTTCTAGCCCCGGGGTTTAGTGCCTCAGATCCTTCGTAGCCTTACCGTAGTATAGGCTAACCCTATGAGCCGGCCCCCTGGTACTAGCAGCTGTGATATTTAGACCCCCTGGGCTTGCCCCTGACAATCCCTGTGTAGGGGTTGGTTTAACTAGGACCAGCTCACCCAGGGAAGTTCGGTACCACAGCTCAGTGGGTCCACTCTTGGGTGCCGGAAGCGTGACAACCAGCTCTCCCCTCACCTACTGTATCCTCACTCATCCCTTGTAAACTATGAGCTCTCACGGACAGGGTCCTCTCTCTTCCCGTACCTGTGTATGCCTTGTATTGTTCTTGAATATTGTACATATGCCCTTTTTCACATTTAAACCACCATTGAATAAATGGTGCTATAATAATAAATAATAGTCATTTTACAAGGGTCCCTTTTACTGAGAGTTCATTCATACAACCTTATTATATAGATGTGTGCTGTCCAAGTAAAAACTGGATGCAAATTTTCACACAAACCGTATGTCCATGTGTAAAATATTGAAGATTTCACTATTCACTTCCGTATATTGGATGAGACTTGCCCATTCAACTCTATGGATGCAGAAAAGAAAAATCTGATTGCATGCAGGACATGTGTATTGCATCTGAGTTTTACATTGCCATTATCAAACATAGAAACTGTATTTGATCATGTACATGTTAAAATGTTGATGCAAGAATACAGATGTCACACTGTCATAAAATACAGAGACTACATTGACGATATGGATGAAAATTGATTGTATTTTCTAACCTGTCACCATTAATATGCTGTCCAATGTGCAGAAAATAAATAGATGTTTCCTTACAGCAATGGGTCATGCTGGTCTAACCCTAGGCATGAATATAGGGGAAGCAACTTTTAGCTATACAAGTCCCATAATTGGCTGACCATATAATGTATGGATGGGGGTTCAAAGGAGCCATATTTATGGAGCGAGTATTTTGGGAAGGTGCTAAGCTGAGAACATTTTTCTATAATACCATATGTGCTAATAGGTCATAAAGATATGGGTTGTCCTTCATAAGACATTCTGTTTTCAGAAACAAAAAGTGTTTTCATAAGGCCAGGGGCAGATTTAAGGGAGTTCTCTTCCCGGCTTAGCATCTTCCTAAATGACTCACTCCATAAGTGTATCTCCTGCAAATCTACCCATACATATGATCAGCCATTTATGGGCATGCATAGCTAGAGGTTTCTTCCCCTATCTTCATGCCTAGGGTTAGACCAGCTTGACCCATTGCAGTAAGGCAACTTCTATTTATTTTCTAAATTAATCCTCACTGGGACTGCCCTGTACTTGGCTATATCCAGTACATCCACTGAGAATGAGTAAAGCGGATGGTGCGCATGCTCGACCTTCACTCCATTCAGAAGGGACTTTTTGGATTACCGTTCTTGGCATGCGTTAGAGTCCCAAATATTATGAAGTTATCACCTATACTATAGAAAGTGGAAAGAAATTCGGGGTATGGAGCGGTCAAACTTGTTAAATCCAGTACAAAATGAGGAGAGAGGTTTGGAGAAGATTCATTTGGTTACCACCTACACAAACTGAGCTGACCATCCAAGTCAGGCTTTGGCCAAGTTTTGGCCAATTTTGAAGATGGACACTGACATTAGTCTATTTCTGCCCGCTAGCCCTAGGATCACCTACAGAAGAGCTAGATCTTTAAAGGACAGGTTGGTACACAGCCATTTTACCACTAACAATGAGACCTGGCTCAAAAACAACATTAAAGGATGTTACAGATGTGGCAAATGCTCCTCGTGCCAATCTGTATCACCTGCCAAGGTATTGATTAGTAATGTGACCAACCAGCAGTTCACCATTCGGTCCTTTATAAATTGTAAAACTAAAGGTATAGTCTACAAGGCTTACCTGTTCCTGTGGGCTAAAACATGTGGGGAAGACTAGGAGGGAATTCAGAAAGCGGATTGGAGAGCATAAGAGAGACCTCAAGAAAAAGAATGACACAGCAATAGCAAGATACGTGAATGCCTGCCATGGGGGTAACAAAAAGGTCCACATCCTTCATTGGGATTGACTACATAGCCCTACCCATCCGGGCGGGCGACTGGGACAGAACAATGCTCCAAAAGGAGATCTTTTGGATCTTCACTCTTGATACTGTGTCACTGAAAAGTCTCAATGAAACACTGCCCTTCTCTTCCTTTGTGGGTGCACAATAGATGAGGGACAGGTAGGAGGGATAGCCACCGTTGAGTGGGGGCGCCAACTGCGCATGTTCTTAGGGTGCCAACCTCCGCTGTCAGGTAGGGTCAGTCCCCTTCTGGTAGGAGTTTATAGGGCTCACTTTAGTGTCTCTTTTTGTTCTTACCCGCTACCTTTGGTCTTACTTGCTTCCACCTCTTCCTTTCCCTGTTTTTCTTATTATGAGTCATTAGCGCGAGATAGGAATATATTGTTCCCCTACTTTTACATATTATCACCTGGCTCATTAATTCCCATATACCTCCCCACAACGTTTGTTTATGGTGGCCCATTTTTAAGTCAAATCCACTCCTCTCCCACATTCCTCCTCCTCTCTCCATTATTTCTTAGGAGGATCGGTCTCTATTGAAACCAACATTAGCTTAAAAACGGTTTGGCTCATAATGGGGGTTAATCTTGCACACCAAAAACCTTAATGGGAAAGATGGTTGATTGTTTTCGTTAGAATTTTACCATCTGTTTATTATAAGCGGCTCATGTTATTAGAGCCCTTTGCATGATGTCGTCAGCTGCCTGGGTGGGTCACGTGATATCCTCGGGGACGCCCACTATAGAGTAATGTGACCAGGAAGCAACATGTGGAACGCAGGCTTTTTCATGAGGATTTGTGTTTGTAAGTTTGCATGTTGGCTTTAACCTCTTTTCTTGGATGTCACTATTGATGCACATTTTTAGAAATTTTGAGTAAAGGTTAAGTTTTAAACTATCACTGACCTTAATTAGCTTGATCTGACTTTTCGCAGTACTGTTCTCGGTATGTGTGAGGGTTCCAACTATTCTGAAGTTGTCACCTATACTATAGGTATATAGATAGAGGGTAAAGTCTAATCTATCCACCAATAGTGCTGCATTCCGGATATCCTTTTTACCCGATTTTTATTTTGGATCCCTAAACATGCGGAACAGCAGCAGTTCACACTATACAGGGTGGGCCATTTATATGGATGCACCTAAATAAAATGGGAATAGTTTGATATCAACTTCCTCTATGTGGCACATTAGTATATGGGATGGGGAAAACGTTTCCAGATGGGTGGTGACCATGGCAGCCATTTTGAAGTTGGCCATTTTGGATCCAACTTTATTTTTTTCAATGGGAAAAGGGATTTGTGACACATCACACTCACTGAGAATTTCATAAGAAAACAATGGTGTGCTTGATTTTAACATAACTATATTCTTTCATGAGTTATTTACACGTTTTTGACCACTTATAAAATGTGTTCAAAGTGCTGCCCATTGTGTTGGATTGTCAATGCAACCCTCTTCTCCCACTCCTGACACACTGTTGGCAACACCGCAGAAGAAATGCTGCACAGGCTTCCAGTATCCATTATTTCAGAGGCTGCACATCTCGTAACTTCACAGCATAGACAATTGCCTACAGATGAGTGATGAGGAAAACCTTTTTGTGAATGGTAAAGTTAACAAAACCAGCGCTACTGACACTAACCCACAGTGGATAGATCCCTCCAAGACTGTTGGAACACATACATTGATGGTATGGTGTGGTATATGGGGTGCAAACATGGTGGGGCCATTCTTCATCAATGCAATCCTCAATGCCACTAGATATCTGAATCATGTAAAAATTTCAGATATCCAGTGGCATTGAGGTTTCTCAGCTCCATAGTTGCTTGGCTTTGTGTTTTGGCTCATTGTCATGCTGGAAGACCCAGACATGACCCATCTTCAATGCTTTTACTGAGTGAAGGAAGTTATGGGCCAAAATCTCACGATACATGAACCCATCCATCCTTCTTTCAATACAGTCCTGTCCCCTTCGCAGAAAATCACCCCAATGTATGATGTTTCCACTGTCATTCATTACAGTTGGGATTGTGTTCTTGGGGTTGTACTCATCCTTCTTCCTCCAAACACACCGAGTGGAGTTGATTCCAAAAAGTTTGATTTTGGTCTCATCTGACCACATGACCTTCTCCCATTTCTCCTCTGGATCATAGAGATGATCACTGATCAACTTCAAACAGGCCTGGACATGTGCTGGCGTGAGCAGGTGGAACTTGCTTGCCCTGCAGGATTTTAATCCATGATGGCGTAGTGTGTTACTAATGGTAATCTTTGAGACTGTGTTCCTAGCTCTCTTTAGGTCATTGACAAGGGCCTCCTGTGTAGTTCTTGGCTGATTCCTCACCTTTCCCAGAATCATCCTTATCCCATAGGGCAAGACCTTGCATGGAGCCCCAGAGTGAGGAAGATAGACGTCATCTTGTGTTTCTTCGGTTTCTAATAATTCCACCCACAGTTGTTGCCTTCTCACCAAGCTGCCTGCATATTGACCTATAGCCCAACCCAGCCTTGTGCAGGTCTACAATTTTGACCCTAGTGTTCTTAAACAGTTCTTTGGTCTTGGCCATGGTGGAGAAATTGGAGTGTGATTGATTGTGTGGACAGGTGTCTATCATTCAGGTAAGAAGTTAAAAGTTTTTTAGATTCTGTCTCTCACAGTTGAAGTGTACCTATGATAAAAAATTACAGGTCTCTCCATTCTTTGTAGGTGGGAAAACTTGCAAAATCAGAAGTGTATCAAATACTTATTTTCCCCACTGTACCATGTGGTGGATCTTATGGTCAACAAATGCTAATGGATAGTTGGCATCATCATTAGGTGTTAAACAGAACTCAGTGTTCGTTCACATGAAATGCATTTGTTGCTTTTAGTTGACTATATGCACTGGCAGGCAAACAGTCAAAAAAGGTCACCTGTGCAAGAATAGTTTACCGGGCCCATTTACAGTCCTATAGCTGGATGTAGAAATGGGCCCCCTAACCTTTTGGGCCCCTGTTCAGCTGCACAGGTTGCACCAAAGATATGTCCTCCCCAGACTATATGAATGTAGATAACATCACTGGGATTGTAGGGACATTTGAGCGACTCTGGTATGGACAATGCCCATCTGAGCTCCACATTTGGGCATCCTGTTTCTCATCTCAGAACACTGGAAAAATAATAGTTTCATAAAGCAAAGTACGCCCAACTTATCTTTAAGTACAACAAACTATTTCCTTCTTGGCTGGTGACCTATACCCTTTCCTCGACATTGATATAAGATCTAAGGCAAAGCGCAGTATCTTTCTACTAGACAGTGTAACTATCTATGGTAATGGAGCCGTATTTATCTCGCCCCGCGCAAATAATAACTGACATTTCTGAAAAGTTATTCACTTCTCAAAGTACATGGATGTTTTTAATCAGTGATATATATTAATCATCGAGATTCTGTATCTCCCAAAACAGCATCTGTATACTGTACTACCTCTCACTTATCTCCCAGACGCTGGCTCTCCTCTCGAAATGAAATCTCTCCCTTAGAATCTCGCTGACATGAAAAATATATATTGGCCTAAATGATTAATGCAGTTATAAAGTATACCTGAGATAAGATATAAGTATTCATATTTCCATCATGTTAATACAAGTTGATAAACCTTAAGAGCTAACTTGACCATAGCATTTCCTATCCCGGGTGTTGTTCAATTATTCTTTGTCCACAGCCAGTTTTGAGGCGTCTGGATATATATCTGCAAAGGACTCAATGATACGTTCTGTACCTTACAGCAAAGCGTGTTAATCAATGTGCGAGAGCAAAAAAAAAATAATGCCGCTATAGCCTTTAGATTTATACGCATAATGAGGGATTTACTGCAGTCTTAAACATGCTGAACAAAAGCCATGAGATCATTAATAATAAATTTGCATTGGACAATGAATTGGTTGGAGAGAGCAATATTTAAAGATTTGTTTGCAGCGTGAAATAGCTATCTACTGTTATAATTATGGTTACAGGGGAAAGGTGCATTGATATACATGTTGTTCTGTAGAGATTGGTCAACCCAACCAGTAAGGCTTCCCGCAGCTTATTTATTACGTCTCACCCACTTTATAATATAACACAATAGGCCTGATTCATTATTGCTTTTAGACTTTTTTGTGATGTTTTTTATTTGCACCAACTTGTTTTTTTTTTTTTTAAGTTGCACCATTTTATCTTTTATATGTATATAATTACCATGGTGGGAAACTTTTAAGGTTTACAGACTTGCATGATTGATCATTTGCAACTTTTTGCAAAAATCCCCACATTATTATTATTTATTTATATAGCGCCATTATATTCCATGGCGCTTTACATGCTAAAAGGGCAGACAAGGACAAGTAACATAGTAACAATACAAGTAACAATAAATGTTGACAATTCGGTTGTACAGATACAAGAGGGGAGAAATCCTGTCTGCGAAGGCTCACAGTCTACGAGGGGCGGGTGGGGATACAGTGGGAGGGGGAAATTCCAGTCGTGGACCGGGTCTTATTGCAGATGGTAGGCTTGGCGGAACAGGTGGGTCTTCAGGCTTCTTTTGAAGGTTCCCAGGGTAGGAGAATGTCTGTCTGATGTGTTGGAGCAGAGAGTTCCAGAGTATAGGTGAAGCACGGGAGAAACCCTGTATGCGGTTGTGCGAAGAGGAGATGAAGGGGGAGTAGAGGAGAAGCACTTGGGAGGATCTCAGGTTGCGTGAGGGTAGGTATCGGGAGACCATGTCAGAGATGTATGGAGGGGACAGGTTGTGAATGGCTTTGTATGTCATGGTTAATGTTTTAAACCTTGGATCTCTGGGATGTAGGGAGCCAGTGAAGGGCTTGGCAGAGGGGGGAAACAGGGGAGTAGCGGGGAGACAGATGGAATAGGCGGGCAGCGGAGTTCAAGATAGATTGGAGAGGTGCAAGGGAGGTATTGGGGAGGCTGGTGAGCAGGAGGTTGCAGTAATCGAGGCGGGAGATGATGAGAGTGTGAATAAGGGTTTTAGCAGTGTCGTGGTCAAGGAAAGTGCGGATCCTATAGATGTTTTTGAGCTGGAGTCGGCAGGAGGTAGCGAGGGCCTGGATGTGGGGCTTGAAGGAGAGGGAAGAGTCAAGGATAACCCCGAGGCACTTGGCATGGGGGACTGGAGAGAGAGAGCAGTCGTTGACGACGATGGATAAGTCAGGTAGTGAGGGGGAGCGTCTTGGGGGGAAGACCATGAACTCGGTTTTGTCCATGTTCAGCTTAAGGAAGCGAGCAGAGAAGAAGGATGAGATGGCAGACAGGCAGTGTGGAATTTTGGATAGAAGGGAGGCGATGTCAGGACCAGACAGGTAGATTTGGGTGTCGTCGGCATAGAAGTGATATTGGAGGCCATGGGACTCAATGAGTTGTCCTAGGCCGAGAGTGTAGATTGACAACATTTGTCACAGACTTACTCCAGTCCTTAACCCCCCCGCCACCACCACCCCCACCATTACCACCACCACTATCACCACCACCACCACCAAAGTGATTTTATGCATGGTACTGAGTTTGGCACAAAATGTGTGCAGTTGTATGAAATGTGAAATGTTTTGTACTAATGGGATCATAAAAATGTTTACAGCAAAAACCGTCCAATTTTTCACTTTAGGCAAAATTCATGAACAGCATGCGCTATTTTAAATTTTAGTGCAACAACGGCAACAAATATCGCAAGACAAGAAGAGTGATTGGAAAAAAATTATGACTCAAGCTCTAAGTGTAAAACAATCTGGGCTTTATGTATTACCATTATCATGGGAGTAGACTAGAGGTTGCCATTGCACTAACCCATTAAGTGTATGCTCAATTTGAAAGATTTTGTAAATATTCTAGGTTCTGAAATGTTCTGCAGATTTTGGAGGGTTCAGGTCTTGAGACCCCACCTTGCTCTAGGAAAAGATAAGATAAGACACTTTATTGATCTCAAGGGAATTTACAGACGCTTTGCCAGAACATTTTACTTACGGATGGTAAGAACTCACACAGAATGGTGTATGGGATGAACTGAAAGTCTGTGGGTCCATGCACATGCTGGTGCAGAATGTTGATCTTTACCTAAGTGAACAGTGTTTTGGGTGATCAATTGAGACCTGGACCCTTTTATTTGCAGTACTATGAAGGGTGTATAGGTTGAACTCCATGTATTTGTGTATTCTTTCAACCTTAAAACTATGAAACTGTATAAAAAAAAAAGTGTAGGCACATTTTAAGTCTTGTGGTATATACAATGTCCTAATTAAATGCCCACTCTTTATTATTGTTTTTATTATTATTATTATTTACTGGCCTTAAGCTCGATCTCAAGCCATGGTGACTTGATGGATGAATGCTCTGTAGGAAGATCAATCTTGCATGAGCCTAGAGGGGTCCACCAGGGTCTTCTCCGCCGTCATCTTGATAGTATAAAGCCATTGGGTTTGCTGGTCTTCCTCTCTGTCTTCTTCCTTCTATTCTTTTGACCATGATGTCCTTCTCCACTGATTTCTCTCTTCGTATGTGTGTCCATAGTAGGCAACTCGAAGCTTTGTGATCCATGCTTCCAGTGACACATCTGGCTTGATTTGTACCAAAATTGATTTATTTGTTTTTTTTGCCATCCATAGTATTAATAACATCCTTTTCCAGCACCACATTTCAAAGGAGTTGATTCTTCTGTTTTTTTTACCGTCCATGTTTCATTTCCATATGTTATCACATAAAGGTGCTTTATTTTTGTATAAAAGTTTGATTGTATCAAAGACTTTGACTTTCAAGATGTTCGGTTCACTATCATTTCCAGTCTGTTTCTTCCCATATCACTGGCTTGTTCTTGAAGAGATGCTCCATGTATTCTTTCAATCTTTCCTTGATCTGTTCTGACTCAGTTAGTTTGGTCCCGTTGGTGTCTTTCAGCATTCCCACTCTTGGTTGAAACTTTCATTGTATCTTTTTGATCTTTTTTTATGGTTATGTTATCATTCCTGGCCTTCAGATGTTCGTTTTCTATCTCTGTACATATCTTCTGGTAATAAGAGTTCTTTTCTTTATTGCTCGAATGGCTGTCTTCATTCTTTTGTTGATGTGTTCTGCATCCTACTTGTTACCTTTTGCTTTCACCATTCTTCTTTTTTTGATGATCTTTGATGAACTTCTGTTAACCATGGCTGCAGGGGTCTCACTACTGCCTCTTGTTTAATGTCTTTTTGGCTTCTTCAGTAATGATAGTCCTCATATGTGTCTATAATTCCTTAGGGTTCCCTTCATCTTTGTCCAGTGATGTAAATCGGTTGTGCAAACTGTTCCAAAAAACTTCAGGTATGTTGGTCAAATTGTCTAGTCCGTTTGCACAGCTTGACTCTAACCTTTGCTTTCAAAAGTTCCTGATCAGTTCTACAGTCAACTCTTGGTTTGTTATTCCAGTACTGATCGACGACCTTTATCTTTGGTGAACGCATATGTAGTCAATCTGATTCTTATAGGCCCCATTCAGTGATATCCATGTGTAGAGTCTCCGTTTGTGATGATGGAAGAAGGTGTACATGATGGACAGTCGATTTGTCATTCTAAAGTCAATGAATCTTCCTCCAGTCTCGTTTCTTTCACCAAGTTCAAAGTTTCCAACAACAGTCCCATGATTGCCATGGCCCACTTTGGCATTCAAGTCATAATAATGAGTAAGTCTTGTTAATTTCTTCTTGAATTTGAATGTAGAATAGTTCAACATCCTTGGCATCTATTGTTGGTGAGTAGACTTGTATTACTGACATAGATTGACACTTCTTGTAGTTGTATCAAGATGACTCTATCACTGACTGCAGTGTACTTCAGGACAGTGCCAGACAATTTTCGGTTAAGAATAAAAGTGACACCATTTCTTATTCGGTTATTATTGCCAGAATAGTAGACCCAGTATTTATTTGACTGGAAACGTCCAGATTGAGTCCATCTTAGTTCATTAATTCCGAGTAAATTGAGTCATTTTCTGTCCATTTCAGCCTTGACAATGTAGAGTTTGTCTTAGTTCCTCGCTTGTACATTCCAAATTATGATATCTCTGCAGCTTTTGATCTTCCCTTTTGACCAAGTGATATCGGCAGCATGCTGTCCTTGTGGATTTGACCCTGGCGCATCTTGGTCGTACTCAGGTCGACCATTGTTTTTTTTCCTAGTACCTTGTTGAGTGCCTTCTAACCTAGAGGTTTATCTTTCAGCACCGTATTGAATTCTTTTAGTTGTACTCTTCATTAAGTTTTCTTGGCTTGATAGAGAAGTAGATTGCCAGACCTTTCTAACTTGCAGTAATGTGGCTCGTGAAGGAGCGATGCTGAATCAAAGTTGTGTGGTGTCCATACAACACCGCCTCATTGTGCAACATACAGTGACTGAATAGGTGCCAAAAAAAATCCCATCAATATAAGTATTCAGTAAATAATGCCACCAAATAAAATTAACATAGTGTCCATATAATACTAAACAAATATTGCAGTGCTGAACACCAACAAAATACCAACATAGTGTTTTAAAAATTAAATACTGATGTACAGTATATAATCCCCACAATCCAATACCAGCGTGAAATCCCCAAATAATACTTAATATACAGTCCCCAAATAATACCAATTTACCATGTCCAAGTATTACAAACCAATTAATGCATATACTGCTCAAAAATATTAGCAAAAATACCATAATATAATACCAATATACAGTATGCAATAATACTGACATACAGTGCACAAATAATTTAATAGTAGCAATAGTAAAATATTTGAAAAAAAGTAATTTTCTTCACCTATCAAATGGTTCAGGGTTCACCAATTCAAAAAACAAGGCAAAATCATGGAAATGTGTTCAGCTAGAGCCCATCCTAGATCCTCACAAGAACAGGAAAACCCAAAAATGTGTATGGCTAGGGTGGAAATATTAGAGGGTGCATATGTATGGATAGAAAAGAATCAACCTGGTGTTTTGAAACATGCAATTTAGCTCCCTTCCAGAAGGAAAGGACACAGTCTCTCTAATTAAAAAAAAAATTGGAGGAAGCAAATATTGTAATATGACCTAAAATAATGGCAAAATCAAAGTTTCCTCCAAAAGCAAATAAAACACCAATCTGTAGGAAACTGTTGGCAAAAATCCTGAAGATTTAAAGCGAACCTGTCACCCCCTCCAGACATCTAAAAATACCATAGCCACCTTCTGCAGCACTAAGGCTGCATTCTGACAAGGTGTCTATAGCATTTATGCTCCCTTGATTCACTGAAATAAAGACTTTATATAAAATCTGTTTCAAACCTGATCCAAGACCGGGAGGCGGGTTTTCAAGTGTCTGTCTCCCTCCTCTGTGGTGTCAGTCATCCCTCTCTGCTCTCTGTGCACCACCTCCAGGCCATCTCCCTGCATTACAGAGATTTGTCAGCTCTGCTACAACACAGAGCTGCTGTTATAGGAGACCTCACAGTAGTAAATCTAGCAGGGGGACCCTGAGCAGACAAAGCACTGCCTGCTACATAGCCCTTGAGCTGAGCAGTTTTCACTTTCAGTTTCTTATAAACAGCAGCATTGCTCCTCAGCCTATGATCTAAAGCACACACTCAACTCTGCTGCACTGCTGACAGCTCAAGGCTGCTATGTAGCAGGCAAGGCTTTCTCTCCTCCTGCTAGATTTACTACTGTGGGGTCTCTTATACCAGCAGCTCTATGTTGTAGCAGAGCTGACAAAGCTCTGTAGTGCAGGGAGGTGCCCTGGAGGAGGTGCACAGAGAGCAGAGAGGGATGACTGACACCACAGAGGAGGGAGACAGACACTTGAAAACCCACCTCCCGGTCTTGGATCTGGTTTGAAACAGATTTTATATAAGTCTTTATTTCAGTGAATCAAGGGAGCATAAATGCTATAGAAACCTTCTGAGACTGCAGCCTTAGTGCTGCAGAAGGTGGCTATGGTATTTTTAGATGTCTGGAGGGGGTGACAGGTTCGCTTTAAAGCACTTTCTGTAATCCAACAAGATTAAAATACCATGAGAAGTTACACCTCAGATCCACCATTTTGTGTTTCCTACTGGCTGGTGACTTCCTATGTGATCAGACCAAATACAAAAAAAAACCCACAAAATGAGCAAATACCCTATAATAAAGTCAATAGTAGTACAAGTAAGGCTGCTTTCACATCAGCGTTTTACGCTGATCGTGGCAGTTGCGGTGGAAAAAACACAACTGCCGCGATTACCGCATAACGGCCGCGCAAGCCCCATACAATCTCTATGGGGCTTGCGGCAGGTGCGGCAAGTGCAGTATCGGCACTTGCGGCAGGTTGGGGCCGCGAAAAAAACGCGGCATACCGCATAGACATTGTATGGGGCTTGCCGCAAGTGTGCTGCGATCGCGGCCGTTATGCGGTAATCGCGGCAGTTGCGTTTTTTTCACCGTAAAACGCTGATGTGAAAGGACCCTTAATAACACATGGCACTTAGGCAACACTGTTTGATCAAAGAGTGTAAAAGCCATCGCACTAGAACAAGGTGTGCCAATCAGGATGGTCTTACTCCAGTAACTCTAGATGAAAGAAATCCCACTCCACAGCACACTTCACGTTGTACAAACAGTCCCTCATCGTCTTCAAGACTGCACTCGCTGCCGCAAAACAAGACTACTTCTTTTCCCTAATAACCGCCCTGTCGAACAACCCCAAGCAACTATTCAAAACTTTCAACTCTTTACTCCGTCCCCCCGCCCATCTCCCTCTCCCCTCATCTCTGCCGATGACTTTGCCACCTTTTTCAAAGAGAAGATCAACAAAATCAGACAAAGCTTCGATCCACAATACCCTCAGTCCTCCCTCCTCCATCACCCAAGCCCCCTCACCCAAAAGTAGTTTCTCCCCCATGACAGAAGATCACCTCTCCTCCGTTCTAGCACGATCACACCTCACCACTTGTGCCCTCGACTCACTCCCCTCCCACCTCATCCTTAACCTCACCACAGTCCTCATCCCTGCCCTAACCCATCTTTTCAAATACCGGTGTCTTCCCCTCATCCTTCAAATATGCCCTAATCACACCCATCCTCAAAAAACCCTCCCTCGACCCTGGAACCGTCTCCAACTATCGCCCCATATCCTCCCCTTCGCCTCAAAATTACTTGAACCGAACTGTCCTCCCATCTCTCCTCCTGCTCCCTCTTTGACCACCTACAATCCGGTTTCTTGCCCCACTACTCCCCCGAAACAGCTCTAACCAAAGTCACCAATGACCTACTGACCGCCAAGAACAAGCAAAATTTTGGACTCTCTTGGCATCACTGACCTAGCCCTCTCCTGGATCTCCTGTTACCAAACGCACCAGACTTTCAGTGTCACCAACTCCCACACCTCCTCCTCGCCCTACCACCTATCTGTTGGAGTTCTCGAAAGCTCAGTCTTGGGACCACTACTCTTCTCCATTTACACCCTCGGCCTAGGCCAACTCATTGAGTCCCATGGCCTCCAATACCACCTCTACGCCGATGAAACCCATTTCTACCAGTCCGGCCCCGACATCTCCCTACAATCCAAAATTCTGCAATGCCTCTCCGCCATCTCATCCTTCTTCTCCGCGCACTTCCTCAAGCTCAACATTTACAAAACTGAGTTAGTCTTCCCCCCTAATTGCTGTCCCCCCCTCCAGACCTATCCATCACTGTCAATAACTGCACACTCTCACCCGTTGCCATGCCAAGGGCCTCGGGGGTAATCCTGGACTCTTCTCTCTCCTTCAAGCCCCACATCCAAACCCTCACCACCACCTTCTGACTCCAGCTCAAAAACATTACCTGAATCCGCTCTTTCCTTGACCAAGACACTGCTAAAACACTCGTCCACGCCCTCATCATCTCCCGCCTCGACTACTGCAACCTCCTGCTCACCGGCCTCCCCGCTACCTTCCTTGCACCTCTCCGAACCATCCTAAATTCCGCTGCCTGACTCATCCACCCGCTACTTCCCTGTCTCCCCCCTCTGCCGAACCCTTCACTGGCTCCCCACTTCTCAGAGATCCCGGTTCAAAAGCCTAACCCTGACATACAAAGCCATACATAACCTGTCCCCTCCGTACATCTCCAACCTGGTCTCCCGATACCTCCCCTCAAGCAATCTGCGCTCCTCTCAAGAGCTCCTTCTCTTCTCCCCTCGCATTTCCTCCTCACACAACCACATACAGGAATTCTCTCGTGTATCCGCCATACTCTGGAACTCTCTCCCCCACCACATCAGACATTCCACTTCCCTGGAAACCTTCAAGAAAAACCTGAAGAACCACCTTTTCCTTCAAGCTTACCACCCACACTGAGTCCTAATCCTCTGCACCACCTCACCCTCACCTTTCCCCTCCTACTGTCTCCCCACCTATGACCTATAGACTGTGAGCCCTTGTGGACAGGATCTTCTGCCCTACTGTACCTGTATGATTAAATTGTCGTCACTTAACGTTCTTGTCCTCGTCTGCCCTTACACATCTAGAGCGCCATGGAGCCTAATGGCGCTATGTAAATCTAATATATAAAGCTGAATGTGTGTATGTGTGTGTGTATATCCGGGATTGGCATCTACACCGTCGCAACTACAACCACAAAATTTTGCACAGTCACACGTCTGGACCCCGAGAGCGTCATAGGCTATGTTGTGAGGCGAAATTTTAACCCTGCGCGTACCAGTTCACCAAACAATTTTGCCCCTAACTACATAATGGGGAAAAAGTGAAAGGAAAAGTGTTGGAGGAAAATCGACAGCTGCCAGCTACAGCCACATCATTTTGCACAGTCACACGTCTGGACCCCGACAGCATCATAGGCTATGTTGTGAGGCGAAATTTTAACCCCGCGGATTCCAATTCACAAAACAATTTTGCCCCTATCTACATAATGGGGAAAAAGTGAAAGGAAAAAGTGTTGGAGGCAAATGGACAACTGCCAGATGTGAACAAGGGGGACTTAAAGAATGAGAGCGATGGCGCCAAAGAGTATACACAATACAGTTTCTAAGGTGGGGCCCTGGCATAGGATACTCACCACACGCTTGGATATGAACACACACACAAAATGCGCCACACACTACCACGTGCTTGAACACATATACCACCCTCAGCACAAAGTTCACCACACGTACACTAACCTCGCCACATAATCGCCCTAAAACTTCAAAAATATAAATCTGATTAATAAGCTGCAAAACTACAAGAGAAACAAATGTACCATATCTAATATATAAAGCTGAATGTGGGTATGTGTGTCCGGGATTGGCATCTACACCGTCGCAACTAGTCGCAACTACAGCCACAAAATTTAGCACAGTCACACATCTGGACCCAGAGAGCGTCATAGGCTATGTTGTGAGGCGACATTTTAACCCCGCGCGTTCCAATTCACCAAACAATTTTGGCCCTATCTACATAATGGAAAGAAAGTAACAGTTACCAATTGACAGTTGTGAATGAGAGGGGCTTAATGACAGCACCATAGACTAACAGCATATACCAGCATATAGTCACTAAGGTGGGGCCCAACATTGGAAAATCACCACGCACCCGAACACAAACACACAACACAGAGACACACACCACACAGACACCCCCCCACAGGGACACACACACATACACACCCTATAGGGACACATGCACTCCCTCCATAGGGACACACACCACAGTGACATACACACATACACACCCCACAGGGACACAGAGACACACACCCCACAGGAACACACAGACCCCATAGGGATGGACACACACCACAGAGACACCCCTCCCCCCAAAAGGACACACACCACAGGGACCACCCCCACAGGGACACACGCACACCACTGGGACATACATACACCCCAGGGACACACACCCCAGGGGACACACACCACACAGACAGACACAGATGTGCACAAATCGCCTCACACAACTCGCCTCATACGTCTGGTATCTTTAATTTCCAAAAATAAACATCAGATTCAAAACAGCCAATGTGCAACACATGTGTCATATAGGGAATTAAGGCAGTCACATGAGCTGTCTATTATGTGCATGTGTGAGGTAACATATACTGTCCGGCCAGGGGAGGGTTTACTGTTGGATGGAGATTTATTAGGCTGCCTATAGCAATCAATCACAGCTCAGCTTCTATTTTCCTACAGGTCATTAATATGACATATTCAAATTCTATTTTGTTATAGCTAACAGCAGTTATTTATTAACCCGGGCGTAGCCAGGTAGTACAGCTAGTATTTAATAATAACAATAATAATAATAATAATGGTATTAAAACCTTACCTTGCATCAGTAACATCAATGTGAATAAGGGCAGTGAAGCCCAGCGCTCCTACTACCTGTCCATGGGAAGTTATCTAGAAGACCTGCCTAGCTCAGAGGGAGGGACAACACCCCAATTTCTACATAGTTAAAAATAATACAGAAATAAACAAAAGAATGAGCCAGAGCATAAATTCACAAAAAAGTTTCACAGACAAAACGCAAGAAAAGAAATACAGATTAGGCATATGCCCTATAATAAAGTAAATATTAGTAGTACAATTAAATAACATAGGGTACTTGGTTAATCCTATTTGATCAAAAAGCTTAAAAGCCCATTCCACTGCGACAAGGAGTGTCCATCGCGACTGTCCTGCTCTGGTATTAAAACCTTACAATGCATCAGTGCTATCAATTTAAATGAGGGCAGAGAAGCCCTTGTTTTTCTTTTTTTTTTGTATTTTTTTGTACTCTGTACAAACAGGAGTGTGATTCCTCCCTCTAAATTGCGCACTTCATCTACATTTATTATAATTATTTATTTATATAGCGCCATTAGTTCCATGGCGCTTTACATGGTAGGAGAATGGATTATACCCGTGGAAGCGCCACTCACGGCGTGAAACGGCCGTCGTGCCTTAATTCCCCATCCTCCCACCCGCTACCCCTCACCATGTAAGTCCCTGCGCACCATAAAGGAGACGTCCTCAGGAATCCTGTGTGCAGCTCCATCTTTTCTCCAAAACTGGGGGTAGACAAGGACAAGTACAATATATTCATGTAGTCCATACAAACAGGAACTATAGGAACGGCCTATGGGGGACTGGAAGAATCATGAGACAGAGTGGTGGACAGGGTCTCATTGCAGATTGTAGGTCTGCTGGAAGAGGTGGGTCTTTAGGTGTCTTTTGAAGGATCCCAGGGTAGGCGAGTGTGTAATGTGTTGGGGAAGAAAGCTCCAGAGGATAGTGCATGCACGGGGGAAATCCTGTATGAGGTTGTGTGAGGAGGAAATGACAGGGGAATAGATAAAGAGTTCTTGGGAGGAGCGCAGGTTGCGTAAGGGTACGTAACGGGAGACCATTTCAGAGATATATGGAAGTGACAGGCTGTGGATGGCTTTGTACGTTGAGGTTAGGATTTTGAAGCGGGATCTCTGAGTAGTGGGGAGCCAATGGAGGGCTTGGCATTGAGAAGAGACCAAGGAGTAGCGGGAAGACAGGTGAATGAGTCAGGCAGCGGACTTCAGGATAGATTTGAGATATGCGAGGAAGGTAGCAGGGAGGCCACTTAGCAGGAGGTTGCAGTAGTCAAGGCGGGAAATCATGAGACAAGTGTCTTAGCCATGTCATGATCAAGGAAAGAGCAGATCCAGGAAATGTTTTTGAGCTGGAGGTGGCAGGAGGTGGCAAGGGCTTGGATGTGGGGTTTGAAGGAGAGGGAGGAGTCAAGGATAACCCCTAGACACTTGGCATGGGGGACTGGGGAGAGAGCAGTCGTTGACTTTGATGGATATGTCTGGTAGTGGGGGAGAGCGATTTGTGGGGAAATACGATGAGTTTGGTTTTGTCTATATTCAGTTTGAGGAAGCGAGCAGAGAAGAAGGATGAGATGGTGGACAAGCATTGTGGAATTTTGGGTAAAAGGGAGGTGATGTCAGGTCCAGAGAGGTAGATCTGGGTGTCGTCGGCGTAGAGATGTTTCTGGAGGCCGTGGGAATCGATGAGTTGGCCGAGGGTGTAAATGGAGAAAAGTAGGGGTCCCAGAACCGAGCCATGAGGGACACCGACAGATAGGGGGTAGGGCAAAGAGGAGGTATGGGATTGGTTGATGATGAAGGTCCGGTTAAGATTAGATAAGAGAAGATCTAGATGGCTTCCCATGGGCAGGTTGCCATAGACAGAGCACTGTGCTTCTCTGCCTTTATTTACATTGATGTCACTGAAGGGCAAGGTTTTAATAGCAGAGTAGACCACCCAGATATGCACACTTTGTTGCAGTGGAATAGCTAAGTACTTCATCTATATAGATTCCCATTGCTGTAGTCAGAACACTGTGCTTCTCTGCCCTTAGGCTGGTTTCACACTAGCGTTCAGTACGCTTGCGGATGGTCTGCAGGTGAAAACGCATTGCCGAACGCATCGCTAATTCTGTCAACATAGCGTTGATTATCTGCATGCCTTGAATTATTCTCCATAGGAATACACTGTGTGCAGAATTATTAGGCAAGTTGTATTGTAGAGGATTATTTTTATTATTGATCAACAACTATGTTCTCAATCATCCCAAAAGACTCAAATAACAAAGCTTAATATTTTTGGAAGTGTTTTTTTTTTAAGATTTGGCTATCTTAGGAGGATATTTGTTTGTGCAGGTAACTATTGCTGTGCAGAATTATTAGGCAACTTAATAAAAACCAAATATATTCACAACTCACTTGTTTTTTTTCACCAGGTAACTAATATAACTGGACAAAATTTAGAAATAAACATTTCTGACATGCAAAATCAAAACCCAAAAAAATGAGTGCCCAATATAGCCACCTTTCGTTATGATGACACTCAACAGCCTCCATCCATAGATTCTGTTAGTTGCTTGATCTGTTGACGATCAACATTGCGTGCAGCAGCCACCACAGCCTCCCAGACACTGTTCCCAGAGGTGTACCCTCCCTGTAGATCTGACATTTTGGGAGCGACCACAGGTTCTCTATGGGGTTCAGATCAGGTAAACAAGGGGGCCATGTCATTATTTTTTCTTCTTTTAGACCTTTACTGGCCAGCCACGCTGTGGAGTAGTTGGATGCATGTGATGGAGCATTGTCCTGCATGAAAATTATGTTTTTCTTGAACGATACCGACTTCTTCCTGTACCACTGCTTGAAGAAGTTGTCTTCCAGAAACTGGCAGTAGGTCCGGGAGTTGAGCTTCACTCCATCCTCAACCTGAAAAGGTCCCACAAGTTCATCTTTGATGATCCCAGCCCATACCAGTACCCCACCTCCACCTTGCTGGTGTCTGAGTTGGAGTGGAGCTCTCTGCCCTTTACTGATCCAGCCTCTGGCCCATCCATCTGGTCCATCAAGAGTCACTCTCATTTAATCAGTCCATAAAACCTTTAAAAAATCAGTCTTAAGATATTTCTTGGCCCAGTCTTGACATTTCATCTTATGTTTCTTGTTCAAAGGTGGTGGTTTTTCAGCCTTCCTTACCTTGGCCGTCCCTGAGTATGGCACACCTTGTTCTTTGTGATACTCCAGTAACATTGCAGCTCTGAAATATGGCAAAACTGGTGGCTAATGGCATCTTGGCAGCTTCACGCTTGATTTTCCTCAATTCATGGGCAGTTATTTTGCCCCTTTTTTGTTCAACACACTTCTTGCGACCCTGTTGGCTATTTGCCATGAAACGCTTGATTGTTCGGTGATCACGCTTCAAAAGTTTGGCAATTTCCAGACTGCTGCATCCCTCTGCAAGACATCTCACAATTTTGGACTTTTCAGAGCCGGCACATCTCTCTAATGACCCATTTTGCCTAAGGAAAGGCATTTGTCTGATAATTAAGCACACCTTATATAGGGTGTTGATGTCATTACACCACACCCCTCCTCATTACAGAGATGCACATCACCTGATTTACTTAAGTGGTAGTTGGCTCTCAAGCCAATACAGCTTGGAGTAGGACATGTATAAGAAGTATCATGTGATCAAGACACTTATTAGCCTAATAATTCTGCACACCGTGTATATTCTCGGCAATAGGAAGCATTATACAGCAGTCGGGAGGAGAGAGTACAGAAACTTTGCTTGAGATGTCAGTGCGGCTCCATTCACTTACATGCATTGTTTGTGTGCTTCAGGATGCTTGCGTAGACAGCAAGCATCCTCAGACACACAAAAAATGCAACAAGTTGCGTTAGGAGGTTACTTAGAAAAAAATGCATGCGAACACAGCCAAACGCAGGTACCATGCGTCTCCATGTTAAACATAGGAATGCAGTACTCATTCGTTTGGCTGCATTCGCAAACGCAAATGTGAAACCGACCCTATTCACATTGATGTCACTGTTATAGGTATGGTTTTAATACCAGGATAGAGCGATCCAGATGAGCACACCTTGTCACAGTGGGATGAGTTTGTACATACTTTGATCATACATTGTTAACCAAGTACCCCATGTTATGTAATTGCACTACTAATATTTACTTATTCACTATATTATAGAGTATATGTCAATCTGTGTTTTTCTCTTGGCTTTTGTCTGTGAAATGGAACCTGATGTGAAAGTGCTCCTTTTCCACACATACCAACTTATGTTCTGACTCCTTTTCTTAGTCGGACTGAATCCAGGTAGTAAATACCATATTGAGACATTATAAGTGATGTCACAGACAATAATAGGTCATAGAACTGAAAGAGAAGCTGGGCTCCATCACTACGTAAACAAAGAATACGTTTCTTCTCAGGAATTGGACCCAGTGGTGCTAATGCTGGCTGAGAAGCCTGCACCATATAGACTGGAAGTTGTAGGCAAAGAAGCTGCCACATCATGTAGACAGATTGGAGCCCAACAGTGGAATTGGGATTGGTTGGAGAAAAAAAATCTAAATTGTATATTGGGTATTTTGGTATTATTTTTAGACCATCTAAAACTATTTGAGAACCCTTTAAGCATCCTTTCCTAAATTTGTGGAAAGACTAATGACTCAATCAACAGAATAATCACCTTAAGCTGCTTTGTCATTAAAAATTGACCCTTACACAAATTTTCCACATTGGTCAGTCCCTACTTGCTAAAAACATCCTTTGACAATAAACTGATCAAAACTGTCTGTCTACTGGGAGCAACCTGACAACATGTTCAATTTCCCTGCAGCACTGCCACAGGCAGAATGAAGCATTACACAGCATTCAGTCCTCCAGTCCAACAGATGATTTTTGTGATTGTTTTTGGCCAAGGGATGATGGTCCGGAACGGAGATGAGCAAACTAATTGGGCGCTGGAAATTGGGGGAAATTTGTCTTCTAAGTGCTGGAGTCGGGATCTCTGTGCTCCGGTATGTTGGGTGGTTGGGCCAGTTTGAGCCAAGCCACTGCCAGTGTCTGATCGACTTGCACTAGGGTTAAATCCTTTCGTCCGAAATGTGATTGGAAAAGAAAAAAAAAAGTTAAAACCCCGTTGTTCCACCCCCGGAAGTCTTTTGCTTATCGCTGGCTTTATGTGGGCAGAAAGCTGAACAGCCAGTCATTGACTCTCAAGGATAGGCAGTACCTGAATCCGAATAACCAGGCGTTTGGTCATCTCTAGTCCTAAATAAAAATATGTCTGTCTCCTAACCAAGAATTCATCTTACAGCAAAATATAAAATTAATTTGTGTAAACCGGACTCCTCCATTTCCATTTTATACACCCAGTAAGTACTCAAGCAAATGTTACATTAATCAGAGCAACAATTGCGAAATTGCTTGGCAGCCCTAAAGTCTTCCCCCCAATTTTGCTCCAAGGCCCCTTAAGTGTTTCAGATCTCAAAATCAAATAAATTCCACAAAACTTTTCTTTCGTATACCTGCTCGCTGTATATTTTCTCGCTAAGTAATAGCCATAAAAGAAGATTGGGAAGAATGAATGACAAAACTGAGCAGCTGTAAATAAAAATGACCCAAGGGGATGGTTCGAACTAGATAAAGTTTTCCACAATAAGATTTTCGAGAGTGCTGACTGCAGAAAAGAACAATATTTTAGTCTCAGTACAAATTTACTTCAATCTTCTACAACTCCCATGCATCGCCATCCACAGCTGCACACTGTAAACAGCAAACAAATCTATTTCCATCAGCCCTGCTGATGCCATGCGAAAAGTGCCGGAACATAAGACAAGCACAGATGTAGAGTCTCACCTGAGCCTACGATTGCCCTACACTTGGCCCCACTAACTTAATATCGATGTTACAAAGCTATTGGTCTCCTGGTAGCGAGCTGGCTCAACACAGAGTCTCCTTTTCCAGATAATCTGACATCTCCTATCCAAGAAGCATCAAGGGCCCAATTAAGAAGACACATCTTATCAAGAAACTTATTTTGCATAACAGGATACAAATGATGAATACAAATTTAATGTTTAATAACTTAGTACAAAAGAGGGTTGTTGATCTGGAATGCCTGGTAGTTTTATGGTGGCTGTCAGCCTCGTGATAAAACTGTTATATAGGAACACTTGGCAAAAAAAACGGCATGGAAATGTTCGGTAATGGCGTGTGCATGAGACTGCATTAATTCTTGATGGGAAAGTAAACGGGGAATCTGGGCATCTGCCAGTTGAGTTTTTGGTAAAAGTGTTTTGTGTTATTTTTTTTTTTATCGGAGGATATTGAAATCCATTTTAATGAAGAGTTTAGTGTAAAATAATGCAGAGCACTCTGTAAAAAAGGCTTAGTATCATCGTCAAAGTCTGCGCGAAATTGATACTTGGATACCTGCAGTGCAATATGGTCTCTGGGTAAATTTGGGATGATTTCTCGGTAACTGCTGTAGGCTGCTAACTAATATACAAAGCATGGTATGAACATAAAAGATTCATAAAAGACAGTAAAATAAAACAGGCTTTTTAAAGCCGTTAAATAATTCTTGAGTCGTATAGAATGGAAAAACTTTGAAGCAAAGTGATAACATGTGAGAGGCACAGATCTGAACGCTGCTGCCTTGCTACATGGCGGATGGTGGATTCACAAGCTGTGGCCATGCTGCATTTTATTTTCTCACCTGAACTGCAATATTTTTTATTTGCTCACTGAGCGTGTTGGGGGACACTCAAATGGTAGCAGCATTGAGGCAAAAAGGCACGTTTTTCTGTAAAATAAATTCCAGCAGTTTATTGACACATCATAAACCTCATACAGTGCACAGTTCAATCACATCACATCAACGAAACATTAGTGACATACCAGTCTGTTCCAATGGCGGATATACCCGCCTGGTAGTATTTACATAGTCCTTTGTAGATACATGGTTACCTTTCAGGAGCTATTCCAAGCTCCCCTCCCTGACTCCTGCCAGTCCATCATTCAGGAAACGGAGTCTCTGGGATGACCAACACCAGTCAGTTCCAGATCCTCGGCAGGACTGTGAATTTCTGAATATCCCTGTGGTGTCCTCGTCGTATACCTTCCAGGACGCCGTCCTTTTCCATGCTTCCATACCAGGTGCACTCCAAGCACTGAGAGCGAGTGACCCACCCTAGGGCCATGGGGTACTCAGATCCCGGGCGTTGATCAAGGTTGCTGTCACTGGTGGCCGGTGCCAGGGACCGTGGCCCTGGTGGTCGCTGAAAAATGTGTATAAAGAAAATAATAAAATACATTGTTCGTGATGCCACCTGCAGTGTCTGGTGATGGCCCAGTGCTGCCAGCAGACCACTGGGGATGATGGGTAGGTAGGCAGATGATGTCGCTCCCCGCAGGTGGAGCGGGATCCCCAGGGCAGTGTAGTAACTGTTGTCGTAGTAGAAATAAAACACAGGAGACCTTCTTGCTCTGCACAAGTATTTACTGGTGACTTTCAAGCTGTTCACAAGGTACACAGTCACGGGTAGCTGGTCGGGTAGTCACCAAATGATGCAAAGTCTCTCTGAGGCCCCAATGATGTTCCTTCAGGTTTCTTCCTCTGTCTTTCTCTCTCACTGCGCTCTCCTTACTACCTTGCGCTACCCTACACGGAGCCCTCTTACTACCAGGCCCACGGGTCTGTTTGACTTTACCCTTCTCTCTAAGGGGCTCAAACCCTGGATGGAGATAGATCCTGGTGGGGATGTGCGCTGGACTGGGTCGTGGCTATATGAAGGCCTGCAACCCTCTGGTTTGGGGCTCAGAGATGAACTTTCATGCACCACACTTGGAGCCGATTCTCCACATTGGACAGGGTTCCCTCCCGGACTGGCGATCGGTACAGTCCGGCATGGGGCTTGCACAAGCCAGGGATTGGCTTTCTGTCTGGGTTACCTTCCTTTACTGGCACCCTCCACTGCGAGCCTCGCAGGATCCTCTCTCCTCGACTTCCCTCACGGTTCTTCACTTCACTCCGAATGACTGTCTGTCCTCCCTGCTCTTTTCACTACTATTAACTCCTCCCACCAGGACCGGTTACCCTGGTAACGGGTTTAGCCAATTGGTCCCCTAGCTCTAAGTGTAAGAATGCAGTGATGAGGGTCTCAGGTTTAACATTACCATCCTCTGGTGATCGGGATACCGCACATCCTTATCTGGGTGCAGTAACCCTGTAGTGGCGCACTGACCAGTGGGGCGCCACATTTCCACTTGGTGAAACATACTTGTCCTCAAGTGTCGGTTTCTACCCCTACCCGGTACAGAGCTGCTTAAACACAACAATATAACATTTTCATTTACACAATATGCATTACATTCTTCCCTTTATGGGAGGCTCCTTTCTTAAAACGTTGCAAACATTCCTTATCACACTAAAGCATTATTAAAAGAGTCTCTGACTTAACGGGCTTCAGCCCAGGCTCAACATAATATAACATTCTCATCAGTGTTCATGAGTCTATTAAAAGTACACTCTCAAATTAAACGACTATGTACTTGACCGGGTTTTGTAGTCTCTAGTCCACACACTTGTAAACACACAGGGCATACCATCCTCTTGGCCCTGTGTGTCGCTTATAGCTAACCCGGCCTTTGCAGTATAGGTCCCGCTATGGGGCCGGAGCTGGCACACCATTCCACTCACCTGCCATGGTGGCTACACCAACCTGTCTAGCTGGTCTGTGTGGTTGATGCTCCTCCTGCATCGTGTGGGGCCTGGATGCCCTGACTTTCTCAATGTCGCCGTTACGGTCATCCTCCTCCTCTGAGTTTGTCTGGCTGGACGGCTCCTCAGGCTCTGCTCTGGTCTTTCTGCTGTTGTAATCAGGTAGGGCCTCGGGGTCATCTGGCTCTTCGCAGGGCCCGGATGCCCCAACCTCTGCGCTGGTGACGGGCTGCGGTTTAACCGCCGGGTCCTCTCTGGCAACTGGGTGCTCAACTGTGGACCGGTCTCTTGCTCCAGGTTCCAGCTCCTGGTTGCAGGACGCTGGCAGGGGTACTCTCATCTTTGGCCTGCCCCCTTGGTTGTTTGATGGCAATTGGGGCGGGCAAGCATTTTCGTGCCTCTGGCATGGCCCTCCCATGATGAGGGGCTGAGGCACAACCCTGTGCCAGCACATTGTTCACATTTTTAGGCCCACCATTTTGGGGATTTTGAAAAACAATAGAAAAGAGTTCTTTAGGCCGAGTTCACAAGTCTTTAAGGCACACAATACCCTTACGGGTTGGTTCGATCCTGTTCGTGACGTGAAAAGCTGACACACCCCATGGCCGTGGTGTACTCGGATCCCGGCGGGCGTTTATTAACGGAGTTGTCACTGGTGACCGGGATACCGCACACCCTTATCATGGTGCAGTACCCCTGTAGTGGCGCACTGACCAGTGGGGTGACACATGAGCGCTCACAGGTTCCTTCCAGGGCATCAGCTGGTCCCAAGCAAGAGAGGTGTCCCATGGTCCCTGAACCTCATACCTTCCAAGAAGCCGCCAGCTCCTAAACATGATTCCACCTTATGACACTCCTTTGTCTTTTGGCTAATCTGCAGTCCTGCACTTGTAATGCATTACCTCAACCTATGGAACCTCAAGTCCCAGCATACATATTTCCAATGCTGCAAGCTGTTGCACCACAGCTGGTATATAAATAGGTATATTGAAATGTATGCATATAGAGCTCATGTCAGTCCAAAAAGAAATAATCTCCTAACTGCTCACTTTCCACGGTAGTGATAATGAAATGTGACTGTATCAGACAATGCTTGAAGGAGTTAGTTCCTTATGGCTCAATAGGGATCATAGAGATCGCATTCAACCCTACACATCATATATGGCACAGGTCAGGGGTGGGTATGTATGCCCCTATGAGGTACCATATACTGTACTATAGGAACATGCTGACTCTATAGAATAGTATGTAGTAAAGAATGAATGTATGTAAACCAAAATAGTTCAGTATTCATGAAACAAGAGTTGATATGAATCTATACAAAGTGTGAATGTATCAGACACTGGCTGTATGATTTTATGCAGGTGACTCTAAAAAAAGTGAGCTTGACTCCATGCATAAAGCCACACTGGTAACTAGTCAAAAAGGCAGATGCCTGGTTACTTCTCCCAATCTGTTTGCATTGAAGCCTCTCCTTGGTGTTTGTATAAAACACAAGCTGTAAAAGGGGATAAAGAAAGTGCAAAAAGGGTCTTATCTGTAAAATTTAGTAGTACCAAGGAGGGTATCACAGGCTCACCTTGCATGGTTTCGGGAAGCCACAACCACTCTAAAAGCATATCATGGCTGCAGCTGTCCCCAGCGAGTATTGTACAAAGTAGAAGGTGGATGGAGGGTTAATAGCCGTGATGCCAAATTTCACGAAATATCAGATGATAAAGTATAACATTGGTCTATTAGTATTAGGATATCTTCACACACTGCAACATCGCTAGCGATGTTGCTGCAACGTCACGGGTTTTGTGACATCACAGCGACCTCTCCAGCGATGTCACAGCATGTGACATGCACCAGCGACTTGGCCCCTGCTGTGAGGTCGTTGATGGCTGCACATCGCTCAGGACCATTTTTTGGTCTATGATCTCCCACTGGTCAGCACGCATCCACGCGTGTGACCGCGGGGGACCAGCGATCCAGCGACTTCACAGGCTGGTAACTATGATAAACACCGGGTAACTAGGCAGCACGCGCTGCTTAGTTACCCGGTGTTTATCATGGTTACCAGCATCCTCCAGCTTTCAGGCTGCTCTAAGCAGGCGAATGCTGGAATCCATGATAAACATCGGGTATCTAGGCAGCACGCGCTGCCTAATTACCCAGTGTTTATCATAGTTACCAGCAATCTCACGGCTGCTGAGTCGCTGGAGAGTCGCTGGTGAGTCTGCCTGTTTGACAGCTCACCAGCGACTCTGGAGAGACTTTCCAGTGATCCCAGCCAGGTCAGATCACTGGTGGGAGCGCTGGAAAGTTTGTGTGTGTGAAGTACCCCTTAGTCTGCGTGTTTCAAGGCTCTCTGGCCCCTTCCTCAGGACAAACCAGTGTGACCAGTAGATTTAAACAATAGGATTTTTTTGATTATACATTTCCTTTAAATACATGGTAGGGAGAGGGGTTGCTGTAGCGCCCAATCTGTCTTCCAATAACTTCAGTATGTAGCTCTGAGCTCCTGACCTGTTTGGATGATATGATATTGGCTGCTGTAGGTGTAATAAATGCCTTGTAGAGCAATTGGGGGAGGGTCATGACCTGGGATATTACAAATCCAGAGTAATTCAATAACATGAGCATGTATTCAGTTATTATTAGTGGTTTGAATGCTAGTTAGTTGTGTGATGAGTTCCCACACTATGACCTATACATGAGCCTGAGGGGTCCGCTAACCTTATGCAGTGACTGCTGTCCACATCATTTACATCAACTTGACACTCGAGAGTCTAGGAAATTTCTGAGTGATAGTGGATAGATGGAGTATCGTGTACTGGACAGCCTTGTTTATAGAGAGATGGAAATACACATAAAATAATGCAGGGACTCAAACTGAAATTTAATAATGACATATGTATCTATGAGCTATTGAGAATTTATAAAGTTAATCTGCGATAATTTTGTCCATCAGGAGCATTCTTTACTTACATCTTATGGCTCCAGGAGTTGGGACCTAAAGGCATTATCTAGTGAAAAATAATTATCACCTATTCACAGGATAGGTAAAAACGTATTGATTGGTGGGGATCCAACTGCTGAAACCCGCACCCGTCCCTGATTAAACAATTGTAGGCTGCGTTCACACATTTGCGTATTTTGCTGCGCTTTTTTGCGCGCGCTTTTTGCCGCGTTTGCCTGTCTCTCCAGCTTCACTGCCTGCCGTGGCTCCTTGCTTCCAGGACCTGCGCATGCCACATGGGTTCTTGGGTTACATGTGCATCTACTCTCTGCTTTTTAAAGGGGTAGCGTGGACACACTTGATGAACTCCCAGCTTATTGCTGGGAAGTACCAGGTATGTCCCTGATTGTGTTCCCAAGCTATTGTTAAGAAGTACCAGGTGACACCTGATGTGTCCCCACCCAATCGCAGGGGAGAACTGGGCATTTAAGGCACCCTCCTTTTTTGGGAGGGACCTGTGCAACATTAGCCTAGAGTAGTCTGTGTGGCTACTGGCTCGTTATCTGGTCCCTGGATCCTGTTCTAGATTTGGTGCTCACCCAATTCCATACTAATAAACGTTTCGATTGCCTGAACCATCTACAGTACTTTCTCTGTTCCTGGTTCCAGCCTGATGCCTGTGTTTCTGATTTAGTTCCTGTTTCCCGGTCCCAGTACTAGCATGTGTTCCTGTGTATGCCCCTGTGTTCCAGTACCTGCCATTGTTCCTGTTCCTGCCTGTACCTGAACCTGTAACATCTTCCACCCCTCTGGTTATCCTGATCCTGTTTTGGGAGAGGCTCTACTCTGTCTTGCCAGTTTCCGTTAAGTGTCAGCTTCTGTGGACCCGGGGACTGCCTTGGAGTATTATCTGAGGAAACTGTGGATAAAGATTAAGCTTCAAATAGTGTCTTATGCTGGTGACAAACGATAAAATATGAATTATTGGTTTGCTCACTTAGGCTACTTTCACATAACGATTTTTCTAAATCCAATGCTGTCCGATGAAAATCGGTCAGCATCGGATCCAAACTGAATCCTGCAATCGGATGCCTAATAGGCATCCGAATCCTACATTTTGCAGGATCAGTTTGGGCTGTCACCTAGCTCCCCCTCCTCTCTGCCTCCTGTCATCTTGCTGTCTCCCTGCTGTCCCCCTGCTGCCCCCCTGTTTTGCCCTACTGTCCCCTTACTCTCTCCTTACTGTCCCCCCTCCTGTCCCCTCTCATGTCCTCCCTCATGTCCCCTGCTGTCCCCCCTCCTGTCCCTTCTCATGTCCTCTGTCATGTCCCCTCTCCCCTCTCATGGCCCCCCTCATGTCCCCTCTGCTGTCATTGTAACATAACAAATGTTTATTCTCACCTTCCAGCGCTCCCTCGGCGTCTCCAGCTGCAGCCGATCGGGTGTACAGGACCTGTGATGACGTCAAAAGCGTCAGCGGTTACCGCGGTAACCGGTCATGTGACCCGATCAGCTGATCGGGTTCTGACATCATCACAGGTCCTGTTACCGAGCAGCTGCAGCTGGAGACGCCGAGGGAGCTGTGGCAGGTGAGAATAAAGATTTTTTATTTTAAACACTTGTTTTAACTTACCGTATATACTCGTGTATAAGCCGACCCGTGTATAAGCCGACCCCCCTACTTTTGCCCCCAAAACTTGGGAAAACCTATTGACTCGTGTATAAGCCGAGGGTGAACCCCAGCACAGGTATACAGCCCCCAGCAGTGTGGTATACAGACCTCCCCAGTGGTAGTATACAGCAGCCTCCCCAGTGGTAGTATACAGCAGCCTCCCCAGTGGTAGTATACAGCAGCCTCCCCAGTGGTATATACAGCATCCCTAAAGGTATAAACAGCAGACCCCAGAGGTATACAGCAGGCCCCAGAGGCATATACAGCAGGCCCCAGAGGCATATACAGCAGGCCCCAGGGTATATACAGCAGGCCCCAGAGGTATACAGCAGGCCCCAGAGGTATACAGCAGGCCCCAGGGTATATACAGCAGGCCCCAGGGTATATACAGCAGGCCCCAGGGTATATACAGCAGGCCCCAGGGTATATACAGCTGGCCCCAGGGTATATACAGCAGGCCCCAGGGTATATACAGCAGGCCCCAGAGGTATACAGCAGGCCCCAGAAGTATACAGCAGGCCCCAGAGGTATACAGCAGGCCCCAGGGTATATACAGCAGGCCCCAGGGTATATACAGCAGGCCCCAGGGTATATACAGCAGGCCCCAGGGTATATACAGCTGGCCCCAGGGTATATACAGCTGGCCCCAGGGTATATACAGCAGGCCCCAGAGGCATATACAGCAGGCCCCAGAGGCATATACAGCAGGCCCCAGAGGTATACAGCAGGCCCCAGAGGTATACAGCAGGCCCCAGAGGTATACAGCAGGCCCCAGAGGTATACAGCAGGCCCCAGGGGTATACAGCAGGCCCCAGGGTATATACAGCAGGCCCCAGGGTATATACAGCAGGCCCCAGGGTATATACAGCAGGCCCCAAGGGTATATACAGCAGGCCCCAGAGGTATACAGCAGGCCCCAGAGGTATACAGCAGGCCCCAGAGGTATACAGCAGGCCCCAGGGTATATACAGCAGGCCCCAAGGGTATATACAGCAGGCCCCAAGGGTATATACAGCAGACCCCAGAGGTATACAGCAGGCCCCAGAGGTATACAGCAGGCCCCAGAGGTATACAGCAGGCCCCAGAGGTATACAGCTGGCCCCAGGGTATATACAGCAGGCCCCAGGGTATATACAGCAGGCCCCAGAGGTATACAGCAGGCCCCAGAGGTATACAGCAGGCCCCAGGGTATATACAGCCCCCCAGTGTATACAGCAGCCCCCCAATGGCACTAGCCCCCCCATCATTGTAAGAGCCCCCCACACTTTGCAGAGCCCCCCCCCCCCCCGCTGCTTTATCTTACCATCCGGGGTCTTCTTCACCGCGGGTCCTCCAGTCCTTCCTCGCGCGCTGTGTTCCCGGTCTCATGTGACCCGGCGGTCGCAGTGGAATGACGTCATCGCGCCGGGTCACGTGAGACCTGAACACAGCGCGCAGGACCCGCGGCGAAGACCCCGGATGGTAAGATAAAGCAGCGGGGGAGCTCTGCAAAGTGTGGGGGGCTCTTACAATGATGGGGGGGCTAGTGCCATTGGGGGGCTGCTGTATACACTGGGGGGCTGTATGCACGGCTCCCCCTGCCGCTGTGATGGGCGGGGGGAGCCGTGCATATCTAATGAGCGGCCCCACGTGACGGGCCGCTCACTCATCAGCCCCCCCCGCCTCCTCCAGCCTCCCCAGCACCCGGACACAGCCCCCACCACATATATTGACCCGTGTATAAGCCGAGGGGGTGACTTTTCAGCCCAATTTTTGGGCTGAAAAACTCGGCTTATACACGAGTATATACGGTATATTTAACTTCTGCAATGTATGTATATACATTGCAGAAGTTAAATTAGGCAGCACACAATAGGTTTAGTGTATTGAGCATGTACTGAAAAATAAAAAAATAGTCTGGGTGAAATGGTGGATGAGGATGAGGAAAAAGCAAATATGCTAAATGACTTTTTTTCAACAGTATTTACACAAGAAAATCCCATGACAGACAATATGATCAGTGATAACAAAAATTCTCAATTAAACGTCACCTGCTTAACCCAAGAGGAAGTACGGCATCGTCTAAAAATCACTAAAATTGACAAATCCCCGGGCCCAGATGGGATACACCCCAGAGTGCTGCAGGAATTAAGTACTGTCATAGATAGACCATTATTTTTAATATTTAAAGATTCCATAATAACAGGGTCTGTACCACAGGACTGGCGTATAGCAAATGTGGTGCCAATATTCAAAAAGGGGACAAAAACTGAACTTGGGAATTATAGGCCAGTAAGCTTAACCTCTACTGTGGGTAAAATCCTAGAGGGTTTTCTAAGAGATGCTATACTGGAGTATCTGAAGAAAAATAACCTCATGACCCATTATCAACATGGTTTTACGAGGGACCGTTCCTGTCAAACTAATCTAATAAGCTTCTATGAAGAAGTAAGTTCTGGACTGGACCAAGGAAATGCAGTGGATGTGGTGTATATGGACTTTTCAAAAGCTTTTGATACGGTGCCACACAAAAGGTTGATACATAAAATGAGGGCAATGGGGATAGGGGAAAATATGTGTAAGTGGGTTAAGAACTGGCTTAGTGATAGGAAACAAAGGGTGGTTATTAATGGAACACACTCAGAATGGGTCACAGTTAACAGGGGGTACCACAGGGGTCAGTGTTGGGCCCGCTTCTATTTAATATATTTATTAATGACCTTGTAGGGGGCATACAGAGTAGAATCTCAATATTTGCAGATGACACTAAACTCTGCAGGGTAATCAATACAGAGGAGGACAATTTTATATTACAGGAGGATTTATGTAAACTAGAAGCTTGGGCTGCTAAATGGCAAATGCGCTTTAATGGGGATAAATGTAAAGTCATGCACTTGGGCAGAGGAAACAAAAGGTATAATTATGTGCTTAATTGTAAAACACTGGGCAAAACTGTCACTGAAAAAGACCTGGGTGTATGGGTAGATGACAAACTCACATTTAGTGGCCAGTGTCAGGCAGCTGCTGCAAAGGCAAATAAAATAATGGGATGTATTAAAAGAGGCATAGATGCTCATGAGGAGAACATAATTTTACCTCTATACAAGTCACTAGTGCGACCACACTTAGAATACTGTGTACAATTCTGGTCTCCGGTGTATAAGAAAGACATAGCTGAACTAGAGCGGGTGCAGAGAAGAGCGACAAAAGTTATTAGAGGACTAAGGGGTCTGCAATACCAAGACAGGTTATTAAACTTGGGGTTATTTAGCTTGGAAAAACGAAGGCTTAGGGGTGATCTTATAATAATGTATAAATATATGAGGGGGCAGTACAGAGACCTTTCTAATGATCTCTTTACTCTTAGGCCTGAGACTGGGACAAGGGGGCATCCTCTACGTCTGGAGGAAGAAGGTTTAATCATAATCACAGACGCGGATTCTTTACTGTAAGAGCAGTGAGACTATGGAACTCTCTGCCACATGATGTTGTAATGAGTGAGTCACTACTAACATTTAAGAAGGGCCTGGATGCCTTTCTTGAAAACTATAATATTACCAGTTATATATACTAGATTCTTTGATAGGGCGTTGATCCAGGGAATTAGTCTGATTGCCGTATCTGGAGTCAGGAAGGAATTTTTTCCCCCAATGTGGAGATTAGTGTTGCCACATGGGTTTTTTTTTTGCCTTCCTCTGGATCAACATGTTAGGCTATGGGTTGAACTAGATGGACGTAAAGTCTTCCTTCAACCTTAAAAACTATGTTACTATGCTCAGTACACTAAACTCGGGTCCGAGCAGACATCAGATGTTTCCTCGGACCCTTCTCCATAGGGCCCCATGTTATAGGGATCGGGTCAGATCGGATGTGCACTAAATGCCATCCGATTTGGTCCGATCCGAGTCTGTCAGATTTTATTTTCGGTGCAAAAATCGGTGCAGGCTCCGATTTTTGCACCGATAAAAACATCGGACAGATTCGGATCGGACCAAATCGGATGGCATTTAGTGTACATCCGATTCGGTCCGATGCCCATAGGGATGCATGGGGCCAAATTCGGATCCGATGCTGTCCGATTTTTATCGGACAGCATCGAATTTGCAAATATCGTAGTGTGAAACCAGTCAGGTTGTGTGAAGCACAACCAGTTATAAATGCATAAAACAGCTGCTGCAGAAATCCACATGCAGCACAGCAATTGAGAATGCAAATAACTGGACATGAGAGGTGGATGAGAAATCCACAATGCTGTATGATGAAACAAAACAAACTAAAAAAGTATATAAATCATAGGTGGCTTTACTCAACGCTATCCATTCCTGTGCCGACCAGATCCGTCATTGCTGTTCCACCCGTGACTCACCGTCAGCCCGTGGACTCCGGTTTAGACAGGCTGTAGCTCCTTCCTCCTTGTCACGGGTGGGCCGCGCCTGCCGGTAGTGGGGCCCGGTTGAGTGCAGATCAAAAGTTGAAGACGTCTTGTAGGAACAGATTAAAGGGGTTTAATTTATTCGTGACGCCACCTATGAGTAGTTTCGGTAATCGTTACCAACGCTGCAGAACCTCCGGGGGATGGACAGCAGCAAGATGGAATGCTCCCCACAGGCTGAGCGGTGATCCCCGGAGGCTGGAGCTGCTTAAGATGTTGTGCGGCAGCTGCGGTTACCTTGTAGTGCGGACGGACAGTTCATAAGGAAGCATGGACACAGAAAGTCTCTGCAACGGGTCTTTACTGTAACCAGCAGGCAGTACATGGTATACAGTTTACGGGTAGTGGACCATGTGGACTCAGCAGTGATGGTGTCCCTCAGAGATCCGCAAGTGTTCCTCCATTCTAGCTAAGTGTTTTGCCATTGTCGCCCAGGAATACCAGATCGGGTACGCGGAGGCTGCTTCAATGCCCTATCAAAGATGTACGTTATGGATGTTTTGGGGAGCCTTGGATCCCTCGGTGGGTACACCGCTGGTTAGACGACGGGAAGTTGGCTGGTGGTGGGGTGCTCCTGTGACGCTGCTCCTCCACGCTTCTGGTTCGCGTAGCAGAGGTGAACTGCTGCCAGCTTCGGTACCAGTGAACCGGCTGTGAATTGTGGGCACGGGAGTCTTTTGGAACCCGTGGTTGATGATGCCCGATCCCGGTTGTTGAGGCCTCAGGTGCTGACACCTGACCGGTGCTCAGGTCAAGTTCTAGACTCCTTCTCCTCACGACTAAGGGCCTGTTCTCCCTACACACTTCCCTAGCACTCCGCCCACCAGGACCCTGGGTTGGTCCTCTGTTCTAGGTGATGTATGCAGGGTTGGATCTCAAAGTTAACCAGATCACTGCTGTGTCAGAGAATATTGCGGCTGCATTTATGGCTGCAATACCCTCCTGTGAAGCACTCGTTGCGGGGCGCCACACCCGTAACAGCATATAATCAAATTAGCAATTCAAGTTCTACATTCTATATTACTGATATGTTCTTTACAATGTGTTTTCTTCCCCATCATCCTCCACAGGCTGCTGTTGACCTACTGTCTACAACACATCACAGCATTGCGCCACCTGTGCCAGGGGAAAAAATGGACTTGGCTGCACAGGTTACAATTTTTATGTGGGAGCTGGCGGAAAGGTGGTATTAATACTTTTGGAGGGGACAATATTACTGTTTAAAGGGAACCAACCACCCCAAATGACCCCCCCGAACTAATAATATCGTTCCCTACTTGCAGCACATACATGTGCTGCAATGTTTTTTGCTAAAAAAACTGCTTTTTAAAACTTAAGATAATGCTTTAGAAACTTTATACCGAAGGGACGGGTGGGCGTTACTTACATGGGGCTAAAGCCGGGTTGCAGCTGCCATTCATCCTCCTGTGCTCGTCACATCAGTAACGGCCAGCCCTTTTTGCAGCGTCCCAGGCTGGTGCACGGGATGTCATGCCCGTGCACACGTCATCAGCTACAGCCGGGAAGCGAGCGCGCGCTCTGACTTCCTGCGCTCGGCTGTGGAAGTCAGAGCGCGCGCTCGCTTCCCGGCTGTAGCTGATGACGTGTGCACGGGCATGACATCCCGTGCACCAGCCTGGGACGCTGCAAAAAGGGCTGACCGTTACTGATGTGACGATGGGGGGGTCATTTGGGGTGGTTGGTTCCCTTTAAGGTGGCACTAATGTGGTATTAATATTTTCCTAAAATAGCACCCAGGTAGCGTTATTCTGATGACCGTCCACTGCCAAGGCTGAACTGCTGGTAAGGCAGCACCCCCACAACCCCAAAACCCTGCAACCCCTATACAGGGATCTGGAATTACTATGGAACCCAAGAGGTAACTGCATACAGTTGAGCAGCAGATCAGAGCAAGGAGGTCGCCAGGCAGGGTAAAGGTTAGGAGATCAGGAGACACTAACTCACAGGATCCAAAAGAGTATTCAGAAGGCAGCATCAAAACCGGGATGGCGGCAAAAGCACAAAATCGTCAAGCAGTAGAAGAGTCCAAAATCCAGGCTAAGGTCAAAGACAAAATATTAGCACACTTAACTAGACAGCAGGGGAACCAAGAATATACCTGGCAGTTTGCAAGATAGGCCCCAAGGTATTTGAAGGGTGCGGTCTCCTCTCATAGGCTGGAGCTCAGAGCCCGATGACCTCACCCAAACCGCCCCTACAGCCAAGCCAGACAGTGATGCATGACGGGTACCAACCACCCCAATTCTAATAGAAGAACAAAGCTTGAGCCTACCAGATGCCTCTGCAGAAACCTCTCCCTCATCACCAGCACCGGGTGAGCACGGTGATGCCCAGCGACAGAGGCAGACACTAAATGAGCAGGTCCTGATGAGGACATGGCCCCCCTATCACCGGCACCACTATCCAATAGCTGGGGCAGGAATCGCAGTCACAGATTCTGACGGAGACTTGACAATTATTTGTGTTATAGCTTTAAGCGCTATAGGCGATATCACACTTTTCACCTTTATAAGCCGAAACCTGCACCCTGCCTTCGTTCAGAATTATTAGGCATTCAGTGCTGAACCGATCCAAAGCGAATTTCAATTTTCCATTGGATATTTAACTAGAAACAATCGACAATAACAATATAAGGAGTAATATTACAACTATGAATTTGCCCAAGTATTACATTCCGGAATATTATGGTTTAAAATCCACTTGCATTACGATCTTATAATTGGGTACTTAACTGTTTCGCACAGATGAGAGCCGTACATTAACTGCAACGAAGTCGCTATGACGCGGAGAGTTTAACCACTTGTGCAAACCTCGAGTGCACGTTCCAAATACAAGGATGTGGTGCGCTCCGCTGAATGGCCCTTTTAGCTGTCTATAATGAAAATGAATGTTCATCTTTTTCCCTCTGATACTGTCTGAAGCGAAATGATACTGACGCTTTAAATTTTTAACATCATAATCAATAAGGGCTGCTTATGCATATTTTGCAAAACCATCAGTTTAGAAGTTTGAAGGAATGGAACCTGCATATGACTGCAGCTTGCTGACTGCAACGTCCCCGCACTAAATCTTTTCGGTTTAAGTTTTACTGGTGTGTTATGAGTAAAACTGCATTGTCAGCCATCTGCCAGTTTTTCTCTTAACATCCATATTTCCAGACCTTGCTAAACATTAGGAACACTTGGCCACCAGAGGCCACCCCTACAATTAAACAGGCACATCCTGCAGCCGAGGCGAGGGCATGTCAAAATAAAAACTGTCTGGTATTAACTTTAAAGGACCATAAAGGAGAGATATGACCCTGTCAGATTGATGGGACGATCTTCTAAATGTATATTATACCGTTAACTGGAGAAGTTAAAAAAAAAAAATAAGAGGAAGAAGAGGAGGAGGAGGAAAGCGAATCTTGGGGGAGAGCAGACAATAATCTACGGCTGTTCACACGCCTCAAGAAATGCTAATTGCAGATTATTAATTAGCTTCTGATTTCACTGATCCAAAAAGGTTAGGAAGTCAATTGTATAAAATTAGCGTTTTTTCCCTCCCTTGTCCCTTTGCATTTAGTAAACCTGTCTCTTCATTTACTTTGCCGATGTTTACCGAAGAGCTCAGTTCATTAACTCTTCCGGTGTAAGGACAGTGTAATATTTCGTCCTCGCAGTCTGCTAAAAATCAGGATGGAGTGTAAACACATGTAAGTGATATGATCTGCATGTATTAGAGGCGACACGCTGCATTCGCAATCAGGAAATTATTCTACCTAAGCCGGAAGCCTTGCCCTCCATGGAATGAGATCGGGCATGTTTAAAGGGAACTATCAGTACTCAAATGTTGAGCGCCAGTTGAAACTCTCAAAGTTCATTTGAAATAATAGTAGGCAGCACTCACCATTCTGTTGCATTGGGATTTCTTTATTTCTTTATTTCCAGTTGCACACGGGTGATAGGTCCACCTGTTGAAGCTCATTTGAGCGAAACACGTGTAGCCCCTGGATGCACCCCACATCCACCACCACGCTGACATGTCACCCGTGTGCAACTGGAAATAAAGAAATAAAGAAATCCCAATGCAACAGAATGGTGAGTGCTGCCTACTATTATTTCAAATGAACTTAGGGACTTTGTAAACAAAGGCACAGCATCACAATTCATCAGCGGGAGAGGTTCTGTATTTCCTCCATAGCCGAATAATGGCACAACCAGAGCTCCACATCTACAGGCAGTAGTGCGGGTCATTTCTATAAATCCCTTTTAAAAAACAGTTGGAACTCTACCCAAATATAGCAATAAAAGCCATGAGTATGTGCATGTATGATTTTGATGTTAACATTTTGATGCTGGATTAAAGGTCCAGTACTTTGATATTGATAGCTTACTCTTGTCATGGGGTGGTATAGCAGTAAGAGAGTCAGGTAGCAAGATGGTAAAAATAGGCTAAAGGCGTTCAGGGGAGCTACTGGCTCACCCTGCTACCAGAGGTACCTTAGAAGGTGATGAGGTCTGGGTCGCCACCCTTGCCCTATGCTCCTGATAGGCCCATGGCTAAAAGCCCCTACCTCCATCCATGAACTAAGAAACAGCAAATTCCCCAAGGAAGGTAAACTCCAGGTAGGATCGGCAGGAAGGCATCATCACACACTGCAGTATGTCCTAACAACACGCGTGGTCAAGGTAGAGTGAACTCTATCTGTGACACCCCGTGGAAGGAAGTGGAATCACTGAAGGCTGGGGGAGTGCTCAGACACACCCGTCTACCTCCACCTGTATCTGCAAAGCCACACAGCAAAACAGCAGCATCTTCAGATTAACACTCAATTTGCCAAAGGAAATTAACTCAGATTTAACCACAGCAGCAATACACACAGACCTCAAAGCAGTCACCACATGACAATTTTTGAACTTAAGTTACCAGTATCTGATTGAAGGGGGACCAACACCAGGCACCACCACTGAGCTTTGGTGCCCAAGCATGGCCACTGTAGTGCAAGGAGATCTTTTTGATCTTTGTAAATCTGGCCACTGCAAGCAGCTAGTCCTTGAGGGTACCAGGTGTTGAAACACAACTATCTGATCTTGATTACCTAATGGACAACCCTTTTGTTCACTCTTCATATTGATTCTATAGGAAGAGATCTGGATCTCACTCCTGATCCTAAATTAATGTAGATGATGCTTACATGTTCATTCTCACACACATGCTAAGATGTGTACACGGGCAGCAAAGAGCCCAAGTGCAAGAACAGTATAGAGATGGTCTCTTTTCTGCCTGACAGTTGACCATGAAAGACCCATATCTGTGCCCTCACAATAGTGAGCTATGAAATTCAATAATTCCTATTAGGCTATGTTTACATTCAAGCCCTTTATGGGAGGTATATCCTGAGAACAGGTTCTCACCATATACACAGAGGACCTGGCACATATCTCTGTATTGGCTTAAAAGTGGCATACATGGCCCAATGGTCAAAAAAAAAAAAATCTTGCTAAACCTTTTTGCTGTCACCCTCTGTATAAGTAAATGCATTATGCTGAGCTTTTCTATACAAAGAAAATATACGTGCTTGCCCAAAATATTGGTAAATGGAATTTGTAAGGCATAAAGGTATCAAGCAGTATTTCTACAGCAGTAATTTTGTCAGATGCCACCATATCTTACTCACTCCAAGCAGAGAACCAACAACTTTCACCTGAGGACTAATCTCCTGGAGTATGTTAATTATCCTGAGGAAATTATCTTCCAGGCCAAATAGCCACACAATGAAGGCTTCCTAATAGATGCAGATAGATGACACTTAGTAACCAGAGGCATTGTACAAAAGAAAAACCTCCCTGTGACAATGCAGCGAGGTGTGAGAACTCCTTTCCCTCTGCCTGCAGATTTAAAAGAAGTCACATACAGAGCAGACACACAGGAGCCTAAAGAATAAAGACTAATCTTTCACGACACATCGCTCCATTAAATATGACAAGCATAAATATGACACCTAGAGATGTAGGAAATCATAACGCATATTTCTAAATAATTGTGCAACCTTCACAAGTACCCCAAACTGTTATATTGGCTGGTGGGATGACCGCAAAGTGGTTGTGTGTCCTACCATTGGAAAGCTAAAATCATAACCAAAAATATGAGAGCATTATCTTCCACCTAAGATGCTTCCAGGTAAATTTATATAGCTTTTAAATATCTCCTATCACATCTCAGGGGGTGGGAACTGCAGGACAGCCCATGAGCAGGAGAGGGGCTGGCCGCTTACAGAATAAGAACAGCTGACCATTGCTGAATTTTATGTTACTTCTGAGGAGGAGGTGGTATTACATCTCAAGCCAGAGTATAACCAAGGAACCTGGTTGGCTCCACACTGCCTCCTTGTGGCCACCAAGAAACCAGTAACTGATTACATTTGCCTGTAAATCTGTGTGTATCCCATTTATCTTTTATTTGCATAACTGATTGTAATATCTGTAATATCCTTATAATACCTGTAATATAAATATTAATATCTAGTGTGTCTCTACTGCAATTTAATATATAAATTTAATCTTGAGTTGCTCTTATTCTCGATCACGAATCCCCACATCCGTGGCTCATTTAACATTATACTCTACCTGGGTTGGTCTCTAGCCCAATATAAACCTATTCACGGACCAGACTTATATAAAATGAGAAACTGGTAGCAGCAATTAGTGTTTGTGTTATTCAATGCCTCTGTCACTGATGGCGTGGTGGTTATTTTATGTACTTCTGACTTTGCACTGGAAGGCATATATCACACTCACTGAGGGGCGCCTTAAGAAACCAGCACTGACAGGGCCCTTCTTTTTTCCTCAGGCAGTTTGACCTAAGTTTAATAGGAGCTGCCTGGTTCGGTGGCGAATTCGTCACAGAGTTCTAGGTATATAATAATTTTAATCAGTGGCGGACCTATAGCCTGCCGGGCCCTGGTGCAGCAGTTGAGGAGTCGGGGGGTTGGGGTGTAGTGCTGGCAGTTGGAGTTGAGGAGCCGGGAGGGTGCTGGCAGACATAGCTGAGGAGCGGGGGGGGGATGTGGGACCGGCTGGCAGTTGTAGGTGGAGTGGCTCCTACCTGCACCGAGCCGCGCATTCCAGGTCTGGGAGCCGGGGCGGCAAAGGAGAGGAGGGGCGGGATCAGCCAAGGGAAGCTAGAAGCTTCCCTCAGTTAACCTCCTCTCCTCTGACACAAGGTCACGGGGGGCAGCTGCAGGGCCCCCTACAGGAGCTTGAGGGGCCCCTTAGCCGGTCGAGGCCCTGGTGCAGCTGAACTAGCTGCATCAGGTCCGCCCCTGATTTTAATGCTGTTAACTTTACCCGTTGTCCAAATGCAGAGCTCCAAAATTGTGTGCACAATCCTTATAGAAAGTAGGGAGCTTCTTTTAGGGTAGCAGTGGGCCCCTAAATGGCTACACTGATCATATGGCATGTGCCCTCTTGACCTAATGCAACCTATCCACTGAAAGCCATTCTTATCAGGCACTGTACTGCCATTCTTGACCCTGTTACGGGAGCAGTGACATCACCGCACCAAGCAAGCTGGCAGCTTCTTTAAGGAGTACAGTCATTTAGTGTTATGGAGCCCAATTACCTTACCACTCACTCCACCACTGCCTATGATGCAAGATGAAAAGCAATCCTATAATATAATATGGGATCATTCCCTGAAGATATTACTAGAGTTTTCCTGTACCAACAATATAAAAGATTTCTCACCCTATAAAACAACCCTTCAATCTTCCCCAATCCGGTACATTCTACGCATGCAGGTCATTGCCGAAGATCTTTAGCAACACATTTTTACAGCATCTTAAAATTGCCAAAAATGGTCAGAGAAATATACGAATGTTGTGAAGAATCTAGAATAAATAAAAGGAGATTTGGGTGGATTAAACTGATAAAAGCCACTGACGTTCTCCTGACATTAAATGCTCAAGCAATACAAAAATGTCAAAGAAATATGCAAGACATATAGAGCATTGTTAAGCACACGTCCGCTGTTCAACCATATAGTAGATGACAGGAACAAGGACGGATTTCAGACATAGTCATCTCATATGTTCAGCCTATCTACTGATAGTCGTTTGTCCAGTTGGACATGTTCGATGTTTGCTATATTCTGGAAAATGATCTAGGAAACAGAAGACATTTAATGTCTACAGATGATGCAAGATTGGGAGAGGAATATATTTGTGCAAAGTTCATGCAGTAAGATAGTCTTGATTAAAGAAAATTGTATACTGCTTCGGCATGGTGCACTAAATGAATTCCGTCATTTCAATACAGATTGCATTTAGGTGCTAAGAATATTCAAATGTATGTATGCATTGAGAGAAGAGGAAATTTACACGAGTGTGAAGAGCGAAAAGCGAAGATTTAATTAACCCTAAAGACTCCGGTACACGCTGTTTACAGTTGACATTGGAGGACTTGAAAATGCCCAGAGTTGGCCACTGGTCTGCTGGACGGCAAGGAGGTCTGAGTTCATCCGGACCTAAATATGTCACAGACAGAATCGATCTTTGGCACATTCACACATCCGAGTTTCACGGTCCAAACACAGAATGTCCACAGGTCTCCTCACCAGAACTTGATAACCTCCTATATGTCTATGAGGTTTTCAAGTTCTGATCAGGAAACTCGGGGACAGTGCAGGGTCGGACTTGGATACATAGATTGGGTCAATGCGGTAATTAAGAGGTTGTGGGTAAAGAAAGCACAATAGGATCTTAGGCTGGTTTCACACTGTAATTTTTTGGCCACATGCATTTTCGGCCCCAATGACTTTCAATGGGGCCGCAGGCACTTGTGGCTGCATCCAGTTTTTTCCCGTTTTCCTCTGATATGGGTGTCGCAGGTTTTTGCACTGAGGTCAAAACCCATTTTGTAGTGAATTTGGTCTCCGTGACAAAAAAAGGAACGCACGAATCAAGGGTACTCCAGGTTGAATTAAAATGTGTCCCTATGTAATGCCAAGTCCAGGTTTTTAGTTTGCGCATGCCCAGAACGCAGTTCTAAATGGCACACCCCCTAGGGGCATGTCATTTACAACCAGATTTGGCGGAATTAGGTACGCCACCAGATGCTTCTGCATCGGTATTATCACTGTCAATTCCATGGGGTTCCGTGGGAAACTGAGGGGATGCAGGTTTAACCTGTGGCAGGTTTAACCTGTGTCCCCTGGGATAAAAAAAAACTGCAGTGTGGAACAAGCCTGATTTAGAAAACATAGAGGAAAGGAAAGAGAGCTAGTTGTTCACCTTGTATAGTTGTGCCACACAATCAATATGAAATCATGCAAAATGTGCAAACAGCTGCTGCAATGGCAGTTTGAAGAGCCAGGAACCAGATGAGGCTCATGGATAAAAATCTGCGCTGCTGTTATATATGATGTGATGCAGAAGTAATTGTAATAAAGATAGTGATTTATTTGATGCGTTTCGAATTATGTCCCCATAAGTGTTACATATTGACTGCCTTGTAGTATGGAAGTGCTGCTGCTGTAGGTTTAAATGAAGCCTTTTTTTTCCCTGCTCAGTGTGGGTAGATGAGGCTAATGAGCGGAGCATGTAGTAGCAGTGTGTGTGTGTGGAATGCATAGGTATGCTGAGGGGCGTGTCTGGGCTGGTTGCTCCCCACCCCTTGGCCTTAAATGGATCAGCTCACATCCACCAGTTGTCGCTGATTCAGTTCACTTCTGGACTGTGACCTGTCATGAGCAGAAGCTGATCCTAAGCTGCTGTAATATTCTCCATTGGAAGTTGCTATGTTCCTTGTCCGTGGGTGGAGGTAGGGGCTTTTGCCTAGGGCTTCTTAGGAGTCAGGGATTTAGGTCGGTTGCTCGAACCTCCTCATCATCAGAGGTACCTTCGAGATCGGGGTGAGCCAGGGACCCCAGTATCAGGGCCAGAGTAGGCTCCCCTAAGCCCCTACATCCTGCTCCTTGGCCTCCACAATGTGTCGGTAAGGAAGTCATTGGTGAATTCCTGAGGAAGAAGCGGGGACATGCGTCGAAACATGTTGAATATATCACCATCTTTATCACAATTATAGTACATCTGGATCACACAATTTATAACAGCAGTGCAGATTTTTATCCACGGTCTCATCTGGTTCATGGCTCCTAATGCAGTAATGGCATGTATTGCATATGCTATTCAAATACTGAAATCGGCCATGTACAAAAGTGTCTTAAAATACTCAAGAAATTGTCCTTGTGCTCTCAGCGCTACACAAATATCTATGTGCTCAAAGCGCTAAGGGTACAGGAGCGTCTCAATGAATTAGAATATCATTAAAAAGTTAATTTATTTCAGTAATTCAATACATAAAGTGACACACATATATTATATAGAGTTATTACACACAGAGGGATCTATTTCAGGTGTTTATTTCCGTTAATGTTGATGATTATGGCTTACAGCCAATGAAAACCCAAAGGTCATTATCTCAGAAAATTAAAGTAGGGAGGATGAAGGGTCTGAGAGATAAAATATGACCTAAATAGGTATCAGAGGCTTCACCTTGTGTGGTTGTGACAGTCACAACCACTATAAAAGCAGATCACGGCTGCTGCAGTCCCCAGTGTGGTGCATATAAAGTAGGGAGGATGAAGGGTTAAACACAGCGCTGCCGTATTCCACCAGACATCAAACGGTGAATATAATATTGATTTATTAGTCAATGCATTTCATACAAGCCCTCTAAAAATATATATATATATATATATATATATATACTCTTTGTAGTCATTTTTTGCTGTGATTGATGGAGGTTACAAAAAGGGGGTTCACGCTGGTGTATAATTTAAAAAGAAGAAAATTAATGTTACTGTATTTGCTTTCAATTTACCTTTATTTTAGGTACAGTTAAGGCTCCCTATAATACTGCATACAATACATTCAACTGATCTTTACCGAGCATGATTGCACCATCCACTCCCCCCTCAACAACTTACACAAAAATGGACATGAAAATCTATCCTTCCCTAAAGAACCAGGTAAATTTGCACAAAAATAATTGGAAAATGTCACCAAAAAGGCTTCTTAACTGCAATTCTGCACCTTTATTAAACAAGGCTTAATGCCTTTTATTCAGGCTTCATTGCTGATTCTTATAATTAAACCTAAATTATTCTCTTGGGAAGACAAGTATCATCAGTTGGAACTTAAAAGTAAAAAAAAAATAATCCTTAATTGCCACAAAGATGCCATTCATATATTACTGACCTTCACCATCCTAAAAAGTATCGCCCCATGCTAGTGAATCTCACTGGCTGACTGTACCAAATATGCATCACGCTAATCTTAAAAATGCTGCTGGAATCAAACTAGGTACAGTATATTAGTATAGGTATAGTGTAAATCCCTATCACTCCCCTACTTAAAAGGTGGCAACTAGGAATGGATCATGTTTCCAGTCTTAGTGCGGCTACTAACTGTGCAGTAACACACAGTATTGTGTTCATGAGGCTTGGAAATTAGGGTCCCTTCACACTTGGCGACGTTCCAGCGATCCCGACAATGATACGACCTGGTAAGGATCGCTGGAACGTCGCTGATGCGATGTCACAGTCAAATCTACTCAACGGCGCAGCAATGATATGGCGACCCGTATAATGACCTCGCCGGTCGTTGGGACCCTCACACAGCAGCAAGTCTGACGACTCAGACCTACATGGTTGAGTTCTGAGTCGTCAACGAGGTCGTTGTTAAGGCGTCAAACACACTGATGCATGCTGCCCAGCGGGAACCCGATGATCAAACAATGGTCCAGGCCATTCAGATACAATCAGTGATCTCACAGTGGGGGCCTGTCCGCTGCTACGTGTCAAACATAACGTGATCGCTGGTGAGGTCGCTGTTGCGTCACAAAACCTGTGATGTAGTAGTGCTCTCGCTAGCGATCTCACTGTGTAACAGAGGCTCTTCAGAATGATAGTACAGAGCTTGGCGGTTACACACCTGATTAAGGCACAGAGCTTTGCCTTTATCAATGGGAATAGGGACAAGTCTCCCAAAAGAGTCCACCATGTAATTTACAGTTGAAGTTGCAAGGCTTAGCAGGTCAGTCTGTTAGGATGTAGGGGCGCTTAAGGCTCTGCCACCCCCATCCTGGAGGATACTGTGACCTTGTAGGAGTCTTTTTCTATTTCGTTAGTGTGTATAGTATAAATGTATATTGTTAATTTGTTTGAAATCTGTAATATGGACACCTGGTGGCCTGTGTGAAAGCGACCCCTTTCCTGGCATCCTCAGGCTAACTAGGGTTAATCGTGGCGACTAGGTATGCCCCTTTAGGGAGGAGTTTATGGAAACAAAAAGGGAAAGAAGAAAGGTGGAGGAAGAAGGTAGAGCAATGACAGACGCTGCACATGTAGGAGGTGGGGTACGTAGGAGCCCCAAGAAAAGATTTGGCTGGACGTTTGGATTCAGGATCCGAGCACATGGTTGTCCTAGAAAGAGGAGGACCGGGCTGTGACAGTCAAATGACTGCATCCCTTAGGGGTTGAATCCATATGAGTTCCCCAGTGGTAACTGATTACTGGTGATAACTGAAAGATTCCTCTCGGTTGCCAAAGGCTTCTGGATTCTAGAGAGCAGGCCATAGACATATAGTGGAGGAATGTTGTCTCGTTGGCCATTGCAATAGTTTTACGCTAAATCCCTGTGGATGGGACAGGTTGGATCTGAAAAGACTGTTTAATTCTGTCCATGTACAATGATGCTAACTTGCAAAATGAGAGGCTTGAGTAATTGTTCAGCAACCCAAGTGCAAGGGAAATGGCACTTAACTGTGACAGTTACTATTGAAACCCCATTTGAGAAAAGAACATGCCCACAATATGCATATGAATTTCTGGTTACCAAGACTCAAAATTAAGTTCTAATGTTGACAACAAAGTCTGAAGTGTCTATGTACTCATACAAGATAATGAATTGCACCTCATTGTGTGCCTGCACTAGGGAGGAGGCTGGGGCTCGGACTGTTCGTCTAGAGCTGGGTAGCAGCTGCGGTTCGGCTTCGCCAGCGACTAAAACAGCACCACGCCGTTGCCCCAAGGACACACAGCCATGACATTTTAACTTATACTTGCTTCAAGATATGGGCTTTACCTTGTAAATGGCTCCACTTCCAGGGCCTTGTCTGCTCACAGCTCATATACAGATAATTGTCACGCGCTTAGATGGCGCTATCATTGTTGGATGCTGCCTGTATATGTGGTTTGTCTTTAAGAGCTGCATGGTTGATGGTTGTGAAGGTCCTTGCCTCCTGTGGTTTGCTCCAGAACTGCAGACACTATTATGGTCAATTGCTAGTTCAGGAGTTAATGTGTGACTCACCTGGAATCCCCTTCCCCTGGCTTTAAATAGCCTTACCTCTCCTCTGTCAGGTGCTGCTGATAGCTGTGTGCTCTGGGTCTTGGTGCTGTGCTGATGCTTAGCTGCTGGGCTTAAGTCTTTCCTTGGGAGAAGCTGTGACTCCTGACCCGTGGGTGGAGGTAGGAGCCCTCAGCCTAAGGCTAATCAAGAGTTTTAGGGTGCAGGGTGGTGGCTCAGAACTCCTCACCATCAGAGGTACCTCCGAGATAAGGGCAAGCCAGGGACCCCAGCATCAGGGTCAGATTAGGCTCTCCTGACCCCTTTTTCCCAATTCACCTACCTGTTACCAGATTCCCTTACCTCCCAAGCGTGACAATAATAGAGTAGTTCCCCATTCAAGAATAGCAAAAAGAATGCAGATATACACAAATGTCGTATCAACAGATACACTCACTGGGAGGCAACAGGCTTGGTGGTTTCAACAAGCTAACAAAGCTTAACAGTTTTGCTTGGAAAGAGGTATTCAACTAATATACACAATAGTAATAACACTTTGCTGACACTTGTAGTAGCCTGCTGCTTGTCTCTTCAGCACACTCTTCTAACTTTAGCAAAATCTATTTTTTGTGCAGCTCATCACACACTCCCATCACAGCCCCTCTCACAGTCGCCTCTTTTGGCAGCAATATCTTTCAGTACTTTGGACACTGTTGCAACCTACCCATAATAGTTACCACGTCATGGCCCGTGACGCACAGGCAATATAACTGACTCTTCATACTCATTAGTTTATATACCCCTCTGGTGTGGCTGCTGATCACCACCTCTCACCTAACTGAAAGATGCACTCTTCCAAGTCTGGAAGACTGTTTCCAAAGTTACACTCTTTTTTGCATCCTCTAATAAATGGGGTACTATGGCTACATTAGGAATTTGAACCAGCAGCTTTTCAGGGCAAAGTACAAATGTGTTCCAATAACGTGATGAGTTCACTCATATAATTATTTCATTCTGAGGAATATACTCCGACATGTTCATGTCATGCCTCAGGTTCAGGACTTGAGCCCATGACCTTATGCTGTGTGGTCAGTTTCCTTCCCTGCTGAGTGACAGAATGGTCAGAATGCTGATTGTCTTTTACCTTTGCTTCTTTTTTTTGGTTTCAGGTTATGAGGTGTTCTCACTTGCACACTTCCACTGTGCAATCACATCTCGAGTGTGGCTATGTGGCGCCCCTCTGGCGGGACGCCACAGGGAGGTACTGCACCCCAAACAGAAGGTGTGGTATCTCTGTAGTCGTGGATGAGGAGGAAGCCCAGAGTCTACACACAAGCACTCTCATAACACACCTTAGCATAAGGGACTGGAATTTAGTAGGTCCCAGGGGGTGGAGTTTAGAAGAGCGGAAGACGTAAGTGAGAGTCACACAAGTTAGACGGTGACGGAACAGGAGAAAAGACGGACGCAGACGACCCTGCAGTCATGACAGGAGGGCACTTCTAAGGAGAGAGATGACCCAGACAAAGAAGGGGACACTCCAGGTCTGGTCGGAGCCATCTGGAATGCCCAGGTCAACACCGGTATTCTGGAACTGAGGCAGTTTGTTGAAGTTTAACCCCAGACCGCAGACCAGCGCGTTGTGGGCCATGACAAGGGAGCCACGACAAACACCAAGAGCCTAACCACAGTCTCCTAGCTAGGTCCAAGACGCCAAGAGATAATAGAAACTTAAGGTAACAGACTTGGAGACTGGCATCCAGACTTAAGTGTGAGAGGACAGTGAGCCAAGAGCCTTTGGGAGTAGAGACCAGGAGAGATCAAAGAAGGACACCTCTGACAGACTCTGCAAAAGCCTCCAAAAATCCACGACTACAACCATCAGTGAACCCAACTGTACCGTGTACCCCCTATCATCTGATGCCAGTTGTTTGGTCCCCTGGCATCGCTCCCCAGCTCACCTCTCCTTGGTCTTTGTCTGGTGCTTCTCTGCCGATCAGGCATCCGGTGTCCAGGAGTACTGTGTCTAGGAACCATCGCCGGATACCCTTCCTGTCTGCTGACTGCCCAGCTCATGCACCAGCATGCTGCAGGGGTCGGATTCATGAGTGTAATGAGCGGTGCACTAGGCGCGGCCGCGCCCTTCCCCTGTAACTCTTGGGGCCGCCCCACCCCAACCTGACACTCCCCTTGACCAGTCCTCCGGTATATCAGCCAACCTCCACTGATGGGAAATGCCTGATTCTTAAGTTAGTTTGCCTCTGCCTTGCTGGCTGTTGGTCAGGCCCTCCTTGTGCTTTCCCTTGGTAGAACCATGCCTGCACTCCCAGCCTTGGGCTCTGTTCCTTGATTCCTACTTAGCTACACCATAGTATAGGCTAACTCTATAAGTCGCCCCCTTGGTACTAGCAGCTGTGATATTTAGACCCCCTGGGCTTGCCCCTGACAATCCCTGTATAGGGCTTGGTTAAACTAGGACCAGCTCACCCAGGGAATTCGGTTCCACGGCCCAGTGGGTCCACTCTAGGGTGCCTTCCCCCGGAAGCGTGACACCAGTAAACAACTGTTTGAGCTTATCTGGTGTCTGGCATCAATTATTCATCGCCTGAAACGCCTCCACGGCACCAAGGAGCCAAGGACTACTACTCCCCTCATCCACCCCGCTGCCCTGAGGTAAAGCTCACCTGTGGGAAGCTGTACTACCAAAGCTTCTTCCCCATCACCTCAGCGGCCGGCTGCAGCGCTGGTAACCCTATTACCAGGTACCACAGGTGGCGGCATGTTCCCCTATCCCCAAGTTCCCCTCATCCCCATCAGCCAATTGAGTGCCCAGGGCACAGAATCGGGACCCGACCAGCCGTGATCCCCCACTGAACCCAGCGTCCCGGTATCCGAGTAACCCATTCCTTGCAGGACCAACTTAGCTATTTATACCCACATGATACTAGCTTTCTCTTCCAGCTACACGGCTCAAAAAAAATAACTCATAACACATCCTAAATCTGAATGGATTAAATACTCTCAATGAATACTTTGTTCTGTTCAACGTTAAATGTGCTGACAACAAAATCACACAAAAATCATCAATGGAAATCAAATGTATTAACCAATGGAGGCTTGGATTTGGAGTCACACACACACACAAAGTGTCTCCCCTGTGCGCTGTCTCTGTCTCACCATTGAGCCTGTTTTTTACCTGTGCTTGTCCCCTCCCTGTGCGCTGTGTCCCTCACATACACCTGTCTCCCCCTGTACCTGTCTCCTTCCTGTGCGCTGTGTCCCACTTACGCACCTATCTCCCCCAGCGCACGTATCTCGCCCTGTGCACCTGTCTCCACCTGCACACTATCTTCCCCCTGCGCCTGTTCCCTCCCCTGTATGCCGTGTCTCCCCCCCTGCATGCTGTCTCCCCCCTGCACGCTGTCTCTCCCCCTGCACGCTGTCTCTCCCCCCCCCCCCCCGGTGCAATTTGCCCCTGACAGGACCCCCTGAGTGCTGCCCCACACCCCACCCTCGGGGGCCCTGCGCTGCCCCCACACCTCACCCTTGGGGCCCCTGAGCGTGACCCCTACATTAGGGGGCCCCTGAGCATTGCTCCTACACCGTGGGGCCCCTGAGCGCTTCCCCCAACACTGGGGGGCCCCTGAGCGCTGTCCCCACACCGGGGGACCCCTGAGCACTGCCCCCAACACCGGGGGCCCCTGAGCACTGCCCCCACAATGGAGGACCCCTGAGCACTCCCCCCACACCAGGAGGCCCCTGAACACTGCCTCCAACACCAGGGGGCCTCTGAGTGCTGACCTCACACTGGGGGAACCCTGAACGCTGCCCCAACACTGGGGTGCCCCTGAGTGTTGCCCGTGGCCCCAACACCAAGGGGCCCCTGAGCGCTGCCCCTAACACCGGGGGGCCCCTGAGCACTGCAGAATCCGTGGTGGGCTACTACTGGTACACATACCTCGTATGCACGCGGCTCTGCTCCATACACCTTGTACGCACGCGTCTCTGCTCCGTACACCTCGTACACACTCAGCTCCGCTCCGTACACCTCATAACACATGTGGCTCCGCTCTGGACACCGTGTAAGCACTCAGTTCCGCTCCGTACACCTTGTACATACTCGGCTCCGCTCCATACGCCTCATACACACACGGCTCTGCTCCATACACCTCATACACTCTCAGCTCCGCTCCATTCACCTCGTACACATGCGGCTCCACTCCATACACCTCGTACACACCCCGCTCCGCTCCTTACACCTCGTACACTCTCAGTTCCGCTCCGTACATCTTTTACACACTCAGCTCCGCTCCATACACCTTGTACACACTTGGCTCCGCTCCGTACACCTCGTACAAACTCAGCTCCGCTCCGTACACCTCGTACACACTCGGCTCCGCTCTGTACACCTCTTACACACTTGGCTCCACTCTGTACACCTCGTACACACACAGCTCCACTCTGTACACCTCGTACACATGCGGTCCGTTCCATACACCTCGTACATACGCGGCTCTGCTCCATACACCTCATACACACTCTGCTCCGCTCCGTACACGTGTCTCCGCTCCGTACACTTTATACACACTCGGCTCCGCTCCATACACCTCGTACACACTCTGCTCCACTCCGTAAACACATGTCTCCGCTCCATACACCTAGTACCCCCTCGGCTCCACTTCATACATCTAGTACCCCCTCGGCTTCGCTCCATACACCTAGTACCCACTCGGCTCCGCTCCATACACCTAGTACCCACTCGGCTCTTCTCTATACACCTCATACACACTGTGCCACATTGTGCCACTGGTTGGCAAGGTGAACAGCGAGTTTCTATGGGCTCCGTTGTGTGGCAGTGCATAGCATTAAACGCTCTGCGCTGCAATGGAAAATACTTGTGTCAGGCTAGGGTCTCAATGCAAGTGTGACCATAGCCTTCAGGGGCCGAGTGTGCCCTCTCCAAGCAGTCCGGGTCCCAGCACTTGCCCAGGTGTGCCGGCCGTGGGTCTGAGGATCTCACCTTGGTACTAATGGCAGTCAGGCTACCTCTGGCAAGCACATGAGGAGCTGTGTGGCCCTCCAAAGAAATGCCACCCCACACCATTACTGACCCACTGCCAAACACGGTCATGCTGAAGGATGTTGCAGGCAGCAGATCACTCTCCACAGCATCTCCAGACTCTGTCATGTCTGTAACGTGCTCAGTGTGAACCTGATTTCATCTGTGAAAAGCACAGGGTGCAAGTGTCCTATAGCAAATGCCAAGCGTCCTGCACAGTGTTTGGCTGTGAGCACAACCCCCATTTGTGAATGTTGGGCCCTCATACGATCCTCATGGAGTCTGTTTCTAACCGTTAGTGCAGACACATGCACATTTGTGGCCTGCTGGAGGTAATTTTGCAGGGCTCTTGCAGTGCTCCTCCTTTTCCTCCTTGCACAAAGTTGGAGGTAGCTGTGCTGCTGATGGGGTGTTGCCCTCCTGCGGACCCCCCCATCGCCTGGTGTACTGGCCTGTCTGCTTGTAGCGCCTTCAGCTTCTGGGCACTGTGCTGACAGACACGGCATACCTTCTTGCCACAACTCCCATTGATGTGCCATCCTTGATGAGCTGCACTACCTGAGCCACTTGTATTGGTTGTAGAGTCTGTCTCATTCTACCACGAGTGTGAAAGCACAACCAACATTCAAAAGTGACTAAAACATCAGCCAGAAAACATTGGTACTGAGATGTGGTCTGTGGTCCCCACCTGCAGAACCATTCCTTTATTGGGTGTCTTGATAATTGCCAATAATTTCCATCTGTTGTCTATTCCATTTACCGTACACAACAGTATGTGAAATTGATTGTCCACCAGTGTTGCTTCCTAAGTGGACAGTTTGATTTCACAGAAGTTTGATTTACTTGGAGTTATATTCTGTTGTTTAAGTGTTCCCTTTATTTTGTTTAGCAGTGTATATTCCTGTCTGGATTCTGCTAAGAGTTCCAGCCTCATTTGCAAGGGATTTTTATCCTGTTAAACAAAGACCAGTGTGGTTTTTGCTCTGTGATTTATCATTTATCTTACCTACACATTTCCCTTGTTTGCTGTTAGGTTTGTACTGGGATTTCTTAGGCTGCTTTCACATTGCGATTTTGTGGCTGTCCGTGGGATCCGAGTTTTTACAGGATCCCCCGGACAGCCAACGGATCCACACGGATCCTAGCCATCTGATCCGATTCTATGCAGGATCCGTGTGGATCCTGTGGTCCCCTGTCTCTCGCTGCTCCTGCCTCCTCCATCTTCTTTCCTCCGCTATTCTGTTCTGTCCCCCTACTCTTCGATTCTGATCTAATCCCTATCCTGTCCCCTGTTCTCTCCCCTGTGTGTTTAAAAAAAGAAAAACTCCTCCCGGAGGTTACATCACCTTGTCACCGGCTCCCAGGATGTGACACCATCGGGGCAGAAGGACCTGTGGTGATGTCAGAGAGCCGATCACATGACATGTCAGCTGACCGGCTCTGTGACATTGCCACAGGCTCTTCTGCCCCGATGGTGTCGCATCCTGGGAGCCGGAGACAGGTGATGTAGCCTCCGGGAGGAGTTTTTCTTTTTTTAAACACACAGGGAAAATAACAGGGGACAGGATAGGGATAAATAAGGATAGAATAGCGGGGGGACAGAATAGAATAGCGGGGGGGAAGGGACAGAATAGAGGAGATGGGGGAAGGAAGATGCAGGGAGAGGCAGGCACCACAGAGCCGACATCGGATCTGAGGTGAACTCGGATCCGATGTCCATAGGCTCACATTTTGTGTGCACTCAGATCAGCACTGATCCGATGCTGTCCAATTTGAGTGACGGACAAAATCGCAGCAGGCTACGGTTTTGTGCCCGTGATTAAATTGGACAGCATCGGATGGTGCCAAAATAGGACGCTAATATTGGCACATCCGATCCGATTCCCATAGGGGGACATGGGATCCGATTTCGGATCCGAGTGTATCCCTTTTGAAACGGATACTATTGGATGACCAAAAATCGCAATATGAAAGCAGCCTTAGCTTGCATTTGCTATTTAACCATTTTCACTTGTGCATGTGTTTCTACATTTCTTCACTTTGGGACCCTACCTGTATACGCTCCTGATCCTAAGTCTACGTACTCTATGTCCAACAATGGGATAGCGGAGGAGCCAGGTGGTGGGTGGAAAGTTAGAGAGGATTCCGGGAAGGGGAAGTATCAAGTCAACAAAAAGAGCACACAACACTAAATTCTAGGTCAGTGGAGTGTATAAGTAGTAGAGATAAGTAAAGACCAGACCAACCCAGACAAAGCCAGACCGATCGGAAGGAGAGGGAAGACCATGAAGCAGGACTGAGAGAACATGGACCCGGCAGCCTGTGCCACTATGGGGCTTGCCCGGGTCCAAGTCTGTGAACCGTGGTGACAGACAGAAGTCCAGGTGTGCCCTAGTTAGCGGGGACCCTGGTGAACTGGGCCGGAACCATAGTGCCGGCTCTGCTGGAATGGCAGGGGAAGCTTTATGCCCCAACCACAAACCCCGCCGGGCTCTTTATGTCCCGAGACTCAACCTCTGGTGCAGTGAAAGGAAGGCTCAAGGAAAATTTGATTAAAGTAAACCTATACAAAATTTGTGTCAAGCAATCATATTACCTCTTAAAATATAACTTTTAATAAATTATTTAAAAATGAACTGATGTATGCTAAACTATACAGTCAAACAACATGACACTCATGAAAAGGGGAGAGGGGTAAGAGAAATATGACCCTGTTCTCTCCCTGATATTTCCCTGCCTCACAATGGAGATTTATACACGTAAAAAACTGGTGTCCCCGTTCAACGATGGCTCGCCCTCCTGGTCCTTATTGCCAGTCAAGCAATCATTCAAAAAAAAAAACCTAATCTAGAAAAAATGAGGGATTGAAAGAAAAAAGGTTATCCCACTTGAGTACGGGTCTATCCCTGGTACTCGGTAGTATTTGTTCTAGATGTTTGATGGCATGTCCAATAGTTTGTTTGGGACAAGCGGAAGGAGAGGTGAGACCATCAAGCAGGACTGAGAGAACACAGACCCGGCAGCCTGTGCCACTATGGGGCTTGCCCGGGTCCAAGGCTTTGAACCGTGGTGACAGACAGAAGGAGTTCAGGTGTGCCCGAGTTAGTGGGGACATTGGTGGACTGGGCTGAAACCAGAGTGCCGGCTCTGCTGAAGTGGCAGGGAAGATTTATGTCCCAATCACGAACCCTGGCGTGGCGCGGAGTCTTTATGTCCTGAGACCCAACCTGCAGTCCAGTGAAAGGAAAGCCATTGTATTAGGGCTAGGGGACACAGAAAGCCACTCCATGAAAGCCCATGACCGCTGGACTGTAGCTAGCATGCAGAACAGACCAAACAGGCTTGAAAGAGACACGAAAGGGGGAGTCGCAGATGAGCCATCCCGGCTGCTGAAACCACACTGGAGCCGCTGCTGAACTGTGTAGGTTGTACCAACTGTCGAGAAAGGAAAGTAAAACCCAGTTAAAGCTTGACACTATTTGTGGCTGAGTTTCTTGCGCCTGAGAGGAGTCATATTGATGCTGTGATCCGGCAGCAGGATGCTGCAGTAACTGTGAACGCTGCACCTTGCCAAACCCACAAACTTTACAGTTGACCTGGGGACCAGCCCTACCCGTGGAGGGCTCGACATCCGTGCAACTACTCCTATCATCCCCAGAGGTCCCGACTGCAGTGGTGGCTACCTATAGCCACGCACAATGGGTGACGTCACGTAAAAATCATTAAAACGGGTTTCCCCTTTTATCGACCGCCCGAGACCACAGAGTCGTGTCACAACACATCCTGCAGCCCCAGACGACGACGGGGCACGGTTCAGAGTACCCCATGGCCCCGGTGCGCGGCTCATAGGCATACCAGGACATATGCTGGCCTTCACTGTCCAGCACCCTAGATATAGATAATGCCTACGTGCAAATGTATGCCAAAAGAATGACCTTGGTGCATGGTGGACTGTGGAGCTTTCCTGAAACATGGGCCAAAAAATAAAAATAATTTCAATTGCGTTATTTATTTGCAATCGCTGAAATCATTGAAATGTAGATAACATTCAATTGGGTGAATAATAGGTTTAGTGTCCCCATAATTGTCTATTTTAAGTTGTGCACAGAATATAAGGGCATTGCTGTACCGGTAAATCCGCTCAGTTCAGCTGTGACTGTATTGTGTTCTCGCTGTCTTTTTCTCGAATGTTAGTCTGCTTTCCTTTTTTTCTCAGCTACTTTGCAGGAAGGGCTCTCCAGTGGACTGCGGCCTGTCACTGCTCCTTGTCATGTGTCCGATAATTAAAATCTGACTGATTTACTGACTGGCAGCACCAAGCATCACAGCTCCAGAGTTAGATGATGTTCATCCTTCCCAAGGCTAAATTTACTTGGTTGAAAAAAAAAAAAACCCGGGGACCCGCCTGTTTCCAGCCCGAGATGTCATTCAGCCGCCGAGAATATCGTAAAGATTTCCAGCAGAACCCCAGCAAGCGGCCGGCAGTTTATTTCATTCCAATATTTACTGCCACCCCAGAAAATGAACATAATACAGACAAGTTAGTGAGAACGCGGCTTGTGCATGATTTGTGGGGCCTCTGTGAAGCGAGATCAAAACAGCCTTACAGTATTAGAATAAAATAGACCGCAACCAGCTCCCTACAGTAAGGCAGGGCCATTGACTGGAGTTCTGTTTGATCTAATGGGGCATAATTTATGACTGCCTTTAAGTAGGGTGAGTTCCTTTGAAAAAAAAAAAAAAAAATAGTTTAACGTTGCCAAGTCGACAAAATAGGAAAAATAGAAAATTCGCAGGCGCTATATGCAGATGAATGAAGATAATGGGATTCTTTTTTTTTCTCTTGTGTTGTAGAACCGAGGGCGTTTTATATTGTTTTAACGGTTTTGCATAGAGGAATTCTATTTAGAACTTGGCATATTGAGTGTAAAAAAAAGATGGAGACAGTGGCCGTGAGATTGTTGAAGCCGTGATTTCTGCTCAAATGCAAATAGGTAAAAAGTGTGCACTCTCACATCTTAATCCAAAAAGATGATATAGATGTACAGGACCAGGAAAGGCATGTCTGATGTGTTAACAACTTTCATGAGAAATGTTACCCTTGATTGGTTAATATTAGTGCATGCAATAATCTGAAGATCTGAAAGAAGTCATGGGGGTGGAGCTGAAACTCTGCAGAGTCACACTGGCCGTCAGTGGCGTAACGTCAAGCTCATGGGACCCCAATTATTGCAAATCTTTAGTCTTTTTCTATAGGCCTCCTAGGCTCCATGTGCGATTGCAACCCCTGCATCTACTCTAGTTACGCCCTTGCTGGCCATGATTGATGTTTTACAGGCCGAGTTTGTCATCACAAGCCGCCTTCAGCAACATTCAACACATGCTCAGTATAGGCGCCCGCGAACCTTAAACTGGTGTATACTTTATTGCGCACTCATCAGATGGTGCTGGATGCAGATTCTCATTTGTGCTCCTGTTATGGGAGAAGTCTATCAAGCCAGAAGAAGGATCAGCCTGAGTGACTCTTCAGAGCAGCAGCTCCACCCCATGACTCATTATAGGTCATGATAATATATTTCAAGGAAGGAACATATAAAAAAAGGATTTAGATCTACAATCACCACCAACCTGATATTTAGCAATGTAAAGGAAAGTAAACATGTCCTTTTATATTCTTGGCAATGCAGCATTACTTTTAAAACCGCACATACTATATTTTAATGAACTATAAAGAGTCATGGGGTGGAGCTACAAGTCATGGGAGTGGAGCCCCTAGAGTCATGGGAGTGGAGCCCCTAGAGTCATGGGAGTGGAGCCCCTAGAGTCATGGGAGTGGAGCCCCTAGAGTCATGGGAGTGGAGCCCCTAGAGTCATGGGAGTGGAGCCCCTAGAGTCATGGGAGTGGAGCCCCTAGAGTCATGGGAGTGGAGCCCCTAGAGTCATGGGAGTGGAGCCCCTAGAGTCATGGGAGTGGAGCCCCTAGAGTCATGGGAGTGGAGCCCCTAGAGTCATGGGAGTGGAGCCCCTAGAGTCATGGGAGTGGAGCCCCTAGATTCATGGGGTGGAGCCCCTAGAGTCATGGTGTGGAGCCCCTAGAGTCATGGGGTGGAGCCCATAGTAATGGGTGTGGAAGCCCTAAAGAGTCATGGGAGTGGAGACCCTAGAGTAATGGGAGTGGAGATCCTAGAGTCATGGGGTGGAGCCCCTAGAGTGATGGGGTGGAGCCCATAAAGAGTCATGGGGTGGGGCCCGTAGAGTCATGGGGTGGGGCCCGTAGAGTCATGGGGTGAAGCCCCTAGAGTCATGGGGTGGGGCCCCTAGAGTCATGGGGTGGAGCCCCTAGAGTCATGGGGTGGAGCCCCTAGAGTCATGGGGGAGGAGTTCCTAAAGAGTCATGGGGTGGAGCCCCTAGAGTCATGGGGTGGAGCCCCTAGAGTCATGGGGGAGGAGTTCCTAAAGAGTCATGGGGTGGAGCCCCTAAAGAGATATGACAGAGCCCGTTGCTCCCCAATTGCTTAGCAGTATGCCACTCCTCTTATATTTGACCAACAACTGAAATACACTAGCTCAACTCCTTAGATAATAAAAATGTGCTCTGAGGCAGACTGAGGCCCCTTCTTACTTTCTGGGCCCTTGTACATGCAGTATGTCTACCCCTGCATCTAATACATGCATAATATAATGTAATATGCAGCTGATCTGTGATAAATCCTTTTCCATTTAATCGCACAAATGGATAGGTCAACTTGGAAGACCCATTAAAGCTTTAAATGCTTTATTTTGCTGTAAGACCTTGAAGTCCCAGCAGCAAAGAGTATCTCAGGATAGAAGATAATCTTGTGAATAGTAATGATTTTTCCACATGCTAGTGAGCACAGAAAAGCATGTAATGAGAAGAGGAGAATGGAGGCAAGTGATAGACCATATACCTAAAGCTACATACAGTAGTAGGAGTTTCCCAGCAGCACAGAGTATCTAAGGTGTCCTCTGCAGTGTTTTGCTGGAGCTTTTTCTTCTAATCAGACACAAATAACAGAAGAGACTCCAATTTATTAACCAGGGTACAAAGAAGCAATCCAGTTTATCTAGTTCCAACCAAAATATCTTTCCTTCGTTAAAGTTTATATTATAGATCATGATCTGTTTTACTGCAGGCGGAAAGTGGACATTAAATCTGTCCCGAGACTGAATAATCTATATTTATTTGGAATGAAATGATAATGCGAGGGACTATAGCAAGACGGAAATATACTATCCTGTCTTGAACTTGCTAGTGTACAGATGACATATAATAACTTACCACTTCCAGATATGCACAAAACAATACTTACTGGATTAACCAGCGCTAAATGGACTTTTATATGAGACAAATAAAGCTGAATCTGTTTCCGATCTGACTAAAATAATGAGAATGGTATAGCCGGACTATCTTGATAAATAAGAATGTGTATCACTATGTTGAGAGAAAAGATCGGAGACATAACACTGGCAATTCTTATTAATCTTCTATTGTTTTATAGCTGTTGGGAGGTAGCGCTTACTTAGCGTGTTGGGGAACACTCGCTTAAGGCTGCGTTCACACATTTGCGTATTTTGCTGGCCGCGCAAAAAAGCGCAACAAAATACGCAGGGGCTTTCACACACTGCGCTCTCTTTACTCCAGAAAGCGCAGTGATGTCACAGAGGGGAGGAAGAATCCTGCTTCCTCCTCCCCTCTGTGACAGCCCCATTAGATTTCACAGTGTATTAATATACACTGTGAAATCTAAATTAAACAGAGGCAAATGTATGTAAAATAAAAAAGAATGAATACTTCACCTGTCCGGTGCCTTCTCCCGCTGTCTGGTGCCTTCTGCCGCTCTCCGGTTGTAAGTGAGAGGTGTACTGAGAAGACCTGTGGTGACGTCAGAGGGGGGGCGTTCCCGGGGCATTCCCAGCGCTGATTGGCTGTTCGCGGTCATGTGATATGTATCACATGACCGCGAGTGCCTGGCAACGCCCCTCTGACATCACCACAGGTCCTGTCAGTACATCGCTCACTTGGAATCGGAGACCAGATAGCGGCAGAAGGCGTCGGAGAGGTGAAGTATTAATTCTTTTTTATTTTATATACATTTGCCTCTGTTTAATTTAGATTTCACAGTGTATATTAATACACTGTGAAATCTAATGGGCGGCCACAGCTGTCACAGAGGGGAGGAGGAAGCAGGATTCTTCCTCCCCTCTGGGAGAATACGCAGAAGTAGCTGCGTAAATAATTGACAGATCAATTGTTTACGGAGCTGCGCTTTCTCCCGGAAAACGCACTGCGTATTTTTACGCAATGTCTGCACTGCAAAGTGAATTTCCCATTCACTTTGCAGGCAGACAAAAGGCACATTGCGTATTTTGAAAAGCGCGCGTAAAAAAACGCGGCAAAATACGCAATGTGTGAACGTAGCCTTAGCTACAAAATTAAAGCACATAGCAACGTTTTCTATACAAATAAATACAGCTGGTTTATTAAAGACACCATAACACCGGCTATAGTATTGTCCATCTCAATGCATCAGCCAGAGTAGTACATACTCAGTCTAGAACCTTTCAGTGATAGCTACACCAGCCTGGCTTGGGATACATCCCTCAGCAAGGTAACAACACCAATGTCCATATTAAACATAGTCTTATACCTTTGCGGGTTTTAGCCACTTTTATCAGCTCTGCTCTGTCAGAACTGTAGCCTTAAGGCTCTCTAGACGCGGTCTCCAGTCCTCGTGCCTTCCGAGGATGACTGCTTCCCAAGCACCGAGACTCAGTCTCTGATTGTGTGTCTTTCAAAACCCCCTGAGACCAGCTCCACTTTCAGGCATGCTCATTTGCCATGTGGACCAAACAGGAAGTGCAGTACCTTTGTTACATCACAGATCATGTGATCCATCGGTAGTCTCATTATATTCATGAGACACATCTATGTGAGGTATGTGGATGTTCAGTCCTTCCCACCACTTTTGAACAAGCTATGAAACCAGCCCTTAAAATAATATAAAATTCCTGGTACTATAAGTTCCAGCAAACTATCTGGTTCAACATTACATCAGATCTCCATCTGTGCAAACATTGTCCAAAGTCTGATCATCCAGCCTTTATGGCATTCAGGACTGTGGCGTCATCATACCCCGCCCCGTTACCATTCCGCCTCATGTAACATTTGTGCTATCTATGGGAAAATACAGTGCCTTGAAAAACTATTCATTCCCCGTGAACATTTTCTTATTTTTTCTATGTTACACCCACAAACTTAAATGTATTTTATGTGATATACCAACATTTAGTAGCAAGTATTTGTGAAATGTAGAGTAAATGATACATGGCTTTCTAAATGTTTTAAAAATGTTAACCTGAGAATTGTAAAATGCATTTGTATTTAGCCCCCTGAGTTGATACTTTGTAGGATAGAACACTCACGGGTGCCAGCGGGAGGGGACCCACTGGGCAGCAGTACCTGGCCTTACCTGACGAGGGTTGATTAAACGACTAACTTGTCTTCTTTAGAGCCCCTGATGGTGAGCAGGGGCATCTTACCCAGCGCCTACTTCAGCTGGATGTGTGTCTGAGGATGTACATCAACCTGAAATGCATTGCAGTACAGAAAGCCAATGGGTCCCTGCACTGCGATACCCGCTGCTGGCTAAACAGTGGTTGGCAGCTGACATTGGCAGTACCATGAAAGAGGGAGGCGCATGACATTACATTGTGTGCCATGGTGCGCACGCTGATGTCAGCTGCCAGTCACTGTGCACTGGCTACAGAGAACATAGAGCAACACGGGAGTGGAGGAAAGATGAGTAAAATGTTTTCATTTTTAATTATGCATTATAAACTAAATGTTGACCTCTACACCAGGAGACAGAACAGGGCCCATTTATACCAGGATGTGTCCAGGAGGGAGATATCTATACTAGGACGGAGGACATATATAGCAGAATGGGGATATGTATACCAGGATGGGGAAAATGTATGCCAGGATGGGAGACATATATACTAGGATGGGGGATCATATATACCAAGATGGGAACATATATACCAGGATTGGTGACATATGTATACCAGGATAGGGGACATTACTACAAAATGAAGGGGGAGAGAGGTCATTTCTAAGGTTTTATTAGATTTAGAATGCTACAAGGGCATTTACATCTGAACAAAATGTGGGGGGGGGGAGGGGAGAGGTCCAATTTTTGCTCAGGGGCCCATCAGACTCACGTTACCCTGGAAGCTGGCTGCCAGATGCCACTGCAGGGAGACACAGAACTGCAACTTGCCCCAGGGGTCGCTCATGCAAGCACAGACTTGGATGTAGGCAGGAAGAGTCTCGGGCAAGGTCCGGTGCAGACTGGATAGATTGTGCAACAAGTATGGCAGGCAAGGATGGTACAACAGGTATGGCAGGTGCAGTGGGTATGACAGGCACTCCTGGAATAGTGCGTACGGCAGGTACAGCAGATATGGCAGGTGCAGCATGTATGGAAAGCACGCTTGGTACAGTGGGTATAGCAGGTGCTGCAGGCATGGCAAGGACTAGGATACAGGAGTGATTAGTAAGCAGAATAACATACACTGGTTACAGGAAACGGACACAGAATCTGACAACTAGCTCTCTAGCAATAGACCACTTTTCTCAGTCACCTACCTTAAGGGGAGGACGCCTTAAGTACCTAATATCCTCCAGATATTGGCTGGGAGACATACAGAATGTGTGTACTGCTCCATTAAAAGGAAAGATGTGCACACACTTGAGCCCTAAGTGCGGTCTTGGGTCAAATGTGCGGTGTGTGCAAGCCCCGTGAGCCAGAAGCAGGAGACACTACAGACGCCCTGTGACAGCCGAAGAGCTTAGTGCAGCAGCGACCCTGCAGCAGTGTCATTGGTGCTAGTGTGGCACCCCAGGGTCCTGGTGCCACAGTGTTATCACTGCCCCTGGGGGGTGTTGTCACGCTGTAGAGCAACAGAAGGCTCTTCTCATCAGGCAGGTAACCCGCACAACATCTTCTGCCTCCAGGCCAGAAGAGGGAGACCAAACCCAGGTTCAGGGTGAGCTCCCCTATAAATTCTGGTCTGGGGCAGAGCCAGTTAGTTCATTTCCTAGGAGGACTGAGGAAGACATCCTGGTAGACTGGAGGCTGCTTGAGCTTGTCCCAGGATCTCTGACTCGGTTATAGCCCTAAGGCTAGGGTCTGAGGAGAGTTGAAGGAACACCTGGGGAGCTGAGCTGCACCGTGCTCACCCCAGAGGAACCACACAGAGAATGGACACTGGAGTCCGAGACTGTGCAGGGCCTAACATCCTGGCAGTCAATACCGGAAGGTGGGGAACTCCAGGTAGGTGGGGAATTCCAGGTTCCCCAGCCACGCAGTGCCAGGAGGCAAAACAACACAGAGTTCAGGAACAGCTACCCGAGATGGGGGTTAAGAAAGGATTTGAGTTGCCTGCCATACCGGCACCACGCAGTAGAGACAGGGGGGCAGCTTCACTCATGCAGCAGCAGGAGCCCAAACACAGAATGCAATACGGAGGCCAACGACCTGGCCGGGTGAGGAGAACCCTGAGTTGCTCTTAAGCAAGGACTCTGCTGACAACTGTCCGGAAGGCAGATGCTCCAGTAAAAGACTGAGTAACTACAAAACAGTGAGTCTGCCTGTTGCTTATGCCCATCGTCCTGCATTCCAACCCCTTACTACATCTACTGCCCCAGGGATCTTCTCTGCCCGTCCATCACCCCAGAGGTTCTGCATCAGCTGTGGCCATCTGCAGTCACATACCACGGGTGGCGTCACAAATAAATGCCATTTTATCATCCCCATTCCCCTACCAAGCCAGAAATTCCTCCTTTTCAACTAAACCCAGGGTCACGGAAGCTGGGTCTCGACCCCCTGTGATCCTCCCCCGAGACAGTATAGCCCGGTTTCAAGTAGCCACTAGTGATGGGGTGCATCACTAGTATTATATAGAACCATCTTTATCTGTCTTTTGGAAGATGTATCTACCACATCTAGAGGCTGAAACGTTTGCCCATTCTTCTTTGCACACAAGATCTCGCTCAGTGAGATTGGATGGAGATATCCGTGGACAGCAATTTTCATGTCTTGTCAGAGATTCTTAATGGGATTTCGGTCTTGACTGGAAATGGGACACTCACACACATGAGTATGCGCTGATCTAAACCCTCCATTGTAGATCTGTATATTCAGAGTCATTATCCTGCTGGAAGGTGAACCTTCACCCCAGGTTCAAATGCTTTTGCTGCCTTTAACAGGTTTTCCCCTAGGACTGCTCTGTATTTAGCTCCATCCATCTTCTCAACTACACTGACTAGCTTCGCTGCCCCTGCTGAAGAAAAGCATCCCCACCGCAGGGAGCTGCCACCACCATGTGTGATGGTAGGGATGGGGTTTTCAAGGTGATGGCGCAGTGTTAGTTTTCCATGAAACTTTAGCAATTTGCATTTAGTTCAAAATATTCTTCTTTAGTCTCATCTGACCAGAGCACCTCTTTCCCAAGGCTCGCTATGTCCCCTACATGGCTTTTGGCATACTGCAGACAGGAGCGCTTATGGCTTCTTGCTTTCAAAAATATCTTTCTTCTAGCCACACTGCCATAAAGGGCAGATTGTGGAATCTACAATAAAAGTCATCATGTAGACAGATTCTACCCACCTGAGTGTGACTTCTCAAATGACCATAGGCCTCTTGGCTGCTTCTCTAATTAGTTCTCTCCGTTCTTGAAATGTCAGTTTTGGTGGACAGCCAAATCTTGGTAGGTTTGTAATTGTGCCATACTCCTTCCATTTTTGGATGATGGATTGCTCCATGAGATGTTCAGAGCTTGGACTATGTCTTTATAACCTAAAATAACTAGAAAATCATGTATCATTTCCCTTATACTTCATAAATCCTTGCTACTTAGTGTTGTTATATCACATCAAATCCCATACAAAAAACATATAATTTTAGGTGAATCGTGAAAAAATGTGGAAAATTTCAACGGATTTGAATACTTTTTCATGCCACTGTATTTATAAAGATGTGCACTAAAACCTTAAGGGAAGGCTCCAATGTATGCAATTGGCAAGAGTCAAACTGTGATAATCCTACATGTAAATCCTCAGGGGTAGTGCCTTCTCCCCTTCGTACCAGTCTGGCATTGTTGATTTGTTTACTGTAATTTATTTCTGTATTTTGAATGGTACCCCTTTTATTGTACAGCTCCATGGAATCAATGGAGCTATATAAGTAAATAATATCTTGTTGAGTGTTCCCAGTATACAGCGGGTCTTGTGGGGTGTTACTGTCAAGGAGACAGTCCAGGAGATCACGTAGATGTCCCATTTCTGTAACCAATATGTCATATACAGCACCCCGATGTCACACTGCAGCAAGAAACACTCAGTGTACAGAGCAACAGGAGGGGGACACCAGGGAAGGGGTTAAGGGAGACCCTGGCAATTGGGAGAGGGGTCACCCCTAAACACTCACCTGAGTCGGAATTCTGCACTCATTTTCATCCCTAGAGGGTTCCATCATCACCAAGATTGATCAGGTGCTTAGGCCCTGGCTGACCCTGGGTAGCTCTAGCTAGTGAGTATGGCAGATTATCAGAAAAAAATCTTTGAGCAGCACCAAGATTTTGGGTGCAAATCTGTCCAGCAATCCAATCCTTGCTAAATATATCACAAAAAACGACAGCAGCACTCCAGTCCAAGGTCTTTAGATGCCTTTAATCAGGCCCACAGGGCGACCACGTGACGTTTCAGTCACCAAGTGACTTTTGTCTAGCCAGTGAGTATGGCAGCAAGATGCTAGTCTTACTATTACAATAAGACAACACAAGGACAGAGACAAAAAAGCTGAAAAAAAACCACAAAGGAACTCCTCAACATCTATAGAAAGGGATTTCACTGCTTCTGCTGGAATCAACTCCACAGCTTCAACTGGATGAACTTCATCAGAGTGACCAACATAGAAGATGTATAACTGGCATAACTGGCATAGGAGAAAGCTAGGAGTGAGTTTAAGTAAAGGAAGGGAGTGATTAGTCAAATACTATGACCTTCTGATCCCAGATACCACAAAAGTCACAGTAGGACGTGACACACTCGTCACATCCAATGACTCCAATTGTCAGGTCATTACACAATTAATGGACATCTTGACGACAGCGTTGGTACTGTGCCAATTATTGGGCACTTTCATAGTGAATGTATGGCATATACACTGACAAGCAAAAGGATAACAATAATTTGACCTTTTGCCTTTCAGGCTCCATATGTCGCTATCCACTACAGTTTTGAGCGTGAGACTACCTTCATTTTGTAGACAATCATTGTGTCTGTCTAATACATAAATTTAATACATTGGATAGTGAGATATGGAGCCTGGAGGTCAAAACTTTAAAATATTGCACCTTTTTGTTCATCAGTGTACACAAGTGATTCCAACACATTGAATATATATATATATTTACATATACATTGGTACAGTTAGTGCCCAGCTCCACAATAACTCAAGAAAAACTAGCTCTCACCACCAATCTTTTATACAGGTCGATTGGACACCTGTTACTGATAACATTTGGCCTTCCAAGACTTAAGGGATGCAATTTATAGAGCAAGGTCCCAGGTGGAAGATTTTAATGCCATATTTCCTAACATGGTTTTAGCTATCCATAGAAAGAAGGGAAATATGACATAAGCAAACCCATTCCCTGGGCCAATATTTATTTGGGTCTGATGCTCAGGTCGCACAGCTATATAAGACTATGCATGTTATCCCACTTGGGATCACAATGCTGAAAATGTGTTTTCCATAACTGTAGGATCTACTCTTTACATAAAACCTCAAATATTAATAATTTGACTCTGGCTGAAGTCTGTCTACTGTCAGTGATTTGAAGCTCACAAGAGTTGTCTATTGAGGTGACAGAAGTGTTGCTTCTTAGCCTCTGTATAAACAGAGCCCTGGCTTTGTGTCTTCTTTTACAGCAGATGTACCAGTTCAATTACCTGTTCACCTCAGGTGGTCATAGCTGAACAGGGGCCAGATGTTGAGTGCTAGATCCTGTTTCGTTTCCAAATTATGAGCCATGTTTTGATTGACTGATCCTTTTATACCATTCCATTATGATAAATACTATTTTGTTTAGGTGAATGATGCTTTAAGGATATGTTTGGTGTATACATGCATAGCAAACATAGAGCTCTAATATAATGTGAACAAAGCCTGATGGCCAATATTAATAACTCTTTCTAATTCATAAGCCCAGATGTAGGACACTCACCAGGTTTCAGTTGTCACAATGCAATTACATTTAGAACCAATGTCCAAATAAGTCCTCTATATAGAATATAGTGCTCACTCATAAGCGTCTGCATCCTGCTGAGGAGGCCAGGAGTGCATAGGTCACATGAATGGACTGAACGGGGTAACATTTTTAAAGGAGTTACATGGATGCATCACTCCATTGGTATATAATCATAACCATGAGTAAATGTAATTGGCTTTGTTGATGTCATGATGGTCTCTCTTACCTGGGAGACTTGTGACTGGCTTTGGAACTCTGTCTCATGTTTGTATTGAGACTTCATATTAAACGCGTTTCTTTATTTTGGCAGTTGAGGAGTTAATGTCAGTCTCTGCTGCTTGCTAGTTCTTGTCCAGGTGTGGCCACTCTTTGATTACTCCCATCCCCTTTATATGGTTACATGGTTCCAGCATGTTTTGCTGGTGATAGAACATTCCTACCGAAACTTCCTGTAGTGCAGAAGGTTTTCTGGAGAGCGGACTACTGCTAAGCCGTCTGCTGCCAAGGAGCTAGGCTGTAGGCGTTAAGCTGCCTTGTCGTTCCCCTGTCTCTCTCCCCTTCCCTCTTGTCTTCTTTATTGCAGTGGTTGGGACTAGTGCTCCCGCCAGCCATTTCCTATTGAGGGCAGTGAGGGCCTAGGTATCCTGCTCGGCGACACGTTGAAAGAACTTGTATAGGGGTGGAAGGGAGGTCAAGGAACATCCACAGGTGAGTGCAGGAGGTCACCTCTTTGCCATTCCCTATGAGCAGGGCCCTCCGCTGTACTTGTCCCCCCCTCCCGGTGTCTCCCCGTCTGTTGTTTTGTGTTATGCGCTGGACATCGTTGGTCTGTGCGTCACTGTCACGCACGGTAGCCGGACATCCCCCTTAGTCCAAGCATGACAGTTGATCTCTTCCTCTGCTCTTCTGCCGAGCCTTCCGTGAACCCGTAGAATCCTAATTGCTAGTCGCCACCCTGAACATATTCACACCACCATACATTGACTCGTGTAATACCCTACTGAGAAAACATTTAAACTAGTATTTTGGTTGTACTTAAAACATACCAGATAGCACCTGCTGCATTGTGGTAGTCAACTTTTGCAAGAGCCTAAATGCAAACTGTCCATTTATGCTATATTCTCCCCAGTCGTAGTAGACACATCTTAACCGCTTGTGTTTTCCCTTGCAAATAAAGCACTTCTTTGCCCCATTTAAAAGGACCACGAGCAACTCCAACATGGCAGCTTCAAACACTCATATCAAAGACTCCATGGGCGCTTCTGTTACAAAGTGACACATCACTCAAACGTTTTCCTTCATATCCGTATAATCCACTGCTCTTTCTAAGAGCATGAATCATTCGTTTAATCAACTTATAATTCCACTAAAATGATTAAAAGTGTCTTTTTTTTTCTGTAGTCCTAACAAAAGTGACTTTTCTTCTTGAAGTTCCTCCTCTTTCTTTATCATCCAGCAAAATCAAACACTATAAATTCTCTAGTGTCTGTTGAAATAAGTTAATCTTGGCAGCTTTGACTGAAGTAAGAAGAAAGATAACACAGTTAGAAGTTCAAAGCTGCGATTTATATTTGTGATAGTTCAAAATTAATTCCTAATCCATGAAGCAGAAAAAAAAAAAATGAAAAAAAGCAGGACAATGTTAGCGGCACGGCCCACACTTACCATATGGCTTTATAAAGAGTCATTGTTAGAAGCAACGACTGCCGCGGCCCCGGCCTGAATACCTGAAGTTCACGGCCCCTAATCTAATTGGACAGTTTTGTTTGCGAACGTAGCTTGTCCTGCCAAATGTTGAATACCTTGCTTTGACAGACGTATCACTTTTCTGATGTGCTCTAAGTGTATTTTGAAGGGAGATGACATTCGATCAAGTTCACTTAATATCCCTCAGCCTGGCTGACAGTTGTCCGGCAGGGTCTTTTTTGCTAGACCCAACTGTCAGCCATCAAGAAATGTTTCTAAGATTCCTCCACACGTACGAAGGAAAAGGAAAATATGCAAACAAATTTAGGAGCTTGATGCTTAAAATGCTTGTCTCAAGTTCAGAAAATGGGTAAAGTTGCAAAATGCTTGTGGAAACGGACAACTTTGCAAGGACAGAGGGATTTTACTGCAGGTTACTGCAATCCCAGCATCTCCGGCTACCTAGGCAAACAGCGGGGTTGGGGAACTCCAGGTCAACAAGGGCCACCAGCAGGGTCATGTTTTCAGGATTTCCTTGGTATTGTACGGGTGACAATATAATCACCTGAAAGGCAAAAAAACAAAAAGTGCACATAGGGCCGTACATCCGAGGGGCATGTAATCTTACACACTCACCTGATGAAGTAGTCAGTGACTGCGAAATGCGTTTGCATTGTAGCGGTGGTGGAGTGGAATAAAGGAATTTTGTTAATCCTGGTAAACCTGTCCTTTTCAAACATCCTTCAATATAATCACCTGCACAGATGATGATTTCAACCCCTGTGCAATGCTAATTAAATCCTGAAAACGTGACCTGGTGGCATCCCTGACGCCTGACGTTCCCCGCCACTGCTTTATAGCCTGCTTTTGCCACTGCCGGATAACTGTATTCAGCACTCCTAAGGCCGGCTTCCCACCACGGTTGTGGAGCTGTCAGGCTGTGTCTGATGTTTTGCTGGATGCACCGGACACAGCCTGACAGCTCCGGACTGCAAATATGCCCTCCGGTCCTGTTTTTTGCTGGTTTCAGAACTGCCGCTGTCCAGGTCCTGAAATTTCAAAATCTCAGTTCTGAAATCTCAGCGGGGAGTACTCCAGGTGCTGAAGTTCAGCACTGAGCGCCACTGAACTTCAGCACTCGGCGTCCGGCAGCCAGATCCGATTTTCTGTTGGATTTGGCACCCATAGACTCCCATCTATGATCCGGGAGGATGCAGGAGGATCCGGTTTTGATTAACTATTTGCCCTGGACACAAAAATGATGCAAGCTCTGATTTTGTGTCCGGGGCAAAAATCGAATGAAGCCTGATGCTGCCAGACCAGGACAAAACCGGATGGCAAATCACTACTATCCGGCCCTATCCAGCACCATAGGGCTACATTATGTCCAAAATCAGGTACAGGGCTGTCAGGTTCACACTGGACAGCCCCGGACCCGAAAAAACTGTGGTGTGAAGCCGGCCTAAGTCTCCCTGCTCTTTTACAATGCTGTAGAGTCCAAACTACGTATGCTAGCAGCCTGGAAGAAAGCACACTTTGTACCAGCGGTGTGTCTATGGCTAGGGTCACATTTGCGATGTGCCCCTAGCCTGCCGGATTCCGGTATTATCTTAGAACTTTTTCCAGCGCCGCATAGCGTTTCCGCTATGCGGTGCTGGAAACCGCTGCCCTTAGTTACCCGCTGTTTACCTGCACGACCTGTCACACAGGCAGCGGCTCGGAGGGCGTTTTACAGCGCCGCACAGGAAATCGTGTCTGCAACGGTTTCCTGTGCGGCGCTGTAAAACGCCCTCCGAGCCGCTGCCTGTGTGACAGGTCGTGCAGGTAAACAGCGGGTAACTAAGGGCAGCGGTTTCCAGCACCGCATAGCGGAAACGCTATGCGGCGCTGGAAAAAGTTCTAAGATAATACCGGAATCCGGCAGGCTAGGGGCACATCGCAAATGTGACCCTGGCCTATGTCGATGGTGTGAACTGTCAATCTTCAGGAGCGCATCGTCTCCAACAAAGCAGGATGTTGTGAGCTGTAATTTCCTGAAAATTCATCTTGAGACAACCCTATTAATTGATAAAATTGGTGTCCCCTACCTACCATGTCTTATGTGGCAGAAAAGCTTTTAGGTTCTGTCACAATGGTTGGTTTCACTGTATTGGAGACTTGTGACAGGTTTAGGGACTTGAGCCTCAATTACCTGATGAGACTCTTCATGTAAAATGTGTGCAGCTCTTGGGTTGTTCTTTTCAGGTGGAGCTGCTCTGTGACCACTCCCATCTCCTTCAAATAGTCACATGACCTCACATGCCCTATCAGCTTTTACTGGTATTAGAATCTCATTCTGTGCAAGCCACCTAGGTGAAAGGAGCTGTTGTTGTATCGACCGACCGGTGCTAAGCTATCTGCTGCCTAAGAATGTGGCTGCAGCTGTGAATTTGCTGCATGGTATACACGGACACACGACAGTCTGAGCCTGACAGGTTCTCTGTCATTTAGGCCTCATCAGCCCCTTTAGATACACCCTTGTTTAGAAGATAGTCTACTACTTGTTTGAGCTTTAATTTTAAGGTTTAGTTATTAACCTTGTCCAACTTATTAAAAAACATAAGTGAAAAAAAATGAACAGGAATAAAAGTTTTATACATGAAATGTGTAGCAGCGTGTTCACACTGACCATTAAACAGCAACATCCAAAACAAGAGCAAAATACCCTAAAATAAGCAAATAAATAGCCATCATGCATGTAAATAAAATGGAGTACCTAGTTATTATTTTATTTTTTAAAAATTATAGCCCAACCTCCCACATCAAGGTAACCAATATCGGGACAGTCCTTGCATCTGATATTCAAAACCTTACCCACATGGACACCCACCTAATTGAAACAATATAACACAAAACATACACAATATTTAACAAATGCTATAAAAAAAAATTTATTGAACGAAGCAAGGCAACATAGAGGGAAAACATCAGGAAAAACAAAGTCCTGAATGCCGTAGTAATGAAAATTGTTCATAGAGATTTATGTGTGGAAAACTGATTGCACTACGTGGCTTATAATATATTGAAAGAAAGAAAATTAAGACATAACACTCTTTGGAAAATCTGAGTGATAATAAAGTTTTCTTTTATAGCTATCAAGAGGTCGTTATCTAGTGCTCTCCACGTGACATCTGCTTGGTTATGCAGTGGGAGGTGCATTAATAAACCTTCTGTAATATTAACTTAATGGATAACTTAGGAATCTTCTTGCGTGAGACAATGACACACTGAGGCTGGATTTATAGTGTTACTCTGTATTAAGCACACGTGAAACAAAACAGGAGCAAAGTCTAAATGCAGAACAATAAAAGTAGGAAAGTAACATAGTAACATAGTTTTTAAGGTTGAAGGAAGACTTTAAGTCTATCTAGTTCAACCCATAGCCTAACATGTTGATCCAGAGGAAGGCAAAACCATGTGGCAACACTAAGCTCCACATTGGGGAAAAAAAATTCCTTCCTGACTCCAGATATGGCAATCAGACTAGATCTTTGGATCAACGCCCTATCAAAGAATCTAGTATATATAACTGGTAATATTATAGTTTTCAAGAAAGGCATCCAGGCCCTTCTTAAATGTTAGTTGTGAGTCACTCATTACAACATCATGTGGCAGAGAGTTCCATAGTCTCACTGCTCTTACAGTAAAGAATCCGCGTCTGTGATTATGATTAAACCTTCTTTCCTCCAGACGTAGAGGATGCCCCCTTATCCCAGTCTCAGGCCTAAGAGTAAAAAGATCATTAAAAAGGTCTCTGTACTGTCCCCTCATATATTTATACATTATTATAAGATCACCCCTAAGCCTTCGTTTTTCCAAGCTAAATAACCCCAAGTTTAATAACCTGTCTTGGTATTGCAGACCCCTTAGTCCTCTAATGACTTTTGTCGCTCTTCTCTGGACCCGCTCTAGTTCAGCTATGTCTTTCTTATACACCGGAGACCAGAATTGTACACAGTATTCTAAGTGTGGTCGCACTAGTGACTTGTATAGAGGTAAAATTATGTTCTCCTCATGAGCATCTATGCCTCTTTTAATGCATCCCATTATTTTATTTGCCTTTGCAGCAGCTGCCTGACACTGGCCACTAAATGTGAGTTTGTCATCTACTCATACACCCAGGTCTTTTTCATTGATAGTTTTGCCCAGTGTTTTACAATTAAGCACATAATTATACCTTTTGTTTCCTCTACCGAAGTGCATGACCTTACATTTATCCCCATTAAAGCTCATTTGCCATTTATCAGCCCAAGCCTCTAGTTTACATAAATCCTCCTGTAATATAAAATTGTCTTCCTCTGTATTGATTACCCTGCAGAGCTTAGTGTCATCTACAAATATTGAGATTCTACTCTGTATGCCCCCTACAAGGTCATTAATAAATAATCTCTTTTTTGATCATTAATAAATATATTGAAAAGAAGCGGGCCCAACACTGACCCTTGTGTTACCCCACTGTTAACTGTGACCCATTCTGAGAGTGTTCCATTAATAACCACCCTTTGTTTCCTATCATTAAGTCAGTTCTTAACCCACTTACACATATTTTCCCCTATCCCCATTGCTCTCATTTTATGTATCAACCTTTTGTGTGGCACCATATCAAAAGCTTTTGAAAAGTCCATATACACCACGTCCACTGCATTTCTTTGGTCCAGTCCAGAACTTACTTCTTCATAGAAGCTTATCAGATTAGTTTGACAGGAATGGTCCCTCGTAAAACCATGTTGACATTGGGTCATGAGGTTGTTTTTCTTCAGATACTCCAGTATAGCATCTCTTAGAAAACCCTCTAGGATTTTACCCACAGTAGAGAGGTTAAGCTTACTGGCCTATAATTTCCAAGTTCAGTTTTTGTCCCCTTTTTGAATATTGGCACCACATTTGCTATACGCCAGTCCTGTGGTACAGACCCCGTTATTATGGAATCTTTAAATATTAAAAATAATGGTCTATCTATGACAGTACTTAATTCCTGCAGCACTCTTGGGTGTATCCCATCCGGGCCCGGGGATTTGTCAATTTTAGTGATTTTTAGACGATCCTGTACTTCCTGCTAGGTTAAGCAGGTGACATTTAATTGAGAGATTTTGTTATCACTGATCATATTGTCTGTCATGGGATTTTCTTGTGTAAATACTGTTGAAAAAAAAAGTAATTTAGTATATTGGCTTTTTCCTCATCCACCATTTCACCCAGTCTATTTTTAAAGGGGCCAACACCATCATTTTTTAGTTTCTTACTATTTATGCAGTTAAAAAATATTTTGGGAATATTTTTACTTTCTCTGGCAATGAGTCTCTCTGTCTCAATCTTTGCTGCCTTGATTTGCTTTTTACAAATGTTATTTAATTTTCTGTATTTATTTAATGCCTCATTACTACCTACTTGCTTTAATTCCCTAAATGCTTTCTTTTTGTCACTTATTGCGCCTCTTACCACTTTATTTAGCCATAGTGGTTTCCTCCTATTTCTAGCATCCTTATTCCCATAGGGTATATATTGTGCACAGGTCCTATTCAGGATGCTAATAAACGTCTCCCATTTGCTTTGTGTACTTTTATGATTCAGGACATCGTCCCAGTTTATTTCACTAAGATCATCTCTCAACCGTTGGAAATTTGCCTTCCTGAAGTTTAGTGTCCTTGTAGCCCCTCTACTACACATCTTAGTAAAGGATACTTGAAAACTTATTATGTTATGATCACTATTACCCAAGTGATCTCCAACCCGTATATTTGATATGCGGTCCGGCCTGTTGGTTAATATTAGGTCCAGCAGTGCCCCCCTTCTTGTTGGGTCCTGAACCAGTTGTGAAAGGGAATTGTCTCTCATAGTTTTCAAAAACTTATTACCTTTGCTAGAACTGCAGTTTCTGTTCCCCAATGTATTTCAGGGTAGTTGAAGTCCCCTATAATAATGACTTCTCCCTGAGTCGCTACTTCATCTATTTGCTTTATGAGGATATTCTCCTCCACTTCCATTATTGTTGGGGACTTATAACAAACCCCTATCAGTAATTTATTATTTTTTTCCCCCTCCCCTTATCTCCACCCACAGGGACTCTACATTTCCATTAGATTCACCTATATTATCACGCAGGATGGGTTTTAAGGATGATTTTACGTATAAACATACTCCTCCCCCTTGCTTATTTGTACGGTCGTTTCTGAACAGTCTATACCCCTGTAAATTAACAGCCCAGTCATGGCTCTCATCCAGCCATGTCTCCGATATCCCCACCATGTCATAATTATTTTCCAACAACATCAATTCTAATTTAAAGGTTTGCACTGGCTTTGGCCGATAAGGAAAGTCTGTAGGTAACAATACACACTAATAGTGGTCTGTAAAGGGTACTTCACACACTACAACATCGCTAGTGATGTCGCTGAAACGTCACAGGTTTTGTGACGTAACAGCGATTTCGCCAGTGATGTTGTAGTGTGTGACACGTAGCAGCGAGCAGGCCCCTGCTGTGAGGTTGCTGATCGCTGCAAGTCGTTCAGGACCATTTTTCAGTCCTTGGTCTCTCGCTGGTCAGCACACATCCGTGTATGTGATAGCGAGAAACCAAAGATCAGCGACCTCCCCAGGCTGGTAACCATGGTAAACAACGGGCATCTAGGCAGCGCGTAGCACCTAGTTACCCGATGTATACCTTGGTTACCAGTCTTCTCCGCTTCCAGGCTGGTATCCAAAGTACACAGTGGGTATCTAAGCACATCACTGTCCCTAGTTACCCGCTGTGTACCTTGGATACCAGCCTGGAAGTGGAGAAGGCTGGTAACCAAGGTATACATCGGGTAACTAGGTGCTGCACGCTGCCTAGATACCCATTGTTTATCATGGTTACCAGCCTGCTCCCGCTTACCGCAGCCTGTCAGAAGACGGAGCGGGAGCTCGACATCCTGGAAAGAATAGTTTATATTCTTTCCATGATGTCGTTGGTCCACTGGTCGCTGGTGAGTCTGCCTGTTTGACAGCCACCAGCGACTGCATAGAGACTTTCCAGCGATCCCGGCCAGGTCAGATCGCTGGTGGAATCGCTGGAAAGTCTCAGCGTGTAAAGGGGGCCTAACAGAGCAGTCTATAGATAACAGTTAGTATGCAGGCAGACCTGGAAATGGTAAGTCCTTGAGTACACAGTACAGAGCAGGGTGCAGAGAAACAAACAAGTCCTGAGCAGTCCCAAGCTCTGCAACTGCACTTAGACAAACTTGACTGAAATGCCAGTAACAGAACCTTCAGAACAAACAGGCTTATGTGAGCGGAGCAAATAGGTAGAATCAGAAGCAGAACAACTCTGCAGACAGAGCAAACTTGAAGCAGTGAGGCCAAGGACACTGGTGGAGATTAGCAGGAACTACAAATTGCAGACTAGCTGAGAAGTTGGTAAAGGATGGCACACTAGGGATTCACAGTGTAGCAAGACATCTTGGCAAAGTACTCTAGAAGAGACAGGAAAAGGTACTGAACCTTATAAAGGCAGGGAGACAAAACCTCATGAAAAGGAACGAAGCTGAGGACGCCATGTTGGAGAAGGGCAAAATGTACAAAAGGTCATAAGAATATCTAGAGTCCTGACACCTCCACGAGTGTACTAAAGGTGGCCGTATTTGTTCTAATCCAGCTCAACAACCTATGGGGTGTTGCAAGTAAAACGCTTCTTTTACATTACTTGTAAGGTAGATGTAAAGTTGAGCTTCATTACAACTCTTTGAATATTTCAAAAACAGCTGCTTTGACATATCAAGACTTTTGATGTTCTCAGTCATATGGGAAGATAGGTCACACAAGCAATATGATAAGAACCATTAATCAGAAGAGTGGAGACATGGAGATAAAATGCATTTCCATCTGACATGTGATTAATGGAACTTTGTAAATAAATGATTATGAGCTGACAGCTTTAACATATCCTTGACATTCAATAGAAACAGAAGACAGATTTCTAGTGACAGTTTTTAACAAACATTATGTTGCTCAATCATCGGTAGTGTCTCAAAGACACCCTGGTAATAATATGCAAAGTAGACAAATTCTGGGAAAGAATGATACCAAACTTAAAGAGCAATTCTAGATACAAGAAAACTCTTCTATACATAGTCTTGATGGAAAGGGCAGTGTCATAGTAGTTATGTTCTTGTACATAGAGGAAGACCCTGCAGATGTTGTGCCAGGCATCTGGACAGTCCCTGTGAGGATGGCCCATCTTACCACTGAGTTTGCGCCTGATGTCCCGGCAGTCTGCAGCGACAAGGACGATTTCCCCACACAGGCTGCACTTCACCACAGTACAGGTATTATCAAGATGATGTGTTTTACTAAATTTGAAGCCTTTTCTGGGCTGCTTGAGAAAGTAGCATGCTCCTTCTCCCTCCCAGTGAAGGAGTTGGGTAAGTGGGCAGTGATGCAATTATGCTGCCACAGCTTCACCAGGACCTTCCGCCCCAGTTGTCCAGATACCGTCCTCATCTCTGACCTTGATGAGTTCAGAGGTCACAATGCCTCTGCAGCCACACCTCGATGTCCTGTGGGGGAACGGCCTCATTCCAGAAGGTGATATTTACTGTTACTGTATCTGGCCTGGAAATGGGAACCAACATAAACTTATTCCAGCCCTCGGTGTCCCTGAACTTGGGGTAATTGGCCCAGAATCTGCCAGGTCAGACATTAGCTTGAAGCTGACCTCATAGCCTGCAGTCCTGCAGATTGGATACTGCCAGGATTTCATGTACCACAAACCCTATCTGGTGGCACAGTAGCTCTCTCACCACATACCTGCGCTGTGGCAGATCCTCCTTGGCACCTAAATACTTAAAACACACAACATTTATACACTTAAATGTCTGGACGGTATGTGCGCATTCTTAATTTATGGACGGTATACCTGGCGCTAGAGGTGAGGGATGGGGAGCCTCGGCTCCAGGCATTCCTTGGGAGGCATCTGCCGGGTCACACTGGGCTGACTGACAGAAAGAGGATCTGCAGCAGGGGGGGCTGTCACACCTTGTGGATTAGATGGTAAGGGGGATAGTCACATACATCATGCACATTATCATGAACAGCATCATTATCATCAGACAGTGCAATGTCCATCACAGACAGTGAATCCCCTCCAGCCCCCGACCCTATGGCCACAGTGTCATTAGCCCCAGTCTGCGCCACAGCCTCATCAGCACAGTCTCACACATACACTGTGTTCCAAATTATTATGCAAATGTTCTTTTTTTCTGATTTTCCTAAATGGTCAGTGCAAATGACTATCAGTGTAATAAAAGTCACTACCCGTTAGAGTATACATCAAATTTTATTGAAGAAACCTCCCAATGATAGCAGTATAATCTTCCAAATTAAAAAAAACTCTAAAAGCACTGTTCCAAATTATTAGGCACAGAGAGTTTCTAAACATTTGATATGTTTGAAAGAATTGAAAATGCTCATTTGTTAAATTTGCAGCATTAACAGGTCACATTCACTGAAATAAAAAACTATTTAACGCCAAAACATCCTAACAGGCCAGTTACATGTTAACATAGGAACCCTACTTTGATATCACCTTCACAATTCTTGCATCCATTGATATTGTGAGTTTCTGGAGAGTTTCTGCATTGTATTTCTTTGCATGATGTCAGAATAGCCTCCAAGAGCTGCTGTTTTGATGTGAACTGCCTCCCACCCTCATAGATCTTTTGCTTGATTATACTCCTAAGGTTCTCTATAGGGTTGAGGTCAGGGGAAGATGGTGGCCACACCATGAGTTTATCTCCTTTTATGCCCATAGCAGCCAATGGCACAGAGGTATTCTTTGTAGCTTGAGTGTCACGTCCTACTGACGGACTCCACACGTGGACCCACTGGACCGCATAGAGCGGATGCTGATACAGGGATGACAGAGAGACGGACCAGTAAAGTAGAGTCAACAGGTTTATTAACAACACACACACCCACGCCCCAGGGGAGGGCCACACGGCCACAGCACCAGAACACCACCGAAGGAGGCCCCGGAGCGCTTAACCCCTATACAGGGATTCCGCCGGTACCAACCTCGGAGGGACCGATGAAGCGGACACGGGTGTTGAACCGACCCAAGGCAACGTGGGAAACAATACAGCAACCGGGTATAGGATCGGAAACGGGCAACCGGGAACACGGGGAATCCGGAGCCAGGCTTGAGACAGCGATCCGCTTGGAAGAGATCCGGGAAACCGGCCAGGAACACGGCGGTCAGCAAGGAGCCGGCCGGGCAGGAATCTGTAGGAAGGAACACACAGAAATCAGGTAACAAGCCAAATAAGGAGCGACCTGACCAGACCAGAAATGGCAACTCTTCAAGGAGGAAGTTGCCCTGGCCCCGACTGACTAGAAACAGGAAGTTTATATCATAGCAGGGCAGTCCTGATTGGCAGGACACAGAAGCATGGTGATTGGCTGAGGGAGGAGCATGCTCCCTGCAGTCTCTCCAGCAGAAACAGGTTTGGAGATGCAGTTTCATGTGCTCAAGCAGTAGCCCCGGAAAGGGAGGAGAAGAGCAGCGCTATTCCAGCAGAGGGTGCTGAAACCCTGCGGCAGACCCCCGAGGGGTAACATTGAGATGGTGCATTGACATGCATGACGATGATTTTGCTCCTAAAGTCATGTTTTTGCTTTTTGAACCATGGAAGAAAGTTCTCAGTTGGAAACTCTATATACGTTGCAGAGGTCATTTTCACACTTCAGGAACCTTAAAGGGGCCTACCAGCTGTTTCCCAATGATTCCAGCCAAAACATGACTCCTCCACCTCCTTGCTGACGTCGCAGCCTTGTTGGGACATGGTGGCCATCCACCAACCATCCACTACTTCATCCATGTGGACCATCCAGGGTTGCTTGGCACTCATCTGTAAACAAGACTGTTTAAAAATTAGTCTTCATGTATATCTGGACCCACTGCAACTGTGTCTGCTTGTAAGCACTGTTTAGGGGTGGCCGAATAGTAGGTTTATGCACCACACAAGCCTTTGAATGATCCTACACCTTGAGGTTCGAGGGACTCCAGAGGCACCAGCAGCTTCAAATATCTGTTTGTTGGTTTGTAAGGCCTTTTTAGCAGCTTCTCTCTTAATCTGATGAACTTGCCTGGCAGAAACCTTCCGCATTCTGCCTTTATCTGCACGAACATATCTGTGCTCAGAATCCGTCACAAATTTCTTCACAATACGATGATCATGCTTAAGTGTTCGTGCAATATCAAATGTTTTCATCCCTTGTCCAAGGCATTGCACTATTTGTTGCTTTTCGGCAGCAGAGACATCCTTTTTCTTTCCCATGTTACTTGAAAACTGTGGCCTGCGTAATATTGTGGAACACCCAGTTTTCCTTTTATTGGGCTCACCTGCCAAACTAATTATCACAGATATCTGAGATTGATTTCAATGATCCAAAGAACCCTGAAACACAATACCATCAATGGGTTTCATTGAAAAAAAAATAAAACCCTATGACTCTTAAAACCAATTTGCATAATAATTTGGAACACAGTGTACTTGTCCTGCTCCTGTGTGGGGCACTTTGAGACTTATGGTGCCTCTGCTGGAGTCTGAGGTGTATGCTTCTATTCTCACTCAGCTGCCTGCTGTTCCTGCTCCTGCAGTTGTTTTCCCTCCTTGAAGCAAAAGCGGGCAGCCTGTATCACCTGTGCGCTGCTGGGGAGGGCTCGTCCTGAATAGTCTCTGACTTTACATCAGGGGTCTTGGTCTCCATAACACAATCCTGCGTATAGGAGGCAAACTGCTCCTGGTTCATGTAGATCTCCTTCAGTGGCCCCATTGCCTCCAGAACACAGTCAATGTCTTGCACAACACTTGCCAGCTTTACACCAAGTTCATTCAGTCTCATGTCATACTTAGCATTACTGGCAGGATCAGTGGTCTTCAGACAATACATTATGTCAGTTTCCATTAGCAGCACTTTTTTGTGCTGCTGTAACTCACCCAGTCGTCTGACCAGTCCCGGTATCTCATCTGCCTGCTGCGTCTCGGGTACACGTGCTGTTTCTACAGGTTCAGGTTTTTAAATACAGACTGTCCACTATGGATGGCTTTCTGGCACCAGTATTAGATGAAAGCTCCGCTGCAGGTCGAGCCCGAGGATCCGGCCAAGGTCTATCTTTGCAGTCGGCAACCGGCTGCTGTGGTCCGTTTATCGCCACAGCACCCTGCCAGACGAAGCAGTCTGCCTGCTTCTTCACCACGAGGGAGGGGAGCCCCAATACTACCTACAAGGAGCCATTGGGCATAGACTCATCCTAGGCGGGGAAGAGAGGACACGGGTTCGTCAACTAAGGTATACCACGGGTACCACCATACCACCTGGCATCCACTTGCAGCCACCCGTAGAGCTACCTGTTCCCTTAACAACTTTTGCTGAATCATGCACTTGTATGCTGATGACTGTTTACAGTAAAGTACCCGGGAGAGTGACTTTGCCTCTGTTCTTTGTGATGCAGAATTCAACCTGTTTGCTTACAGGAACGCTGCCCCGGAGGACCCCCCTGTAGGGAGCTCATGCTAACCACGCAGAGGACTGTGGCGACGCTGATGATCCCTCACCAGGTACTACAGGTGGCGTCACGTGACAACAACAAACTCTTATCCCCTGTACATAACCCTTATTGAAGTGTCAGACAGGCCACGGGCTCAGGTGCTGCCACCTGTGACATCCCTGTGAAAACCCCCTCCGAGCCTGATACCCGAGTACCCCAGGGCCTGGGGCTCCACAGTCACCTGTCCATCTCCTCCTCTTGAGACTGTTGCCTCGCACCCAAGACTCTGCAAAAGGCAATATTCAGTACCTGATACTATTCACCCACAGGGAGCTACTGTTTGAGTCCATGTTCCCAAAATTCACCTTCAGAAACAAGGAGTCAAAGAAAACCCTTGGATTCAACATATCCAGCCCATCCTCTCTCCGCCGTAGGTACGTTACTCCCGTCTTTATTAGGTTCAACCTATTCCTCCATGAGCTGGAAGAACAGGCGAAGAGCCTCGCTGAGAAAGACTCTGGAAAAAGGAAAATGACAGAGACATACAAGAACACGGGGACCAGGTAAGTCTTCAACATAATGACCCTTTCTCTTTAGGTCAGCCTCCAGTTCTTCCATCGCTGAACCTTTGCATTTCCGGTTTCCAATTTCTCCTCCCAATTTAGTGTGGCATTATCACCCCTCCCGAATTTAACCCCTAGGATCTTAATATGGTTGGAGGCATTGGCAAACTGCAGCAGATCAAAGCTGGGATCAGTGTCTAATGTCCACAGAGCTTGACTCTTCTCAAGGCTGACCAGAGACCCGGAGTTCTCTGAGTAGCTTCTGATGGACGCAGATAACATCTGCACCCCTCGAGGATTGGAGATCACCAACGTCACATCATCCGCCTAGGCAACAACAGTCAGAGGCAGGCAGTGGGGGACCGGCACGCCCTGCAAATCACACTCCTGCAGTGACCTCAGAAATGAGTCTAAGGCAAAAACATACAGGAGCGGACTCAGTGGGCAGCCCTGTCTCACACCCGCCTCAACTCCAAAAGTGTTACCCTGCCAACCATTAATCAGAGGAAAACTCACCGCCTCTCTGTACAACGTCTTCAGCCAATCCACAAATTGTCCCGGAATACCGTACTTTGACAAAGTGGCCCACAGATAGTCATGATCAACCCTGTCAAAGGCTTTAGCCTGGTCCAGACTGACAACATATCTCCCACACCGCAGAGCTATACATCTCTCAAACATCTCCCGTATGAAATGACTGCTCCAAAGATGTTCCGCCCTTTTACTGTGCCAAACTGAGAGCCTGCCAACAGTGCCGTGGACAAACAGACTAACCTAGAAAAGAGGATCTTTGCCAGAATCTTCCTGTCCACTTTCAAGAGGCAATCTGCCTCCAGTTCTTGATGTCACTCGGCTCTTTACCTTTAGATAGCAAAATTAAAGAGGACACTCTCATGGATGGAGGCATCAGGTGATTTTCTATACACATCTACAAGGATTGGAGCCAGGTGGTCTCTGAATTTCTTATACAATTCTGCTGTTAACCATCTGGACCTGGTGCCTTCTTCAGATATCATTTATCAATAGCCTCCTTAACTTCCTCCACCATTAATTCTGCTGTCAAAGGAGAAAAGTCCAGATCATTAGTATCAGGCACTGGAGTTGCCTCCAAGAATTGAGCCATCTAATCTTTATCCAAAACTTTCCTCTGAAACAAGTCAGCATAGTAAGATCTCACCACCCCCAGGATACCCTCCCGCGAATCCTGCAATACACCCTGTGAATCAGTGAAACCTGTGACCATTTTTTTAGCCACCCTCTCCCTGCAATTCTCAAAAGGATCAGAGGCCCCTAAGGACCCATAATCCCGTTCAAGAACCGAGGGGGTGTACCTACTGTACTGATACTCCCTTATCTCGTATTTCAGCCGGTCGATCTTCACTTTGTCATCCCCGCCCGCCGAATACAATTACTCCAATTCTTTACGCAGCCTTAGATACTGGCTGTACTTATTCCTCCCTTTATTCACTGACAGTCTCTGTAAGAGGGATCTGATATCCTCCTTGACGTCCTCCCACCAGTCGGTCATGTTGTCATAGAAGTCAACCCTATCTAGATGAACCTGAATAAGGGAGTGGACACAACTCTGGACATAGGCATCATCCAGGACACTGGAATTAAGCCTCCACAACCCTCTACCAATGTCCGGACGGTTAGAGGTCCCCAGACAGAAGCACAAGCCGAGGTAATCAGAGTAAGGGACGACCTCCCACGAGTTGGTCATGTTGTCATAGAAGTCAGCCCTGTCTAGATGAAGCTCAATAAGGGAGTGGACACGAAATAGGTATCATCCAGGAGACTGGAATGAAGCCTCCACAACCCTCTACCATGTCCGGACGGTTAGAGGTCCCCAGACAGAAGCACAAGGCGAGGTGATCAGAGTAAGGGACGACCACCTCACTCAGGGCGCCGACCGCTTCAGTAGGAATCACAAACACAAAGTCTATCCTACAGCTCCTGTTGGAACAAGAATACATGAATTTAGGCTGACGACCTCCCTGTGTGAAAGCATCAGTCAGTCCTGCCTGCATGATGATCTTTTGTAGGGCCTTACCATCCCTGGTCACTGTCCTGCCTGAGGAGCGGACCCCTGATGTCAGTATGGCATTAAAGTCACCCGCCATCACCACCGGAGGAGAAGTGAAAAGGTAAGGCTTGACATCATTATAAAGCTGGATCCTGTCAGTCATCATCTGTGTCCCATAGATGTTAATAAGCCGGAGACGCCTAACATGGATAGTGACTTCCAGGATCAGACACCTTCCCATGACCACCTATGTCATCCTATGTACAGTCACAACCTTGGTGTTAAACAGGACATGCGACCCCAACATAAGGCTCCACAGCCAGTGACAAGAATGATGGACCAGACCGCCATTTAGCCTCTCTCCTAAGCCCCAGAGATGTCAGTCGTGTCTCCTGCAGTAAGATGACATCTGAGTCCAAATATCTGAGATGTTTATACACCGCATGTCTCGTCCTCCTCACCTTAATGCTACTCCGTTACTCGAGGTTAGTGTTAATGAGAACCCAGCCATCACAACACTGTAATAGAAGGAGCAGAGTAACAGCCATCATCATGAGTCAGAGATGGTCTGTCCACCACTGGTGTCCATATCAGACTCTACCTGAGGGTCTACAGACAAGGCTTGCTTTGGCTTTAGATGGTCCTCTATGTCCCCGTCACCCTCGGCATCAATTTTCCTCCACTCGTTCTCATAGTCCTCATCATTAGAGTGGATAAAACCCCATACTTGTTGGACGCGACCATCACTCCTGCAGAACCTTGGACCCCTTCTAGCACTCCGACCAGTGTCACAGTCTGCCTCAGGTTTACGGGAGGACATGTTCTTTTTCTTTCTCTTATTCTGCTTAATGCTCCAGTCATCAGATACAGAGCGTGATGCTGAAGGGGGGCTACCTGAGGGGCGACCTCCATGTTCCCCTCTGTTCCCTGCTGCTTTGCGGTTACATGGGTGGACTCCTGGTGGGCATCTGAGCTGGTCAGTATCTCTCCTGACATTACATCCTTCTCCTCCTGTGCCCCTGCCATCACATCAACCACCTCCTAAACCTCTGCCCTTGCCATCACATCCTCATCAGGGAAGACTCTGCAGATATTGTGCCAGGCGTCTGGACATTCCCTGTGAGGGTGACCCATCTTGCCACAGAGGTTGCACCTGACGTCCCGGCAGTCTGCAACGACATGGACGATTTTCCCCACACAGGCTGCACTTTACCACAGTACAGGTATTATCCAGATGATGTGTTTTACCACATTTGAAGCATTTTCTGGGCTGCCCGGGATAGTAACATCTTCCCTTCTCCCTTCCAATGGAGAAGGAGTCGGGTAAGCGGACAGTGATGTTATTATACTGCCACAGCTTCACCAGGACCGTCCACCCCATTGTCCAGATACCGTCCTCATCTCTGACCTTGGTGAGTCCAGAGACGAGGTCACAATGTCTCTGGAGCCACACCTTGATGTCCTGTGGGGGAACGGCCTCATTCCAGAAGGTGGTATTTACGGTGACAGTATCTGGCCTGAAAATGGGAACCAACATGAACTTATTCCAGCCGTCAGTGTCCCTGAACTTGGGGTAATTGGTCCAGAACCTGTCCAAGTCAGATATGAGCTTGAAGCTGACCTCATAGCCCTGCCAGCTGTGCAGATGAGATACTGCCAGTATCTCATGTACCACAAACCCCATCTGGCGGCATAGTAGCTCCCTCACCAGATACCTGCACTGTGGCAGATCCTCCTTGGCACCACATTATCATGAGCAGCATCATTATTAGTGCAACGTCCATCACAGACAGTGAATCTTCTCCAGCCCCTGAACCCATGGGCACAGCATCACTAGTCCCAGTCTGTGCCTCAGCTTCATCAGCACAAATAGTCTCACACATACTGTCTGCTCCTGTGAGGAGCATGCTGAGACTTGTGGTGCCTCTCGTAGAGCGAGGCGTATGCTCCTGTTCAGACTCTACAGATGTCCCTGCTGCTGCAGGTGTGCTCCCTCCTGGAAGCAGAAGCGTGCAGTCTGTATCACCGGCCGTGTCTGCTGCTGGGGGGTCTCGTCCTGAACAGTCTGACTTTATGTGGGGGGTCCTGGTCTCCACAGCATGTCCTGTGCATAGGAGGCAAACTGCTCCTCATGCACGTAGGTCTCCTTCAGGGGCCCCATCGCCTCCAGATAACAGTCCATGTCTTGTACAACACCTGCCAGCTCTACATCAAGTGCATTCAGTCTTATAACATACATAGCATTATTGTCAGGGTTAGTGCTCTTTAGGTTGTAAATAAAGTCTATTTCACTTTGCAGCATTTGTTTTTGCTTCTGCAACTCACCCATCTTTCTGACCAGTCGGGTATCTCATCCCTAGCTGCAGCTCGGGTGCATGCGCCGTCTCCACAGCTTCAGGCTTGGCTACAGGTGCAGTGACTTTGAACACAGGCTTGTCACTGGCCTCCACCACAGATATATATATATATATATATACCCAGAACGGGGGACATTTATACTTGGTTGGGGAACATTAATACATAATGAAGGGGGAGAGGGGGAAATTCACAAGTCTTTATATGATTTAGAGCGCTAAAAGGACCATACATCTGACCAACTTGTGTGTGGAGGGGGCAGGTCCAAATTTCGTATCGGAGCCCATCGGACTCTAGTTACACCACTGACAGAACGAGCTACAGTTAAAGTAAAGTTTGTTCTAGGGGTAGAAGCAGCATGAAATTTGTGCTCTGCCCTAAGGCAGGATACCAAAGGAGCAGCCATAGAAAAGGCGGACATTGCAGTCTGGCATAGAGTCTGGACGTGATCCTTAGGCCTTTCTAGTACATGGGATACAGCAGTGCTATAAATGGCCAGTAGAGATGGCAGGTAATATTTTGTGAATTGTTGATATTAATCTAGATTGGAATTACTCTTTAAGGCAACTACCTTTCACCTAATAATAAACTATGACCACCCTCCTCCTGTATTGCATTAATTTGGTAAGGTCTTGTGCATTGCATGACATATTGGAGATGCTTAGGTTTTAATTTGTGAAGCCTGAGCATGGTGGAGCATTTAGGATTTGAGATCATTTATCTTTGTCTCACCTATTCCCTCCTGGGTTCCCTCTTTGTCCGGTCAGCAATATATATCTGACTACATATATAAACATTATCTGTTGCACGGAGAAGTGTGTGGGTCTACTGGTAAAGTACACTCTATAATCAACAAGGCTGAATGATGCTTTTACTAGACCGAGGCTGATACTCCATATAATTCACAGTCCCACGGCACATGATTCAGTCATAAAGTTTGAATGTCAGACATCTCAGGTTAAAGCTAACATACTTTTCTTCGAAATTACCTTCAAGCCAACAGCAACACGGTGCGAAAGCTGCAAACATTTAGCCTTCAGAATAAGTGTAAATGGTTTCTTTTGAATTCATCATATGCATGGAAGCATGGGAATACATTAAATGTTAATATGTAATGTAACCTTTAACCACTTCTTCTTGTTATATTTAGAGAAATGTCACTGAATCATCATGTTATTAGGCTGCAGCCATCTTGTCCCTGAGCGCTTCAATACACAAGTTTTTTTTATCTTCTTGCCATTAATGTTACCAGCATTGCATTAACATGGGATGTATAAGACCTTTGTGTGTGTGCTCCAAATTACAATTATTGAGATCTCGTACGTACCAGAGCAGCACCCCTGAGACAGAAATGTATCAGAAGCAGCAGCTCTGTGTCCCAATGTTAAGTGTGTTTATTACATCATTGTCTTGAACGTATATAGGCATTTTCTTGGACAAGCATTGTAACATCCTTATTGGTCAACTTCTCATTTGGCATTTACATATATTCATCCTATTGGGTGAACATCAGCACCCTTTGCACACTGCTCAAAGTGATGGTCTCGAATTCCAACTTTTCCTTAAGTTTCGATGTTAACAAAGAAGATAGAGTCCTTATCTAACATAAACATTGGAATTTTATCTCTGCTTGCCATAGTAAAGATTTTCACACAAAGAGAAAATGGAGTTTACATTTAACAAAATGGATTTTAGTTGTAATTAAATTAATCCTGCTATCACAATTCCCTCTTCTTGAGGCGGTATGTGGATATTTCAGCCGAAGTGCATGGCCACAGACTAAAGGTCCCATGACACTTGGTAACGTTCTAGCGAATCTGACAATGATACGACCTGGTAAGGATCGCTGGAACGGTGCTACGTGGTCGCTGGTGAGATGTCAAACAGATCTACTGAATGACGCAGCAACGATACGGCAACCCGTATAATGACCTCGGCGGTCGTTGGGACCCTGTCACACAGCAGCTAGTCTGACGACTCACACCTACGTGGCTGAGTTCTGATTCGCAAACGAGGTCATTGTTAAGGCATCAAACACACCAATGCATGCTAGCCAGGGGAGCCCAGTGATCAAAAAATGGTCCAGGCCATTCCGACACGATCAGCGATGTCACAGCGGGGGCCCGGTCGCTGCTATGTGTCAAACATAGCGAGATTACTGTTGCATCACAAAACCTGTGACGCAACAGCGATCTCACTATGTGTGACGGGGGCTTTACCCAGATACCTTTTCCTCCCCTAACAGAAGAAGCCAGATTTCCTACACCACTTCACTGGATTCTCTGGATCGGCCTGCCTGTTACACCAATGGATGGAAACACACATACACAAGCCACAACAAGCAAGTAAACTATACAGGTGCAACTTTCATGTGCTGGTCAGGGTTACCATCCAACACTTGTGCTTGTTATATTTAGAGAAATGTCACTGAATCGTCACGTTATTAGGCTGCAGCCATCTTGTCCCTGAGCGCTTCAATATACAAGTTTCTTCTTTCCTTCTCGCCATTAATGTTACAGTCGTATTCGGTGCCTCTAACAACTTGCGATTTGCAATTTTAACACTGAGTACATTCATATCTGTGGCAATTGCGTCCCTCTAGTTTAACCTCACCGAAAGCATTAAAAAATAAATGATGATTCTTTTTCTGCAAAATTCAATAGCAGCATTACCCTGTAGGACCCTAAAAGTGTCCATTCTGTAAATGCTTAATTTCTCTGCGCAAAACGGCTCAATATTATCCCGTTACTGCACGTACCGGCGCCGGCCTCTGCAAATCCCATTACATGCACAGAGGTAAAAAAAAAAAAAAATCAGATTTTAAGGCCAGTAATAAGAATTGTAGACTCAAAGTGGCTGTTAGAACAGCGCCCTTATAAATTCTCCTATTCCCTGTCTTGTGGCAAGTGTTCAGCTTAGAATAAAATCACTGATCAATGGTTGCAAACGGCCCACATCAAGCGCGTTCGCCTCCCGAGCAGAGGAAACTCGCAGGCGATAGATGACATTTAAAAGGGAAAAAAAGCTGACATTGACTCAATCACTGTCACCGCTTCTGCCATAAAGAAGGCTCAAATATTAAAACATTTTTCATCCCCGCTCCATTATTGGCACCAGAAATTGTTTTCTCTCCTCTCTGATATTCACTTCAACTGCTGCAGGTTTCCCTCGAGACCACAGATTGTTACCAAGCCCTACTAACATATTGGCAGTTGATGTGGAGCACGTTACTTGTACACTTGCCACTCAAAGCAAGGCTTAAGCCCCCCCTCGCCTCCCGTCTAGGAGAAATCTTGAAGGCAGCAAGAGCTAATGTTTTTTTACTTCCTAAGTGTCTCCTATCCAAATGCATATTTAAGTATACTATTAACATGCTCCAATCCACTTAAGAAGGCTTTTTTCAGTTCTGCTGCAGCCATATATTACAGTCAGGGATGTGCAGACGAAGATAAGAAAAAACATATTATGAGCACCGTGCATTCCACATGGTAAGAGGTGTGTGAAAAAGGGGGTATTACACCGTGATTTATCACTGCAGCCAATGAAATACTCCTCTGTTGTAATTTGTAACTATAAAAGTACGAATAAAGAATGCAACTTATTGCAAAAATGTGATTGTACGTCTGTAGGCTCCGACCATGATGATATCCATGCAGGATCTAAGTGATGAAACGCTGGTGCGTACAGTTACCAAAAGGTCTAGAGACAGGAATGTGATGAAGTGGGAAAAAAGCTGAAAATAAAGTCTTCGGAAATGCTTTGTGCTGCGGGGGAACCCTGAATCACTTTGTGACTTCTTATATGTCCTTATTCTGTGGTGTAATTTGAAGCTCATGGGCGACAATACAAAAGCTCCAATGGGGCCCCCAATTAGTGCAAATCTTTAATAGCATTAGTCTTTTTCTATAGGCCATAGGAACTTTTGGGTGTGATTGCAACCCCTGCACCTAATGTAGTTACGCCTCTGTCCTCATTCCTTCTTTTAGATTAGGGGTGTGGAACCTCAGGCCCGAGGGCCGCCTCGATGACCATTTCTGCGGCCCTCAGGCAGATTCCTGGGGACCGCAGTGCTCAAGCTGGCAGACGCGATTTGCTGACTGCCCTTTAAATACATCTCCCCAGTAATCTCTGTGCCGCAGCCTCAGCCTCCCCAGTGATGTATACGCCTTCAGCTTCTCCTGAGATGTCTAGGGCTCTGGCAAACCTGGAAAAGCAGTTGTGGCACCCCATGGGTTAATGTGCCACAATAACATCACATGGGTTCTCTCCCCACTACACACTGACAAACAGTAGCACCTCTGGGCCAAGAGGGGGAGCACAACCTGCTTCCTTATATACTCTTGCTTATGAGGGAGAGCTCAGTTCAGCTCGGAGCAGGGCTGTGAAGAGGACACTTAGAGCAGAGTTAGATCAGTGCAGACCTAGCAAGGGTCAGAGGAACAGGAGAACTACAGACTGAGGAACACGTCTGGGAGCTGGAGTGACACCTTCACTCGCCCCAGAAGAACGCACAGAACGGACACCGGATCCGCTACTGTGTCTGGCACCCACAGCACAGTGAATCCAGGAACAGTGGGATTTCTAGATGCCCCTAGTACCAGTGCAAAGCAACACGGAGAGGTCAGCACAACACAAAGGACTCAAGTTGCCTAGCCAAGTGGTACCAGCAGAACACAGAGAAAGAGTGAGGTAGTCCCAGCAGCTCAGAACACACACACAGCGCAGCACGAGGAAGCTAATGACCCGGACAGGGTGAGGAGAGAGCTTAGCCCCATTACAGACTCCGTGGACTATAACCTGCAACATCTGCAGTAAAGCTTTGGAAAACAGCAAAACTGTGTATTGATTGCAACCTTTGCCCTACATTCAGTAACAGAGAGCTCCCACCTGCAGAGATACAAGCCTGTCAGCTCTGCACACGGATTAGAAGAAGCTGCAGCATCAGGAGAAGAGGAGGATTGCACTTTTGACTACCAAACGTGAGTGTGTGTCCTTTAACCCCGTCTTCACCATTCATATCCATTATAGACTATACCATTGTAATGAGGTGTACAATTCAGATTGTATTATCGAAATTGACAGTGAAATGAACTGTGCACAGTCCGCACTTGTCCACCAGGGGCATCAGTGGACTGTACAATCACAGAGCTCGGAAACTCCCAGCCATCTCTTTTGTTTACCCAGGAAGTGAAAGAGCTTAGTACAGACACAGAGTTGAACAAGAGAACATCTACCTGTGGATGTCTGTTGAAAGAGGGCTACTTTGCAACACCTTGCCGGAGAAATCACCCCGCAGAAGCCCCTGTGACTGATCCTGGGCCACTGGACTTTGGTGCTGTGACTCTGGCCGCTCTGCAAAACCTTGCCCGCCGAGCACCCAGAGTGCATGTGCTGGGGCCGTGACCGACATAAGGGAGCCATTTGTGCTGCTGTGATCTCCCTTCTGCTGTTGCTCTGTGTGCCCTGAGACTGGGAAAGACAGACTGTTACCTGCAGAAGGAGACCAAAGAAGAAGACTGAGGAGATCCCCAGGCCTGCTACGTGGGAGCGACATCTTCTTCTGTGATAAGACTGGTACGTGATTTTAGGGAAAGTTAGGGAAAGATACCTTCATTGTTGTGTTTTTTTTCTTGCTGCGTACCCGGAAGAAGTGAAGATCCAGAGACTCTAATATATACAAGTGCGCATATAGTTCGGTTGACTGTGAGATAAATATGTTTTACAGTAAAGAAATGGTATTATCGGTTAAATCTGAGTATGGGGATTCTGTTGAGAAAGATCATACACACACACCCGCGGCCTTACCACCGGTCGCTTCATCTGGCGTAGTCGGCAGGATGTGTGATCAACAGAATCTCCTCCCGGTAGTAGCTGATAACCAGACTTATACTACGGCCTGCAGGTCCATATCCGGTGCCAGCAGTCCGAGCAGTGACACGGAAGAATTGAAGCAGATAGTAGCAGAGTTGCAGAAACAGATACTACAGCTGCAGCTCATGCTAGACCAACAGGCGGACAGGCAAGCGAGACAGCAACCCAGTCGGCCTATGGGAAGGTGCTGGACATGCGGCGACCCCCGCCATAGGGCAAACCGTTGTCCGCATCCTCCACCCGTGGTCCGATATACCAGAACCAGCAAGTCATGCCCCACAACAGCAGCCACCTTTAAACTAGACGCCCCAGCCAAAGCGGTTCGCTCGGCAGGGGAGATCAGGGAAAAGGGTGTGAAGAGACAGAGCCAGACCGATAAGCAAGTGCTGGCCACTCGGGTCCAGGGGACGGTGAAGTGGTTTAATGTCCGCGATGGGTATGGCTTCATCAACAGGAATGACACAAAGGATGACGTGTTTGTACATCAGACTGCCATAAAGCGTAACAATCCTCGTAAGTTCCTCCGCAGCGTTGGTGATGGGGAGGTGGTACAGTTTGATGTTGTGAAGGGAGAGAGGGGTACAGAGGCCGCCGACGTCACCGGTCCCGGGGGTGTTCCCGTTAAAGGAAGCAGATTTGCCCCCAACCGGCGCCGCTACCGCCGGCGATCCTACTCTCCCCGGGTAGAAAACGTGACTGAGTTTATTGGAGATATTGTGAACCCTGAACAAGGGAGCGAAGGTGAACGGGAGGATGACGGTTTCCCCCAACAGAGGTCCCTACTCCGCCGGAGATCAATCCCTGTGATATCAACGGCCATCACTGCCTTGGAGCCAATGGTTGTTGACAGGGACTGTCAACCTTTAAGTGGGGGGGTATGTAATGAGGTGTACAATTCAGATTGTATTATCGAAATTGACAGTGAAATGAACTGTGCACAGTCCGCACTTGTCCACCAGGGGGCATCAGTGGACTGTACAATCACAGAGCTGGGAAACTCCCAGCCATCTCTTTTGTTTACCCAGGAAGTGAAAGAGCTTAGTACAGACACAGAGTTGAACAAGAGAACATCTACCTGTGGATGTCTGTTGAAAGAGGGCTACTTTGCAACACCTTGCCGGAGAAATCACCCCGCAGAAGCCCCTGTGACTGATCCTGGGCCACTGGACTTTGGTGCTGTGACTCTGGCCGCTCTGCAAAACCTTGCCCGCCGAGCACCCAGAGTGCATGTGCTGGGGCCGTGACCGACATAAGGGAGCCATTTGTGCTGCTGTGATCTCCCTTCTGCTGTTGCTCTGTGTGCCCTGAGACTGGGAGAGACAGACTGTTACCTGCAGAAGGAGACCAAAGAAGAAGACTGAGGAGATCCCCAGGCCTGCTACGTGGGAGCGACATCTTCTTCTGTGATAAGACTGGTACGTGATTTTAGGGAAAGTTAGGGAAAGATACCTTCATTGTTGTGTTTTTTTCTTGCTGCGTACCCGGAAGAAGTGAAGATCCAGAGACTCTAATATATACAAGTGCGCATATAGTTCGGTTGACTGTGAGATAAATATGTTTTACAGTAAAGAAATGGTATTATCGGTTAAATCTGAGTATGGGGATTCTGTTGAGAAAGATCATACACACACACCCGCGGCCTTACCACCGGTCGCTTCACCATCACTGCCCCGGGGAATACAGTTCTACCCACTTCAACTATGGTACCAGCAGAACACAGAGAGAGAGACGTGAGAAGTCCCAGCAGCTCAGCTAATAGCAGCGGCCAGGACACACACACAGTGCAGCACAAGGAAGCTGACGACCCCGGACAGGGTGGGAAGAGAGCTCAGCCTCATTACAGACTCCGTGGACTATAATCTGCAATAACATCAGCAGTAAAGCTTTGGAAAGCAGCAAGACTGTGAGTCTGTGTATTGATTGCGACCATTGCTCCACATTCAGCACAGAGAGCTTCCCCCTGCTACAAACCTGTCAGCTCTGCAGCCTCAGGAGAGAAGGGGAAGTGCACCAGTGTCTACCAAACGTGAGTGTGTGTCCTTTAACCCCGCCTCCACCATCTATACCCCTTATAGACTATACCATCACTGCCCGGGGAATACAGTTCTTCCCACAGGAACTATACCATCTATGCTGCCACTACATCATCCCCGGAGGTTCTGCAGCAGCGGCGGCCCCCTTATTGGCCGCATATAGTGGGTGGCGTCACGACTGACATTTCTTCTGTAAATAATCCCCTTTTATTGCCGAGCCCGGGACACGGTCCGGACCAAGCCACCCGTGACTTCCCCGGCCTCATCCGGTCCGGTACCGAGTATCCCTGTCCCGAGGGGCCCGACACAGTTGAGAAGGAACATGACCAATATCACCTAATATCACAGCCGCAGCCAACACAGTAGGGAGAGTTGATTGTTCAACCAAATATAGCGGGTAATTTTCATGTTGATAACTGTGCGGCCCCTGAAGGATGATAGAAATTTCCAAATGGCCCTCGGGCAGAAAAAGGTTCCCCACCCCTGCTTTAGATGATGATAATTGCCTCTGTCACTCATAGGCTTGTTGTTACATGTTGTCTAAAAAAAAAATCTGTAGAGTTCTGTCATTTACTTCCATAGTATGTCATCATCTTGTGTATACAATTTGCACGTCCACTATTGATTTGAGTGCTGGTGGTCACACATGCTCTGTCACTCTCCTCCTAGCCAGGTCTCTCCATAGAGATCCTCTGTTCTCTGCAGATCAGCCAATAGAAATCACTTTCTGCCTGCTTGTTAGGGCAGGAGCAGAGTTTCTGCCTTAGGCTGGAAACATACAGTGTGAGATGCATTCGAGGTGCTCGCGCAAGTCTCTCATACCTCACCCAGCACAGCCGCCGGCTTTCTGGATGGGAGAGAGGAGCTGCTTGTGTTTCTATGCAGCTGATGCGCTTCTGTCCAGACAGCCGCCGGCTGTGCCGGGTGAGGCATGAGAGACTTGCGCGAGTACCTCGAATGCATCTCGTACCATATGTCTCTGGCCTTACATGTTAGATGTTAGTACAGCTACCAGAGGGAACAGACTGATAGATTCTGTCCACAGCTCAGCACTAAAGCTGGTTTCACATTGCGATTTAGTTAAATCCGATGCTGTCCAATGAAAGTCGGACAGAATCAGATGCTCAAAATCAGATGCCATCTGTTAGGCCCCCTGGCACCGCTTCCCAGCTCACCTCTACTGGGTTGGCATCTCCTGCTCCTCTGCCGACCGGGCGTCCGGCATCCAGGCGTGCTGTGGCTCTGAGCCGTCGCCATGTTCCCTTCCTGACAGCTGATCTCCGGGTTCACACATGAGCATATTACTATGGTCGTATTCATGTGACCAATCAGCGACGCGCTAAGTGCACTCCTTCCCTGTGACTCTAGGGGCCGGCAAGATCCAACCAGACACTCCCCTTGACCAATAGCTGATCTTCCCATGGTATATCAGGCCACCTCCTCTGATGGGAGATGCCTGATTATTAAGTCATGCATGGCGGAGTGAAGACCTGGTTTGTCTAACCTGTTGTGATCATTGATATTGTGTCATATCCTGCTCATATTTTGTCAGCATTGTATTCTGTACATATAGGGCGCCATCTTGTGCAGGGCGCATTCCCGCCTGCAGTCATCAGGTCAGGAGGACGCGCGGCGTGGGTGGTGGGCTTACTGTCCATGTTGCTGCGCCCTTCCGTCTCACCCAGTAGCGTAGCTGGCGAGGGGGCAGGGGGGGCTGTATCGGACAGCATTGGATTTTACTAAATCGCAATGTGAAACCGGCCTAAGGGGGACACGCAGAAGCAAAAAGTGATGAAAAATATATGGATATGGTCTGATCATACCACTTCTCCTGAGCTGAGATAATCTTATATATGTGTCCCTGCTATGGACTGTGTAATGGATGTGTCTGACTGTACAGGGACATGGTCTGATCATACCACATATTCTGTGCTGAGATAATTTTATATATGTGTCCCTGCTGTGTACTGTGTAATGGATGTGTCTGATCATACAGGAACATGGTCTGATCATACCACATCTCGTGGGCTGAGATAATTTTCTATATGTGCCCCTTCTATGTACTGTGTAATGGATGTGTCTGACCATATAGGGACATGGTCTGATCATACCACTTTTCCTGTGCTGAGTTAATCTCATATATGTGTCCCTGCTATGTACTGTGTAATGGATGTGTCTGACCGTATAGGGACATGGTCTGATCATACCACTTCTCCTGAGATGAGATAATCTTATATATGTGTCCCTGCTATGTACTGTGTAATGGATGTGTCTGACTGTACAGAGACATGGTCTGATCATACCACCTCTCCAATCTATCCTATACTCCGCTGCCTGTCTAATCCATCTGTCCTCCCACTACTCCCCTGTCTCCCCCCTCTGCCAAGCCCTTCATTGGCTCCCTGCTTCCCAGAGATTCTGGTTTAAAACATTAACCATGACATACAAAACCATCCACAACCTGTCCCCTCCATACATTTCTGGCATGGTCTCCCAATACCTACCCTCGCGCAACCTGCGATCCTCCCAAGAGCGCCTCCTCTACTCCTCCCTCATCTCTTCTTCGCACAACCGCATTCAGGATTTCTCCCGGGCATCCCCCATACTCTGGAACTCTCTGCACCAACACATCAGACATTCTCCTACCCTGGGAACCGTCAAAAGAAACCTAAAGACCCAACTCTTCCGCCAAGCCTACAACCTGCTATGAGACCTGGTCCACTGCACCACTTCACGACCCGCACCTCACCCTCCTACTGTATCCCCACCCGCCCCTCGTAGATTGTGAGCCCTCGTGGACAGGATCTTCTCCACTCTTGTATCTGTATGACCAAATTGTCCACATTTATTGTACTTGTCCTTGTCTGCCCTTTTAGCATGTAAAGCACCATGGAATTTAATGGCGCTATATAAATAAATAATAATAATAATATGTCTGACCATACACGGACATGGTCTGATCATACCACATCTTCTGTGCTGAGATAATCTTATATATGTGTCCATACTATGTACTGTGTAATGGATGTGTCTGACCATACAGGGACATGGTCTGATTATACCACATCTCCTGTGCTGAGATAACTTATGGTTCCTTTACACGCCGCTATCGAAGGTAGCAACAGGTAGGCACCGCACGTGCACGCGCGCGTTTTCAACAGTTGCTAACGGTACCTGATGCCGCATTTACACGCCGCCACAAGGTGCTCCACAGAAGGTATTTTCGTTCCCTGGAAGTGCCGACGGGTGCCGCAGGTTACCTTCTGTGGAGCACCTTCCCTGATTTACATGCCGCTACCAGAAGGGAATATGGGCGTACATATTGTGCGCCGTAACAGAGTTGTGTATTACGCGGCGCTCGTATGGTGATTGGACAATGCAATAACATCATGATTGGCCAGCCAGCGCAGGAAGGCTGACTAATACATGACGCTATAGCAAATGTGTATTGTGACTGGTCAGCTCGTTAAATATGCCGCCCTGTGCAGGGACAGCCAATGGGTACACAGTAGTCCCCACCAATGATAGCTGATGGGGCGTGGTATACATGATGCTCTAGCACGCCCCAGGTAACTCAAATACCGTACCTGTGCCCCGATTACACGTCGCCACCATAGGGATTATACCTGCTTGTTTTTCAGCACGGCTGAAAGACAGGTATCCAAAGAGACAGGAAGGTACAACCTGAATTACACGCCGCAACCTCGCGTTGTTTTGAAGGTAAAAGGTACAATTGTCTCCGACACCTGCCGGTTTCTACCTTTCGGTAGCAGCGTGTAAAGGTACCATTATATATGTGTCCCTGCTATGCACTGTGTAATGGATGTGTCTGACTGTACAGGGGCATGATCTGATCATACCACATCTCCTGGGCTGAAATAATCTTATGTATGTGTCCATGCTATGTATGATCAGACCATGATCCTGTACAGTTAGACACATCCATTACACAGTAATTTGGTGGAGGGTACAGTCTTCGGGTGCTTTTGGACCTTCTGCATTGAAATATGCTTCACCAATTAGTAGCACAGAGACTGGGACATTTCCGCACACAAGTATTTCAGTTATGTACATTTAGCATTTCATGAATGATCCTCATTGTTTGTGAACAGTTATACCACGATTGTTCCTGTTCCATTAATGTATTTACAATGAGTCATGCTAAAATCCAGTATTTTTTTCTTTACTTTTCTTTGTCTTTTCCTTACAACTTCACAACTGGGCTGAACTCCAAGCCTTGATCTTCTGTTTGAAGTTGGAATTTAGGTTGGGTAATAACTGATTCGCAGTGCTCATTCTCTACGTAGAGCCGCTGCAAATATCTGGTTCCCACTTTTCTTAACTCTTGATGGAAATTACACTTTACTGCAGCCAATGAATTGTATTCAGTTACTGAACTGATGAATGAGGTGAACAGTGCATGGTAAAGCCTCGTCCTCAGAGCTTGAAACTGTATCACTACTTTGTTCTGTCAATGCCTCTATGGAGGAATGCCCCTATGCCATTGACGATGCCACATTTGTTCTATGTATCATGCAAGTCACATGAAATCAGAAATTTGCCAGCATGTCAGCATTTGCTTGGAATTTTACATCATTTACTTTAAAAAAAAAAAAAAAAATGTCCAGGGAAACTCAAGGTTGTCCTCCAAAATAAGGATTTTCTGTAAAACCAGCTCAAAAAAGGTTCTTGATATTTTCCAGGTGGGACTGAGGGTAAGTGCATACAATCTGGATTAGCAGTGTTTTGGATAAAGCGTATTTTCACTATGTCTAAAATGCATATACATATATACAAATATGCACATAATTGAGACTGGGCTGAATACAGAATAGTTGTATACACAATAGAGAATACTCAATAGAGACTGCTGCTGGCTGTATACACAATAGAGACTTCTGATAACTGTATACACAATGGACACTGCTGATGGCTGTATTCACAATAGACACTGGATATGATGAAGTTGGTGGGAGGGCTTGGGATCTGCACTTGTTGATCCTGATTTGAGTGGGGTCTCGCTTTGAGGAAACGTTCCAACCTCCTCCACATCCATGGCCCCACCCCCTGCATGTCTTTGGCTCCACCCCCTGCTTCTCAGCTTCAGTGGACCCGACAGAAATCAGGGCAGTTACCCCCTGATGGCGGCCCAGTGCAAGTGTACTCAAGAGGAGAAGATAGCACAAATACTGTGCACCCAGAGTCTTGATTGTGGATACAGATGCTGCGTTCTCCCACCAATAAACTTATCAGTAGTAACTGCCCTCTCATTATTATTCATTAGTATAGCGCCATTTGTTTCATCGAGCTTTATATGTGAAAAGGGGCGTACATAGACAAGTACAATAATGATAAACAATACAAGGCACAGACAGGAGGAGAGAGGACCCTTCTCGCTAAGGCTCACAGTCTATAAACGATGGGTGAGGATACAGTAGGTGAGGGGAGATGACCTGCCCATGAGGGCTCACAGTCTACAAGGGATGTAATAAAGGAGGATAAGTAGGTGAGGACCCTGCCGCGAGGGCTCACAGTCTAAAAGGGATGGGTGAGAATACAGTAGGTGAGTGGACCCTGCCAGCGAGGGCTCACAGTCTACAAGGGATGGGTAAGGATACAGTAGGTGAGAAGAGAGATGATCCTGCTCATAAGGGTTCACAGTCTACAAGGGATGGGTGATAATACAGTAGGTCAGCAGAGAGAACCCTGCCCGCGTGGGCTCACAGTCTACAGTGGATGGGTGAGGATACAGTAGATGATGAGAGAGGATCCTGCCCACAAGAGCTCGCAATCTACAAGGGATGGGTGAGGATACAGTAGGTGATGAGAGAGGACCCTGCCCACAAGGGCTCACAGTCTACAAGGGATGGGTAAAGATACAGTAGGAGAGGACAGAGGAGCCTTCCCACGAGAGCTTGCACTCTAAAAGGGATGGGTGAGGATTAAAAAGCAGGTGAGGAGAGAGGACCCTGCCCATGAGGGTTCACAGTCTACAAGGGATGGATGTAGATATCAGTAGGTGAGGAGAGAGGACCCTGCCCATGAGTGCTCACAGTCTGCAAGAGATGGGTGAGGATACAGTAGGTGAGGAGAAAGGACCTTACCCACGAGGGCTCACAGTCTACAAGGGATGGGTGAGGATACAGCAGATGAGGAGAGAGGACCCTGGCCGCGAGGGTTCACAGACTACAAGGGATGGGTGAGGATACAGGTGAGGGTAGAGCTGGTTTTAGTACTATAAAAATCTGTATTAACTGAAAATAGTTTTTATCCGGGAACTGAGAATTTGGAGAACAAAAGATCAATCCAGACATAGGAGGAAGCAAATTTGTCAAATATATTACACTAATATTAAAATGATGGTTAAGTTTTAACCCCTTCACAACATACAACATATGTGTCCCCTGCTTATAATGCAGGGTTACATACCGAGCCCGCATCATTTCCGCACATGATGGCTAAAGTAATCAGCCATCATATGCCTCTAAAAGCTGTGGGTCAATCAGAGATCTGTCCCTGCCTGATAACAAGTTAAATTCTGCACTCAAAGCCTGGCAGGGGGTGACGCATCATTCCCAGCACCCATAGGCACACCTGTGACATGATAATGGGCGCCGATGGGTTGTCATGATAGCCAAGGGTCAGCGAGGGATCATTACAATCCTACTGTGAGCCAGTGTTCATGGGAGATCGTGATGCTGATGCTCTGTACAGCACAAGCAGTCGGACAATCTCATCTTCAAGTCCCCTTTCACTAAAAAAGGAAGAAAAAAAAGATTTTAAAAACACAAAAGTTCAAAGCATCCATTTTTGCCCCATTGAAAAAAAAACAAAAAAAAAACATATCGCTTCCTTCAGAAATGCCCAAAATATCAAATATAATATAACTTAATCTGATTAATAAACAGAGTAACAAAAAAACATTCAAAAGAACTGAATTTTTATTTTTTTTGGCTGCTACAATATTGCAGTATTGCAATAAAATGCTATTAGGCAATGTTGGAATATGTTTAGTGCAACAACTCCATTCCTGTATATATACCGTATATACTCGTGTATAAGCCGAGTTTTTCAGCCCAAAATTTGGGCTGAAAAGTCCCCCCCTCGGCTTATACACGAGTCATATACGGGGGGGCTGTGTCCCGGGGGCTGTGGAGGCTGGAGGAGGCGGGGGGGGCTGCTGTATGAGCGGCCCCGTCACGTGGGGCCGCTCATTATATATGCACTGCTTCCCCCTGTCAATCAGCGCAGGGGGAAGCAGTGCATATGGCCCCCCCAAAAGCTGGCACTGTCCCCCCTTGTAAGGCCTCCCCCCGCTGCTTATACATTACCATCCCAGTGTTCTGATCGGCGCCGCTCCTCGGTGCTGCGTCGCCGTCTTCATCCTCCCGTCCACGCTCGCTGCATCCATCCGGGTTCTCCGGCTGTCGCAGTGATATGACGTCATCGCGCGACCGCCGGAGATCCTGGATGCAGCGAGCGAGGACGGGGAGATGAAGAAGAAGCACCGAGGATCGGCGCCGATCAGAACACCGGGATGGTAATGTATAAGCAGCGGGGGGGGAGGCCTTACAAGGGGGGACAGTGCCAGCTTTTGGGGGCTGTTGGTACCCCCAGGGGGCTGTTGGTACCCCCAGGGGGCTGCTGGTACCCCCAGGGGGCTGCTGGGTACCCCCAGGGGGCTGCTGGGTACCCCCAGGGGGCTGTTGGTCCCCCCAGGGGGCTGTTGGTACCCCAGGGGGCTGCTGGGTACCCCCAGGGGGCTGCTGGGTACCCCCTGGGGGCTGCTGGTACCCCAGGGGGCTGCTGGTACCCCCAGGGGGCTGCTGGGTCCCCCCTGGGGGCTGTTGGTACCCCCAGGGGGCTGTTGGTACCCCCAGGGGCTGCTGGGTACCTTCAGGGGGCTGCTGGGTACCCCCTGGGGGCTGCTATATGTACCCCTGGGGGCCTGCTGTATACCACTGGGGCTGCTGTATACTACCACTGGGGCTGCTGGGGCTCCTGTATACTACCACTGGGGCTGCTGTATACTACCACTGGGGCTGCTGGGGCTCCTGTATACTACCACTGGGGCTGCTGTATACTACCACTGGGGCTGCTGGGGCTCCTGTATAGTACCACTGGGGCTGCTGGGGCTCGTGTATACTACCACTGGGGCTGCTGGGGCTCCTGTATACTACCACTGGGGCTGCTGTATACTACCATTGGGGCTGCTGGGGCTCCTGTATACTACCACTGGGGCTGCTGGGGAATCTGTATACTACCACTGGGGCTGCTGGGGCTCCTGTATACTACCACTGGGGCTGCTGGGGAATCTGTATACTACCACTGGGGCTGCTGTATACTACCACTGGGGGGCCTGTATACCACACTGCTGGGGGCTGTATAACTGTGCTGGGGTCCACCCTCGGCTTATACACGAGTCAATAGGTTTTTCCAGATTTTTGGGGCAAAAGTAGGGGGGTCGGCTTATACACGAGTATATACGGTAAGTGTTCTATTGCTAGGTTTGTGTATTGTCTATAAAGTTAGATTTAAAAAAAAGGCTCCCAGAGGCTCACACACAGGAAAGACCATGTGACTGTACTCAGTTTCCTGTGTCTGTGCATGAGAGGAGAAGCAGCCTGCTGATGCTGCACAGAGACCCTTAAGAAATGCATATTCCTGATTACACAAAGCCTATCATATCTGTACCTGTTTATTGCTGATTAAAGCTCCGTTCTGTTGTCAACACGCTTGAGAGTATCCTGAATGATCCGCTGCCAACAGGCAATAAAAACATTGTATCCACCCAAAAAATATCAGTAAAAACTTCAGCTCAGGGCGCAAAAAAAAAATATTACTCAGCCTCAGATCCCGAAAAATAAAAATATTATGGGTTTTGGAAAATGGTGACAAAAGCAATATTTTTTTCTATAAACATCTGAATTTTTTTGCATAACGTTAAGAAAAAAAACATACTCATGTAACATATCTACGTATGCGTACTGACCTGGGGATCTATATTCTTAGGTCATTTTTCCATATAGTGAGCACGGTTTTGCAATTTCACCGCACTTGGAATCTTTTTCCTTTTGTTCCCAGTACACTACATGGTAAAATGAATTATGTAATTCAAAAGTACAACTCGTCCCGCAAAAAAACAAGTCCTTATATGGCTATATTGTGAAAAAAAATAAAATGTTATGGCTATTGGAAAAAGAGTAATAATGAGTGGCAGCCCTCCTCATTTACTAGTTACTGATCTAGTAAGAATTTGGATGAGCGCCTCCTCTACCCTGCTTAAATCTACAGATTTGATAATGCATAAACCAATAGCAATACTTGGCGTTTTTGCTTCCTGGTTTAAGTTTGATATTGCAGCAGAATGCCAAAGGGCAGGAGTTTCCAACTCAACAAACCAGCAATTTTACCAAAATTAGCAATAGGTCTATAGCTATCTATGTAGACTGCGTTCACTCGGAATGTCCGGCAGATCCGGCCACTGGGCCACAGTCAAGCTAGTCTCTCTGCTCAGTTTTACTTTACTGCAATGTCCAATTGATTTAAAGCTGGAGAAATTAAAGTCACTTGCAGTTTAAAATATATTTATTAATTTACAGTGGGCACAGAAAGTATTCAGACCCCTTTAAATTTTTCACTCTTTGTTTTATTGCAGCCATTTGGTAAATTCCAAAAAGTTCATTTTTTTTTGTCATTAATGTACACTTTGCACCCCATCAACACTGTAAAAAAAAAAACAGAAATGTAGATATTTGTGCACATTTATTAAAAAAGAACTGAAATATCCCATGGTTATAAGTATTTAGACCCTTTGTTCAGCATATTTAAGTCACGTGCTTTCCATTTCCTTGTGATCCTCCTTGAGATGGTTCTACTCCTTCATCAGAGTCCAGCTGTGTTTAATTAAACTGATAGGACTTGGTTTGGAAAGGCACACACCTGTCTATATAAAACCTCACAGGGCATGTCAGACCAAATGAGAATCATGAGGTCAAAGGAACTGGCCAAGGAACTCAGAGACAGAATTGTGGCAAGGCACAATCTGGCCAAGGTTACAAAAGAATTTCTGCAGTATTCAAAGTTCCTAAGAGAACAGTGACCTCCATAATCCTTAAATGACAAATGTTTGGGACCACCAAAAGTCTTCCTAGACCTGACCACCCAGCCAAACTAAGCAATCATGGAGAATCACCTTGATGAGAGAGGTAAAGAAGAACCCCAAGATCACTATGGCAGAGCTCCACTTATTAGGGATATGGGAGAAAGTTCTACAAAGTCAATTATCATTGCAGCCTTCCACCAGTCGGACCTTTATAGCAGAGTGGCCGACGGAAGCCTCTCCTTAGCGCAAGCCATATGAAAGCCCACATAGAGTCTGCAAAAAACACATGAAGGACTACCAGACTATGAGAAATAAGATTCTCTGGTCTGATGAGATGAAGATAGAAGTTTTTGGTGATTATTCTAGTGATATGTGTGGAGAACATCAAGGCACTGCTCATCACCTGCCCAATATAATCCCAACAGTGAAACATGGTGGTGGCAGCATCATCCTATTGGGGCGTTTTTCAGCTGCAGGGACAGGATGACTGAATGGTTGCAAATGAAAGAAAGATGAATGGGGCCAAGTACAGAGATATCCTGGATGAAAACCTCTTCCAGAGCTCTGGACCTCAGACTTGGCCAAAGATTCACCTTCCATCAAGACAATGACCCTAAGCACACAGCTAAAATAACAAAGGAGCAACAACCCAGTGACCATTCCTGACTGGCCCAGCCAGAGCTCTGACCTAAATCCAATAGGTGCATCTCTGGAGAGATCTGAAAATGGCTGTCCACCAATGTTCACCATCCAACCTGACGGAACTGGAGAGGATCTGCAAGGAAGAATGGCCGAGGTTTCCCCAAATCCAGGTGGGAAGAACTGCATCATTCCCATGAAGACTCATGGCTGTACTAGGTCAAAAGGTGCAAATACTCTAAAAGCTGGTTTTATTTTGAGTGGGCGTTCCTACAGGAACTGATGTCAAAGTGATGTCATCAACAAGGTGTATTTAATGGCTCCTAGTGAGCTGACTGTAAGTTCATGCCCTGAAGAAGTGGCCAGGAGGCCACGAAACACATCGGCAATTTGTATGTTCCGTGTGTGAATAAAGTGTGTCTTTCCTATCCTGGATCTCCTTGTGGTCGAGTGTGGATAAATCCTGATCTTTTTCTCCTTTGCAACGCTGATTCAAAATTGAAGGCTTACTGAACCAGCATGGCTAACACAGCATCTTGCAGAAGCATGCTATTCCATCCGGTTTGCGTTTAGTTAGACCATCATTTATTTTTCAACAGGACAATAACCCCAAACACACCTCCAGGCTGTGTAAGGGCTATTTGTCCAAGAAGGAGAGTGATGGGGTGCTACACCAGATGACCTGGCCTCCACAGTCACCAGACCTGAACCCAATCGAGATGGTTTGGGGTGAGCTGGACCGCAGAGTGAAGGCAAAAGGGCCAACAAGTGCTAAGCATCTCTGGGAACGCCTTCAAGACTGTTGGTAGACCATTTCCAGTGACTACCTCTTGAACCTCATCAAGAGAATGCCAAGAGTGTGCAAAGCAGTTATCAAAGCAAAAGGTGGCTACTTTTCAGTTGTTTCACACTTTTTTGTAAATTATATAATTCCACATGTGTTAATTCATAGTTTTGATGCCTTCAGTGTGAATCTACAATTTTCATACTCATGAAAATAAGGAAAACACTTTGAATCAGAAGGTGTGTCCAAACCTTTGGTCTGTACTGTACATTTGCAACACACTGTCCCCATTGGGGCTCACAATCTAAACATCTTATAGCAATCTTAGCAAAAATAAGCATCTTTAGATACTTTAGGAAGAGTTAGGGAAAAACTTTTGGAAATATAATTTTTCTTTCGACAACCGATACTCTGAACTTTTTTCTGTTGCAAATGTTTCCAATGTTCAAAACTTGTTAGAAATGATTAAGTTCCACTATAAAAGCGAGCAATGGAAAAAAAGGAACCACAGCCCAGCACTGATATTAAGTAATAGTATATGCGTGTGGGTTTTATGACTGGAGTGATTGTCAGCATACAGGCTCAGTTTTATATGTCCATGTTTTTTCAAGTTCAATAATAATCTTCATAGCCCACGGACAGCCTATAAAATGTGAAACAATGCAGTAGATCAGCCTGACTGTATTTGGATTATCCAGGCGTTTGGAAACAACCACACTACCACCACCACACCCCCCCCCCAAAAAAAAAAAATGGAGAGCGGGACCACACAGGGAGTCTTCCTTCCTGATACCATCTGCCACAACATTGCAAAGCTCTGCATAAACTGACAACTTCTAGCAAAGCCTGAACACGTCAAATGAATCAATCAATCAAGAAGGGGAAAAAATCTTATGAAACTTAATCACGAAGGGTCGTGTTAGGGAGTGGGAAACAGATTAAATTACCATGGTATTAGATACGGGAAATGATTCCTGTCAAAACCATCTTTACTGCAATTATAATATGTTAATTATGTATTTCATTAAGTAAGTGGATTAGAGTCTGCACAGATGAAATCACACTGAAGGCTTTGAATCATTGCTAAGCTGTGTGGGAGGACTTGCGAATAAAACTTGCATAGTTTTTGAAAAAAAATTTTTTATGTCAAACATGGTATCCAGCCCCCTCCCCCTGTTTCTTGATGATCCACCTCTTACTGGTGGAATTATGATCCCTGACAATATATTATAGCATTGCGTTTAGCCATTGTCTGCAAAAACCTCCAATATTGAAACCTTCATAGTAGTGGTATCATAACAGTTTGGCACAGCTTGGTAACATTAGGGCAGGCTTAAATATAATGGGGGCATGGCATTATATTAAATGGGTTCTTCTCGGAGTAATGATGGACTTGTCTACAGTATCAAAAAAACAAGGTTTGCCATAATACTTTTGAAATATTTAGATAAGCGAAAGTTAGCCATAGATGTACCGTAATGGTCAGGGTAAGGCTGGAGTCACACTTTGGTATGACTCACGCAAGCCTTGGCCATCCAGTTTCTGTACAAGAGCATTAGCCATAGACAAGAGCGTTAGCTAAAGTTGTCCATAGACATTCCAGAATTGTCACACTAATTAATACAAACAACCCTATCCAATAGGTAATGGGGTACCACATAAGGGTATGTCCCACTTCCCGGGAGCTACTCAGACTAATTAAATTAACATGAAAAAACGAGTAATGGCTCCATTAAGCATAATCAAGAAATCCTTTATTAAAGTGACAAGGATTAAGAACAAGGAGGAGGGAATGTCACCCAAAATATACCGCCTAGGACTTTGGTATCGCATTAGTGAGTACTTGAATTGCTGCAGCTATCAGAACCTCCTGCAAAATATATATAACTATCTATATATGTAACTATATGTACCAACCAATACACATTCTGGTATTTTATAGATGGATAACAATGGATAGTGGACAAAAAGAGGGGGTTACATAGGATTTCAGTCAGGTACAAGGTAATCACCACACAATAGAACACCTTCCAAGAAAGGCAAAGGTGTACCAGTATATAGGACCAAAGTACCATTCACTAAAGTGCCTAGTGCCTGTTGTAAATTGCCACTTGCCCATATAAATAGTTGAGAATCCACATTTCATAGGTTAAGGTGCCTCAAGATAAACTGGAAGATTGCTGGCACAGCATCCAGTGAAATAACATGTTACCTGGTCCATCCGCGGCCATATCTCCGGTGACACTCGGGGGGAGAGGTAGCAACAGCCCTACACCCCAACGCGTTTTGTGACCGTTCCCTTATGGGTCACTTCCTCAGGGGGATTAGGAATGATCCCCACATTCCGGCGTTCTTATGCACGAGGACCGTGCGCGTCACCGGAAGTGACGTGACGCAAACAGCGTCATATGACCGGGTTACCAGATACCAGAGTCCTAGGCGGTATATTTTGGGTGACATTCCCTCCTCCTTGTTCTTAATCCTTGTCACTTTAATAAAAGATTCCTTGATTATGCTTAATGGAGCCTTTACTCGTTTTTCATGTTAATTTAATTGTCACACTAAGGGTGGAGTCACATTTGTGTGTAACTCGCACAAGTCTTGCATCACCAGCACGGCAACCCACTTTCCAGACAAGAACATTGTCCATAGACAAGAGCGATAGCTAAAGTTGTCCATAGACATTTCATAATTGTCACACTAAGGCTGGAGTCACACTTGTATGTAACTCGCACAAGTCTTGCATCACCGACACGGCCACCCACTTTCCAGACAAGAGTGTTGTCCATAGACAAGAGCGATAGCTAAAGTTGTCCATAGACATTCCATAATTGTCACACTAAGGCTGGAGTCACATTTGTGTGTGACTCGCACAAGTTGCATCACCAGCACGGCCACCCACTTTCAGACGAGAGTGTTGTCCATAAACAAGTCGAGTGATAGCTAAAGTTGGCCGTAGACGTACCGTAATTGTCACGCTATAGAGGAGTCACACTTCTGTGTGACTCACGCAACTCTCACATCACATCATACAACATGGCTACCCACCCACTCTCCAGACAAAAATGTGTCAGCTGCATGTATATCTATGCAGCTGCATGCTCCTGTCAGGAGAGCGGGTGGTTGTGCCTGGTGAAGTGAAGCGATGCTCGCGTAAGTCACATGCAAGTGTGCTTTCAGCCTAATAATCTTTAAGGTGAGTACTATCCTCCCCTCAGTCCTCCTCTCTGCATAATGCCACCACTTTATCTCTTCCACGTAGCAGAAAATGGTACTAATTATCACAAAATGTTTTTTCACATTTTATGGATCCATTGGTCACTATGTTTTTAGAGTACCAAACTAGACACAAGTGTACAAATAGTAATTTTAGCCTATTTGTGACTTGGGACCTTTTAAGTCAGCAATTTGGGAGGTTTACAAAATTAAGTGCTGTTATATGCAGGTCAATGTTAGTGCCAATGTTTGACATTTTCCCGGAAAACTTAACTATATATACAGTCAGGGACAAAAGTTTTACAAATGACATAAATTCAGATTTTAACATTATACTACTTCAATGTTTTACGATCGTTTAGTTGGATGTGTCTATGGTTACTGAAGTGCAATTTTAAACATTTCAAAAGTTTTAATACTTTTATTAAGAAATATATTTACAGTGTTAGCTTCTGTTTTTCAAGACTTCTGCCCTTCGCCTGGAAGCAGGATATCAGTTCCAGGGCAAAATCCTGACTGATGACTGGTTGGTGTCTAGAGAGTGCTTGGAGTTCATCAATATCAACATATTTCTGTTTGGCTACTCCACCTGCATTTTGAGAATTGAATACAGGTTATCAATGAAATTAAGAACTGAGCAGTTTTCTGGCCACAAACTCAAAATGTCTATGGTTTCACCAAGCCACTTAGTCATCATTTTTTGCCTTGTGACATGGTCTCCATCATGCCGGAGCATTGTGCACCACCACGTTCGAAGAAGTTGCTCTCGGAGGAAGTTTAGATACCATTCTTTTTTCATGGCAGTGCACTTATGTAAAATTCTAAGTGAACGCCTTCCATGGATAAAAAGCCTCTACGCATGAATATTTTTAGGAGTCTTTACTGTCGGCAGACACAGGATTTACAGTAGCGCTAATCTTTTGTTCTAAGAACAATTATCCTTCCAGATGCCCCAACCAGTATGAAGGGGCTTCATAACTTTACCCCAGTCCTCTGCAGTGCAATCACTGAACTTCCTGCAAAAATTTAATCTCTGATGAAGTCCCATTCAGATTGTTTTGGACATCTGGAAGAATGATTGTACTTCAGAAGAGAAGTTGAGCGCTACCTATGTCTCCTATGTCAAGCCAACAATAAGGCATCCTGAGGCCAATCATGTACCTGTCAGATTGCTTTTTGTCCTAGGAGAGTGGGCACACTCACAGTTTTGCATATGAACACTTACAAATATAGGACCTCTGGATCGCAATGGTTGTGTGTCCTTGGACACACACTCAATTAAGAATACTGCTGTCGTTGACAGATACCTGACTCTCTGGGCCTGTTCACAGTCACACCCTCTGCAATTGTAATAGTTACTCCCTTGATTATACTAGTACCTCCTATATACAAAACTATAATACTGCTCCTATATACAAGAATATAACTACTGTAATACTGCTCCTATGCACAAGAATATAACTACTATAATACTGCTCCCTATGTGCAAGAATAAAACTACTAAAATACTGCCCCCTTTCCAAGGAGTTGGGCCTACCTGTCTCCACTGTTGGGAGCATCATCCGGAAGTGGAAGGCTTATGGAACTACTGTTAGCCTTCCACGGCCTGGACAGCCTTTGAAAGTTTCCTCCCGTGCCGAGGCCAGGCTTGTCCGAAGAGTCAAGGCTAACCCAAGGACAACAAGGAAGTAGCTCCAGGAAGATCTCATGGCAGTGGGGACATTGGTTTCAGTCAATACCATAAGTAACGTACTCCACCGCAATGGTCTCCGTACCAGACGAGCCCGTAAGGTACCTTTACTTTCAAAGCGTCATGTCAAGGCTCGTCTACAGTTTGCTCATGATCACTTGGAGGACTCTGAGACAGACTGGTTCAAGGTTCTATGGTCTGATGAGACCAAGATCGAGATCTTTGGTGCCAACCACACACGTGATGTTTGGAGACTGGATGGCACTGCATACAACCCCAAGAATACCATCCCTACAGTCAAGCATGGTGGAGGCAGCATCATGCTGTGGGGCTGTTTCTCAGCCAAGGGCCTGGCCATCTGGTCCGCATCCATGGGAGATTTTGGCCAAAAACCTCCGCTCCTCCATCAAGGATCTTAAGATGGGTCGTAATTTCATCTTCCAACAAGACAACGACCCAAAGCACACAGCCAAGAAAACCAAGGTGGTTCAAGAGGGAAAAAATCAAGGTGATGGAGTGGCCTAGTCAGTCTCCTGACCTTAACCCAATTGAAAACTTGTGGAAGGAGCTCAAGATTAAAGTCCACATGAGACACCCAAAGAAACTAGATAACTTGGAGAAGATCTGCATGGAGGAGTGGGCCAAGATAACTCCAGAGACCTGTGCCGGCCTGATCAGGTCTTATAAAAGACGATTATTAGCTGTAATTGCAAACAAGGGTTATTCCACAAAATATTAAACCTAGGGGTTGAATAATAATTGACCCACACTTTTATGTTTAAAATTAATAAAAATTCAACTGAGCAACATAACTTTTTGGTTTGTAAGATTTATGCTTCTGTTAATAAATCCTACTCTGGTTTGCAGTTTGAAGGCTCTAACTTATTTGCATCTTATCAAACCACCTAAATCTGCAGGGGGTTGAATACTACTTGTAGGCACTGTAACTACTATAATACTGCCCCTATGTACAAGAATATAACTACTATAATACTGCCCCAATGTACAATAATATAACTACTATAATACTGCTCCTATGTACAAGAATATAACTACTATAATACTGTCCCTATGTACAAGAATATAACTACTATAATACTGCTCCTATGTACAAGAATATAACTACTATAATACTGCCCCTATGTACAAGAATAGAGCTACTATAATACTGCCCCTATGTACAAGAATATAACTACTATAATACTGCCCCTATGTACAAGAATATAACTACTATAATACTGCTCCTATATACAAGAATATAACTACTATAATACTGCTCCTATATACAAGAATATAACTACTATAATACTGCTCCTATACACAAGAATATAACTACTATAATACTGCTCCTATATACAAGAATATAACTACTATAATACTGCTCCTATATACAAGAATATAACTACTATAATACTGCCCCTATACACAAGAATATAACTACTATAATACTGCCCCTATGTACAAGAATATAACTACTATAATACGGCTCCCTATGTACAAGAATATAACTACTATAATACTGCCTCCTATGTACAAGAATATAACTACTATAATACTGCTCCTATGTACAAGAATATAACTACTATAATACTGCTCCTATATACAAGAATATAACTACTATAATACTGCTCCTATATACAAGAATATAACTACTATAATACTGCCCCTATACACAAGAATATAACTACTATAATACTGCCCCTATGTACAAGAATATAACTACTATAATACGGCTCCCTATGTACAAGAATATAACTACTATAATACTGCCTCCTATGTACAAGAATATAACTATTACCCATGTACTTTGGGAAAAAAAGACTGACGCGTTTCGAAAGCCAATACTACGAGCTTTCTTCATCAGGGAAAATGATGAAGAAAACCCGCAGTATTGGCTGGAGACCGTCGCGGCAACATTTTTTTCCTCTTATAGCGTGCAGTCTTTGCTTACCGCTCCCGTTGCACCCTGCTAGCTGCAAGCATCACAGGAGGCTGGATAGGAGCCACCACTATCATGTAAGTACCGGACACCAGCATTCATGTTGAACATTGTTGACATTCAGGCACCCTATTAATGGGGTGCTAAATCACCTATATACTGGGAATTACTGAACATTTACATCTGACACCATCTAATGAATAGATCAGTTATTGTCTAAGACTGGTCATGTTAATATCACCCTCAATGGTGTAATTTCAGGCTATAGTTAACCCTATAACTCCTGGAACATCTGTTGAACACCAACTGCCCAGACAGACACTAACAGGTATGTTAGGAAGGATTAAAATCTAACTCTTTTTATATCACAAACCCAAAAATCATCAATTAATATAATACCTTGAAATTTGTGTTAACCTTACAGCTGCTGGTAAAAAAAAGTGGTTATACACCCAACAGCAATCACCGTAAAGGTTCCATTTCTGAAACAGAAATTTCTCAGGTATTATTTTTATGGCTCTTGACAACAGGATTAAGCAGGGACTAGGTAATTGGGTGATCTACTAATCTCTTCCCTTGTATTATTCCGATTATTTTGGCGTATTGAAGCAATAGGAGGTTTCATCTATAAGGAGCCTCACCTAGATCGACCAACATTGCGAACATATCAATATCTAGTAATAATCTTGTATATAGTTGTCCAACTGATATATATTTTTTTTGGGGGGGATTTTATCTCGCCTATATGTTTTTGTTAATATTAAGTTTTCATCCAGTTAACAGCCGTTTCTGTATGATCGCTATAGGACTCAGGCATTCAGCGCAGTGAATTCATTATTTTATTATCTTTTATTCTTTTGTAGTGACCATCACACAGGGTCCCAATTTTACTAGCAGCTGTGACATCTATTGAGTTCTACTAGTTGGAATGCGGGTATTTCTACAATTTAACAAATATACAAAACAAAAGTTCATCTCTATACTTTGATTTATATCATTTTTTGGCAATGACAGAGGTCTAACATTTATGTAAGTCTTCACAATGTTGGCACACACTGGTGCTGGGATGTTGGCCCTTTCCTCCATGCAGATCTCCTCTAGAGCAGTGATGTTTTGGGGCTGTCACTGGGCAACACGGACTTTCAACTCTCTCCAAAGGTCTTCTATAGGGTTTATATCTGGAGACTGGCTAGGCCACTCCAGGACCTTGACATGCTTCTTAAGAAGCCACTCCTTTGTTGCCCTGGTGGTGTGCTTGGGATCATTGTCATGCTGAAAGACCCAGCCACGTTTCATCTTCAATGCCCTTGCTGATGGAAGGAGGATTGCACTCAAAATCTCATGATACATGCCCCCATTCATTCTTTCACGTACTCAGATCAGTCGTCCTGGTCCCTTGGCAGAGAAACAGCCCCAAAGCATGATGTTGCCACCCCCATGCTTCACAGTAGGTATGGTGTTCATTGGATGCAACTCCGCATTCTTTCTCCAAACACGACGAGTTGTACTTTTTCCAAACAGTTCTACTTTGGTTTCATCTGACCATATGACATTATCCTAATACTCTTCTGGATCATCCAAATGCTCTCTAGCAAACCTCAGACGGGCCCGTACATGTAATGGCTTAAGCAGGGGGACACGTCTGGTACTGCAGAATCTGAGACCCTGGCAGCGTAGTGTGTAGCCTGTGTTACATTGGTCCCAGCTCTCTGCAGGTCATTCACTAGGTCCCCCCATGTGATTCTGGGATTTTGCTCACTGTTCTTGAGATCATTTTGACCCCACAGGGTGAGATCTTGCATGAAACCCCAGATCGAGGGAGATTTTCAGTGGTATTGCATGCCTTCCATTTTCTAATTATTGCTCCCACAGTTGATTTCTTGCCTATTGCAGGTTGTGGACAGGTGTCTTTTATATTGATAACAAGTTCAAACAGGTGGCAGTACTACAGCTAATCAGTGGAGGACAGAGGAGCTTCATAAAGAAGAAGTTACAGATCTGTGAGAGCCAGAAATCGTGCTTTTTTGTAGGTGACCAAATATTTATTTTCCATCAAAATTTGAAAAAAACTTTCTTTCCAAGTCAGACAATGTGATTTTCAGGATTTATTTTCTCATTTTGTCTCATAGTTGAGGTCACCTATGCCTCCGAGAATTTGCACAATTGGTGGCTGACTGAATACTTTTTTTCCCTCGCTGTATAAGAATATAACTACTATAATACTGTCCACAAGTACAGGAATATAACTACTGCCCCTATGTACAAGAATATACTTGCTATAATACTGCCCCTATGTACAGGAATATCACTACTATAATACTGCTCCTATGTACAAGAATATAACTACTATAATATTGCCTCTATATTCAAGAATATAACTACTATAATACTACTCCTATGTACCAGAATATACCTGCTATAATACTACCCCTATGTACAGGACTATAACTACTATAATACTGTCCCATATATACAAGAATATACCTGCTATAATACTGCTCCTATGTACAAGAATATAACTACTATAATACTGCTCATATGTACAAGAATATAACTACTATAATACTGCTCCTATATACAAGAATATTACTACTATAATACTGATCCTATGTACAAGAATATAACTACTATAATACTGCTCCTATGTACAAGAATATAACTACTATAATACTGATCCTATGTACAAGAATATAACTACTATAATACTGCTCCTATATACAAGAATATAGCTAATATAATACTGCTCCCTATGTATAAGAATATAACTACTATAATACTGCCCCTATGTACAAGAATATAACTACTATAATACTGTCCCCTATGTACAAGAATATAACTACTATAAAACTGCCCCTATGTACAAGAATATAACTACTATAATACTGCTCCTATGTACAAGAATATAACTACTATAATACTGCTCCTATGTACAAGAATATAACTACTATAATACTGCTCCTATGTACAAGAATATAACTACTATAATACTGCTCCTATGTACAAGAATATAACTACTATAATACTGCCCCTATCTACAAGAATATAACTACTATAATACTGCTCCTATGTACAAGAATATAGCTACTATAATACTGCCCCTATGTACAAGAATATAACTACTGTAATACTGCTCCTATGTACAAGCATATAGCTACTATAATACTGCCTGATATGTACAATAATATAACTACTATAATACTGCTCCTATATACAAGAATATAAACTACTATAATACTGCCCCTATCTACAAGAATATAACTACTATAATACTGCCCCTATGTACAAGAATATAACTACTATAATATTGCTCCTATGTGCAAGAATATAGCTACTATAATACTGCCCCTATGTACAAGAATATAACTACTATAATACTGCTCCTATGTACAAGCATATAGCTACTATAATACTGCCTGATATGTACAAGAATATAACTACTATAATACTGCCCCTATCTACAAGACTATAACTACTATAATACTGCCCCTGTCTACAAGAATATAACTACTATAATACTGCCCCTATGTACAAGAATATAACTACTATAATATTGCTCCTATGCACAAGAATATAGCTACTATAATACTGCCTGATATGTACAATAATATAACTACTATAATACTGCTCCTATATACAAGAATATAACTACTATAATACTGCTCCTATGTACAAGAATATAACTACTATAATACAGCCCCTATGTACAAGAATATAGCTACTATAATACTGCTCCTATGTACAAGAATATAACTACTATAATACTGCTCCTATGTATAAGAATATAACTACTATAATACTGCTCCTATGTACAAGAATATAACTACTATAATACTGCTCCTATATATAAGAATATAACTACTATAATACTGCCCCTATGTACAAGAATATAACTACTATAATACTGCTCCTATGTACAAGAATATAACTACTATAATACTGCCCCCATGTACAAGAATATAACTACTATATTACTGCCCCTATGTACAAGAATATAACTACTATAATACTGCCCCTATGTACAAGAATATAACTACTATAATACTGCTCCTATGTACAAGAATATAACTACTATAATACTGCCTCTATGTACAAGAATAGAACTACTATAATACTGCCCCTATGTACAAGAATATAACTACAATATTACTGCCCCTATGTACAAGAATATAACTACTATAATACTGCTCCTGTGTACAAGAATATAACTACTATAATACTGCCCCTATGTACAAGAATATAACTACTATAATACTGCTCCTGTGTACAAGAATATAACTACTATAATACTGCTCCTATGTACAAGAATATAACTACTATAATACTGCCCCTATGTACAAGAATATAACTACTATAATACTGCCCCTATGTACAAGAATATAACTACTATAATACTGCCCCTATATACAAGAATATAACTACTATAATACTGCCCCTATGTACAAGAATATAACTACTATAATACTGCCCCTATGTACAAAAATATAACTACTATAATACTGCCCCTATGTACAAGAATATAACTACTATAATACTGCCCCTATGTACAAGAATATAACTACTATAATACTGCCCCTATGTACAAGAATATAACTACTATAATACTGCCCCTATGTACAAGAATATAACTACTATAATGCTGCCCCTATGTACAAGAATATAACTACTATAATACTGCCCCTATGTACAGGAATATAAGTACTACATAAGTGGGGCTGGTGTAGTATTCTTCCCAGGTCCTTTGTACTTCCTCTGCTCAGTTTGGACGTGTTGTCGTCTGACATCTTTAAAATAAACTACTGAATTAGTTTTATGCAATTGCGGTCCCAGGAGCCAATCACTTGCCAGGCATTTGAATATGTGTTAGCGAAGCATTTCTCATTGACTAGATACATTACCCTGGCATTTGACCTTTAAGAGTGCGTTGCCAGCATATCGTGAACTGGCGCTCGGCAATCGTGTTGTCAGGTGCTCCCATCAACAAGTATTTATGGGTATATTCTTCATAGTGTGAAAATGAGCTGGTAACATCTTACTTTGTGCCATACTGCTAATGTGTGTGACGAGGAGGAAGAGCAGCGGGGCTGGAAAACTGCTTTCATTTATTACCTGCATATGGATGGTTTCACAACAATCTACAAACCGTGCAATACCAAGCACTGGAGTGGACAATGTTGTAAATGCATAGAGGGACATTTGTATATAGGATAGAATGAGATGCCAAACTTGTAGCCTAACTACAGCATTCATAGGACAGAGGTGGTTCTGCAATATTATTATCTGAATCATCTCGCTTGCAAGGGAAGTGAGTGATGATAATGCTGATAATGCAGTTGCTCAATATAAAATGTAACAAGGTTCCAAGATAGAATTTAGCTACTGATTCACTGTGTTATGCCAAGTGTAGGGACATGGGGGCATGACACAGTCATTCAAAGAAAGTATTGCAGTGTTGTGCACTACTCCAACCTCCAGCCTCTGCACTAAAAACTGCATAACTTTACATTGTACAATGAATTGTGTGTATTTTCAGAAATCTGTGGGAAGAATTAATGTTTCTTATTTGGGGGGAAATTGAAAGTCGATTCATGTTGCCCAGACCACGGGCAATATGAATCAGAATCTGGTGCACAATTGAAGCCAAGTACGGTATGTTTTTCTCTGAATTGCTGTGAAGTGTCAGAGAAAAGATAGTTTGAAAAGTTGGTATTGTTCTGACCAGCTTCTTCATGCACCGCTTAAGTTAAATGACAGGTCTCTGCCATGTGTATACTGTGATGCAGCGATTTGCTGCATTGCAAATATGTATACTGGGACTTGTAGTTCCACATGTTCAGGTAATGCATTACAAGTGGTGGGTTTGCAAGTTAGCAAAAGGACATGGGTGTGTCTGGCAAACCTGAAACCTCACATAGGTGTGTCTCATGTAAAAGAGGTGGAATATAGTCCAACTTCCTTTTTGGTCACATGTTCCTCTGGGTTTGCAGCAGCTATGTAGCGAGAAGCACATGGTGGAGAATCCGTATGTGCAGAGCTTGGGACAGCTCTGGCAGTTTCCATGAAGACCGGGTCTTGCTCAGTGTTTGGAGCCGCCATTGTCCTGAAAGGCACCTGGGATGGAATGCTTGGAAGTCGCTGGCCTTCTGGAAGGCATGGGATGTGTGGAGAACCTGGAGTATCTCTCTCTGTTTTCAAGATTGGTGGATTGAGAGATCAGTGATTGAAGGTTGTGATGACACTGAGACACTGTGATAGACTTTGTAAATTCCTCCAGGCGGGTATACTCGCCATTGGAACAGACTAAATGTCATGAATGTTCCATTGATGTTAATGGACTGTATCATGTATGAGGTTTATGATGTGTAATAAATTGAATGGACTTTATTTTACTGTAAAACACATCTGTTTGCCTCAATATTACTACAGTTTGAGTATCCCCCAACACACTCAGTGAGCAAATCACTACAGTACATAAAAAATTAACTGGAGTGAAATATGGGGAATCCAGCTGGGGATCGCACCAAACTAGTCACTGCTCTCCTGTTTGTCCCCAGCCAGTTCTGCAAACTATTAATCCGAACACTAGAGCACTACAGGGTAAAACATACCTGGCTATGATTGTGCAGCTTAGCTCTCATTCATGCTGAACGTGATTTGGGCAGCATGAAAGAGACAGGTTTCCTTTAAAGAGGCCAGCTGAATTTTTAGTTTTACAGGAAATGCTCTATGGGAGTGAAGTATACAAATTAGCTAAACAAACTTTATCTTAGGACAAGTAACCAACTTATAAATCATGTCTGACCCTTTAATGAGCCCTACAACATGACCAGGAATAAATGGCGAGCCAAAAACGTATCTATAGACATCCTGTTTCATGGTGTTACTGTAGGGGTCCAGGGCTCTGTTACCCCCGCCCTGGGAAATGCTGTGCTCTTCTACATATTGACATGTTACATATTTATGTGTATATAGTTATGTGTATTCAGCCTCTCTGACGCCAAGGTAAAAGACTGCTCCCTGGTACCTTGGGTAAACTAGGGTTAAATTAGCTAGTGCGCTAGTACACCTTTTAAGGGAGAAGTTATGGGTTTCCTCAAAAAGTTAGTGTTATTAGGTTAGCTAGTGAGCCTACCCATTAGGGGCGATGTCTAACTAACAAAACATACCTGCAGTGTAGTTTGAGAGAGGAAAATCCCCCAAGGTTTCAAGTGGAAAGACAAGTGCTGCTTCTACAGGTGGCATAGTAGTGAGGAGCCAAGGATATAATTTGGCAGGACCCTCTGGGTCACCCCAGGATCGTGAGTACAAGAGTTGGGACCTCAGTCCAGGATGCATGGAAGTAGCACTGCCCTGCTTTGGTACTTGACCTCTGCTCTGTGTGGGTCACCCGGTAAGCGACTGTTCCCTACGGTGCCGTTTATGGCGGACTTCTACATAGGCTTAGGAAAACAAGTCATCAGGGTGAATGCTATGAAGGAAGTTTGTCTAATTGTTTCTCTGGGTGGATCACCGTGGGTGGGATAGGGCTGGAGGCAAGAGAGACTTTATGGGGTACTTCACACACAACAATATCGCTAGTGATATCGCTGCAACGTCACAGGTTTTGTGACGTAGCAGCGACCTCGCCAGTGATCTCCCTATGTGTGACACGTAGCAGCGACCAGGCCCCCGCTGTGAGATCACTGATCGTTACAAATCATTCTGGACCATTTTTTGGTTGTTGCGCTCACACTGGGCATCACTGTGCTTGACAGGGACAACGACCAGCAATCTCAATACTACGGCAGAAAGTGACAGGGTCCCAACAACTGCCATATCGTTGCTGCGTCGCTGGTGAGATCTGACTGTTTGACATCTCACCAGCAACCACGTAGCGACGCACCAGCAATCCCGGCCAGATCAGATCGTTGACTGGATCGTTTGTGCGTCACTACCTGTAATGGGGCCCTATGAAGTTAGGCGCCATGGTGTTGAAAGGGCGGCATGAGAGTGTTGAGGTACCAAAACAACAAGAGCAGTCTGCATTAAATCCTGTTTAAGTAATTGTCCTGAAAATAAGTACCCGTGTTTCACGACACTGTCTAAGTAAAACTGTATTAAAAAAACTTTGGAAATCCATGTCTGCCTTGGTCCAGGGGTGGTGACGTACTGAACTGTTGCATTGGGGAGTCAGTCGGGCACGTGCTACAAAACCAGGGGTGCTCCAAAGCCAAGACTCTACCTCGCCCGTGACTAAAAGAGCACGGTGCAGCCGGCCCCTCAACATTTGCCCCTCATTAGTGTAAAGTAGAATCAGATGTCTGATTGCAATACCCTGATAGAAATAATAGTCCTCCTTAAAGAGATCAGCTGAGTATGAAATCTTACAGGCAATGCTTCATGGGAGAAAAGTATGCAAATTAGCTCAATTACAGAATAAAGGAACTTATCTCATTTGATTTAGGAGTAACTGAAATTAGGAGGCAGGATGTAATACAACCACAAAGTGGCTGATGCCAGGGAAGCATAATCTTGTTAAATCTATATCCTTCATATAGAAATGTTGCTGTCTGACTGCTAATTAATTGTCCGTCTGTATATGGAACCTGCCAGCAACTTTTTATATAAAAGTAAGGGCATGCTTGTATAGTTGCTTGTTCCCCAATAAAAAATATCCTTTTTTTGATCCAATGTGCCAGTCATGTAAAATATAATGAAGTCACTTGTAAATTAGGCTACAAGTGCATCAGGGGGCGTCAATGTGAAGAAAATGTCCAAATGCCCTGCAACATGTTTAATGTGACAGGCTCCCTGGGTTTTGACATTTTAGCAGACAAAGCTGATTCCTTTTAAAATAAGAAATTATTTTGTGTATTGGGCATAGTTAAGTGGGGACATTTATTATGGTAAATGCAACAGAATGTGGGTGCAATTTGTGTAAAAAGAACTCCGTTATTATGCATTTCAGACACCATTTTGTGCTTTTTCTAATAAGGTCTTGGGACAGAGGCATGGTTTAGCAGAAAGGGTGATGATGACAGAGTGCTGATAATTGTGCTGCAACACGTCATGCAGCGATGTGCTCATCACATAATCTATCCTGTCACGTACCCGCTTCTCAGCACATGACTGGGAGTTTCGCCTGCAAGGGTTAATCTAACTCCACTCACTCAATCCAGCACTCAAGCTCTGTTTTAGGCTGGAAACACACTATCCTACTTACATGCGAGTCTCTCGGACGAGACTCTGATCAGTGACCCTGAACGGCCTTTCCCCTGTCAGGACTGGAGTGTGATGCTGCACAAAAACACAAGCAGCTGACATTCCCGTCCAGAGAGGGAGAGGCCGTTCAGGGTCATTGATCTGAGTCTCGTCTGAGAGACTCGCATATGTAAGTAGGATAGTGTGTTTCCAGTCTTATGCTGAAAGTGAGCATAAATCGCACCCCGACACAGCCACACCCAGCTTCACAACATACTGCCACCACTCATCAAACAAATGGGATGATGAGTCCTCTGAGCTAATATTGTCAGACAATACACAGGATCATACTTCCTAGGACTAGAAATCCGTTTAGAGCATACAAGGTTCAAACTTATTAAAGTTTTATGCTTTAATATGAAAGTTACAGTACTTACAATAAAAAGATATAAAAGATAAAATGAGATGGACATACAGATATGCAAAACAGTTATAAAATAGGAGAAAATGACAGAAAATACCTGACCTTGCAGTCTAATATTCTTGCTTCCTATGGGGAAGGAGGAATGAAAATATGGATCACAGCAGTATTGCAACTGCCCCAAATCTGTGAATAAAGAACTCATGGCTTCATGCCTTCTTATACAGTTTGGCGTAAAGTCGAGTTTCTACCAAACCCTTGGAACTCAGTATTCTAATTCTGGGTCTGTGATTGGACCCCTGGATAATTTAGCAATGCATATATTATTTTCAAATGTTCTTTGCCTTTCGTCCTACTACAGTCTCCTGGTCACTACTGGCCACCTGTTAGTTTGTTTGAAGCTCCCCAGAAGTGTGAAGAATTTCCATTGCTCTGCTCACAGGAAGGCCCCCTGGGGGAAAGGGGGCGCCTGTACAAGAGTACAGTTCCTGTTTGATAAGCATAGGTTATGATCTTTGTGTAGTGACACAGAATTTAACTATTAACTGCTGAGTCTCCATTTCCTTCAGATACATATTTCACTACACAGCCAAACAACACATATATGTTCATTAACATTATCAGTTATACTTGTGTATTATAGATGAATGTATTTGTATTTAAATAGAGAGGCTAAAAAAAGTATTGGACACGTCACCAATTTTCTAAGTAAATATATTTCTAAAGGTGCTATTGTCATTAATTTCTCAGCAGATATTGGTAACTACTTATCCAGTCTTCACCGGTAAAAAAAAAATACCAGCTGGTTCAACTGAGGGCCTTGAAAAAGGTGTCTCTTTACCAAGGTAAAGAAACATAAGAAACATCTAATGATGGGTAAAACCGACGAGCTGTCTGAACACCTTCACAATCTTATTGTTGCAAAACATCCTGGTGACATTGGTTAAAGAAGAATTTCTAAACTACTTACAGTTCCCCTGAGTACTATTGGGCCATAAACTCTCAGTTGGTTTCAGAGAAAGAAAAGAAAGCTACCAGAATGTCGAGCGGAATCCAATAGAAAATATCTGGAACTAAAGCTCAGACTTCATAGAAGGATCCACAGGACCTACAGGATATGAAGAGTGTTTGTGTGGAAGAATGGCCAAAATCCACCTGAGCAATGCAGGGACTAGTGTCTCCATACAGGAGGCGTCTGGAGCTTCATCGCCAACAAAGATGTCTGTTCAAAGTATTAAATTTGATTAAGTGTGTTCAATACTTTTTCCTTGTGTCATTTCTCATTATTACACATAATTAATTTGTGGACATCTACGGTTGGATTACTTTGCCTGTGTGGATTGCATTGCTTGTTATGGCCACTTTACACGCGGCTACATTTCTAGCTTATCCACAGGTAACTTACTGGTTGCAGTGAAATCATGGAGAGATTATTCCATTTCTACACAGCAACAAGAAAGAACCTTGTCTCCATGATTTCACTGCAGCCAGTAAGTTACCTGTGGATAAGCTAGAAATGTAGCCGCGTGTAAAGTGGCCATTACCGATATCAGGCGAGAAAATTCATGTCAGTAGCACCTTTAGAAATATGTTTATTTAGAAAATTGGTTTTGTGTTGAATACTTATTTCAGGCACTATTGTTATGTTTACCTTGCATTGGATTTTAAACTGTGGGATTATTTTAGCCCTCTTTTCTCTCTTTTTCCCCTGTTAGACACAAGGTATCATCCTCTGTAGACTCCAGCATAACTGCTACATTTCCAGGCCCCAATAGAGCCATCCCCTTGACATTTCACATATGTCCACAATGCATTGAAGGGTTTAAAAAATGCTTATTAACAACCCCCCCTTGATTATAAGAAGTGGGACATGAGCGTCACACAGACGTGTCTGCACAGACAGGGGGACTAGGCTCTATGATGGCAATGCAAGAGGAGGATGCATCAATTGCTTCCTTCCAATTATTCTTTTATCAGCAATGATCACTAGGGATTAAAAGAAAAAAAAATGTAAAAAGGGTTTGAGATACTGTAACACCCTGAACACTGGTGTAAATGACTGGAAAAGGTTGGCTGATTTGATGAAAACCCAATCAGACTCTCAAGGGAGATATTACGTTCTTCATTATTGCGTTGATTGGCCTTATTTCATGTGAAGGCTGCAGCACATTCGTTACAATGCTAGCAAAGCTGCTTAACAATATCCAAGGCGGAAAAAAAATCTATCACCTCTTTAATCGAAACAACACGGGAGATTAACACAAGGCAAAAAAAACAAGCCTCAGTCATATGCAAAAGCAGGCGAAGGATTAAAGAATATCCCGCCCCCAAGAAATGACAAAAAAATGACATATAGAATCATGAATTCCAGATGAGTCATTTTTACATCAGATTCTTCAAAAGGTTTTGCTTTTTGGAGACCTTGGCGACATTGACCTTGGCAACCCTTAGTAAACTAGTAGTAATGGTACCTTTACACAGCGCTACAGAAGGTAGAAAACAACCGGGTTACGGAGACAAATGTATCCTGCACCGTCAAATCAACCCGAGGTAGCGGCGTGTAAAGTAGCTTGTTGCCAGCCATCACTATCGGCACCTGTTTCAGAGCAGTGCTCTAAAACAGGTTGATTTCAACCCGATGGTAACGGCGTCTAAATACGGTACGGTAAGGTTTTTTCGCCACCTAGTTAACTCCCCGGGGCGTGACACAGCCTCCGGGAAATCACCCCCCTTCAGCGATCATTGGTGGAAGCTCCTGCATTGCGATTGGTTGTCGCTGCATAGGGCGGCATATTTAACGAGCTGACCAGTCACACCACACAATTGCTCGAGCGTCATGTATTAGTCAGCCTCCTGCGCTGGCTGGCCAATCATGATGCTATTGCTTTGTCCTATCAGCGTACGAACGTCTCGTAATCCACAATTCTGGCACGCCTATGTGTTGTCCCTGCTGCCCCAGGTCCTCCCATATTACCTTCTGTCACGGCGTGTAAATGAGGGACGGTGCTCTACAGAAGGTAACTTGAGGCACCCGGCGGTGCATCCAGAGATAGATTAAACCTTATGTAGTGCACCTTGTAGCGGCGTGTAAAGGCGGTATCGGGTACCGTTTGCAATCGTTGGTACGTGCTCGTGCACTTGAAGCACCCGGTTGTTCCTAACCTTCTGTAGCGGCGTGTAAAGGTACCTTTATGGATATATCATTGGTGCAATGGTGCAATGTGTGCAGCCACAGGGGCCAAGAGGTCAGGTGGCCCAATTCCAAGTTTCAAAGCAGGTGGAATTGTTCAATATGATGAGCGATTGGACTGCAAAAGACCCATATATTGTTCTTGCACCGGGCCCACTTCTGTATGTCTGCCAGTGACAGCAAGGGTGGATCTGTTGCTCTTACTCTACTCATCACTGCAGTCCTGTGTTGGGACATGCAGGCCATCATTGCAGCATTCTTAACGTGGAACAGGGCAGCAGCCTTGGGTGAGTGATCCGGTCGACAGGGTAGGGGGTACTCGGATACCGGGACAGGGGGTTACTTCGGTGGGGAAATCACGGCTGGTCGGTTCCCGATTTCGTGCCCTGGACCCTCAGTGGCAGGGATGGGGGTGATGATGATGATGATGGGGAGGGAATCATAATGTGACGCCATCTGTGGTACCTGGTGTCACACTTCCGGGGGAAGGCGCCCGTGGTACCGAACTCCCCTGGGTGAGCTGAACCTAGTTTACCCAAACTCTATACAGGGATTGTCAGGGGCAAGCCCAGGGGGTCTAAATACCACGGCTGCTACGGTAGTACCAGGGGGGTGGCTCGTAAGGTTAACCTAAGCTACGGCACAGCTAAGGATTCCTGGTAACAGTACAAGGCTAGGAGGGCAGGAATGGTGCTACCGGGTAAGAGCACAACAAGGGTTCCAGGTAACAGGGTGCAAGGCTAGGAAAACAGGAATAGCTCTACCGGAGGAGAGTACAAGGAAGGCCAGACCAACAGTCAGCAAGGCAGAAGCAAACTAACTTAATAATCAGGCACCTCCCATCTGTAGAGGTGGCCTGATAGATATACCAGAGGAAGAGCAGCTATTTGTCAAGGGGAGTGTCAGGTTGGACCGTGCCGGTCCCTAGAGTCACAGGGGAGGAGAGCACCTAGTGCGCCGCTGATTGGTCACATGAACATGACCATTGTAATGTGCTCATGTGTGAGCCCAGTGGTCAGCTGATAAGAAGGGAACCCGGCGACGGCTCTGAGGGGAAGAGGTTGCCGACCCGGGAGAGGTGAACTGGGGAGCGGTGCCAGGGGACCTAACACCTGGCAATAGGGATACCAGTGCTGCGGCCGGCCGCAGAGGTGATGGAAATGCACAGGTGGAGCTTTACCTCAGGGCAGCGGGGTGGATGAGGGGAGTAGTAATAGTGGTTCTGGTGTGAACGCTGCAGGCGGCGGCAGGGATTCAGGCACACACTCACAATAGTCTCCGTTTTGGTACCTTTTTACTGATGTCTGGTAACAGGCACGGTCCAGGAGGGTAACCAGGTTTCGGTGCAGCTTGGGACATTCACCTTGGAGAGTTGTGAGGCCTCCTCTGTTAGTGTGTGCGGTAATTAGGGTAAGTTCTACCTGGAGCTGAACCTGCCGCTCTTTCTCCCTCTCAGGGTGCTGTTCCACAACCGACAATGAGGACCTTTCTGTGGGATCCCTATTGCCTGCTCAGGTCCCTGGTCCTATGCTTGGTCAAATTTGGAGTCTTCTATTCTTTACTTCAGGTGGAATAGATCCTCCTGGTCTGTCCGGGCTTTCGCTGCCACACTGTAGATGAATAGCAGCTTCGGACTCCGGTGTCCAGGTGGCTAAAGGGTTTTCAGATATGTTCCCTTTTTCCTACTTCTCACTTCTCCCACTGGCCTCCGTCCCTCTCCCTAGGGCTCAGCACAGCTGGGTCAGCTTTCCTGGTTCTGGGCCTGGCTTGGTCTGCAGACAGTCTCTCTGGAACTAACTGACTCCTCCCCTGAGGCCTGGATCTTTATAGGGGATCTGGCTTAAGGACAGCCAGTGGAGCTCCCCCTCCAGGTCTGTGGTGGAAAGTATTGTGTGCTATGTGTGCCAAGGTGTACATCCCTCCCTGCACCGGTGGGTCCTGTGGCAATCCCTTGCAGGGGTGCCACATGAGGTTCTCATCTCAAATGCCCTGGTATGTTAAAGAAAGGTGAGAGTCCTGGCTGGGTGTATGGATTTTATTTAATTGGGGTGCTATGTCCTTATAAGCTACATGATTCCAGTGACTCCCGCTGGCCAGGACTAGATGTACAGTGGGTACGGAAAGTATTCAGACCCTTTACATTTTTCACTCTATTTCATTGCACCCATTTGATAAATTTAAAAAAGTAAATTTTTTTCTCATTAATGTACACTCTGCACCCCATCTTGACTGAAAAAAAACCCCAGAAATGTAGACATTTTTGCAAATTTATTAAAAAAGAAAAACTGAAATATCACATGATCATAAATATTCAGACCCTTTGCTCAGACACTCATATTTAAGTTACATGCTGTCCATTTCCTTGTGATCCTCCTTCAGATGGTTCTACTCCATCATTGATGTCCAGCTGTGTTTAATTAAACTGATAGAACTTGTTTGGGAAAGGCACACGCCTGTCTATATAAGACCTCACAGCTCACAGTGCATGTCAGACCAAATGAGAATCATGAGGTCAAACGAACTGCCCAAGGAGCTCAGAGACAGAATTGTGGCAGGACACAGATCTGGCCAAGTTTATAAAAGAATTTCTGGAAGTACTCAAGGTTCCGAAGAGCACAGTGCCTCCATAATCCTTAAATGGAAGGCATTTGGGACCACCAGAAGTCTTCCTAGATCTGGCCATCCAGCCAAACTGAGCAATCGTGGGAGAACAGCCTTGGTGAGAGAGGTAAAGAAGAACCCCAAGATCACTGTGGCTAAGCTCCAGAGATGCAGTAGCGAGATGGGAGAAAGATACACAAAGTCAACTATCACTGCAGCCCCCCACCAGTCGGGCCTTTATGGCAGAGTGGCCCGACAGAAGCCTCTCCTCAGTGCAAGACATATGAAAGCGCACATAGAGTTCACAAATAAAAACGCATGAAGGACTCCCAGACTAAGAGAAATAAGATACTCTGGTCTGATGAGATGAAGATAGAACTTTTTGGTGATAATTCTAAGCAGTATGTGTGGAGAAAACCAAGCACTGCTCATCACCTGCCCAATACAATCCCAACAGTGAAACATGGTGGTGGCAGCATCATGCTACGGGGGTGTTTGTCAGCTGCAGGGACAGGACGGCTGGTTGCAATTGAAGGAAACATGAATGGGGCCAAGAACAGAGATATTCTGGATGAAAGCCTCTTGCAGAGCTCTGAACCTCAGACTTGGCCAAAGGTCCACCTTCCAACAAGACAATGACCCTAAGCACACAGCTAAAATAACAAAGGAGCGGCTTCAGAATAACACTGTGACCATTCTTTACTGATCCAGCCAAAGCCCTGACCTAAACTCAATTGAGCATCTCTGGAGAGACCTGAAAATGGCGTCCACCAACGTTCACCGTTCAATCTGACGGAACTGGAGAGGATCTGTAAGGAAGAATGGCCGAGGATCCCCAAATCCAGGGGAAAACTGCATCATTCCCAAGAAGACTCGTGGCTATACTAGCTCAAAAGGTGCAAATACTCAATACTGAGCAAAGGGTCTGAATACTTATGACCATGTGATATGTCAGTTTTTTCTTTTTTTTAAGTCTGTAGAAATTTCTACATTTCTGTTTCTTTTCAGTGAAGATGGAGTACATAGTGTACATTAATGAGGAAAAAATGACCTTTTTTGAATTTACCAAATAGCTGCAATAAAACAAAAGAGTGAAAAACGTAAAGGCAGAACCCGTGGAAGCGTTGAAACGCACGAAACGGAGCGCCCGTAGTCCTCTCCGCACCCCCACCCCTCCCTGCACTGTGTAACCCTAGATTCTGCTGTAATGGAATAAAGCACCTGCACTAATGAAAAGGTCTTGTGGTGAGTGCCATCCATTTCTATGAAAAAGTTTGCATCAACTCTTTGGGATTGAGCAACGCCACTTGGTCTCAATATTGTAGTCTGCTGACATCTTACCCGTGACGCCACCAGTGCCCGTTAACACTCCTTTGCATTTGGAAAAATTTAGAGGGGTCTGAACACTTTCCTTACCAACAGTAAGCTGCATGACTCCGCTGGTCAGGGCCAGATGTAGGACAGTTCTATGAGAGACACCACCAAACAAACATAAACTCTTTACTGAACAATATTTTGGTGCGGGTGCATAGCTTTACAAACATTTCCTTTACAACACGGATAATTTTTACACACCATCTCTTTACTTCTGAAAGCACAATCTCTTCTTTAAGTTTAACTGTCCTGACTGTTAGGTCTGTGCATCCTCACTCGCATCCCCACGGCATCCCTAGATCCTGCAAGTCAGGGATGCTGCCATACTTACAGTCCAGCTCGCTCCCCGATTGCGTCTCTCTTCGCCAGCTCTGGAGACCCACATATGTGTGGCAGAGCTCTCAAGAGCACGCTTAAGGAGTGGCCGTGTGGCACTGTCCTGTCTTAAAGGAAGTGTCCATCAGCCTATGGTTGAGTGGTCACAGAGTATTTAAGGCAGCTTCCCCTGTTGGGAGGTGCCTGGTAAATGTGTTTTGTTAGCCTTGATCTCTTAAGCTAGTTCTCAGGTGCCCTTGTTACTCTGTGCCTTGTTACCCTACTAACTTGTGCCTGTGTATCCTTGCCTGCTAGTGTCACCAGCCATCACGATTTGCTGTGCCTGCCAGTCACCACCAGTCACCACCATCTGCTGTGCTTGCCAGTTACCACCAGCCATCACCATCTGATGCGCATGCCTCTTTTTGCCAGCCTCCGCCTTACTATGCAGCCTGAACTTGGTCTTACCTTCCTGTGGCTGTCTGACTCCATCTTCTCTTCTGTGTGGGGTCAAGCTCCCCTCTCTGTCTCACAGTGCCAGCTGCCAGGGTACCAAGAGCCTCTGTTGTTGGCCTTGGTTGGGCACCTACCAGCAAAGTCTGTCGCCACCTCTTGTGGTGGCAGTGAAGACTCAGTGGTCACATCAGGGATGCTACTTCAGGCAAGTGATCTGTACCTTAGGACCAGTGCATTTACTGACCCCCAGTCTCACCTCATTGGGAGGGACAATGGCTTCAACATCAGTTACTTCATTACAGCCAAGTTCAGTACTACAGCCCAGGTAGTGAGCACCTTGTTCTCAGCTCATGGTTCTATGTCTCTTGCTTTTAAAGGACTTGGTTTGCTAATATGACTGCACTAAGCTTCTCTAGCTGTGACGCTTTTGAACTCCCACCAAGGGCACTCTCTTCATCTCACATTCTGTGGCCTGTCCTGGCCTGTTACCTCTTTGAAATATAAATTTGGGGTCGTACTGCTAAGCGTCCTGTCCCCTAACCCATCTCCAGTCGATCACTCTATCCTTTGGTCAAGCCTCTCTCTTTCCCTTTTAGATCACGATGTCTACTGTTCCTATCCCCTCTCATGGCAGGGGGACACACATCATGTGTCTCTGTTCACGAGCCAAACCTAAGGTCTGCTCTTACTGCACACTGGGCCCTATCTGATCTCCTGCCAGGACACTATCTCTGTCCCTTCACTTTAGCCCCCCTATACTGGGCTAGTCCTAAATATTAACTAACTCTCCCTACTGTTGGACAAAATACAATCTATTACTTAAACCGCATGTCACAATACACATTACACATCATAACAGTACTCGTATCTTCAAGGGGGAACATGGACAGAATGACCATCTTATTGCCCATTGAACACAAAGATTAGACACATCACTGCAATTCTTGAAAATGCCTGAAAAACTATTTTGAAGTTTATAAAAAAAAGCAAAAGCCAGCTCACCCAGTGCATGGAGTCTGGATATCCTTGCTTCTGCTCAGGACCCGCTCACTCATTTGTTTTTTTTTTGCCTATTTTATTAAATACAAGTTGTCCCCATAAAATAATGTGTAATATCTTTTCCTGTGTTGATTTGTTCCTCTGTTGTTCTCCCTAGAAATGTGTTCCTTTCCTTTGTCAGATGGACATGTCCCTGTCCAGTCTGAAAGTCGCCCTAGTGATTGGACAGTGTTTGAGCATGCAGGGACCTGTCACGCGTGTGTTGCATCCAGCTAGGACGTTTTGCGGCGTCTGGCATCAGAACATCACAGCGATTGGCAGGTCTCATTGGAGTCTGCTCAGCAATGAGCATGAATGGAGTGCATTTAGTTTCTTTTGGTGCTATGTGGGTTAAGAGTTTCTTTTTGCTGTAATCTCAGCTGTGGTTCCTTATTGCCACTCCCTTCTGTTATTTAAGCTCTCTTGGCTCTCCCATATGCCAGTTATAGTTCTTCGATGCTGACCTCTCAGGAGAAGTTGTTCCTGTCACAGTTGTGGAATTGCTATTATTATTTTATTCTCGCTTGTTTGTCTCTCTCCCAGTGAGGGGTTAAGGGTTCCTTTTTTTCCAAACATAATCTCTATTGAAAGATTTAAGTAAAATAAGCTATGAAGAAAATAATGAAACATTTAAAACCAAACTATGGATTTGAGAAATGACATGAAGTACAGTCATAACCCTTCATACACCTCCGTACCTATGGGAGGGTAACTACGTTACAAAGTGAGAGTGTAGAAAAACTACTGCCATGTTTTAGCTTGTCTAGGATATTAAATATATAAGCAAAACAATATCCATATCCAATAAAGAGACAGGAAAGAAAAGAAAAGAGGAAGGAAAAAAACAGGGTCTAGGAGGCTGAGGAATTCATATCCCCTCCAGCACACCAAAATAATCCCATGGGGCCCACACGTGGTCAAAGAGATCGATCAATGCATTCAGCAAGGCCATTAAGTATTCCATTCTCCTTACATCCACCACTCTGGACAGCAAGTCATTATACAAAGGTGGGCTCAGCCTCCTCCAATGCAAGGCGATCAAGCATCTGGCTGCCATGAGAATATGTAGGAGAAGTTTAGAGGCAGTCTTAGTGTCCCGTCACACTTGGCGATGTTCCAGCGATCCCGTTAATGATACGACCTGGTAAGGATCGCTGAAACATCGCTATGTGGTCGGTAGTGAGATGTCAAACAGTCAGATCTACTCAACGACGCAGCAACGATACGGCGACCCGTATAACGACCTCGGCGGTTGTTAGGACCCTGTCACACAGCAGCTAGTCTGATGACTCAGACCTACATGGCTGAGTTCTGAGTCGCCAACGAGGTCGTTGTTAAAGCGTCAAACACACCGATGCATGCTGGCCCGTGGGAACCCGACAATGAAAAGATGGTCCAGGCCATTCCGACACAATCGGCGATCTCACAGCGGGGGCCCGGTCACTGCTACGTGTCAAACATAGCGAGATCGCTGGCAAGGTCGCTGTTGCATCACAAAACCTGTGACGAAACAGCGATCACGCTATGTGTGATGGGAGCTTTAACTAAGAGTTCCTTTTTGACCTTCATGTGATTCCTTTTATTCTAATCTCAGCTGTGGTTCCTTATTGCCGCTCCCTTCCGTTATTTAAGCTCACTCTTGGCTCTACCATATGCCAGTTATAGTTAATATTAATAATATTTATTCATTTATACAGTGCTATTAATTCCATAGCGCTTTACAAATATTTGCAACACACTGTCCCCATTGGGGCTCACAATCTAAATATCCTATCAGTATTTCTTTACAACGTGGGAGGAAACCAGAGTGCCTGGAGGAAAGCCACGCAGACACGGGGAGAACATACAAACTCCTTGCAGATCTTGTATCTGTACAACCGAATTGTCCACATTTATTGTTACTTGTATTGTTACTGTGTTACTTGTCCTAGTCTGCCCCTTTTAGCATGTAAAGCGCCATGGAATATAATGGCGCTATATAAATAAATAATAATAATAATAATAATAATAATAATAATATGCTGTCCTTGACCTCCCAAGAGAAGTTATTCCTGTCACAGCCTTGGAATTGCTATTGTGTACTCTCATTTGTTAGGCTCTCTCCCAGTGCTGTCTTATTGCTGTAATAAGACTAGCGCCTCGTGGCCAGGACTAGTCCAGGGTCACCCAGGGCTTAGCCTTGTGATTGCACACGGGGGAATTGACCAGTCTAAGGATGCTAGTGAGCTCAAGGCTCAGGTACAGGTGAGCATCAAGGGGTCACCCCTTTTCCCTATTAAGGCTGCCTTCACATTAGCGTATGTGAACGCAGCTTGTGCTGCGTTCCCATACGCAGTCAAACGCATGCGCGTTTAACATAGGAACGCATAGTGCCTGCGTTTGTCAGCGTTTGCTGCGTTCGGGTGCGGATGCGGGCGATATCTGCTCCTTCCGGGGTCCAGCGTCCGCACCTGGGATGCAGCATGTTGCATTTTTTGTGCGCTCGGGGACCTTGGAAAATCAGCAAGCGTACCCAAGCGCACAAAAAAAGCATTGTCGTCAATGGGTCCGCAGTGTTCTGCGCTTGACAGCGCAGGAGAACGCTGCGGACCCATTGAAAAATCTCCCGGTGGCCGCCGGTGATGTCACAGGAGATCACCGACAGCCGGGAGGAGGAGATCTCCGGCGCTGATCTCCGCCCCCGGACACCGCCGATTGGCTGCCGGGCTGCACAGTGATGTGTCCGCAGGCGGACATTCTCCGCTGCGGACACATCAAAATGACACCCGCGTTTGACTGCGTTTGTGTCTGCATGCCATCAGCATGCAGACACAAATGTTAATGTGAAGGCAGCCTAAAATGGCCTGGGTATTCCCGTTACTTTAATCCTGCACACCGGTACATCTCCTCGCCCTGTCGTGACACTACCAATTTATTCATAAATAATAGAGGGACAGCACAAAGCATATTTTTAAGGATAAATCCTTCAATTGTTATGTTAGAGGGAATTTAAGTAATTACTACAACAGCCATGTGTGTAGAGGTGACAGGTCTCCATCCACTTGTCCATTACTAGACGCACTAGGGGCAGATTGTGTGGAGTATGTGATGAGCCTACAGAATTACCAATGTCGGGGACTAAATAAGCATTTCCTTTTTTTAAACCAAAGAATAAACACCCACTTGTGAAATTCAGTCTGAGAAGTGTGTTATACATGGCCCGCAGCTTCCAGCGCCTGCTAATTAAGTGCCTTTTTGCATTATTCTGCTGCACGGTTTAATGATGTAAATTAACAATAGATGATAATTTAAACTGGTGCCAATTGCTTCATTATTCACACAGGTAAAAAAAAAAACTTTATGCTCAGTGACGTTTTTCTTCCTATTTATTGCTCCCTTCCTCCAGTCTTGTCTGCTGGTAACACCTTATAGAAAACTGAGATCAGGTTTTTGTGTTTTTGTCAAATTCTGCAATAAAAATATAATAATATTATAAAGTACTGGATTAAAGAAGGAGACAAAGCCTATCCTCACCTAGTCCTGTAGTGCTCACCAGGCTGATGGTCTGATTCAGCCTAGGATGTAAGGTGGAGAGTGACATGTCAGATCTGGCATGCCGGTATGAGAAGTCTTCCGTACCACAAGGCACCTCCGGGACATTAAATATGTAAACTGTCTCTTCAGAGAGAAAGAATGACTGAATTCCAGTGCCATTTATTGGAAGTAGCAATCCTAAATCATATAACAAGGCACGTTAAAGGATCAATATTGATTTTTAGGATTGCTACTTCCAATAGGTGGCGCTAAAGTTCAAGTCCTCTTCCCCGCTGAAGAGACCATTTGCACTCTGGGTTCACGCATCACAGATTTATTTTTATTCATCTATTATGCTTTGCTTATGAAGCTCTATCATATTCAGCTTTGCTTTACGGACATTTACATCACTGTCCCCATTGGGGCTCACAGTAAGTCTTTGGAGTTTGGAAGATACCCAGAACCCAGCGCTGCAAAGCAACAGAGATACCCATCAAGCCGCCAAGCTGCCCACAGATTGTCGGTGATTGTCAGGGTACAATGTCTGGACATTACATCTTACAAAGCCAAGGTCACAGCTTAGATAACCTGAGTCAGCTTTAGGAGTTGCACCAGGTAAGAGACCTGCAGGGCAGAATGTGGCCCCCCAGAGATAGTCTGCAGGGTGATCCCATACCCGCAATGATCTACCTCTTGTGGCGGCATGGGAAGACGGGCATGACACAGTTTTGTCCAGCTCTTAACCATGGGTCATAGAACCCTAGGCGTGGACATATACCACATACACGGGCATCCCAGTAAATCAGAATATCATCAAAAAGTTAATTTATTTCAGTAATTCATGATAATCGACGAGGGATTCTCCGGTCGTTAAATTCTTGTGTTACCAACCCATTAAACTCTTTGTAAATAATACACGGACACTGCTTGCGACTTGGTTAAAATTTGGCCACAGCAGCCCCTTTATTACCTATTATTTACATACTAACCCAGGGACACCGCACCCTGGTATCCCAACATTAAACAATAGGTAACACAGTAATAATACAGTACGTAATACAAATACGTAACCCTGGATAAGCCTGGTCCAGAAGCCACCTCCCACAATGAAACATTATCCCCGGCCGCAACACACACCGACCCCAGGGACGAGGTATTAATTACCGAGAATTAATACCCCTAAGTTGCAGAACCCCGTGCCTGCCAGTTATCTGAAACTGGAGCCACTATACCTTACTAGTGGCTCACCTCCCGTATACCATGATCCATTAAACCACAAGAGGTATTAATTACCAAGAACTAATACCCCTACCTTGCAGGACCCGTGCCTGCAAATTACCTGTAACCGGAGCCACTATACCGTACTAGTGGCTCCCCTCCCAACTACGATTATCCATTAAACCGCCTCTGGACCAGACCTACCCCCGCTGCTGCGACAGACAACACAATCCCACACAAATTACATATAATTATACAGATACATGTTTATTCTCATAACAATAACTATACTCATAATTACCTACACAACAGATGTGTAGCTAACAAGCACCTACATGGCTCACCCAGTATACCCCCATACAAGAATACCCCAAAATGTCAATATTGGGAAACAAAATTTCTCTTTTTTTTTTCAATATATATATGTATTCTTTCTCTTTTTTTTTTTTTTTTTTTTTTTAGTACCGTATATATATTCACATCATAATTGCACCAACTAACATCACTCTAAAAAACAGGGAGGGTGGGTGGGAAGCTGTTGTCCAGAGACGCTGCAAGAGAAAGAAGCTTCTCCTTACTTCCCCCTATATTCTTTCTAATGCTCCCCCCCCTTCCTTGCTTCCAAGACCACTCCCCAGCCAATCACCTCATTTCACATTTTCCTTATTGCAAACTAATGCACCTATTAACCATTTAACTCCCTACCCTCCCGATTGTCATGTAGCCATTCCACCTTATGGGTTCCTTGGCTTTTCTATACATAAAGTGAAACACATATATTATATAGAGTCATTACACACAGAGGATCTATTTCAAGTGTTTTTTTCTATTAACGTTGATGATTATGGCTTACAGCCAAATGAAAACCTAAAGGTCATTATCTCAGAAAATTAAAGTAGAGAAGTAGATGACGGGTCTGAGAGATAAAATAAGACCTAAATAGGTATCAGAGGCTTCACCTTGTGTGGTTGTGAGAGTCACAACCACTATAAAAGCAGATCACGGCTGCTGCAGTCCCCAGCGTGGTGCATATAGAGTAGGGAGGATGAAGGGTTAAACACCACGCTGCCGTATTCCACCAGATATCAAAAGGTGAATATAATATTGATTTATTAGTCAACACCTTTCAGGCCTCCCTGGCCCCTTCCTCAGGACAAATCAATATCATATCGCCATGTTATAGGGAGCACTGAAACGCGTTGACTAAAAAACAATATTATATTCACCCTTTGATGTCTCGTGGAATATGGCAGCACAGTATTTAACTCTTTGGGTTTTCATTGGCTGTAATTCATAACCATCAACATCTACAGAAATAGACACATGAAATAGATCCCTCTGTGTGTAATAACTCTATATACAGGGCCGGCCTTATGTTGAATGGTGCCCTGTGCGAATTTGCCTTATGGTGCCCCCACGCCATTACTTACTCAGAACACATGAGCATACATGTTTGTACATGATCTATTCATGGTCTTCAAGGAGAGCAGGGAGGGGCGTTGCTATGCTAGGGTCAGAAAAAATCAGGGACCCAAGACCTATATCCTCTCCCACCTGTCATTACCAACCCTCCCATATATAGAGGTGTTACCTGTCATCTTACAGGAGGAGGAGGTGAGCTGTGATATCACCTATTGTGAATGGTGGATACTGTGTTATCTACTGTATATAGAGGTGTTATCAGTCATTGTACAGGAGGAGGTGAGCTGTGATATCACCTATTGTGAATGGTGGATCCTGTGTTATCTAATGTATATAGAGGTGTTATCAGTCATTGTACAGGAGGAGGTGAGCTGTGATATCACCTATTGTGAATGGTGGATCTTGTGTTATCTACTGTATATAGAGGTGTTATCAGTCATTGTACAGGAGGAGGTGAGCTGTGACATCACCTATTGTGAATGGTGGATCCTGTGTTATCTACTGTATATAAGAGTGTTATCAGTCATTGTACAGGAGGAGGAGGAGAGCTGTGATATCACCTATTGTGAATGGTGGATACTGTGTTATCTACTGTATATAGAGGTGTTATCAGTCATTGTACAGGAGGAGGTGAGCTGTGATATCACCTATTGTGAATGGTGGATCCTGTGTTATCTAATGTATATAGAGGTGTTATCACAGCTCACCTCCTCCTGTACAATGACTGATAACACCTCTATATACATTAGATAACACAGGATCCACCATTCACAATAGGTGATATCACAGCTCACCTCCTCCTGTACAATGACTGATATCATCTATTGTGAATGGTGGATCCTGTGTTATCTACTGTATATAGAGGTGTTGTCAGTCATTGTACAGGAGGAGGTGAGCTGTGACATCACCTATTGTGAATGGTGGATCCTGTGTTATCTACTGTATATAGAGGTGTTATCAGTCATTGTACATGAGGAGGAGGTGAGCTGTGATATCATCTATTGTGAATGGTGGATCCTGTGTTATCTACTGTATATAGAGGTGTTATCATTCATTGTACAGGAGGAGGTGAGCTGTGGTATCACCTATTGTGAATGGTGGATCCTGTGTTATCTACTGTATATAGAGGTGTTATCAGTCATTGTACAGGAGGAGGAGGAGAGCTGTGATATCACCTATTGTAAATGGTGGATCCTGTGTTATCTACTGTATATAGAGGTGTTATCAGTCATTATACAGGAGGAGGTGAGCTGTGACATCACCTATTGTGAATGGTGGATCCTGTGTTATCTACTGTATATAGGAGTGTTATCAGTCACTGTACAGGAGGAGGTGAGTTGTGATATCACCTATTGTGAATGGTGGATCCTGTGTTATCTACTGTATATAGAGGTGTTATCAGTCATTGTACAGGAGGAGGAGGAGAGCTGTGATATCACCTATTGTAAATGGTGGATCCTGTGTTATCTACTGTATATAGAGGTGTTATCAGTCATTATACAGGAGGAGGTGAGCTGTGACATCACCTATTGTGAATGGTGGATCCTGTGTTATCTACTGTATATAGAAGTGTTATCAGTCACTGTACAGGAGGAAGTGAGCTGTGATATCACCTATTGTGAATGGTGGATCCAGTGTTATCTACTGTATATAGAGGTATTATCAGTCACTGTACAGGAGGAGGTGAGTTGTGATATCACCTATTGTGAATGGTGGATCCTGTGTTATCTACTGTATATAGAGGTGTTATCAGTCATTGTACAGGAGGAGGAGGAGAGCTGTGATATCACCTATTGTAAATGGTGGATCCTGTGTTATCTACTGTATATAGAAGTGTTATCAGTCATTATACAGGAGGAGGTGAGCTGTGACATCACCTATTGTGAATGGTGGATCCTGTGTTATCTACTGTATATAGAAGTGTTATCAGTCACTGTACAGGAGGAGGTGAGCTGTGATATCACCTATTGTGAATGGTGGATCCTGTGTTATCTACTGTATATAGAGGTGTTGACTCTTAAACAATGCAGCATTTCAAATAAGAACATACTCCAAAAGCTTCTGGGGACCGAGACAGATAGGAGAGTAGCAGGAAAGGCTAGTTCCTGGCGAATTCACCCCATTTGCGTGTATAAGGAGAGACCGGTCACTCAAGGCAGTGGGCAGGGAGACGCCGTCAGGGAACAGACTTTCTGACTAGTCTCCAGCAAGACTTGACCCCTGACAGCACCCCCCATAGTATTCCACATAGTATATTGCACCCCCAAATTTCTCCATATATTATGCACCCCCATAGTCCTCCATATAATATAATGCACCCCCATAGTCTTCAATATAGAATAATGCACCACCACAGTCCTACATATAGTATATTGCACCCCATAGTCCTCCAAATAACATATTACACACCCACAGACCTCCGTATAGAATTATGCACCCCCACATTCCTCCATATAGAATAATGCACCCCCACAGTTCTCTATCTAGAATGCACACCCAAAGTCCTCCATATAGTATAATGCATTCCACAGTCCTCCGTATAGTATATTGCACCCTTAAAGCATGACATATAGTACAATACACCCCCACATTCCTCCATATAGTATAATGCAGTGTACTCACTGATTAAGAAGAAAAAAGTAAATACTCACCTCTCTTCTCGCTGCTCCAGTCTCCTCAGCATCTGCTCTGCAGCTCTGCACGTCTCAGCACAGTGGGACTCACTGATGACAATATCGTGCCCCGTCGTGCTGAGCTGCAGAGGGCAGACAGCGGTGGCCGGGACTCGGGAGAAGAATGCTGCCGGCAGAGGTGACTGGGACTATAGGAGTGGGAGCAGCATCCGCGGGGGCTACCACTGGTACACATACCTCGTACGCACTCGGCTCCACTCCATACACCTCGTACACACTCGGCTCCACTCTGGAAACACACAGCTCCGCACACCTCGTACATGTGGCTCAGCTCCGTACACAGGTTACTCTGCTCAGTACACCTCATACACACTCAGCTCCGCTCCGTACACACGCGGCTCCGCTCCGTACACCTTGTACACACTCGGCTCTGCTCCGTACACCTTGTACACACACGGCTCTGCTCCGTACACCTCGTACACACTCGGCTCCAATCCGTACACCTCGTTCACACTCGGCTCCGCTCCGTACACCTCGTACACACGTGGCTCTGCTCCATACATCTCGTACACACGTGGCTCTGCTCGATACATCTCGTACACACTCGGCTCCACTCAGTACACCTCGTACATACGCGGCTCCGCTCTGTACACCTCGTACACACTAGGCTCCGCTCCATACACCTCGTACACATGCGGCTCCGCTCCGTACACCTCGTACACACGTGGCTCTGCTCCGTACACCTCGTACACACGCGGCTCCGCTCCGTACACACGCGGCTCCGCTGCATACACCTTGTACACACTCGTCTCCGCTCCGTACACCTCGTGCACACGCGACTCTGCTATGTACACCTCATACACACTCAGCTCCGTACACCTTGTACACACTCGGCTCCGCTCTATACACCTTGTGCACACGCGGCTCTGCTCCTTACACCTCATACACACACAGCTCTGCTACATTCACATTGTACATCCCTCCTGATCCCACACAAACTCACCTCATCCATTTCTTCACTTCATCTTGCTTGGTGGAAGCTGCCCTGCATACTCGGAGATGCTGATCATGTGATCCCTGACTCCTCCCCTCCATTGACATCATGACAGGTCCTGTAAGCATAGGCCTGTGCAGCTCCACAGGTGGGCTCACACTGCAGGGTGGAGGGGGGGGATAACGCAGCGGCGGCCAGGACTATAGTAGAGGGAGCGGCATCAGCAGGGGGCCGCGCTACTACCAGGCGCTCCTGCGGATGCCACCCCATGTCTACTAGCAGCCGCGCAGATCTAGCGAAGCCCCTTGAAGCGGGAGCAGGGCAGCAAATAACAGTGACAGCTGTCTCCCTGCGGCGCCCCCTGGAGCGTGGCGCCCTGTGCAGCTGCACGACTCGCACATGCCTAAGGCCGGCCCTGTCTATATAATATATGTGTTTCACTTTATGTATTGAATTAAATTAATTTTGATGATCTTCTAATTCATTGAGATGCTCCTGTATGTCTTTCTTCCTTGTCCCTTTTTTAGAAGTGTCTCACCCACACCTTGTCTCTGTATCCTGTACACTTGCAGTTCAGTCTCTTCATCTTTAGGTGTTGGTCATTTACCGTCACTGGTGATACTCCGCACTTGCTGGAATCAGCATCTCTTCACCTTTCCTTTCCAGCTCCATCTCTTTGCCTTGTAAATCCCAAAAATGTTAATGGGAATAAAATAAATAAAAATAATAAAACTAAAACTTTTTTAACTTTCCTCTTAAAGGTTTTCACCTCTGCTCCTAGAATACTGGTGATGGAGTCCACTGCTGAAATACACAATATAAAGATTGGGAAACAAAGCTGAGACAGAAAAAAGTAGTAATGTGAACACACCTGTATAAGCATGCTCACTACCAACGCCAAATTGTATGAAAAACCAACTATAAAACAAAAAAAAGTATGTGTAAAGTGTCTCTAGATACCTTGCAATAAATAAATAAAAGCTAGTGCATTAAAAACTCCGGATACTTGGTACATACCTATTTTGCAAAAAAACGTACTTTAAGCCATTCCACCGCGACAAGGTGGCCCTTTTCGGAACTGCCCCATACGCTAACCATTGACTATTGACCTCACAAGTAGTAGGATGTAGTATGTGAACTGTGCCCGAATTGGATCACAGATGGAATGCGTATGGAATGGAGACACATTACACAGTTTTTTTGTTTTATAGTTGGTTTTTCATAAAATATAAAGATTGCCTCAATGTAACCCATAAAGATGTGTGATTTTTCCATTCTCCCATTTGTCTAGCAGTATCTCATAAAACCTAAATATAAGCAAATAATCCATAAACCCATATGTACTCCCAAATAAAATAATAATAAAAATAATGATAATGGCTGCTCCGAGCGTATAATGAGAGCTGGACCAGCTAAATGAATTTGCCCTTTGAGTCATGAAGCCACCAGCTTACCCCGGGACACTGCTCCTAGTATCAATTAATCTTTTATATTTTTTTTCACAAGGAGTCAAGCCGTTAACGACTCAAGGCCTTTGATTTATGAATAATATCTCGACTACCAGGAAACACAACACTTGCAAAAGCTTCTAAGTTACAGGCAGACCCCAGAGAGCAGTTAATCTACATACACAAAGGGCCGCTGACCTCCTGAACCTTTGATGGTGGTTATGATAGGAGTCCCCGCAGTTGGGCCCTTTTGTTAGCAAGGTTCCAGGTATAGCAAATAGGAAAAAGAAAAAGGCTGGTAGCTACAGATGACCTGGTCATAACATGTCCTGCCCTTAAACCTTCACCCTTTGCAATCTGCCCTTTGACCTTTTAGCAAAAAATAAAGTCCCAGAGGCTGCTCCAGCCTTTTAGTGTCCACCAATCTATCAAAATTCAGCTACCGCTGGGAAAATGCAAAAATATAAGAGAACACAAGACAACCCTATAGATGCCCCCACCAACGCTACCCCCCACCATAGCAATTATTCACCTCTCCATGAACTTCCAATGACCTTTACATGGAAGTTAAAACTTATGGAGAAAAGAAAAACAAAAAACAATAAAAGAAGCCCTCCTCTCTTTCTCTCCCCCGTCGGTGTTTGCACCACACCTGAATCTGTTTATATTGGAGCACTGGAGATTTCATACGGCCGTAGTAAAATTTAATGCGACCGAGGATAATTTCCATCTCTACAGCTTTATCTTTAACAGATGACATGACGTATTCTTTTAATTACTCCGGGTAATGAACGCCTGCAGATGCGCTGAAATACGGCCTGACGTCACAGAGTAAAACAAAATTGCTCATTTAATAGTTTTACATTGTGAGCACCCCCTTGTTACTACAGGAGGAGATGTCATTTCCACAGTAGATTTAATGTGTTACATTTTTCTTTAATATCCATGCCCAAGAAGGAATTATTATCACTGATATCACCTTGTTACATGCACGTGAACCCTTAATGGGGTTTTCCAACTCTTTGACTGTGGGGTTCGACACCCAGCACCCCCACCAATCAGCAAAGATGGATCTACTGTTGATCTGCAGAAAACATTTCATGACTATTCATTTTATGTGCATGTGCAAAGACATACTGATAGGATGTTTAGATTGTGAGCCTCAATGGGGACAGTGTTGCAAATGTATGTAAAGGGCTATGTAATTAAAGGGAACCTGTCATCCCCTTCGGGCATTTTAAACTGTGCCCACCAGCTTACAATGGGGTTCTTGTAACCCCTGTATGTGCCCATACTGGCCCTTCATACCTGAAATATGAACTTATATTGTGTCCAGTGCTGTCCTGCTATTTAGACCTGATGGATGATGTGCTCACCGCCCCTCCGGGCTGCAAACCCCCCCCTGCACTTTTTAACTTTCCCGCCCCTCCTCTGGTGCTTGAGTGACAGCCGCACTTGCAGCGGCACAGTGGAGAGGGTGTCCGCACTGCATTGAATAGGCCGATGTCTCGCGAGAGTTCACAACTCTCATGAGAGGTCGGCACAGACAGGTGCACCTGCGCAGCGGAGCGGGTGGCTGTGCATAGTGCTGACATCTTCCGAGATTCGTGAAGTGTCGTGAGACATTGCCCTGTTCAGTGCAGCATGGACACCTTCTCCACTGCGCCGGCGCAAGTGCGGCTGTGACTCAAGCAACGGCCAGAGGAGGGGCGTGAAATTTAATAAGTGCAGGGCGGGTATTGCAGCCTGGAGGGGCGGTGAAAAAATCATCCATCAGGTCTAAATAGGAGGCCAGCGCTGGACACAACATAAGTTCATATTTCAGGTATGAGGGGCCAGTCTGGGCACATACAGGGGTTACAAGAACCCCATTTACATAATGTGTATGCTGGTAGGCACAGTTAAAATGCCCAAAGAGGGTGACAGGTTCTCTGTAATAGAGTTATATAAATGAATAAATATTATTATGTAAGCTCAACCCACTAAGGGTACTTTCACATCTGCGCTTTTTCAAATCTGGTGGTAATCCGACTTCTTTGCACAAACCGGATCTGCCACACTTGTTGCAGCACGCGTCCGGAACTACAATTGCATTAGACAGAACGCAATTTTGCCACATCTCTTTTTTTTTTTTTTTTTAAAAAAGACGGTATTCTGAAGGATTTGAAAAAACACTGACATGGAAGTAAAAAAAGAAACCTGAAGTTTAAGAGGTCCAGAAATGGTTCATTTCCTTCCACTGAAAATACACGCTTGGCTTTATCAAAAGTGTATACATATGGGTGGTATAGCTAGCTGTCAGTCAATCCAGCTCTAAATTCTTATGTGTATGGGTAGCTTTAAAGGGAACCTGACCCCTAAAAATCAGCCCCCACCCTATTAATACCTGTCCCTGCAAGATATTTATTGAATTATAGCCATCCTTTTGTGTAAATAGTCTGTATTTATAAAGTTTATAAAACTACTTTTATTACCTGCTGAACTGCGGCTTCTCAGTGCTTGAGAAGTCACACAGGGCGTTCCCTGTGGCTTCTCATCGCCACCTGTAATTCAATTATTCACGCCCCGATGGGCGTGCATAGCCATACAGATCCTTCTCGTCCTCATACATGGGCAGTTTTAGCATGCCCATCGGGGCGTGAATAATTGAATTACAGCCGGTGATGAGAAGCCACAGGGAACACCCTGTGTGTGACTTCTCAAGCACTGAGAAGCCGCAGTTCAGCAGGTAATAAAAGCAGTTTTAGTAACTTTATAAATCTACTATATAATTGCCTAATGCTCTCTGTCTGTGACGGAAATCGCGTGCCAGCGCCAGGTCACTCATTGGTGGCCGCCAGCAGAGACGTATGCAAAACAGCCGCGCGCATTCAAAATTCGCGCCAAGCTGAAACCCGGGATACATGCGTTCGTCCACGGCCATAGTCAGTAGATCAGCGGGATCTCCCGTTGGTGGCCCCAGCGCATGCGGGCCAGCCGGTAAATGACCGGTGTCAGCCAGTCATCTCTTAGCTGGCAAGCCACTGACCTCTGTGCAGCAGTAGATCAGCCGCAGCCACCTGCCGCACAGAGGTCCGCAGTGAGCTAGCCGGGAGATGACTGGCGTCAGCTGGTCATCTCCCGGCTGCTCTCAGCGGTAGTGCCCCTCGTGTGATTCAAACTGTGTGCCAAGCCGCGGTACTTTTCTGATTGGTCGCCACGGTGACCAATCAGAGAAGTAGCGCGGCTTGGTGCACGGTTTGAATGCCGCGTCTCTCATTGGCCACCACGGCTGACCAATCAGAGGAGCGTCGCGCGCCAAGGCGCCATATTTAAAACACTTTTAAAAGCACTTTAAATATGGTGCTTTGGTGCGTGCCGCCCCTTTGATTGGTCGGCGCGTTCAGCGCCGAACAATCAGAGAAGCGGCGGGCTCCAAGCCGCACATTGTATTTCAAATATGGCGCCGGTTTAAATGCCGCTTCTCTGATTGGTTGCGCGTTCAGCGCCGACCAATCAGAGGAGCTGCACGCGCCAAGCACATTGTATTTAACATATGGCGCCATGTCGAGCGCCGCTATTCTGATTGGTCGGCCCCGAATGCAGCGACTAATCAGAGAAGCGGTGCGCGGTTTGAATGCCGCTTCTCTGATTGGTTGCCGCGGAACGCGGCAACCAATCAGAGGAGTGGCGCACGCCAAGCCGCACATTGTATTTAAAATATGGCGCCATGGTGAGCGCCGCTATTCTGATTGGTCGAATGCGGTGAATCACAGAAGCAGCATTTAAACCGCGCGCCGCTTCTCTCATTGGTCGCCGCGTTCAGCGTCGACCAATAATAATATAATGTAATAATATTTATTCATTTATATAGCGCTATTAATTCCATAGCACTTTACATACATCAGTAATGCTGTCCCTCTTGGGGTTCACAATCTAAACATCCTATCAGTATGTCTTTGCAATGTGGGAGGAAACCCACGCAAACACGAGGAGAACATACAAACGCCTTGCAGATGTTGTCCTTGGAGGGAATTGAACCCAGGATCTTGGGACCTCAGTGCTGCAAAGGCTGCAGTGCTAACCACTTGAGCCACCGTGCCGACCAATCAGAGGAGCGGCGCGCACCAAGCCGCACATTGTATTCAAAATATGGCGCCATGGTGAGCGCCGCTATTCTGATTGGTCGAATGTGGTGAATCAGAGAAGCGGCATTTAAACCGCGCACCACTTCTCTCATTGGTCGCCGCGTTCAGCGCCGACCAATAATAATAATAATAATATAATGTAATAATATTTATTAATTTCGATTAATTCCATACCACTTTACATACATCAGTAATGCTGTCCCTCTTGGGGTTCACAATCTAAATATCCTATCAGTATGTCTTTGTAATGTGGGAGGAAACCAGTGTGCCCGGAAGAAACCCACGCAAACATGGCGAGAACATACAAACTCCTTGCAGATGTTGTCCTTGGTGGGAATTGAACCCAGGATCTCGGGACCTCAGTGCTGCAAAGGCTGCAGTGCTAACCACTTGAGCCACTGTGCTGACCAATCAGAGGAGTGGCACGCGCCATGGCACCATATTTGAAATACAATGTGCGCCATGGCGCGCGCCACTCCTCTGGTCGCCGCGTTCAGTGCCGACGAATCAGAGAAGCAGGGCGCAGTTTGAATGCCGCTTCTCTTATTGGTCACTGTGTTCAGCGCCAACCAATTAGAGGAGTGGCGCGCACATTGTATTTCAAATATGGCGCCATGGCGAGCACTAGTTCAGACTATGCCTTGAGTGCTGTTTAGCTTTTTTTTCTTTCTAGATAGATAGATACAGTTGTGGCCAAAAGTACTGACACCCCTGCAATTCTGTGAGATAATACTCCGTTTCTTCCTGAAAATGATTGCAATCACATTCTTTGGTATTATTATCTTCATTTAATTTGTCTTCAATGAAAAAACACAAGAAAGAATGAAGCAAAAAGCAAAACATTGATCATTTCACACACAACTCCAAAAATGGGCCAGACAAAAATATTGGCACCCTCAGCCTAATACTTGGTTGCACAACCTTTAGCCAAAATAACTGGGATCAACCGCTTCCGGTAACAATCAATGAGTTTCTTACAATGCCCTGCTGGAATTTTAGACCATTCTTCTTTGGCTGCTCCAGGTCCCTGATATTTGAAGGGTGCCTTCTCCAAACTGCCATTTTTAGATCTCTCCACAGGTGTTCTATGGGATTCAGGTCTGGACTCATTGCTGGCCACCTTAGAAGTCTCCAGTGCTTTCTCTCAAACCATTTTCTAGTGCTTTTTGATGTGTGTTTTGGGTCATTGTCCTGCCGGAAGACCCATGACCCCTGAGGGAGACCCAACTTTCTCACACTGGGCCCTACATTATGCTGCAAAATTTGTTGGTAGTCTTCAGACTTCATAATGCCATGCACATGGTCAAGCAGTCCAGTGCCAGAGGCAGCAAAGCAACCCCAAAACATCAGGGAACCTCCGCCATGTTTGACTGTAGGGACCGTGTTCTTTTCTTTGAATGCCTCTTTTTTTCTCCTGTAAACTCTATGTTGATGCCTTTGCCCAAAAAGCTCTACTTTTGTCTCATCTGACCAGAGGGTATAATGATGTGCACACCGCGTAGGTGGTGAGTGGAGGTGCCAACTAACAGGATTTCTTCAATCCCAGTAAATACAAATATGGATACAAAGTTGCACACTCCTTTAGATGTTTTTGATGCAAGGTTTATTATGAACAGTTAATGGCCACAGATGTCAACGCGTTTCGGCTTTAACCAAAGCCTTGATCACGACAATTGGCAGGTGTGGGTCATGGAATGTTCTAGGATAAGATTGGAAAGAGGCGTCTTTCCTTGGTGGCGAACGCTCGATTAAGGTGGTTTGCTTTATTTCAATAATTCCCAAATGGGGATAGGCGTTTTTCAGCACGGTCCTTCTTTCAGTGATAGGTCCGCCCCCAGGCGGACCTATCACTGAAAGAAGGACCGTGCTGAAAAACGCCTATCCCCATTTGGGAATTATTGAAATAAAGCAAACCACCTTAATCGAGCGTTCGCCACCAAGGAAAGACGCCTCTTTCCAATCTTATCCTAGAACATTCCATGACCCACACCTGCCAATTGTCGTGATCAAGGCTTTGGTTAAAGCCGAAACGCGTTGACATCTGTGGCCATTAACTGTTCATAATAAACCTTGCATCAAAAACATCTAAAGGAGTGTGCAACTTTGTATCCATATTTGTCATCTGACCAGAGAACATTCTTCCAAAACGTTTTAGGCTTTCTCAGGTAAGTTTTGGCAAACTCCAACCTGGCTTTTTTATGTCTCAGGGTAAGAAGTGGGGTCTTCCTGGGTCTCCTACCATGCAGTCCCTTTTCATTCAGACGCCGACAGATAGTACGGGTTGACACTGTTGTACCCTTGTACTGCAAGGCAGCTTGAACTTGTTTGGATGTTAGTCGAGGTTCTTTATCCACCATCCGCACAATCTTGAGTTGAAATCTCTTGTCAATTTTTCATTTCCGTCCACATCTAGGGAGGTTAGCCACAGTGCCATGGGCTTTAAACTTCTTGATGACACTGCGCACGGTAGACACAGGAACATTCCGGTCTTTGGAGATGGACTTGTAGCCTTGAGATTGCTCATGCTTCCTCACAATTTGGTTTCTCGAGTCCTCAGACAGTTCTTTGGTCTTCTTTCTTTTCTCCATGCTCAATGTGGTACACACAAGGACACAGGACAGAGGTTGAGTCAACTTTAATCCATGTCAACTGGCTGCAAGTGTGATTTAGTTATTGCCCACACCTGTTAGTTGCCGCAGGTAAGTTACAGGTGCTGTTAATTACACAAATTAAAGAAGCATCACATGATTATTCTAACAGTGCCAATACTTTTGTCCACCCCCTTTTTTATGTTTGGTGTGGAATTAGATCCAATTTGGCTTTAGGACAATTATTTTTGTGTTTTTTCATTGAAGACAAATTAAATGGAGATAATAATACCAAAGAATTTGTGATTGCAATCATTTTCAGGAAGAAACTGAGTATTATCTGACAGAATTGCAGAGAGATGATAAATAAAGATAGCATACATAGATGATAGACACATTGGTAGATGATAGATATCATGTATTCATTGCATTATTTTTAAATCTTCATAAATAAAGTACATGCATATTCAAGAATACCCGATGCGTTAGAATCGGGCCACCATCTAGTACAGAATAGCTACACAAAGGGATGGTTAGAATCTAATAAAGATGGTGCAGGGACAGGTATTGATAGGCTGGGGTGTGATTTTTAGGGGTCAGGTTCCCTTTAACCTTCCTAGCGTTATTCCCGAGCCTGACTCGGGGTTAACATTCACTACCAGAAGCGTTAACCCCGAGTCAGGCTCGGGCTTACCCGCGTTCGCGGCAGATGCGGTGAGAAAACCGCATCTGCCGCATCTACCGCATCTGCCGCACTTGTGCCGCACTTGCGGCGCTGTTGCGGCGCGGTTGCGGTAATCTGCATAGGAACCAACCACCTCTGATGACCCTCATACATTGTTAATATGTTCCCTGCACCCTCGTAAACCATTAGCAGCACTGTTGTTGTGTGCTAAGTGGCTGCAGTACAAGTGCGATAATGATTTGAGAAACTTACATGCCAGCGTACATGAGGCCGTCTCCCTGTGTGTGATGGGACGTGTGGGCGGTGCTCATCATGTCTGCTCGCCCCCTCCCTTATGCACGCCCCCTCTCAGCCTGCTATAGTGATGTGAGGCTGATCTCGTCATAAAGGGGCGGGGCTAAATCGCGGCATAACGGTAGCCCCGCCCCTTTATGACGCAATCAGCCTCACAGCACTATAGCAGGCTGAGAGGGGGCGTGCATAAGGGAGGGGGCGAGCAGACATGACGAGGACAGCACACAAGTCCCAGCAACACACAGGGAGACGGCCTCATGTACGCTGGCATGTAAGTTACTCAAATCATTATCGCACTTGTACTGCAGCCACTTAGCACACAACAACAGTGCTGCTAATGGTTTACTAGGGTGCAGGGGCACATATTAACAATGTATGAGGGTCATCAGAGGTGGTTGGTTCCTATGCAGATTACCGCAACCGCGCCGCAACAGCGCCGCAAGTGCGGCACAAGTGCGGCAGCTATGCGGCAAGTGCGGCAGATGCGGTTTTTTAACCGCATCTACCGCGAACGCGGGTAGCCCGCTTTTAGCAACAATTTCCAGAACTAAACAGACCGCCAGGGAGGTTAATGAACTTAAAATAGAGCCAAATTAAAATTGGCCCCGAAGAGCTATTAAAGCAGCCAATATTGTGTGACACTTCCTACTGCAATTAGTTTTTTTCAGATAACACCCATAGACAATAGACCCATATTGAGGCATATGCATATCGGCATTAAAAACGTAACGTGTCTCTGGTCCATAAGACTGAGGGCAGGTTGTATTTACTTCCGTTTTGTGGATCAGCCATTAAGGTCTATGGGAATCCTTGAGACTCTGAGTTAACCCCCCTTACAATGCTGCAGCGCTCCGGCCTCTAGGGGTTAATAAAGATGCAGTTCCTAAATGTATTTTTTTATGATTTTTTTCCAAAAAATTTTGGCGTGGGCTTCGCTGTATTTTTGTGTCCGGCCGGGTACAGCAGGCAGGAACGGGCTGCCCCCAACCCCCAGGTGCCTATTTGTACATGCCTGGAAACAGAAAAAGAAGGAAGCCCTTTTTTTTAATTGTTATTTCATGAATTTCATGAAGTAATAAAAAAAAATACGTGGGGCTTCGTGCTATTTCTATGTCCAGCCAGGTACAACTAGGCAGCTGGGGGCTGGAATCCGCAGCGCAGGGAGGCCCAAGCTTTCTGAGCACCCTCCGCTGTCAATTGCAGCCCGCAACCACCCCAGAAGATAGCGCGTTCATTGAAGCGTCATCCTCTGGCGCTGTATGCAGCTCATCCAGGGCCCTGGTGCAGTTGCTTACTGGGTAATAAAGGGGTTAGGGCCAGCTTTGTATTATCAGCTGGCCCTAAGCTCGAAATTCATGGGGTCAAGCCAATATTAGACATGGCTGCCATGAATTTCTAGTGATTTCTTTAAAAAAAAACACAATACAGAGACAAAATGTTTATTAGAAAAGAAAAAAAAACAATTCTACTCCATTGTTGCCTTTTTACATGTGAAAATGTGCAGGAAAAAATGCATCAAGTCCTCTACATGTGAACAAGGAAAACCCATTTCTTCAGAACAGCCTACAGCCTGCAATGACCACGGTGCCATCTCACCAGCACTGGACCTGGAGCTCCACCAGCACTGGACCTGGAGCTCCACCACCACTGGACCTGGGGCTCCACCACCACTGGACCTGGGGCTCCACCACCACTGGACCTGGGGCTCCACCACCACTGGACATGTGGCACCTCCACCACCACTGGACCTGGGGCCTCCACCACTACTGAACCTGGGGCCTCCATCACCACTGGACCTGGGGCTCCACCATCATTGGACCCGACGCTCCACCACCACTGGACCCGGCGCTCCACCACCACTGGACCCGACACTCCACCACCACTGGACCCGACACTCCACCACCACTGGACCTGAGGCCTCCACCACCACTGGACCTGAGGCCTCCACCACCACTGGACCTGGGGCCTCCACCACCACTGGACCTGGGGCCTCCACCACCACTGAACCTGGGGCCTCCACCACCACTGGACCTGGGGCTCCACCATCATTGGACCCGACGTTCCACCACCACTGGACCCAGCGCTCCACCACCACTGGACCCAGCACTCCACCACCACTGGACCCGGCGCTCCACCACCACTGGACCTGGGGTTCCACCACCACTGGACCTGGGGCTCCACCACCACTGGACCTGGGGCTCCACCACCACTGGACATGTGGCACCTCCACCACCACTGGACCTGGGGCCTCCACCACCACTGAACCTGGGGCCTCCATCACCACTGGACCTGGGGCTCCACCATCATTGGACCCGACGCTCCACCACCACTGGACCCGGCGCTCCACCACCACTGGACCCGGCGCTCCACCACCACTGGACCCGACACTCCACCACCACTGGACCCGGCACTCCACCACCACTGGACCTGAGGCCTCCACCACCACTGGACCTGAGGCCTCCACCACCACTGGACCTGAGGCCTCCACCACCACTGGACCTGGGGCCTCCACCACCACTGAACCTGGGGCCTCCACCACCACTGGACCTGGGGCTCCACCATCATTGGACCCGACGTTCCACCACCACTGGATCCAGCGCTCCACCACCACTGGACCCGGCGCTCCACCACCACTGGACCTGGCGCTCCACCACCACTGGACCTGGCGCTCCACCACCACTGGACCTGGGGCTCCACCACCACTGGACATGTGGCACCTCCACCACCACTGGACCTGGGGCCTCCACCACCACTGAACCTGGGGCCTCCATCACCACTGGACCTGGGGCTCCACCATCATTGGACCCGACGCTCCACCACCACTGGACCCGGCGCTCCACCACCACTGGACCCGACACTCCACCACCACTGGACCCGGCGCTCCACCACCACTGGACCCGACACTCCACCACCACTGGACCCGACACTCCACCACCACTGGACCTGAGGCCTCCACCACCACTGGACCTGAGGCCTCCACCACCACTGGACCTGGGGCCTCCACCACCACTGAACCTGGGGCCTCCACCACCACTGGACCTGGGGCTCCACCATCATTGGACCCGACGTTCCACCACCACTGGACCCAGCGCTCCACCACCACTGGACCCGGTGCTCCACCACCACCAGACCAGACCCAACCTACTGTCTCCCTCCCCATTGCCCTGTAGAATGTAAGCCCGCAAGGGCAGGGTCCTCTCCCCTCTGTATTGGTCTGTTACTGTTAAGTTAAAAATACAATGAAAAACTGTTTGTATGTAACCCCTTCTCATGTACAGCACCACGGAATCAATGGTGCTCTATAAATAAATAATAATAATTGTAATAGCAGTGCTAGAAATTTATCATGGCTTAATAAGGACAACTTCTTTAAGTAGTTCTTCAAAACATTCCGCAAAGTAGATTGATAATAAATGTGCTCGCATCCCAAACATTTTCCCTTAGCAAAAAGAAACCTGAATAGCAAAGCTTGCCGACCATGTGATTCTCATTTGAAGCGCTCGCATCCCCTTTAAGGCATGCTATAAACTGTAAATCTTAAGAGGCAATATAGTTTTTATTTGTTTGAATTGTGTTTGTATTGGTAAAAGTGACCTAGAACTGACACAAGTCTATTACATAAAAAAAGGACTGCGCGCAATCGAGTGGGTCGGTCTTCTTATTTTAGATTGATGCGCCAGCTTCTAGTATGATTAGAAAAATGGATAACTCACTAACATCTGTGCAAACTACAATAAAAAGGGATTTAGTGTTACCCCAAGGAAGGTAAAAGAGGCTGCCTGTCCATTAAACTCTTTATTACAGTGCCAACAGCTTTTTCTGTAACTAAGTTATTCGTGTACAGAGCTCAGTGCTGTAAGTGCTGTCATCCTTACTAGACAGCGCTTGGGGCTGCCTGCAGTTTTTTTTAGCAATTTTTTTTTTTTTTTACTACTATTTTTTTTGCAGAAGGTAGATGACAGTCAAATGAGTATTGGGATGAAAAAGAAAAATCATAGACCTAGGAATTTTTTTACAAATATTGTCTATCTAAGCAGCTGCAAACATATTTTTTTCAATTAAAAGAGACCTGTCATCAGGTCAAAACCTTCTTATTTTAGTACCGCTGCTCCCGTGAGTCATCCTTTTTTTAGTTTTTTCTTTATATTTGACATACAGTTCCACATATATGAGTATTTTAAGTACAGCCAATATACAATTTATTATTCCCCGTACCAAGGTTGCTCACCCAGTCATTACCAAAGCCTATAACGTGTACCCAAATGATGGTATTAACCAGTTTACAAACAATAATCACTGAACCTTAAAAAAAAGTGTACAAGTCAATGTAACACAATGGTTTAAAAAAATTTATTTATTGTCTTCATGAATTAAGGTTGGTGTCACACTGGCGTTTTTCACCATCCGTGTGAAATTGGATGCACCCGCATCTATTTTTGGCCCCACCTTCAATGAGGCCGGATGAATTTGCAGCTGCATCCAGTTTTGCACTTTGTTCCTGGATCCGGGTGATCACGTTTTTTTTCCCTGATACCAAAAACGCAACGTAATGCATTTATGATCTCCGTGTGAAAAAACTGTGAGCACCCAGATCCAGGACAATGCAGATAGCTTTAAAATAGGGTTCTATTTAGCCTGGATCTGGGGGACACCAGATCCTGCTGGGTCCGGACCACCAGATCTGGGTCTTGATGCATTTTGGTCTCCATGTGAAAAACATTGACCACCAGGATACAGGACAATGCATATAGCTTTAAAATGGAGTTCTATTTAGCCTGGACATGGGGGACTCCAGATCCTGCTGGATCCTGACCACGGGATCTGGGTCTTGATGCATTTTTGGTCTCTGTGTGAAAAACTATGACCACCCAGATACAGGACAATGCAGATAGATTTAAAATGGGGTTCTATTTAACCTGGATCTGGGGACTCTGGATCCCTCTGGGTCTTGGAACTGCGCATGCCAAGAACACAGTTCCAAATGATACGCCCCCTAGGGGGTGTGTCATTTGTCCCCAGTTTCGGCAGAAACTGGTATGAAGGCGGAAAAAAGTGCTCCTGCGCCGGTATTTTTATTGAGACAGATCAGTGATAATACCGGTGCGGGGGCATCCGTTTCTAGGGGGTTCAGGGGGAATCTGGGGTGGATGCAGGTTATACCGGCATCCCCCCGAATTGCAAAAAAATGTTAGTGCAATACCAGCCTGAAATTATATCCATTAAAAAATACACAAGAACACGGACATAAAATTGATATATAGAAAGGAAAGGGCCAGATTCAAAGGTATAAAATCATTCACATACAATATAGATCTTCTGTAAGAAATATTCCCCGCACAAAATACAAATATATTAAAGCATAGCATCAGTAAATATGAATAATATATTGCTACGTGATTCAGATATCCAGGGGCATTGAGGTTTCCATTGATGAAGAATGGCCCCACTATCTTTGTACCCCATATACCACACCATACCATCAATGTTTGTGTCCCAGCAGTCTTGGGGGGATCTATCCACTGTGGGTTAGTGTCACACCAATAGCGCTGGTTTTGTTTGTTAACTTCACCATTCACAATAAAGTTTTCCTCATCTGAAGGCAATTGTCTATGCTGTGAAGATACGAGATGTGCAGCATCTGAAACAACGGATCCTGGAAGCCTGTGCTGCATTTCTTCTGCGGTGTTGCTATCAGTGTGTCAGTGGGAGAAGAGGGTTGTATTGACAATCCAACACAATGGGCAGCACTTTGATCACATTTTATAAGTGGTCATAAACTTGTAAATAACTCATGAAAGAATAAAGATACATTAAAACCAAGCGCACCATTGTTTTTCTTATGAAATTCTCAATCAGTTTGACCCTCTTCCCATTGAAAAAAATAAAGGTGGATCCAAAATGGCTGACTTCAAAATGGCCGCCATGGTCACCACCCATCTGGAAAAGCTTTGCCCCTCCATATACTAATGTGCCACAAACAGGAAATGGATATCACCAACCATTCCCATTTTATTTAGGTGTATTTATATAAATGGCCCAACCTGTACAAAGGTAACAAAGTTCCAAAAAAATACTAAAGGGAAACAATCACCTTAAAAATCCTGAACCTCTTTTTATAGAATGTGAACAGATTGATCTATAGTTTGTGGGTAGAGATTAGGAGTCCTTTTTGTATCGGTGTCCAGACAGATAGAGCTGTCAATCAATGTTTTGTCCCTCCCACTTGACTCCTAAGCATAGAAAGAGCAGAGGTTTACAACATGAATGAACTAAAGGTTCCAGCAAATCTCTACATGCAATCTGCAGCATGTGAGCGTGCTTGTTCAATGTGACAGTGTCTCTTTAAAGGAATATATGTTTTGCATTATTCTGGTCCTAATTGTTTTAGCTGTTTTTCTATATGCCTGGATTCCGGCTACATCTATGAATAAACACTATGCAGTGGAATTGCTTTTTTTTTTTTTTAATTTTGTACATATCCAATAAGTAAGCACATCTAATTCCGTGGAAAGAAAATACAAATGTAGATTTATACGTATAAAAAATGCAAAGTGTAAAATGAATATGCATGCTGATAATGAGCCCAGGAATATCTGCCACTTTATTCCCAGCCTCTTAGCTGTGGCGTTGGAAGTGCTAGAGTATAATTGACATAATTGATCTAATCCACCCTATCTCTCCCTTCCCTGCCGCAGTCATTTTTTACGCTTGGTATTGTTGCCGTTACCCTGCGAGGGGTGGTCTCGTGCACTTGACAATACTTAATACACATGAATATGTGTTAGTCGGAGCCAATCCTAACTGCATACTATCTATTTCTGACTCACCAGGTGCCATCTCTTGGGAAATAAGGTGCATTTGGCAGCCACACAGAATCCTGTAATATCTGTCATTTTCATTACGTTCAGGCTACAGCTGAGGCAAAAAAAAAAAAAGATCTCGTCTGAGCATATGCGCTGAAAATGACCAATATGATATTGTCCAAAAATTACCCTGCAAGGAATCCAGAAGAAAGAAAATCGCATTAGAGGAGGGGAAACAAATGCATTGCATTGTTACTATGCAAACTGGGAAATGTTCCATTTTACACAGTCTTGGTATAAACTGCCTCCAGATGTGAGACCGGGGTGTGTGGTGTGTGCGCGCATCAATGTAATCTTTATGATATAATGTGCGGCGCCTTCTTGCAGATGTTGATATTACCAGACACAGTGTTCACGGTGTATCCAGGAGGGTTTAAGGCTGGAGGGGCAGGGAGAGGCTCTGCTACATTGATGTTTTGCTCGCAGATTCAGTAGGCATCATGTAAGCCTACATTTCTAGCATTTGGCTTTCCGTAAAGAAGAGTCTCACCACTATTTCATATGTCAACACATTAGATCAATGTTGTCCGAACCAGCTGAGTATGTAACACTAGTCAGGGGCCCCATTCTATAGCATCAGGCGATTTTAGAATGTGTGAGATTATATATTAGTCCAACTACTCCTGCTGCTTTCATAGTACCACTGAGGAGGGTGGGGGGAGCCCGCTGCTGCACGGGTTGGCCGTGGCATGGCTGGCGCTGGTGCTGCTTGCCATCTACCTGTGCACTTTCTCCCCTTGTGCTGTCTCACCCATATACAATCTCTTCCCTTGTGTGCTCTCTTCCCCCTGTGTGCTCTAGCTCCCCTTGTGCAGTTTCTCCCCCTGTGCACTCTCTCTCCCCTTGTGCTTTCTCCCCCCTGTGCGCTCTCCCCCTTGTGATGTCTCTCCTCTTTGTGCGCTCTCTCTCTCCTCTTGTGCTGTCTCTCCACCTGTGTACTCTCTTCCCTGTTTGCTCTCTCCGCTTATACTGACTCTCCACCTGAGTGCACTCTACACTTGTACTGTTTCCCTCCCCCGTGTTTGCTCTTTCCCCTTGTACTGTCTCTCCTTCTTTGTGTGTTCTTTTCCCCCTGTGTGCTCTCTCTCTCCTTGTGCTGTCTCTCCCCCATGTGCTCTCTATCCTCCTGTTGTGCACTGTCTCACTCACTCCTGTTTGACATCTCTTTCCCCCCGTACGCTGAGGATCCACGGCACTAGCCTGCATTCTAAAGTGGAACGCAAGTGGAAGTAGTACAGCGGCAGGATGGGTCCACTTCAAGGGCATGAAGTGAACCGAGGCACAAGGCACAGGCGATGATGAATGCCTGCCCTGCGGCCAGTGTACTGGACAGCATGTGGACCCCCCTATCACAGATGTCCTATAGGTGGCGCTGTTTTCTTTGATTGATCAACCAAACTTGACTGATCATCCAAACCTATGGGCTTCATCACAATTCCAGTTTATCTGTAATTTTCCAATTTAACTGTAATTTACACAATGTCCTATAGGTGTTGAGATTTTCAGGACAAATTTACAGACAGACAGACTGGATAGGGCTTTTATATAGTAGATGTATGATGCTTACCCAGTATGGAAAAAGTGGGTTGGGCAAGTTAGATTTCAATATGCGCATGTTTTTAATTGTAATATGAGAAATGTTACTATAGGTGTCTGGCATCTACTTACTCATCTTGCATATACACCACCTGAATCAAGCATGCATGTGTATGGGAGGAGGGGGGTTTGGTAGCTGTTGGACAAACAAGTATGTAGCCACATATATTCCCATCTGAATGACCATATGCAAAAACAATCATTTTTGTACAATTTGCTACAAGACATTACTTCAGAGCATCTTGACTGGTAAATTATGTGTGATGCTAGTCACTATAACAGCATGGTTGTGACACAGAATGTGCAGCTAGTATTATAAATACTAGGATGTGACACAGTCACTAGTTACAGGAATAGGGGCAACAGGGTGGTCAGGTAATTCAGGGTAAGTTCCAAGAAAGTTCACAGTATACTGGGAGTAGACAGAGACGTGGCCATATATTTGTCCAAGGTCAGGTTTTCCAGAAGAGCACGATGAGGATCCAGGGATTAAAGAGAGACTTAAACAAGTAACAGCCCAGGGGGGTCAAAATATCAGGAGACAAATTACAAGTACAGGAACAGACAAAAGAGTAGTCAAAGAACAGTCCATGTGAGCTAACAGGTCAGGAAGAGGAAGGCTGCTCTGTTAAGTAACTGAGAAATCACTGTGAAGTAGAAACACCTGATTAATCTAACCCTTCCCAGAACCAGCATGGAGAATAACTATGAACATAAACAACTCAGCACACCCAGGTACAAGTAACCACAACATACTATAGTGTCCCTAATGTGCTGTGCTGAGGGATAGTGGCATCATAATTATACGTAACAGGGGAGTTGTAACTTTATTCTCCTACATTCAACTAACAATTAGATTACATGCAGCTACATAGAGTGGATATTTTTAAATTTCATTTCTCCATGCTGTGGGTGTAAAAAAATGATGCTGACGATTGGCAGAGTGAAACTCTGTCACAAAAGTCCGCAGTCACTGTGTGACTTTAGACTTTTGAATCCTCACATCGCATGCAGTGAGGTCTTTCCAGTGTCTATACCAAGCGGTCATGTGACCAATGCGATATAGATACTTGTGGCCACATTCTGACTAGAATTGGACAGTTTCGCTCAAAACAATTGAATAGAGTGAGGTTAAGCATATCTAGTCGGAATGTGACCATCAGTATGTGAATCGCAATAGTTATGGTCGAATTACCGCTCAATCTTGACACCAAAAAATCTCACGATAGGGTTGAGCAGGATATGCATGGTGTGACTGCGGACTTTTGTGATAAGCCTGGACAAACCCTATAGTCATCAGTCTAAATTCCCTAACCGTATGTCCTTGGAGTGTGTGAGGAAACCAGAGAATATGGAAGAAACCCACGGAAACACAAGGAGAACATACAAACATCTTGCAGATGTCCCTAGTGGGAAGTTAACCCATCACCCCAGCGATGCAAAGCAACAGTGCTATTAACTAAGTCACTGTGCCACCCAATCTATCACAGCTTGCCTCTATGTTCAAGGGGCTACCCAGTTTGAGGACAACCCATTCTCATTCTACATGTTTCCCCAAATAAAAAAAAGCTTATGCTCACCACTGGTGGTGGCGACATTTCAGTGCAATCGCGTTCCTGTGACTCGTGAGGTTGTGACGTTACGCGAATCCTGTACTCAATCACCACCAGTTTCCCTGTCCCCACCTTCAAGCAAATGATTATTCAACAGTAAGTGAGCAGCCAGCCACAGGCCTCAATTCCTGTTGATTAATCATTTGTCCGAAGGCAGAGAAAGAAGTCGTCAGGGATTGGGCTTGGTGCTCCAGTGATGTCGCAGTCTCATGTGAGCATGGAACGGCACCACCATCAGAGATGAGTATAACCTTTTTTTTTCTTTAATTTGGGGGAAAATGTGGAATAAGAAGCAGTTGGCCTAGTAGTGGATAACCCCTTTAAGTTAAAATATTTATGAAGCCAATAATGTGGAAATCAGAAGGGTTGCACCAAATGCACACTATAACCCAGAACATGGGTGCAGTTACCGTTGCATTAATAATTTAAAGCAGGTGAAGATGATTGCCATATCGGTTGTCAGTGTAAAGGTACCGTTACATGGCACGACATCATTAACAATGTCGCTGATGCGTCACGGGTTTGGAGTCGTTTCAGCAACATTGTTAGGACGTCGTTGCATGTAATACTGAGATTCAACAACGATAAGTTGATGGATTGTTGATTGCAGGTTTGAGAACATGTTCTCAAACCTCACGATCAACGATGAGCCAACCTCCTATATCATTGTGTGTGACACCATGATAACGATGTCGTTGACGACTTCGCCTATTCAAAGCAATGAGCAGGGATCCCTCGCTGGGTTTGCAAACGATATCTGCTCACAACATCATTGGTGAGTCCACGATATCTAGACGTGTGACATCTCACCAACGATGTCAAAATGATGTCGGAAACGGCCGCATGCCAACGAGATCGTTGCAGACATCGTTCCAACATTGTACCGTGTCATGGTACCTTAACGCAAGCAATGGAAAACCTAACAACTTGAATTATTTCTATAGTTGTTTTTTTTTTACTTCAGGGGAATTTCTTTAAATAATTTATTAAAAATTAAAAAAAATAATAATATCCAAAACAGACTCATTAAAACCTTTGAAGGCAAATAAAGGTAATAACTCCAAAAAAGAGAATCCCCATGTAGAGCCCTACTTGCCCTGACACTGTTCTGCACCCTGCTTGTAAAGGATGTAACACAGAGAGATAATAACACAAGTTTTAATCTTCTGAGTGTTTGTCGGCACCTATCACCCGTCTGACAATCTGCAATTCTGCAGCTGAGACGATCTTTCAAGGTTGCTGTGATAAAAGACAGATCATGTTGATCTGAGACTATATTAAAGTTCAAAGACACAGAATTAAGTTTTCTTGTTCACTCCTACAGCCGAGGAAGTGCAATTCGTCATCCCCGTTCGGACATTATGCATCACTTAAAAAATTCCTCTTCAATGTAATTAGTCTTCTCTTAAGCCTTGAAAAGTTTTGACACAATTCCAGTCTACGCCTTAATGAAATTCATCCTTATTTCAATCGTGAGATGACACTTTGATGGAGTTTAGTCTTTTTAAATTACACTTGTAGTTATATTTTATGGTCCATTTATGACAAGCAGAATAAAAATATTTATTTTCTATTTTTCTTTTTTTTTTTTGTAACCACAGACATTCTGCTGTAGACCTTTCCTTGGTTGGCTATTTAGTTGTAGACTTCTCTGGACATTAACAAGAATTTCATATTGAATTGTTATTTAATATTAGCCAAACGTTTTAAGGCTGGTTTCGCACTGCAGGATTTTCACTGATCAGTGTCCATCCGGTTTGTGTGCCAAAACCAGGAGTGTCTCCAAAACTCAGAACAGGTGTCAATCTTTCAATTATAGTTTTTCTCTGCAAGTTCCTCTCCTGGTTTTGGCACACAAACCGGATGGAACCTGATAAGGGAAAATCTTGCAGTGTGAAACCAGCCTAAGGGTCCCGTCACACTTGGCGACGTTCCAGCGATCCCGACAACGATATGACCTGGTAAGGATCGCTGGAACGTCGCTAGTGAGATGTCAGTCAGATCTACTCAACGACGCAGTAACAATACGGTGAGCCGCATAACTACTTCGGTGGTCGTTGGGATCCTGTCACACAGCAGCTAGTGTGATGACTCAGATCTACGTGGCTGAGTTCTGACTCACCAACGAGGTCGTTATTAAGGCGTCAAACACACCGATGCATGCTGGCCAGCGGGAGCCCATCAATCAAAAAATAGTCCAGGCCATTCTGACACGATCGGTGATGTCACAGCGGGGGCCTGGTCGCTGCTACGTTTTAAACAAGATCGCTGGCGAGGTTGCTGTTACATCACAAAACCTGTGACGCAACAGCAATCTTACTAGGTGTGACGGGGGCTCAATTCTCTACCATTCCTGTACCGTTGGAAGCTCACCTCACCCTTCTCTAATTGGCTAACAGGATATACACAATGAGGTTGTGTCACACACAGATGTTTTACTACCGGGTGCCGTCCTTTCTTTTGCTTTTGGAGCTGACAGCTGATATCCAGTTCACTGTGTCCTTATTGTGTGTTATCCCCCCCCCCGTGTGTTCTGTAGTGTTTAGTGGAGTTGACTGAGCGCTCATGCCATCCATTCCCCTCCTAGGGCCCAGATCACAGTTAGCCAGGGCTTGGTATTCCTCTCGGTGCATAGATGTGGAGCCTGTTTGAGGTGGCTTGGAGGGTTTGGCTGGGGGTCACCATCTCCCCTTTCCCTAGATTCATGGATTTCCTTCTCTTTCTTGTCATTGTACGCGAGTTACCTTCCAATAAGCTTAAAGGGGTTTTCCACGTTTTGTTAATTCTAATAATAATAAAATAAGCCTTGCTCACCCACTGCAGGTCCAGCGCTGCCTCTGGCCAAGACTGGTGATATCAAGACTCTAGATAGCTGTGACCAATACTGGGCTCAGTGGTCATAATGAGAAAGAGAAACAAAAAACATGGTACAATAAAAATTGGCACTCAAGGTCCAAAGTGAACATGGCAGCAATTGAATGATCATCAGCAACTCACTTGTTTGTGGTTGATCAAAATGGCCTAAAAATGATCATCTGTCAATGTTATACCCTTTCTAGTTGGTACCAGGTGAAACAAAAGGAAGGAGAAGAGACAACAAAAACATATAATTAGTTTTAGATATAAATTATTCAAATATTTAGGACTCCCTATTAGGGATGGGCGAGTCTACTCGCTAGGACTCGTTACTCGGCGAGTAGTAAAGGACTCGCAGGACTCTGTACTCAGCGAGTTTCCCAGCGATTACTCGCACAGTAACGAGTCCAATGCAAGTCAATGGCAATCCTAGTTTTGTCAGAGTTTACTTTTTCTCACTCGCTAGACTCGCTATATCACATCGCTATGTAGCTTGAATCTCCCCAAATCGTTTAAATAATCGCACTGCTTCACGGATACCCGCTGTCAGCAGCGAGTCTGAGCGAGTCTGAGCGAGTCTACGAATCCGAGGCCTGTATACTGTATTCGGGACTCGCGAATACAGAATCTGTTATGTTCCAACAAAGCTTCCGAGACAGCCTAGCGTGTTAGGTCAGAAAACTTGTGAAGATGGACAAGTATGTTAGCCAATCATATTCAGTAATGCCACAGCCATGTTGGTTGTGGCAGGACTATGATTGGCATCTGTCCATCGTGATGCCTATGTCATGTATGAGAGGCGAGGCTGTATATAAGCCTTGCCACCGCCATTTTGGGCACATTCCTGTGACGATCTGAGCTAGTGCAGCGTGAGGTAGATGCTGGAGCAGATCATAGGAAGTGTCAGTCAGTGTAGGGAAACTTCAAGATTCCTTATATTTAACCCAAACAACTCTTCTGAGAGCTGCCAGGAGGACAGAGGAGTACTGTGTAGAGGACTGTAGGCAGGGAGGAGCAGCCTTACAGTGCACACAGGACCGACCTCATAGCTTAGCTTACTCACTCAGCTGTCCTAATAGCTGAAGTCAGAGGCTTAGCTGAGGTACTATTTCCTATTTGTTTGCACCTGATAGATTTTGGGTCATAATAACCCCTTCAGCTTTATTTTCTCTGTGGCAGACCAGTGCATTGCAGCTCTCCTACCTGTAAATAGCACGTACGCCACCTACTTGTGCGACTACTTGTGCGCACTTAATAATTTTTGCAGGGAATAGTGTGCTGCTTCACTGCCAAGTGTTAGCACGCACTTAACCCGCCAGCAGGTGACGCCTACAGCAGCACCTAACTCCATCTCGGTGGCTGTGCGCACTTAATAATTTTTGCAGGGAATAGTGTGCTGCTTCACTGCCAAGTGTTAGCACGCACTTAACCCGCCAGCAGGTGACGCCTACAGCAACACCTAACTCCATCTCGGTGGCTGTGCGCACTTAATAATTTTTGCAGGGACTAGTGTGCTACTTCAGGGCCCCTTTACACACGGCTACATTTGTAGCTTGTCTCCAGGTAACTTACTGGTTGCAGTGAAAATCATGGATACATGGTTCTATCTTGTTGCTGTGTACAAATGGAATCATGTATCCATGATTTCACTGCAACCAGTAAGTTACCTGGTGACAAGCTACAAATGTAGCCGTGTGTAAAGGGGCCCTCACTGACAAGTGTTAGCACGCACGTAACCCGCCAGCAGGTGACGCCTACAGCAACACCTAACTCCATCTCGGTGGCTGTGCGCACTTAATAATTTTTGCAGGGACTAGTGTGCTGCTTCACTGCCAAGTGTTAGCACGCACTTAACCCGCCAGCAGGTGACGCCTACAGCAACACCTAACTCCATCTCGGTGGCTGTGCGCACTTAATAATTTTTGCAGGGAATAGTGTGCTGCTTCACTGCCAAGTGTTAGCACGCACTTAACCTGCCAGCAGGTGACGCCTACAGCAACACCTAACTCGATCTTGGTGACTGTGCATTTGTCAACAATGTCACAAAAACCACAATTTCCCAAAAAAGAGGTTGCAAAGGGACGGGGACGAGGTCGTGGCCGTAGCAGTCGTGCCCAAGAAGGCACTGGTACAGGTAGACAGACGAGGATTGATAGATCTCTCCTTCTCCTGTCTAAAATTCCCAGTACTCAACAAAAACGTGTCTTGAGGCCGGAAGAGCAAGACCAGATAACATCTTGGATGGCTGATAACACCTCGACCACTGGTTCTTTCAGTAAACAATCGTCCTTGCCAACACAGTCTAGTGTCACTACAGACAACGCAGGGCCATCCAATCCTCAAAGTCTTCCTATTTCCTCAACCATCGGCAGCCAGAGGAAAAATTGGAGCGCGACCTTGGTCACTCCGATGATTTATTTGGTTCTTATCAGCCCTCGATTGCATCTGGCCTTTCTTTGTCACTGCCTGACGAGATACTTGAAGAAGACGTAATGTCTATTCATGGCCAAAGTTTTGAAGCACCTTGTACTGAAGAAAGCCACTTTCACCAAAGGCATACAGCATCTCAGGAGGTGGATGATGATGAGGATGATGAGACACACATCTCATCTGGCCAGCCTGCTCTGTCACGTTATCCAGAAGACTTTGAAGAGGAAGGCGTGGATGATGAGACCACAGATCCTACTTGGACTCTTGGCATGCATAGCCAACAGAGCAGCCAGGAGGAGGAAAGTGGCTATGTACCACTGCCAAAAGCACCAAGGCTTACTCCTTTCTCCAGAACACAAACTGTGACAACAGTTGCCCAAATTGTGTCAACTGTTGCACAAACTGTACCAATTGTTGCACAAACTGTAAACACAGTTGCCCAAACTGTGTCAACAGTTGGTGTTGTACAGAGTCATCCTCCTCTGGCTCCAATTCAACATAAAGGACAAAAAGCCATTGTGTGGCAATTTTTTAAGGATGCGACATTTGTACCAAATATGGTTATCTGTAACATCTGCCATGCAAGGCTAAGCAGAGGCCTGGGAAAAGGAAACATGAGCACCAGCAGTATGCGTAAGCATATGTCTGTTAAGCACCCAATTCAGTGGTCGGCCCATCAGGGTTCAAAATCAGTGCCTTCTGATCCCAACACTTCCAGGCCACCTCAGATCCATCCTTCACCAGCTAGTGTTCAGGCATCAGCTCCTGCTCAAACGTACTCCTCCCAAGCTGCGGTACAAGAGAGACATGACAGTAGTCAAGCCACTGGTCAGTGTGCGCCAAACGTCCAGTTGTCTGTGCCACAGCTGTATGAAAGGCAGCGGAAGTACCAATCGACACACCCTTTTTCCCAAAGAGTGACTGCGCAAATTGCAAAGTTGTTAGCTGTGGAAATGTTGCCGTTTAGGCTTGTGGGTACAGAGTCTTTTCGGGAGTTTGTTGGCTGTGGCAGCACCACGATACTCTGTACCCAGCCGCTACTTTTTCTCACGTAGTGCCGTACCCGCGTTACACCAGCACGTTGTTACCAACTTAAAGCGTTCACTAACTAATGCTGTAACCGCCAAAGTCCACCTAACAACGGACACGTGGACAACTAGTTGTGGACAGGGCAGATACATCTCAGTAACGGCTCACTGGATCAACCTGGTGGACAGTGTCCCAACTTCTCAAAGTGGACCATCTGAGATACTACCAACTCCACGAATAGCGGGCACAACATCATTCCGGGTGGCTGCCTCATCATATATGTCCAGTACACAATCTGCTTCTGCAACTTCCTTGTCCACTGCTGAGCTGCCCGCACCATCACGTCCAAGTTGGGAGCTTTGCAGTAGTGCTTCAGCAAGGCGACAACAGGCTCTTCTGAAGCTTATCTGTCTAGGTGACACACCTCACACTGCAACTGAGCTGTGGAAAGGTCTTAAGCAACAGACTGATGAGTGGCTGGCCCCACTGCAACTACAACCAGGTCTTGTTGTCAGCGATAACGGACGAAACCTTGTGGCGGCACTAAAGCACGGTAACCTTATACACGTGCCTTGCCTGGCTCACGTGCTGAACCTAATAGTTCAGAAATTCCTGAAAATATACCCCGAGTTATCTGACCTACTGGAGAAGGTGAGGCGAATTTGCGCCCATTTTAGACATTCGTACACAGCAGTTGGAAGTCTTTCAGCCCTTCAAAACAAATTAAATTTGCCTAAACACAGGCTAATTTGCGACATGCCCACGCGATGGAACTCAACATTCCATATGTTGGCAAGGTTTAATGAGCAGCAGAGGGCAATAGTGGAATATCAGCTGCAACATGCCCGTCACCCCGGAAGTCAGACCAGACACATTAGTACTTTCGAGTGGGTCTGGATTGCTGATCTTTGCGAGTTGCTGGAGAACTTTGAATACTGCACCAAACTTGTCAGCGGTGATCAGTCCATTATCAGTCTCACTATCCCCATGCTTTGTTTGCTTAAAGAATTGCTCCTGAATCTGAAAATAGAATCTTTGAGAGCCCAGCGGATGGCTATGGAGCCAGAATTTAACATCGCTGATCCTAGCCAGCCAAGCCAATATCAGCAGGCTACATTGGGTCTGGAAGAAGAAGGTGATGAGGGTGATGATGAAGAAGATTCATTTTTCTGTGGTACTGATGTGAACCCTGATGGTACTCCCAACCCTACGTTTATGTCGGTACAGCATGGGTGGGCTGAAGAGGAGGAGGCGGAGACCGATTTAGAGGCCATGATGCGTAGTGATTTCATTCTGTTGTAACCGAGGAGATGAGTCTTTGCAGCTTAGCACACATGGCTGACGTAATGTCTCAATGTCTCTCCCAAGATCCACGCGTCATTCACATCTATGACAGCAACCTCTACTGGTTGTCATCCTTTTTGGACCTATGGTACAAAGACAAATTTCCGTCGCTGCTGTTGCAGTTACCCACGGGCTTAACGATGGATTTTTTCAAGAGGGTTGTTATTGACAATTTGATGTCCATATCACCGTCTGACTCCGCTATACCCCGAAGAACCAGCTCTTTGCAACAGCAGCCTTTGGTTGGGACACAAACGCCATCAATGTCAAGAAGAGGTGGGGGTAAGATGTCCACCAACTGGGCGATGTTCAACAGACCTTCCGATCAACAACGGATCATGCCTACCGTCACCTTGAGTAGGAGACAACAATTGTCCAACATGGTGAACGAGTATGTCAGTGACAGTACCAGCTACCTAACCGGCCCTTCTGTACCCTTTAATTACTGGGTTTCCAAGCTTCACACTTGCACAGAGCACTCTTTGTATGCCTTGGAGGTGCTGGCCTGCCCAGCTGCTAGTGTGACATCAGAGCGTGTTTTCAGTGCCGCTGGGGGTATAGTCACTGATAGAAGGTCACGGCTTACTACTGAAAATGCCGACAGGCTGACTCTCATTAAGTTCAACAAGGACTGGATATCATTGCAGTTCGTAAGCCCCCCAGACGACAGTACCCAAATGTAGAGTAACCAAATCATAATTAATATGATTGGAAGATTGTGCTTTTAACTTTATGCCCTTTTAAGACAGGAAGTATCGGCATGTCCCTCAGCTCAGACGATGTGATGTCATGTTCCTGCAACATTTGCTGCATGATAACAAAACTACGCAATCAGTAAAAATCATTTTACTTTAGAAGTGCATCGCTTGTGAGCATTTTTCTTTCTTTTTTTTTCCATCCAATACAATACAGCCCCTTGGGCTAATTTTTTGAGGCAACAAGCCTATGCCTGCATCGTGGGCGTTGTTTGTACTATGCTCGTAGGACAAGCAAGTATATACTAGGGGCCACGCGCCCTCCTCTATTTCAAAAAAGACTTTATTAAGCCCTTTGAGCTAATTTTTTGAGGCAACAAGCCTATGCCTGCATCGTGGGCGTTGCTTGTACTATGCTCGTAGGACAAGCAAGTATATACTAGGGGCCACGCGCCCTCCTCTATTTCAAAAAAGACTTTATTAAGCCCTTTGAGCTAATTTTTTGAGGCAACAAGCCTATACCTGCATCGTGGGCGTTGCTTGTACTATGATCTTGCTGGAGCCTGGCCAAGGGTCCCACTGTACGCTCCGTAGAAAACGCATAGACGCGCTGTGTTGCAAGTAGACGTCCCAGCCTCTCGCATCTGTGTTCCTAGTCTTGTTGCCATAGCGAGGCATTAAGTTACCCCCCCAAACACAGGCACTATTTATTTGTCAGCAACATTTGTATGTGGAGTCATGATTTTACACATAATGTGCCTTCATGCGCATTGCGGGCCGTAAAGTACTTGCTAATGATGATGACTTTAAGCCCACCCACAAAACAACCTACACATCTATTCCCTGAAAAAAGACAGACACAAAGCTGTTTTTTCAAACTGTGTATTAACACGCCTTAATGCCAAAGATGTAAAATAGCTTTGACTTCACAAACGCACAATATACAAAAAAAAAAAAAAAAAAAAAAATTGTGCACTGCACATTTTTTATAAAAAATTAAAAAAAGGAAACAAAAATTTAACCTACAGCTGGTGGTAGGTGGGCTGATTGGGTGGGGTAGGCTCTACCTGCCCACCATCACCCTGGTCCTGGAGGAGGTCCAGGGCTCCATGTATGGCCTCCGCCACAGATTGTAACCCTGTAGGGTGGGTCATCTGGGCCGGTGTGGGGAAATGCCCTTGTCTGAGGAGGTCCTCTGTTGGGTGGCCACAAAGGTGGTATAGGCCTCTGGGTCGGCACATAGCTGTCCCGGGGTGTGGGCCTGTCTAGCCTGTTGGAGGTTGACAGTTGCCACCCCTCCAAATAGCTAAATACCTCGCCAGGGTGGTTTGGGGCCCGACAGGCATCAAGGACAATGTGGATTGCTGACCTTGCCCGCAGTCGTCTCTCCAATGGAGTCAGGAAAGGTATCAGACTGCGGGCAAAGTCAGCATCACATTGTCCAAGCTGGTCAGTTTGCGCCACCGGCATCTGACCATGGCTGCTGTTCTTCTGCAGAGTCCCCACACTGCTGCCAGTTGGCCATCCAGCTTCCTTCACTGCAGGAGGTTGGTCTTGGTGGGGAGAGCATGGTTGTGGCCCTTGAACCTCCTCTTCTTGTGGCCAGCCATGCCCCAAAGATGGTGGTGGTGGTGGTGGTAGGCCTCGTTCCTCCACTCCAAGTCGGGGTGGTTCAGGGGCCTCCCTCGCCTCTTCAGGCAGCTGTGCTGGAGGGTTTCCACGCCGCCTGTGGTAGTGAGCAGCTCTGTGGGTACATACAAAAAAAATTTGGTGAATGGGTTGCGTTTGGAAACCAAAACATAGGCCATACCTAAAATGTGCACGCTTTTTTGACTCAGTGTATCTGTGTATTCTGTGTTTTCATTGTTGGCCTTCAGATGGAATTGCAGCAAATAAATGAAGGACATTTTGGCTCATGCCTCAACCAATATTCTATGTGTGGGTAGTGATGGTCCTCGATTTTTTGCCATTACATTAGAAATTTAAAAATTTGTCTGCACAAGTACAATGTGCCCTGCCTTAGGCAGGACAGCTATTTAGGCACTTGAAGACATATTAGTGGCCATAACTATTTTCTTGACTTTTTGTTGTAACTTTATGTGGACAAAGCTATAGCCTGACACTGTGAGACAAACACATTCTTTAGGGTTGTTTGCCATCAGATGGACACTAAAAGACGCAGTGTGGGCAGCCTTGTCTCAATGTACATAACCCAGATCTAGAGGGCAGGTGAACAAGACAGGAAATGGAGTCCTGCAGCATAGGTGACACATGAGCATTCGGCGTTAGTGGCCTACACTCCTTGTTGCTGCCATGTATGCTAATCAGGAATGTCTTGGTAAATAAAACCCACAAAACATATGGCTTGGCTTTTGAAACGACTGTAATGGACATAGAGTATGGGGTTGTTTTTGAGCAGCAGGTCATACATCGTTGGTGCCAAACAAGGTGGTATGCACAGATGGACAGTTTGACAATTATTCCAACGGGGCCGAACACAAAGCCGGGAGCAGCAAGGGCAAACCTCGGGTTTCCTAAAGGACCTTGGACATAAAAGCCTGTTGCACTGAAAATATGGCCCCTTTAAGTTTGATTTTATACAGCATTAATACACTATGTTTTTCGGAGGATTCTTAATGTGGCCATCAGTTAACAACAAAACAATTAAATTCACATGTGGGCCCTAATATCTACACCATCACTTTGCAGGCCCAAATATACCCATGGGAAAACTCACCCACACTTATTTGTAGTGATACAGGGTATGTCCTCAAATGTGTGTGACTATGTCAACAATCTGGGATGGTGTACAGTTTAGTGCAAAAGGGGTATATCCTTGCAACGTTATTTAGCCGAAAAAAAACACCCACAACTAAACGTGTAGGGATGTATGTGGCCCTTATGCAAGTCGAGGCCATTAGGAACAGATACAAATGATGCTTACGACAGGCAAACCAGACAAGGCCACACACCTTAGAGGCCATTGCATTGAAGAACATGGCTTTGTTCCACAAACATGCCAACAATAATAGCTAATTGTGAGGTCACGGAACATTGTGTCTGCCCACCCTGCAGAACATTGCTTATTTGTCCCAAGTTCCGAACGTCACAATGTGGCTATAAATGTGTATGTCCTGGATCATTGCCAAAGGTAATAGAATTGTGTTGCACCATGGCAGAAACAAACCCCAGTGTGGGTATGTAAACCACCACACTGATTATAGAGCTTCATACGTAGACTGTGTGCCCTCGTGGACAGGGTCCTCTCCCCTTGTACCTGAATGACCTGATTGTCTTCATGTACTGTTTTTTTGTCGTTAACCCTTATCCTCATGTAAAGTGCCATGGAACCTAATGGCGCTATATAAATAAATAATAATAAAAATAGTACACAACAGTGCAGCAGACACATACCTTGGCATACGGACCACCGGTTCAAGGAAGGACAACCGGTCGTAGTGGCGATATATCGGCCCTGGATCTGCTTCCGTTGCCCCTCCGAGATCTTTCAGTGCTGCTTTTTGTGCTGATCCCAGCAGCTCTTCCACCGTTTTATAAGCAGGTCAACTGTGAAATGATTTCAAACCGGGTTTAGACCTCTGTAACATTTGAAACACTAAAAGTATGTGTACAAATCAACAATAACATTTTATTCATGTTGTGTGTGTAATGTGTATACAAGGCACAGTGACACGACAGTGTGGAACATCATCAACATTATTACGGACATTGAGCTCATGTGGCCACAATCACAAATGAGGCAGGGCACATGTCAACGCATAGAGAATGTAATAGTGCGGGCACCAGACTCCGCTCATTAGTGGTATTAATATACACCCAACCCCTGGACTTCAGAGCCAGGAGGACCAGCCCTTAAACTAAGTGTACTGTTGTGACCCCATCCAAATATAGGCAACCATGCGATGGCGCATGATAACACATTGAGGGCCCTGTATACCCTACTATGGGGGCCCTGTATACCCACGGGGGCCCTATATACCCACTGCTGGGGGGCCTGTATACCCACGGGGGCCCTGTATAACCAATGCTGGGGGGCCTGTATACCCACTGAAAGCCCTGTATACCCTAATATGGGGGCATGTATACCCACTGGGGGGCCTGTATACTCTGCAGGGGGAGCTGTATACTGTGCTGGGGGGCTGTCTACCAGTGATAGCCGCTGTATACCAGGATGGCGGTCAATATGTTTTCACAGTTTTTGGGGGCAAAAGTAGGGGGTCGGCTTATACACGGGTCGGCTTATACACGAGTATATACGGTAAATGCAATATAACGTGTGAAGACATTTAACTGACCCATATTGCACTGTGCATCCTGGCCACTGCGATGGAATGCAGGGAACATGACTTGAGCGACCTCCCTCCAGGCTGTAGCCCACTACATGTTATCCCCATAGGCAGGATCAGTGGGCAGCCAAAGCAGGGGCCGAGCCTCCACCAGGTCAATTAACTGCAGCGTGTTGACACGGGCCATGCTTGCTCTGTGTGTGTGTGCTCAACTCGAGTCGGCTTATTTCCTGTTTGCTAAAAGCATGCTGTGTGCTGGAGCAAATCGCTTGCCTCGCCTCATCGCCGCCAAATAAGACAAACACATGCAAGTTTGCCCTCGGACGCAGCAGCAAAAAACTGTTGCGAGTGGCATTTCCAAAACGGCAATGCGAACGCTTTCCGAGACACATCTGCGATTTTTAAATCGCACATTACTCGCTATTACTCGCTTCCCCATTCTTTAACATTGGACTCGCTAGACTCGCAACGAGTAGCGAGTTCCGGGCTCAGACTCGCTAGAGTCAAGCGATTCCGAGTAATTTAGGACTCGCCCATCACTACTCCCTATACCAACAATTGTAATTCATTTTTACATATTCATCTTCACGTGTATCAGAACTCTTGGGTCATACTTGTCGGCTCATTGCAAACATCTGGGTGACTTCGGGAAAATGAAGAGACCTGAACAGTTTATAAATCTTTTGCTTTAACCCCCAGAAGCTGGACCCTTCCATAAGGTTTCCTGTGTATCTAATTACGCATCTAGGATGGGATAAAGATTGAGGAGAAGGAGGGGAATAGACATTACGGGCATAGATATTGGTGAAAATTTCCATAAAAACAGCTTAACACACCAGAAGCTCGTATTTTCCAAAGACCCAACTTAATTTTCAAACATTTTATCTAAATATCTAAATTCAAATCGAGGAACATTTCACTGGTGATGAAGACAAGGCTTGTACATAGTCTGATCTTTTCTGTAGTAACATATGGAAGTGTAACCTGGACAATATTATTATTAGGATTACCCCGAGGCACTTGGTGTGGGGGAGGGGTGAAAGTGTGCAGTCATTGACGGTGATTGATAGGTCAGGAAGCGGGGCGGGGTTGTTCGGGGGAAAGACGATGAATTCGGTCTTGTCCATGTTGAGTTTTAGGAAGCGGGTAGAAAAGGAGGATGCAATGGCGGATAGGCACGGAGGAATTTTGGATAAAAGGGAGGGGATATCAGGGCCAGACAGATAGAGCTGGGTATCGTCAGCGTAGAGGTGGTATTGGAGTCCATGTGACTGGATGAGGTTGCCTAGGCCGAGGGTGTAAATGGAGAAGAGTAGTGGTCCCAGGACCGAGCCTTAGGGGACACCTACAGAGAGGGGGTGGGGCGAGGAGGAGGTGTGGGAGTGGGTGACGCTGAAGGTCCTGTTCGTTAGGTAGGAGGAGATCCAGGAGAGGGCGAGGTCAGTAATGCCAAGAGACTCAAGAATTTGAAGTAAGAGGGAGTGGTCAACAGTGTTGAAGGCAGCAGAGAGGTCGAGAAGGATGAGGACGGAATAATGTCGTTTGCTCTTGCCGATCAGAAGGTCGTTAGTGACTTTGGTTAGGGCTGTTTCGGTGGAGTGGTGAGGTCGGAAGCCGGATTGTAGGCGATCAAAGAGAGTACAGGAGGAGAGGTGGAAGGACAGTTCGGAATAGATGTGTTGTTCAAGAAGTTTTGAGGCAAATGGGAGGAGAGATATGGGGCGATAGTTGGAGACTGTTGTAGGGTCAAGGGATGTTTTTTTTAGGATGGGTGTGATTAGGGCATGTTTGAAGGGTGAGGGGAATGTGCCGGATTTGAGTGAAATTTTGAAGAGGTGTGTTAGAGCAGGGATGAGGACTGAGGTGAGGTTAGGGATGAGGTGGGAGGGGAGTGGGTCAAGGGCGCATGTGGTGAGGTGTGATCGTGTTAGAAGGGAGGAGAGGTGGCCCTCTGTCATGGGGGTGAAACTGCATTTGGGTGAGGGGGATGGGCTGGAGGTGGGATGGGGCAGGGGCAGTGAGGGTTGAAGCTTTGTCGGAGATGAGGGGTAAAGGAGGAGGTGCAGGGGGACGAAGTAAAGAGTTGAAGGTTTTGAAGAGTTGTTTGGGGCTGTGAGACAGGGCGGTAATTAGGGAGGAGAAGTAGGCTTGTTTTGCGGAGTCAAGGGCAGTCTTGAAGGTATTGAGGGAACGCTTGTATATGGCGAAGTGCTCTGCAGAGTGGGCAATAAAGAAACAAGTCAGAAGAACAATCAACGCCTTCAAAATGTGATGCTGGAGAAGGATGTTATCAATACAATGGATGGCAAGAAGACCAAGCAAATCAATTCTGGTACAAATCAAGTCAGACATGTTCCTCAAAGCAAGGATCACCAAGATACAACTTGCCTACTTTGGACACATCATATGAAGAGAGCAATCACTGGAGAAGGACAACATGGTCAAAAGAATAGAAGGACAAGGCAAAGAGGAAGACCAGCAACCCATTGGCTTGGCACAATCATACAATAAAGATAATGGTGGTAAAGACCCTGGTGGACCTATCTAGGCTGCACAAGATCGATCTTTCTGCAGAGCGTTCATCCATGACGTCAACATGGCTCGAGATCCAGCTGAAGGCTGCTAAAATAGAAATATTTAGATATGCCCATCTATGCCTCCTTGTTTTTCATAAAACATTCCAAAGCAAAGTGATACATTATTACTAGAAATTAAGCTTCTGGTTCTTCTGGCATTGTTCTAAGTGATACACTAGGGGCAAACTCAACTATGATTTTGTGTGGATATGCTCTTTAAGGAATGGGTGTGCAGAAATAGTTGCGTGTCCTCACCAGAGATCATCACGTCTCTATTGCATCTTTCTCTTTTATATCTGACCTCTTCCTATATAATGAAAAGAGTCACTTAGCTGCATAGTAACCTCCTGTTAACCTTAGTGTCCTCATGGAAATTATCATTAATACCTCACTACGAACTCTGCAGTTATCACCGGTCATCTCCAACCTGCATCATTACCAAGTAGATGAATTAGCGTATCTTAACAACAAGATGGACTGAGTGTGCTGAACAAGCAGGAATAGAGAATTGCTTCTTGTATCTTATCAACATATTGCCTACAAAAAAAGGAGTCAACATATAATAGTAGAAAAATAGTCAATTTATTATTCAATTACTGATAAAAATTATTTTACATAAAACGATGGCTAAATGGATTGGAGCATGGATCGTGATTGGTCATGATTGAAATAAAAAGTGTCATAATTGTATGGAGTCATGACGTAGAGAAAGCAAGGCGAGATGTGAGTTGGGAATTGTATCGCTGCACGTTATGGTCTTTACCAGTGACTATACTTGTCTAGGCTTCTGCAAACTATCAAGCACATGCATTTCAATATGGTACTTTATTTATGCAATGATATGCACTGATACTGTATTATAATGCTCTGCTTTTTTGGATTGCACTTGCACTCTCCTATTTGTCACCACATTATTATTCTGAACTATATTGAATAATTGCTGAGTATTTTTAGGTGGTAATTTTGCATTCATGGCGATTCCATGTAATTGCAGCACTTTTCATAATGGCCAATAGTCCATTTCTTTAAGGTAAAAGAATTTATAGCAGTAAATTAATCATTTACTATTTTGACACACTTATATGTGTAATGCTCATAAGTGGGAGTGGACGCACTTGGATGAAGCTCAAGCTGGATAGGCTTAACTAAGGCTGGTTTCACACTGCGGTCAGATCAGGTCAGGTCAGGTTTTGTGTTTCAAAACCAGGAGTGCCTCCAAAACCCAGAACAGGTGTCAATCTTTCAATTATAGTTTATCTCTGCAAGTTCCTCTCCTGGTTCCTCTCCTGGTTTTGGTACACAAACCTGATCGAACCTGATCAGTGAAAAACCGCAGTGTGAAACCAGCCTAAGTGACTACATCGTCTTTACTAGAGATTCTGTTGGTGAGGTTGGGTTTGGGCTTAAGGTAACAGTCAGGTGCCACTCCACGGAGACACCATACAACGACAGCTGGCCAAAGAAGTCGGGGAAACAGGAGGAAGACACAGATGCAGGCTGGAACTGTCTCTGTTAATGACATGTGCAGACTGGGAGGCTGGTGTAGGCAGGGAAGACTAGGCGGCTGGTAGGCAGGTGCAGACTGGACGGCAGATGTGAGCAGGTTCTGAGGGTTCAAGTGCAGCTGACACAGCAGGTATGGAAATTGCGGCAGGCATGGCAGGTGCAGCAGGTATGATTGCTCAGAGAATGGGAATGGGCGGCACGGTGGCTCATTGGTTAGCACAATATTGTGGCTCATTGGTTAGCACAATACGGTGGCTCAGTGGTTAGCACTCTACGATGGCTCAGTGGTTAGCACAATACGGTGGCTCATTGGTTAGCACTGTATATGGTGGCTCAGTAGTTAGCACTGTATATGGTGGCTCAGTGGTTAGCACTGTATGGTGGCTCAGTGGTTAGCACTATATGGTGGCTCAGTGGTTAGCACTCTACGATGGCTCAGTGGTTAGCACTCTACGATGGCTCATTGGTTAGCACTACACGGTGGCTCAGTCGTTAGCACTGCAGCCTTGCAGTGCTGAGGTCTGGGTTCAATTCCCACCAAGGATATGCATGATATTCCTGGAGATTATTCTCTTTTGTGTTGTTGCACCCAGATGACTACATGCCTGGGCTGTTCACTCCAAAAAACTACTTCTTGATTCCCACCAAGGACAACATCTGCAAGGAGTTGTATGTTCTCCCTATGTTTTACTTCGGTTTCCTCCCACATTGTAAAGACATACTGATAGAATGGTTAGATTGTGAGCCTCAATGGGGCCAGCATTACTGTATGTAAAGTGCTATGGAATTAATGGTGCTATAGAAATGAATATTAATATTATTATTTATTATTGGATGTTGACCTGATGATCTCCTGTCATTGGCTGGGGACACATAACGAGCATGCACATTGCCTTTTTAAGAAGCACATTCTGTGGCATCTCAGGATGCAGGAGGTGAAGTCTGGGCAGATGCTACGAGACGGCAGGAGAGAGGAGTCCACCTCTGTTTTTGCTGGAGGAGGAGGCGGGACCGAGGGGGATGCTGGCGGTGGCATTAGCATATGTTTGATACTTGTTTTTTAAGTTAATATATTAATATTTGTAGGTATTCACACCCAAGCATATTTCAGTCTTTACCCATGGCTTATTGTGAGCTTTCACCTCAATAGGTGATGTATTTCTAATCAAAGTTAGCAAGTCATGTACATATGGTGTATGCGGCTGTTTGAAGGAGGGGGGTGGCCAAATAATGGATAATTTAGTACAGAACTGCATAGATAACTGGAGGTCAGCTACATATAACCTGCTGTCAAGATGCTACCCTCCTTTGTGAAGATGTGACTTTTAAGGAAGTTTTTTTCCTTTGTTCCTTTATTAGCGAGATTTCAGTAAACACCGTAATTTTCTATAAACCTATGAAATAGCTGAAACACATACGTCCATAGAATGGTGCGGAGTACTATATGTAATGTCAGGGTCATGTACATAGGAGGGGATTGAGTTCGATTTTATTGAATGCAGACTTGGCAAATCCTCACTGCTTCCACACTTTGTGAGACTCCAATGAACAAGGAGTGACTTCAAATTAACCATTATTTAAGGATGTACCATAGTATTTTTGTAAATTGTAATAGTGCAAGGGAGTTACACAGAAGCATGATGTGGACTCTTTGAATTACTAATTAGTATAACATTTGGGTACTATATGGTGGACATCTGTTGACTGTACATGGTGGGGTTATCTTGGCTATCTTGGTTATGCTGAAATTACTTGGTATTTTTGGCAATTTGATTGTAGTAGTGCATTGGAGCTATATGACAACATAAGGAAATCTCTTTAAAATATATATTCTTTAGATATTGCATATTACACTGCTAAGCATTGAAATTGCATCACCAAGATGGAAAAGATGCAGAACTGTTGAGACAAGCAAATGTTGAATAATTGGAAAAAACAGTTTTCAAAATGTCTTGATTTACTATGTTTGGGGTATTAGCGTCACACACTGAAATCCTGGCACTTCCGGCCTTGGCTGTTATCATTGAGGTCATCTGAGGATGGTTCTGCCGCTGAATGCAGTTGGGCTAATTATCAAGATCCTCTGCTGGCAGCAACCTGTGCAACTGACCAATAATGCCCCTGAGGTGCTTGATGAGAGACAAGACAGAGATGCTGCAGGCCATGGTAGCAAATTTTGTTTTCATTTTATTATTATTATTATTGTTAGCACTATATGGGATTTATATGCCGGTACTGGCTCAGTAGTATGTGGGGGTATTGTGATATGTTTATCAAAATTACAAGAAAATCTGTATGAAGAGTGTAAAAGTTAACTTGTGGGGTTGGTATTACCTTTTTTGGAGTTTGTTTTATAAAAAAAAAATAATAATAATGGACTGAATGGAGAAAGATCTCTAATTGCAAGATCAAAATGAGAGTCCCATTATGGTAATAAACATTTCCCTTGTCTAAGATTGAAACTACCAGTGTCTTCTGTCACTTAAAAGCTAAATGTAAACATCTTTGGCTAGCCTGGACAGTACTAAAAATGATATGAAAAAATAGAGGAAATATGTGGAATCCAACAGCGCTGCTGTACAGTTGACCATATACCAAGGAAATTGGTGAATGCAAGTGGCTTTATTCAACGCGTTCCCCACCCCTTCATCAGGACAACCACCAACCTAAAAATTCTATGTACGATTGTTTGACGACCGTTCTCAATGTTGAGATTTTGCGACCTGATATTGTCCTTTTATGCCCCTAAGGAAAATTATAGATGAAAACTTATGTTTCACAACTTTAGAGAACTGGTATAAAACAATGCCGCAGTAGAGGTGCGCTGCACCGCACAATCCATTGTGTCTGCCGCTAGACATTAAGACCAATTTTCAAAGTATGTGACTCCAATTTACCATTTTTATTATTGTTATTATTTATTTATATAGCGCCATTAGTTCCCATGGCACTTTACATGATAGGAAGGTAGATGAGGACAAGTTCAATATATTCATGTTGTCCATACAAACAGGAACAGGAGGGAGTGGGATCCTGTCCTTGAGGGCTCACAGTCTGTGGGGGATCGAAGGGGGTAGTGCCGAATCAAGAGATCTCCATCGAGTGCACACATTTCCAATGATGTTTACAGGGAATGGTTGTAACTCAACAACCCATCATAAGGACAGTGGCGTAACTTGAAGCTCATAGGCCCCGATGCAAAAGCTCCAACGGGGTTCCCAATCTTTAATAGCAGTAGTCATTTTTATAGGCTAAGGGAATTTTGGGGTCCCCTAGGCTCCGTGACCTGGGTGCGAGTGCAACCCCTGCACCTATTGTAGTTACACCCCTGCATGTGGCTCATGTTGAGCAAGGGCACCAATCTTTAATGACCCATAGCTGGCAAGTAATATTCCGTAGGCAGGTTATTTCTGAAATCACCATAAATTAACTAAATAACTTTTAATATTTTACATCACTTTGTCCCTTTGTGACACTATATCGATTACAAATCATTCCATAATGTATATGTATCTGATAGGGATACGTTTATACAGGTGCTAAACACCGGCATCACACGGGTGAAGTCCATAATAAATTTCTTTTTTTCCCCACTTACACCTCCACCTCCTGAATCATGACTGCTTGTTCTGACTGCCAAACGGAAAAGGGAGCAAATCACATCTTAAGGGGAGTCTGGTAATGTCAGCTTCACATATTTTAAGGCAAACAAACACACTGAGTAATTCACGAAAAAGCAGAGTGTGAAATGCACGGCAGCCCTAGGATATCAGTAAATTATGTGCTGACGATTTATTCATGTTCTACATAGTTATTTACTCTGCTAGTCAATAAAAATGCATAGTTAACATAGCAACTAGGACATTATGGGGTACTTATGCTATCAAACATATTACAGCTACACACTGCGTTCTTTCTTAAGCTCTTCGCAAGCTTCAAATCAAAGTGATTATTCGGTAATGTGTGTTTTTACTATTTGATTTTCGTCAGTAACATAATGAGTGATTTGTTTCAAACCGGTTTGTCTAGAGCGCCAATTTATTTATTGACAGGCTGAGGCTTAAGAAAATAAGGCGTCACGTTCTGCAGCGCAAGTTGACGAGGTACGACCTTGGGTCAAAGCCTACATTAAAAGTCTGTGATTTGTGACAGTAAAACCTGATTCATCATTTGTTGGGTTTTTTTTAGTGGGGGAGGTTATTTTTTTATTTTTTTTTTGGTTTGGTGGTTTTGCTGATTTTTCTTGAACCAACGTCAGCAAAGTGGTGATCGTGGTTTGTGAATTTTCCTCAAAGTCAAAAATGTCTTTTTTTGGCTTTAGGGCAAACTAGCGTGATTTGCACTGTTGGATGGAAGAACCAGGACCCAAGAAGTGCTGGTGCCAACTGCTGGATGAAGAACGAGACCAAGAAGTCTGTGCAATGGTGATCTTTATTCGGACGCTGCTTAATCCTGAGGAAGGAGCAGAGGCTGCTCCGAAACATGTGTAATAAAGATACACCATTGCATCAGACTTCTTGGGTCCTGGTTTTTCATCCACAGCACGGATCACCGCACTTCGTCCTGTTTCCAGTTGTTTGCCATTTGCACGTGGAGGTGTGGATTCAGTGGCAGCTGTACGAGCGACTAATACTGGTGGTGTGTTCACACAACCAGACCAGGTGAGCAAATTTCATCGAGCTATTGCCCCACTCTGCCTAAAGATAAGACCCCATGCGCATTTTTGTCTCACATTTTTAGATTTTTTGGCGTAGGGCTTTTTGAAATGCACAAAAGGACACATTTTCCACTAAAATGTTGGAAAACTTGCACAAAACCTTCAGACATACATATAATCAGTAAGGCGGGGGATGGGTGTACATTTGTGCAAAGGTTTTTAAAGGTGTCAATAAAAATGGAAAAATTGGAAATCCTAAATTCTACAACAATACCAATATATCAGCAGGTGAAACATGTATAAACCAAGTCTGAAGACACTAACACCAGTAAATCATGCAGCAGTTGACTGAGGTGTGCAGCATGACATCAATATCAGGGTTTTATTTTTATTCTCCCTGTGGGCTTATGTTCTGCTGTAAACTATCCCCCCCACCCATGAGATGGATGAGGGGAGGTTCAGCTTACAGCAGAAGACAAGCCACAGGGGAGGAATTAAAAAAAATACCTTAATAGTGATGTCATCCTCCACTCAATCGCCTGCTGCACTGATTTACAGGTTGTTAATCCTGTGTTGGTTCCCTTTAAAGTAAATATATTTCTGAAGTGCTTTGACATAAGATGTACACTATAGATGTCAGTAACAACCCATCCAAATCAACACAAGCAAAGAAATCAAACCATCAATACGTGATGTGATCCTTGACAGGTCACCTCCCTTGTCCTATATGTCACTGATTGTCTAGAGTTATTGTTAATTGTGTTGTCTCCCTTTATCCTCATTAAAGGCCATGAACCTAATGCGCTATATGTGTAAAAATAATAATAATAATAATAATAGATGTCAATAAATTCAGTGATGTGTAAAATGACAAATTACACAGGGATACATTATTCAACGCATGAACACAGAGGTGCCAGAAGCCATGGAAATTATGACACCAGCTAAAATCTATCAGTAATTAAAAAGCAATCCTGCCACATAGTGAAAAATATATCAGTTGGTTTAGCTGATGGCGTATAAGAAGGTGATTAGTCTCATTACCAAAGGTGCCACACAAGAAACATCTCATGATGGGTAAAACAGTGATGCTGTCTCAAAAACCATCTCAACCTTTTTATTGCAAAAGCATACTAATGGCATTGGATACAGAAGCATTTTTAAATAATGGTCTAGTGAGTAGTGATGAGCGAATTTTGCTCGAACATGTTCACCAATTTCAAATTCGGCAAGAACCTGGTCAATTTAATTTGTCACCTTGAATTTGAACTTTTTGCTTAAAAGTCGAGAAAATTTGGTGAATGTTCAGTAATGCTTGGATGTGTGTGTAGCTTAATGTAGGACACAAGCATTTGTGCAAATACACTAATGCTTGTGTTCTATGTTATCCTACACACACAGACAAACACAGACCATCTTACCATGTCTCCTCTGCTTGATTGTGCGGTCCATCTTCACGTGCTCCTCTCACTTCCATATCCACTCAGTTGGTTAGGACTGTGCTGGGTCAGATGATCTGATCACCATAGCAATGGGTCATGTGACCAGATAGTGTCAGCTGACTTGATTACTATGGTGACCAGATCAGCTGCAGTGCAGATCAGCCTCACTGATCCAGGTGTGCGGTGACTCACTGAGGTCACCTGAGGTCAGCATTCAGGTAACCTTGGTGACGGCTAATCATAGTGGGTACCATGGTTACCTAAACGGTGACCAAGATGACTTCAGCGAGTCACTACTTAAGGATGGAGCTCGCAGCTCATTCATGTAGTGACTGGAGGTTGTGGTAACAGAATGCTGTATTCTTCACCATAGCCTCTAGTGCAGAAGGTGCCGCAGAGGGTCATGGAGGGATAGGAGGGTGGGGAGAGCGCAATAAAGGTGGAGTCACTAAGTGCCTCTGTTTTTATTTTGAATAAAATTATTTTTCTCAATGTCATGTCTCTTTAACAATTTATTTGAGATTCTTAATGGCCGGGTCCAGACCTAGTAATACAAAACTGGTATTTACCCTTTATTACCCAGTAAGCCACTGCCACCAAGGCCAATGGAAGAGCCTGGTAACACATCTGGAAATGGCACTATTATGAAAACGCCATTTTCAGGGGCGAGCTGCAGGCTGCTATTCCATAGCATTGGGGGGCCCAATAATTAAGGCCCCTGCCACACTGAGAATACCAGCCCTCAGCTGCCTAATTTTACCATGGCTTGCAATTATTAGGATGAAGCTCACGCATTTTTTTTTTTGACAGCCATGGTAAAATTAGGCAGCTGAGGGTGGACTCGCAGCCCTCCACTTTCACTGGGCTGGACTGAAAAATACTGCAAAGCCCTTTGCATTTTTTTTTTTAATTATTACATTAATTATTTATTTAACACACTATGACAGCAGGTTGGTTGCCATATAATACATGAGCGTCTGTGATTGGCTGTTGCAATCAGGCTGCATTTCTTCAATCTGGACAGTGATTATGCTCAGTTGCCATACACATTAGTATGGCAGTATTTCAGAAAAGGAACATCAGTAAAATATGGTGGTGGTAGTGTGATGGTCTGGGACTGTTTTGCTGCTTCTGGGCCTGGAACACTTGCTGTTGTAAATGGAACTGTGAATTCTGCTGTTTACCAAAAACATCTGGAGAATGTCGGATGTTCATGACCTCAAGCTGAAGTGCAATTGGGATATGCTGCAGGACTATGATCCAAAACAACCAGCAAGTCACCTTTGAATGGCTTAAGAAAAACAAAATTAAAACTTTAATGTGGCCTAGTAAAAGTCCTGACCGTAATCTGATTGAGATACAGTGACATGATCTTAAAAAGGCGCTTTGTGCTTGGAACCCACCAATGTAGCTGAATTACAACAATTCTGCAAAGATGAGTGGCCAAAATTCCTCCAAGTTGTAAAAGACTCATTGCGAGTTATCACAAATGCTTGATTGCAGTTGTAGCTACTAAAGGCAGCCCAACCAGTTATTAGGTTTAGGGGGAAATCACTTTTTCACACAGGGACCTGTAGGTTTTGATTTCTTTTTCCCCTAACACAAAATGCAGGTCTTTATTATTATTTTTGCATAATATTTAAATTTGTTTGGTGATCTGAAACATTTAAGTGTGACAAACATGGAAAAGAATAAGAAATCAGCAATTGGGTGAGCACTTTTTCACACCACTGTATATAGTCGCCCTACTTGGTGCCCCTTGTATGTCTCCCACTATCTTCTTCTCTCGGCGTGGAGTTCTGTTTTTACTGCTTCCTAAATGGATCATAGCAGCGGCATGCGGCTTGCCATATACAAGCCACTCATGTAATATTTCTCTCTAGGCGGAATAAAAATAGCCCCAGTTTTCTCTTTCTTACAAAACTGCCATCTTATAATAGTTACATTATTTATTACTAAAACAATGGAAGAAAGAAAGAACAAAAATTGGCAGCTTCCTTAGTGCTCCAACCAGTGTACAGATCCATATTCCCTCTTCCAATGTCGTGTCTGAAAATTAAAATAAATGACAATGATCGTGTTGTATTATTCTGGCAGTCTCAGGTCATTAATTTTTTTAAACAGCTTGATCATGTCATTTAATGTGACTGAATTCCCCTTAATGGTAGATCATACCGGCTGCATAATATTATTCTATAAATACTTTAACAATCCTTAAAACAGAGTGATAAAGTTAAGCAATTTAAAAAATAAGTCAGGCTGTGTCACCTCCTTGTCAACTGCACTACTAATTCAAGTGTATGTAGACGTTCTATAATGAAGGGAAGTAAAGATATACTAGTTAATATCTCTTGCTCCTCATTAAGGTAAAGAGATGACAGCGATTGGACATGTGACTTTATATCTGTGCCGTTTCACACTCGTACGGAAGCGAGTGAGCAGAGCCACTTAGCAGTATTTAACAAACCCAGTATTCCAGCTACATCTGGGTATTCTACTTTAATGGGTATTAAATTAAAGCAATTGTTCGTTAACGCACAAAATTACCTTTTATCGCTTTATTACTGACACCTTGCTGCATATTTTGATTCAATAAGAAAGAAAAAAAAAAATACCGTCAAGGACGTCATTTTATATCCATCAGAAGAGCGGCTGTAATTAAAATCGCATCTCCTAATGGATTAGTAAAATTTGGACTGGATGTGGCTGAAGTGTCCGTTAACCTGCTATGTTCAATTAATATGCAAAGTTCTGAGTTGCGCGGGATTACGTCTAAAGTGCGCTGATCCATTTCCACACGAAGAACTTTATTAAGCAGCTACGCCAAGCTGAGCTGTCAAGCCGTTTTGGAGGTAGACAAGATGTTTCTTGTTGATGCTGGAAATCCTTCTAATTAAAACCACACCACACAGTATATAGCTGACCTTTTCTGCCTCTTTATATATAAGTCTTGGACAAGCCAGATGCTTGTAAATAAATTGGAGAATACCATATCTAGTCTTAATTCATGTGCAACTTATTAGCCTGGTATTGTGCAGCTAATTTGATGCTGTGCCGTGGCGCAGACATACAGCTGTATCTTAGCCAGTATTTCGTTATGTACCGTATCTATATACCAATGGAACATGCCTTATTATTTTGTGCTAATTCACGTTAGCGGGCAGTACATAGTAGCTCATTTTTTTTTCCTTTACTATAATTTAGTACGGGTTATAAATAAAGTGACAATAGGCAATGTTATCATTACTTTTAAGCTTGTGGGCTAAGGACGGGCCACCAGGAATTGCATACAAGGTTGGACTGGCCCTCTCTGCTATAGGGCCCAAATAGAGAAAGTGTTAAATTCTAGTTGGTCCCATTCACTTTGCGATTGGAGTACAAGAACCCGTGGAGGACATCCCTGCCCCAAGGAAGTACATAGCTGGCAAATAAGAGATGCAGAGCTGTCCCACGTGGCTTGGTGCAAATGTGGCACCCCACGGTTCGGTTGCCACAGGAACACCTGGAGCAGGGAAGGATTTCCTTATCAGGTAGGCTTGTGCACAACACCTTCCACCCCAGACCTGAAGGGAGAGCCCTACTTGCCAACTTCAGGGAATGTCCCCTATAAATTCAGGCCGGGGGCGGAGTTAGGCAGATCAGTATGGAGCAGTGCTGAGGAAGACATCCTGGTGCACGGTGCAGTGCTAGGCCCATGCCAGTGAGAGAGTCTGACCAGTGTGAGGGACCCAAGAGTGAGGGTCGGAGGTGAGGCGAGTTTGTCAGGGGAAGCAAAGCTGTACCGGTTCACCCCAGAAGAGCTACGTCGACAGCCCAGACACCGGAGTCCGAGACTGCACAGGTCCAGTCAGCCCAGCAGTAAAGACTGTAGGCCAGGGAGATTTCAAGTCTCCTGGCGCAGCAGCACTTAAGGCACAGCCACCCAGCAGAGCCAGGGGCCTGCCATACAAGTGAGGACCACAGAATAGGGTCAGGACCTAGTTTCAGACAGCCCAGGACTAAGGCACACACACTTAGCAACAGGGAGGCCTCATAACTCATGGATATGGAGATCCCGAACTGCTCCCAGACCACCTGGACTGTACCCTGGACTTCACCTTACTCATTACATCAGTAAAGGTACAGAAACAACAACCCTGTGTGTGTGACTGTTATTGCGATCCTTGATCCTGTTCCCTTCATACTGTCCGCAACCATAACTTCCACTACTACCCTGGGGATCCTGCTCCACCTACAGGGAGCGTAACCATCTTGCTGCTCCATCATCACCCCAGAGGTCTGTCCCGCAGTGCCGATAACATTACCATATTTGTCAGCTGGTGATAGCTCATACTACCTGGATCAGCCTGGAGAGTGGAGGTGTGTGAGACAGTGCTTTGTGACATTATCACTGACAGGATCCATTTTCTTATTTGAGTATGCATGGCTCAAGCTGCTGCATTTGCTGCCTTGATCCGGACCCTCAAGGGTGTGGTCTAGTTTCTGCAATTTCAGTTGGGTCATCAGCTGTAGCAGATTTTTCTACATCGTTTCAGGCATTTTGCAACCGGAGCCTGAAATATCTCTCCCTGAGAAATTTCGGGTCTTTCAGGAGATCTGTAAATTGTATTTTAGACTTCGGCCTCATTCCTCAGGGAGAAAGGAACAATGTGTATGGATCATTGTCTCCCTTCTTAAGGGGGATTCCCAGTCCTGATTCTTCTCTTTATCTACTGATTCTCCATCTTTACAGTCGGTAGATAAGTTTTTCTAGCTTTTGCCATCGTTTATGGGGATCCTGATGGCATCTCCCTGGTGGACTTAAAACTCTGCAGACTCCAGCAGGGAATGCGGCCGGCTGAGGAGCACTATTGAAAGTTCCTGATGTGGCCCTTGGACACCCAATGTAATGATCCGACTCTTCGGAGAATTTTCTGTCTTAGGTTGTTTGGTAGGCACTAGGATTCCATGGCTCAGTACTCTGCTTTAAACTCACTGGAAGCCACAATGTACCTTGTCATCAGGGTAGATAGATGCCCCAGGGAATGATCCACCACCTGTGCTCTGCCTTGTTGTTCTCCCCATAGAGGTAGTCCCATAGATGCCAGCTTATGAACCATTGCAGTTGGGGGAAGTCCTCTCAGGTGCACTTACCGATTGTTGACCATGGGGTGGCGGCATGTGTGGCACCCCAGGGGTTAAGTGCCACAGAAACAATTCCTTGGGTTAACTCCCCACACAACACCTAACACTGCACTAGCACCTCTAGGCCAAAAGGGGGAGCTAAAGCAGCTCCCTTATATATTCTGGTCTGAGGAGGAAGTAGTTAGTTGATAGTTGACAGTTAACAGTTCAGTTGAGTGCAGGGAGCACACATGCATTTATTGCCGGTGTAAGACTTCATTTGGTTATGTCCATCTTTACCCAAACCAACATCTAAGAAGCCATCTCCCCCTAGTCGTGTAGAGGATGGCGACCTGGATGTGCGTATTTCCTCTGTTTTCCCTTTTGCTCCAGCTAATACTCTTCCAGGACAAAGGAGGGATCCCGTTACCTCATGTCAGGGCTGTGCTTGGTCTCGGGCTCCCCTTGATAGTATTAAGAGGGAAGTAGTTCCCAATGGTAAAAAAAGTGGGAGGAGTCTCCAGTAAGAATAATTTTCACTTTGTTTTGTGCAAAATTTTAAAATATCTAAGAACCCACTGAGGTCTCAATTCCTGAAAGTGCCGTTCCCTATCCGGTTTTCTTAGAGGGGTGTTTTTCCAATTTACCTTCTGAAAAGCCACCCCCTTCTGGTCGCTATGAGGAAGGCGACAAGTGTGTATACATTTCCTCTATTCTCTCCTCTCTTATGTGTAATGTGAACAAGTGCAACTGGAGAGGCGAAATTCATTCCTCAGGACAGATGCTTCCAAGACCTTTGGGTTACCCCAGGAGTGATGGTTGAGGGGGAAAGAGGACGGGTTTTGGCATCTCCTCCAAACCTCCTGTCCCTAAGGGTGAGAATTGCAATGACATCTCGGCTGTTGTATGTCCTTCAAGGTGTGTTTCATTACCTTCTAAATGCTTCAGTGGTAATATACATGCAGTTCCAGACCTGAGTGTGAATGAGTACGTTTGGATCTCCACTAAAGACATCAAGTGAGGGGTCTGTCTGGGACTCTAAGCTCAAGGGTTATCGGTCTGTTTAGGGTGATGGCCATTGTTGACTCTGTGACATATCAGTTAAAGCTACCCCCAGTGCTCAGGGCAGTATTTGGCCTTTATGCTGCACTAGGCACTTTTAGCAGTCATGCCCCTTACTGACATCACACTGAGTCTCTGCACACGACATCTATTAAGGCAGATCTACTCTAGTACGCTTAAATTAAGGTGCTAATTAAAATGCTAAAAGAATGAACGTCTGCACTTACTGTGCACACGTTCAGTCTTTTGAGCTTCTTTTAACACGTTCAGGTTTTCAAAGACACAAAGCGGTTGTAATAGGTAAAGAACCATTTTTCAGGCTGCTACAGCAAGGAAGTTGCTAACTGGCTAGTCTGGCTTAATACTATTTCAATGAAAAAAAAAATAGCACTGAAAAAATGTTAGAAGAGAAGCAAAAAAAAAACGCCAATGTATCCTAACCTCTATTCTGCCTGAATAACTCAAAGAATTGACAGATACACACGTATAGCCGTATACCTTCAGATAGTAGTTAAGGTAATTGTATACAGACTTAAGTTGGCCAAACCCAGCGATAGACAGGTACAACTGATTAGTCTAATGACTGTCAGGGAAACAACGATCCGGTATATCCAAATCATACTGTACGTACAGTTTAGCTTAAAGGGGTTGTCTGGTCTGGAATGACAAGTCTGCAGTCATTCTGGGTGACTGGAGACTTGTGAATCCTCCCAGCACATGCACTGTGCACTGCAAGGATTCATCGCTGTCTGTGCTGGTAGCGGTAGTCAAGGATTTGATATGCAGACTCATGGTTGGAACATGTCTAGCAGTTGCAGCCGCACTCCGTACACTTGTATTGAGCAAAGCCGTGCCCTCTAGAAGGCTCCTGACTCCTGACCAGACAACCCCTTTAATTTTTACAGAAAAATCTACTTTTTAAATATTAAAATGAAGGGGCTTTGGTGCATTCTTGGCATAGCCTATGCCTTAGTGCACCCTTAGGCCCTAATATTGGTGTATGAAAGCCTCTCCCTTGTCTTGACTGACAGCACCCACTTAGTAAGACCGATAGCAGTCTAAAACCACTTTCAGTTTTGAGCTTGAGATAATAATTGACCCTGGATGAGCACACCAGCACACTGCAAGTGTCAGTGCGGGTGTGCACAATGTGGCTGTGGGTGCAAACTGATGTTGAATTCCTGTGTACCTTTGACCGCCGATAAATGTCCCAGAAGAGTAGCAATAAAAATTACTTCAGTGTGGAGGAGAGGGCTAGTGATGTGGACGCTGCTGTCTGTTCATTCAACACCCCTCCTCTTTACTGAAGCTGTTCAAAGGGAAGCCAAAAACAGAAAAGTACCAGCCGTCAGAACGAGCCTGTAGCCACATTGTGTGCACCCACACTGACACCTGGAGCATGCTGCTGTACTTATCCAATGTCAATGTGTAAGCACAGACTTGCAAGCACTCACTTTTACCAATGGAGTGCTATCAACAAAGATGCAAAACTGGTTTTAATATATAAATACAAGGGCTGAATGGTGCACCGAAGCACCCTTATTTTCATATTAAATAAGTACATTTTTTCTGCACACTAAAAAAGCATTCTGATAATTTTTTCCCCCTACACCTGTGTAGATTTTTGTGTAGTCTAATGTCTTCGTGATAATATATTCACCGATCACTGTTTTCTCTTGTGCCTGACTCCATAACGACTTCACATCCACAGCTCATCTCTGTAGACTTCCCTCTTCTCCGTTCTTCTGCAGCACATCCCAACACGATGTCCTTAAAAAATAACATTTTTATTACAATGCTCCTGAATAAAGAATAACCACCAATGCTGTGTCTTAAATAAGCCCTATGCTGTGCCACTGCAAAACATATACTCCTCACTGTCCCGCTTACAGTACATGGACTCCACACTATCCTCTCCTATAGAATATTCCCACCATACCATCCCCCCTTATACACTATGACCACCACACCGTCCGCCCTTAAATACTAGGACGCCAGACCGTCCACCCTTATATACCATGGCCGCCAGACCGTGTGCCTTTATATACTATGACCGCCACACCATCCGCCCTTGTGTAGTATGACTGTCACACTGACCCCTAATAATCAAACTCCACACTTTCCGTCTTATAAATTCTACCTATCACATCTTCCTCAATTATGAACTATGATCTCCACACTGTCACCACTTCATGCTGCCCCTGCTTCACAATGTTTCACTGTGCCCTCACTGCCCCTCTATACTGAACCCCCCATGATGCCCCTTCGCCATAATAAAACCTCTCCCGCTGCCTAGCCTCCATACAAAGACCACCCACCTCATGCCTAATGCTGAGACTCCACTCCATACTGAGCCCCGCACACTGTCCCCCATCCATGTCCCTTGCATTATCCCTCCCTCTGTAAGGCACTCTAAACCCCCTTCTACAGTAATAAAGGTGCTTTCACACGCTGCTTTTTTGCTGCATTTTTTTTTACACGCAAGCTTATCACAAACCAGCAGTGGAACAATCAGAGGAAAAGTATAATACAAACAAGTCACCACTTCTGTATTTATCACCCACTCCTGGTTTGTGATGAGCTCGCGTGTAAAAAAATGCAGCAAATACACAGTGTGTGAATGCACCCTAACAGTTCCTCTCAGCTGTAATGTTCAGTAATATCCACCTCATAAACCCTAGCATACTGTAATAACTACTCTAAAAACAATTCTATAACAATACCCACCTAAACCCCTGTCTAAAGCCCCATCCCCACGCTGTAGCGTCAGCCTCCATCCGTCTCTCCATCATCAAATTGTAGCGTCAGTCTCCCACCACCAGCATGTATGCGATCCCACTCCCCCCACCACCAGCATGTATGGGATTCCCCTTCCCCCACCATCAGCATGCATGGGATCCCCCACCACCATCCAGCATGTATGGGATCCCCCTCCCTCCACCACCAGCATGTATGGGATCCCTCACCATCATCATGTATGGAATCCCCCTCCCCCTCCACCATCCAACATGTATGCAATCCCCCTCCCCCAGCACCAGCATGTATGCGATCCCCCTCCCCCCACCACCAGCATGTATGCGCTCCCCCTCCCCCCCACCAGCATGTACAGTTAGGGCCAGAAATATTTGGACAGTGACACAAGTTTTGTTATTTTAGCTGTTTACAAAAACATGTTCAGAAATACAATTATATATATAATATGGGCTGAAAGTGCTCACTCCCAGCTGCAATATGAGAGTTTCCACATCCAAATCAGAGAAAGGGTTTAGGAATCATAGCTCTGTAATGCATAGCCTCCTCTTTTTCACGGGACCAAAAGTAATTGGACAATGGACTCTAAGGGCTGCAATTAACTCTGAAGGCGTCTCCCTCGTTAACCTGTAATCAATGAAGTAGTTAAAAGGTCAGGGGTGGATTCCAGGTGTGTGGTTTTGCATTTAGAAGATGTTGCTGTGACCAGACAACATGCGGTCAAAGGAACTCTCAATTGAGGTGAAGCAGAACATCCTGAGGCTGAAAAAAAAGAAAAAATCCATCAGAGAGCTAGCAGACATGCTTGGAGTAGCAAAATCAACAGTTGGGTACATTCTGAGAAAAAAGGAATTGATTGGTGAGCTTGGGAACTGTAAAAGGCCTGGGCGTCCACGGATGACAACAGTGGTGGATGATCGCCGCATACTTTATTTGGTGAAGAAGAACCCGTTCACAACATCAACTGAAGTCCAGAACACTCTCAGTGAAGTAGGTGTATCTGTCTCTAAGTCAACAGTAAAGAGAAGACTCCATGACAGTAAATACAAAGGGTTCACATCTAGATGCAAACCATTCATCAATTCCAAAAATAGACAGGCCAGAGTTAAATTTGCTGAAAAACACCTCAAGAAGCCAGCTCAGTTCTGGAAAAGTATTCTATGGACAGATGAGACAAAGATCAACCTGTACCAGAATGATGGGAAGAAAAAAGTTTGGAGAAGAAAGGGAACGGCACATGATCCAAGGCACACCACATCCTCTGTAAAACATGGTGGAGGCAACGTGATGGCATGGGCATGCATGGCTTTCAATGGCACTGGGTCACTTGTGTTTATTGATGACATAACAGCAGACAAGAGTAGCCGGATGAATTCTGAAGTGTACCGGGATATACTTTCAGCCCAGATTCAGCCAAATGCTGCAAAGTTGATTGGACGGTGCTTTATAGTACAGATGGACAATGACCCCAAGCATACAGCCAAAGCTACCCAGGAGTTCATGAGTGCAAAAAAGTGGAACATTCTGCAATGGCCAAGTCAATCACCAGATCTTAACCCAATTGAGCATGCATTTCACTTGCCCAAATCCAGACTTAAGATGGAAAGACCCACAAACAAGCAAGACCTGAAGGCTGTGGCTGTAAAGGCCTGGCAAAGCATTAAGAAGGAGGAAACCCAGCGTTTGGTGATGTCCATGGGTTCCAGACTTAAGGCAGTGATTGCCTCCAAAGAATTCGCAACAAAATATTGAAAATAAAAATATTTTGTTTGGGTTATGTTTATTTGCCAATTACTTTTGACCTCCTAAAATGTGGAGTGTTTGTAAAGAAATGTGTACAATTCCTACATTTTCTATCAGATATTTTTGTTCAACCCTTCAAATTAAACGTTACAATCTGCACTTGAATTCTGTTGTAGAGGTTTCATTTCAAATACAATGTGGTGGCATGCAGAGCCCAACTCGCGAAAATTGTGTCACTGTCCAAATATTTCTGGCCCTAACTGTATGTGATCCCACTCCCCCCACCACCAGCATGTATTCGCCCCCCTCCCCCACCATCAGCCTGTATGTGGTCCCCCACCACCAACATAATAATAATAATATAATATTTATTCATTTATATAGCGCTATTGATTCCATAGCACTTTACATACATCAGTAATGCTGTCTCTCTTGGAGCTCACAATCTAAACATCCTATCAGTATGTCTTTACAATGTGGGAGGAAACCGGAGTGCCCGGAGGAAACCCACGCAAACACGGGGAGAACATACAAACTCCTTGCAGATGTTGTCCTAAGTGTCCTTGGTGGGAATTGATCCCAGGACCTCAAGACCTCAGTGCTGCAAAGGCTACAGTGCTAACCACTTGAGCCACCGTGCTGCCCATGTATAGAATCCCCCCACCACCATGTATGGGACTCTCCCTCCCCAACCATCCAGCATGTATGGTATCCCGCTCCCCACCACCATCCAGCATGTATGGGATCCCCCTCCCCCACCACAATCCAGCATGTATGGGATCCCCCTCCCCCACCACAATCCAGCATGTATGGGATCCCCCTCCCCCACCACCATCCAGCATGTATGGGATCCCCCTCCCCCACCGCCATCCAGGAAGTATGGGATCCCCCTCCCCACCACCATCCAGCATGTATGGGATCCCCTCCCCCACCACCATCCAGCATGTATGGGATTCCCCTCCCCACCACCATCCAGCATGTATGTGATCCTCCTCCCCCACCACCATCCACCATGTATGTCATCCCCCACCACCATCCAGAATACTCAGCTCACCTTCTCTTATCCTGGCTCCTGTGTTGTGATCCCAACCTCCTGCCCCTCTGCTGCAGTGTAATGAGATGATCTCATCTCACTGCAGGGAGCTGCGGCTGCAACTCCTCTGACACAGGGAGCTCACTGGCGTACTCCTGACTCCGGAAATGAAGCTTCTGGGAGTTCCATAGTCAGTCAACTCCTTCCCTGTGTGTCTGCAAGTATTAATGGATATACTCCTGCCCCTTGTCCCCCCCCCTCCAAAAATACATCAGATCTCCTACAATGTCTATCAAAGGGGAGGATAAAAAAATTAAAAAAAAAAAATTTTCCTCCCTGTCTTGGTGCCGCCCTCCGTAACCCGCTGCCCTATTTACATGCCCTCCAGTGTCTAGTGGCAAATACGGCCCTGCCAGCACTAGATTTTCCCAATGTATTTCATATGTCGGCGCTTACAAAATATGCCATTGCCAGTGAGCCGACTGAGCGAGCAGCTAGCTGCATTTTTTAAATAACTTGTGGGTCAGTTGTATTTATAGGTAAACTACTGTAGTTTGTGGTTCAGCTTTAGGTGTTGTCTGGATAAGTCAAGTTATCAGGGTCCAGAATCCCCTCGTAGAGGAGGTAGTATGGCCACGAGTCTGTAGCAGCTTTTTGTGTTGTTTTTACTGTGAGTGTTAATTTCTTAAGTACCAGCGAGGGTTAATGTTTTTTTTTCATTGCCAGTACTAGGAGGGCTTGCAATAGTGTGTTTCCACTTCCATCTCACCTTAAGAATTCATGTGATCCTTCAGTTGTTGTCAGTGATAGCTCATACTACCTAGACCAGGCTGGAGAGTGGAGATATTTGAGCCACTTCTTTGTGGCAAGCATGCCTTTTATCATGGACACAATCTGTCATATACCAGGAACACTCCAAAAGACTTGCCAGATTCTGAGAACCCCTCAAAATTCTGACATCTACGAGGAACACTAAATAAGACCAGTTATATAGTGGGAACACCCCACAATTCCTGCCATTTACTCTGAACAACCAGCAAGAAGTGCTGTATACAGCAAACATCCCACAACACCTGTAGTATACTGGGAATATCACTTAAGAGCTCCCGTATCACTGGTATGCTTCACAAGACCTGTCATGTATCTGGAATACCCCACAAGATCTGGCAAATACTGGGAACACACAGCAAGTCCTGCCATATAACCGTAATACCACAAAATACCTACAATATACTGGGAACACACAACAAGTCCTGCCATATAACAGGAATACCACAAAATACCTGCAATATACTGGAAATACCCAACAAGTCCTGCCATATAACAGGAATACCACAAAATACCTGCAATACACTGGAAACACCCAACAAGTCCTGCCATATTACAGGAATACCACAAAATACCTGCAATACACTGGAAATACCCAACAAGTCCTGCCATATAAACGGAACATCCCAAAAGACCTGCAATATACTGGAAACACCCAACAAGTCCTGCCATATAACAGGAATACCACAAAATACCTGCAATACACTGGAAACACCCAACAAGTCCTGCCATATTACAGGAATACCACAAAATACCTGCAATACACTAGAAATACCCAACAAGTCCTGCCATATAAACGGAACATCCCAAAAGACCTGCAATATACTGGAAACACCCAACAAGTCCTGCCATATTACAGGAATACCACAAAATACCTGCAATATACTGGAAATACCCAACAAGTCCTGCCATATAAACGGAACATCCCAAAAGACCTGCAATATACTGGAAACACCCAACAAGTCCTGCCATATAACAGGAATACCACAAAATACCTGCAATATACTGGAAACACCCAACAAGTCCTGTCATATAACAGGAATACCACAAAATACTCGCAATATACTGGAAACACCCAACAAGTCCTGCCATATAACAGGAATACCACAAAATACCTGCAATACACTGGAAACACCCAACAAGTCCTGCCATATAACAGGAATACCACAAAATACCTGCAATACACTGGAAACACCCAACAAGTCTTGTCATATAAGGGTCATTCCATGTCAAGTGAACCAATGATTATTACCTCTATATTTTTAATTCTTTTGAGATTTTGTTATTTGATAATAGCATGTCAGACAATGCAAAATGTGAAGAGAAAAATTTTTTTAAAAATTTATTTATTTTTTTTAAATGATTTTCAAAGTTCGGAAAAAGTGCGAATTTCGCTGTTGCCTGCCTTTACGTTTCTCCTCATAACTAAGGCTAGGAATAAGATAGAGAGACAAAATAAACACCATTCTACTCAGAACTATACAGGCTTTCACCAGATATGTCACAAGAGGATCTTTGTTAATATTTTACCCATGTGATCGCAAGCGCAAAACTTTAAAACGCATTTCCGAAAAATCGGCGCGCTTTAAATATTTCAAAAACTGCCCATGTGTCTGCTTTGCTCTTAGCCACATCTGTACCAAATTTCAAGTTGGGATCGCGATGGGATCATATTTTAAAATATTTTACTATTAATAGCGTCAATGGGTCATTCCATATCAAGTGATCTAAATATGAATATTTTTTTTTACCTGACGTCTTTAGATTTTTTTTATTTTTTTTCCTTTATGAAGTACTACTTTAGTTAATTACAAATTAAAAGTTTAGAATTTTTTTCTTCATCAGTTAATTTTTTACAGATTTTTAAAGTTTAAAAAAAGTGTGAATTTTGGCCTGGTATGACTTTACATTTTTTTATCTTGGGCTAGAAATAAGATAGAGAAACAAAATAAACACCATTCTACTCAGAACTGTCCAGGCTTTCACCAGATATGTCACAAGAGTATATTTGTTAATTTTAATTTTTTACCCATGCGAACGCAAACGCAACATTTTGAAACGCATTTCCGAAAAAAACGTTTTAATAAAAATTTTCCAAAACTACCCATGTGTCTTTTATGCTCTCAGCCACATCTGTACCAAATTTCAAGTTGGGATCGTGATGGGATCATATTTTAAAATATTTAACTATTATAGTGTCAATTCAAAAATCTTGAATTCAGATCTGTTCAACCTGTGGTCTAAAAGCGTGGGGTCTATATTTATCAAATCCATTATTTTTAGACATTACTGTATTATTTTGATATGTTACAGCTTAGAAGCAGGAGAGGACATATAGGAAAAAGCTTTGTTAGGGCTCAACCTGAGAAAGCACAGGGATAGACAGTGAATGCAGAGCAGATGATAGGCCAGCAGCTCTGTCAATCATGTTAAGTGTCTACCCACTGCATTCAGGAAGTAAGACAGCTCGTTCAGACCTTTCATGTCCTGACATGTCTGGACATCTTCACTCCTGAACAAACAATAGTCTGTACAAAGCCATCAAGGCTGTGTACTAAAATATGGGTGAGTAAATATATTAATAGTTTAATGCTTTTATTATTAAGGGCCAATACACACAGTGCTATTCTTAGGGATCATCATTCAGAAAAACAGCCCCATTGATTTCTATGGGGTTCACCACATGCAGTGTTTTTGGAAACACTCAAGAGTGAGTACATCACTGCTTGAACTACGGTACTTTCTAATCGCTGCAATAAACGCAGCATTTATCATTTATATAAAAAAAGCTGCCATTATTTCACTAGCGATAAAAAAAACTAACGCATATGTGGTAAAAACTTGGTAGAAAAACAAGCTGCCAAAACTGCAGCGTGTATCTGCAGACAGAAAAAACTGTGCGCGCTAGCCCTAAAACTCACTTTATAGTAATACAGTTCTATCTCAAGTGTACTGTAAATCTTTATTTTTATTACCTATCTTCCTTACTTAATATTAACTGTATTTTTCCCACACAGCAATGGCTGCTACTTCTCAAGAAACAGCATTTTATCATAGACACTGTTGCAATCCTTTTGAAAAAATATGAATATGATTGGCGCTGGTGGCTGGCTACTGTACTCTCCAAAGATTGTGAAAATGAAGAAGTAGAATTGACTTTATTGCATCCTTCTGGTCCAGCACCATCCTTTGTGTATCCAAGAAAGCCAGATATTTTAAAAGTGCACAAAAATCAGATATTAACTCAGGCGGAGCCTAACACCGTGACAGGCTGGACATACTCTTTGACACACAAGGAAATGGCGATTGCTAGTAAGCGTTTATGGACAAGATTACATTTCACCCACTAGAAGGGACAAATTGATAAAATGCCACTTTAAAAACATACTATTAATTGTTTGATTAGTTCATAATTTATAGAACGATGATTTAACTACTGTACTATTCTTATTAAACACTTCATAAATCACATGTTTAGTGATAGAATAGAAAACAAATTTATATGTATAAATAGGGGTTAACATTTTTGGTTCTTTTAATCTTGTTTAATCAAACTTGAGGATATGATCACCTTTCTTCTTTTGGTTTGTTCGATACATTCAAGTTGAAAATGCTGAGCGTTGTGTTCTGATGATTAAGATGTATTTATCCTGGCACTTACGGGATTTGTTTTTTGTGTTTCTTTTTTGTTGCATATAAATGTTTTATTCAATAAGTTGTGATAACTCATACAACCATAAAATAAAAAATATATAAATTTGACAGGTCCCAAGTTGAATCTCTGCACAAATATAACCCAGAACACAATCAGTCATTTTTTCACAATTGCCCATCAATAGTTTGAATTTGATATAAAGAAACATAGTCTTGTAACATATCAAATGAAAGCTGTTACCGTTCTGAGTAAAATGATGCCTCTCCCACTTCATTATCTTATTTCTAGCCAGAGATAAAAAAAAATGTAAAGTCATACCAGGCCAAAATTCACCCTTTTTTTTTAAACTTTAAAAATCTGTAAAAAATTAACTGATGAAGAAAAAAATTCTAAACTTTTAATTTGTAATTAACTAAAGTTGTACTTCATAAAGAAAAAGAATAAAAAAAATCTAAAGACGTCAGGTAAAAAAAAATATTCATATTTAGATCACTTGATATGGAATGACCCATTGACGCTAGTAATATTAAAATATTTTAAAATATGATCCCATCGCGATCCCAACTTGAAATTTGGTACAGATGTGGCTAAGAGCATAGCAGACACATGGGCAGTTTTTTAAATATTTAAAGCGCGCCGATTTTTCGGAAATGCGTTTTAAAGTTTTGCACTTGCGATCACATGGGTAAAATATTAACAAAGATCCTCTTGTGACATATCTGGTGAAAGCCTGCACAGTTCTGAGTAGATTGGTGTTTATTTTGTTTCTCTATCTTATTTCTAGCCCGAGATATGATAGAAAATGTAAAGCCATACCAGGCCAAAATTCGCACTTTTTTAAAACTTTAAAAATCTGTAAAAAATTAACTGATAAAGAAAAAAATTCTAAACTTTTTTTTTGTAATTAACTAAAGTTGTTCTTCATATAGAAAAAAAATTAAAAAAATCTGAGGACGTCAGGGAAAAAAAATATTCATTTTTGGATCACTTGACATGGAATGACCCATAACAGGAATACCACAAAATACTCGCAATATACTGGAAACACCCAACAAGTCCTGTCATATAACAGGAATACCACAAAATACCTGCAATATACTGGAAACACCCAACAAGTCCTGTCATATAACAGGAATACCACAAAATACTCGCAATATACTGGAAACACCCAACAAGTCCTGTCATATAACAGGAATACCACAAAATACCTGCAATATACTGGAAACACCTAACAAGTCCTGTCATATAACAGGAATACCACAAAATACTCGCAATATACTGGAAACACCCAACAAGTCCTGCCATATAACAGGAATACCACAAAATACCTGCAATATACTGGAAATACTCAACAAGTCCTGCCATATAAAGGGAACATCCCAAAAGACCTGCAATATACTGGGAACATTCCACAAAATCTACCATTTTGGAGGTTCTTTGACCTAGCCACCTCAATGTGTCTCTTGTCAAAGTCAAGCCCCCCCATGACAATTGCCATAATGAGAGAGTTTTACGTATTACATTTACATGTATTATACACACACACAAATATTTGAGGATATTCATATACCTGTATGTACATATAACCAGTATAGATCTTTACAAAGCCATTGTTCCATGTGATATATATATATACTTGAAAAAACAACAGCCATCCAATCTATATTTTATTGATACATTTACAGTACATACAAGCAATTCACTTCTGTCCTAATATCGACATTTCAGTGCCGTATATTTGTACTGCTGACAGATCCTAAGAGCTTCTATGAGCCATGTACGGGTTAATGTTTAAAAGCTGCACGGTTTGGCCACGGTGTTAAATGTTACCTATCTTGTAATGTCCACTGTAGTGGATAGCAATGAAGAATTGCAGGCAGCTTCCAAAGTGATTTAATGATATCCTGAGCGTTGCTGAAAAGTGCTGAGCAGAATCCTTGTACACTCTTAAACATGCCTGAAATGTCTCCCCTTAGGTTTCCTTAACCTTATTGATAATGATAAAGTCTCATAAATCTAGGTAAACCTTTAATTATACCTTAGAAACACTCTGCTATTATATTTATGAGATCCCAATAAAGGGTAGATCAAAATTAGCTAAGTATACGTTTTATCATAAAGGAAGACGGCCTTCCGGGTTAAGCTTCAAATAAGTTGCACCCGATTTCTTAGATTGCGGCTGATCCTTTTTAATGACGATTGGCTATGTATTTTTTATTTTTTTTGCTTTCAATACAGTAGGGGAAAATATTCATTATGAGCAGTATCTGTCAGCCTTCGAAAAAGGTGAAAATTAAGTGATTTTCATTAAATGAAAAGTTAGGAGGACGTCTATTATAGCGCATACAGTGATCATTATGGAACATAGATTGTTCAATGAATAACTCCTAATTAGAAGCAAATTATTGAGGAAGAACAAGGTACTGAGTTTTGTCTTAAGGAGCTCGATAGGAAATGGACAGGTCATGTCCTGGCCGGATGACCACAGAACAAACGTATGTTTGATGGACAGCCCAGTAGAGGATTTCTGTCCCCATTTAATGAACATTTTCAAACCACTTTTAAAACTTGATATCATTCTGTCTCAGACTTGAAGTTACATTTAGGTATACCCTGTGAGTAGATTTTTAACACTTCTAATTAAAAGGAACTGTCTAAAGTGGACAACCTAGTTGAAACCTTGTAAATTTTCAATTAAGAGTTATACAGATGGAGGTACAGGGTAAATGGATTTAGGACTGTTGGATTTGTGTAGTGCCATAGAGACAGCTCTAGAATAATAGTACCAGGGCAGTGGAATTAGAGTACAATTTGGTAGGAATGGGGTTGGAGTCAGATTCAGGGAAGTTGTAGAGTCGGAGGTTTGGCTTACCAACTACTCACCAGGGCTCCGGGATCGTAGTTGTGGAGTCAGAGTCAGAGTTGGAGTAGAGTTAAAGGAAATTGCAGAGTCTAAGTAGGAGGTTTGGCTTAGGGCAGCTTCACACTGCGGTCAGGTCCGGTCCGGGGCTGTCAGGGATGAACCTGACAGCCGCGGACTGGATCTGAACACAGAACCAGAGGGCAATCCGGCCCCATAGACTCCCATGTCAGGGAGCGCCGGATTGCCCCGGATCCTCCCGGACAGATGAAAACCGGATGGCGGATAGCTGCCATCCGGCTCCATCAGGTCCCATAGGATACTATGTGGCCAAAATCCGTTTCAGACCAGACTTGACCACAGTGTGAAGGCACCCTTACAGACTCCACAGCCTTGAATAGAACCCAAAGTTGGTCACAATTACTCTATTGTTAGAAACAAACAAGCACTGGAAAAGTGAGACACCTCCCAAACAGCCAGCTCGGGCACCACCCCGAAACAAGTGTCTACAAATTGAGATTCTGGTTTGGCTTTTATTCTAAAGGCCCCATTGCACCTAGAGACATTCCAGCGATCCCGACAATGTTACGACCTGGCAGGGCTCGCTGGAATGTTGCTAAGTGGTCGCTGGTGAGATGCCACACAGGCAGATCTACTCACCGATGCGACGACCCCCGACGGTCGTTGGGATCTGTCACCGTCACAGGTGTAGCATGGAGATTGTTGGTCGTTTTCCTTGTCACACACACCAATGCAGCCAGGCCAGCGGGAGACCGACGATGAAAAAATGGTGCAGGCCATTCCGTAACGATCAATGATCTCACAGCGTGGGGCCGCTCGCTGCTATGTGTCACACACTGCAATATTGCTGGTCACAAAACCTTGACGTTGCAGCGATATCGTTAGCGATATTGCTACGTGTAACGGGGCCTTAAGTCATAAGGGAAGGGTCAATTTTTATTCAAGTCCTCTTGCTCTCTGAAGAAGCTCCTTACACTGACCTGTTGTTAGGCCCCTGGCACCGCTTCCCAGCTCACCTCTCCCGGGTCGGCATCTCCTGCTCCTCTGCCGACCAGCCATCCGGCGTCCAGGCGTGCTGTGTATCGGAGCCATCGACGGGTTCCTTTCCTGTCAGCTGACCGCCGAGCTTGCACATGAGCACATTACTATGGTCGTATTCATGTGACCAATCAGCGGCGCACTAGGGGAACTCCTCCCCTGTGACTCTAGGGGCTGGCACGGTCCAACCTGATACTCCACTTGATCAATATCTGCTCATCCTATGGTATATCAGGCCACCTCCTCTGATGGGAGGTGCCTTATTATTGTGTTAGTTGAGCTGCTGCTTTGCTAGCTGTTGGTCAGGCCTTTCTTGTGCTGTTTCCTGGAACCCTTGCTGTGCTCTGCCCCAGTAGCACCATCCCCGTTCTCCTAGCTTTGTACCCTGTTATCCCAGAATCCTTAGCTTTGTCTTAGTATAGGCTAACCTTAAGAGCCGCCCCCCTGGTACTAGCTTCTGTGGTACTTATACCCCCTGGGCTTGCCCCTGATAATCCTTCTATAGGGGTTGGGTAAACTAGGATCAGCTCACCCAAGGGAGTTTGGTACCACGGTCAAGTGCGTCCACTCTAGGGCACCTTCCCCCGGAAGCGTGATAGAATAATCAGGCCATGGACCCCGCTGGTACCTCGTTTTCAGTGCAAGCAAAAATAGCTGGATTATCTTCGTGAAAATCAGAACCGTATTATGGCTTTTATTCAGTCCATGGATACCTGGTTAGCCTCCCTTCAGATCTCCGACCCAGCATCTGCCAATCAGCTCACGAACCCACAGCAGGAGCTGGCAGTTGAACGAGACACGCAGTCTCGCATGCTGTTTTACATATCCGTAATGAATGATCGTCTGGTCTCCTTGCAGTCGGCAACAACGACCTCGGGCCAGTCCGTATCTGATGACCGATCCCCGGGTGGTGTTCTGACCCCTCCACCCCGCCTTGGACAACCGCCTAGATACAGTGGAGACCCTAAGACGTGCCGCGGTTTCCTCAACCAATGTAACATTCACTTTGAACTGCTGCAGTATCCCACCGATCGGGTCAGGGAGGCTTTTGTGATGTCCCACCTGGAGGACAAGGCCCTGGCGTGGGTTAACCCCCTCTGGGAGCGTAATGACCCTGCGGTCTCCCACTTGTCGACCTTTCTGGAGACATTCCGGAGGGTCTTCGATGAACCCGGCCGGGTCGCATCTGTCACGGAGTCTCTCTTCTACCTCCGTCAAGGGACACTCACTGTTGGGCAGTACGCCATCCACTTCCATACACTCTCCTCTGAGTTGGGATGGAATAACGAAGTGCTTACTGGTGCTTTCTGGCGTGGCGTGGCGTGGCCTGTCGGCAGGATAAAGGATGAACTCGTGGGTCGGGATATCACAGCGGAGTTGGAGGCCTTGATCTCGCTAGCCACTCGCATCGACTTGCGGTTCGAAGAGCGCTCCCGTGAGTCCGCCAGGGAGAGGAGATCCGTCCGGCCGCTTCCCTCTGAATGCAGTCCGCCCTGTACACGGCCTGTGGTGTCTGCCGCCGCCCCCTTTTCTGACCCTATGCAGGTGGACTGGGTCAGAATGGCGGAACGACGCCGAGAAGAGAGGCTGGCTCGCGGCCTATGCCTGTATTGCAGAGACGCATCCCATCAGCGCCGGAATTGTCCCGAAAGGCCGGAAACTCCTCCGCCTAGGTCAAGTACGAGAGGCCATCCTAGGCAAGAGCGATGCATCTCAACCTCTCACCCTGCCCGTGCAGGTGATACGTCCGCAGAGACGCTACTTTGAGTTAGCCTACGTGGATTCAGGGTCAGCAGGAAATTTCATTCGGCAGGAGGCAGTGACTCGGCTTGGTATCCCCGTAATACCCCTATTGACGCCTCGTGTAATCGCATCGGTGGATGGCAGGCCGCTGCAGGAAACCGTCACCAAGGTTACAGAGGAGGTGGAGGTGCCTTCTACGTCCTGCCTGGCCTCTCCCATGCCCTGCTCCTCGGGGTTCCCTGGCTCCAAACTCATGAACCTGTCTTGGACTGGAGCTCAGGGGACATTCTGCAGTGGGGCCCTCTCCGCAACCGGCTTCTGTTCTTCCTGGTTTACTGGCTGCGTATTGGCAGTACGCGGATGTCTTCAACAAAGCGGAGGCAGAAGTCCTCCCACCTCATAGGCCTTATGATTGCCCTATTGATCTGATACCTGGTGCTACACCACTCAGGGGACGTATCTATCTGTTGTCCCCGGCTGAGTCACAAGCCATGTCTGAGTACATCACGGACAATTTGGCCAGGGGCTTCATCCGAAAATCCACGTTCCCTGCTGGCGCAGGATTTTTCTTTGTGATGAAAAAGGAGGGCACCCTTCAACCCTGTATAGATTACAGAGGCTTGAATACCATCACCATCAAGAACAAATATCCCCTACCGCTGATTCCAGAGCTCTTTGACAAGCTAAAAGGGGCTCACATCTTTATGAAATTGGACCTACGAGGAGTCTACAACGTGATTTGCATACGTGCCGGAGACGAATGGAAGATGGCTTTCAACACCCGGGACGGCCATTATGAGTATTTGATCATGCCGTACGGGTTGTGTAACGCTCCTGCAGTATTTCAAGAGTTCGTCAATGACATCTTCCATGATTTGTTGTACATCTGTGTGGTGATATATTTGGACTACATCCTCATCATCTCTCTGGATTTGTCCTCTCATAGACGGGACGTGTGGCAAGTCCTCCTGCGACTGAGGAGGATTCGGTTGTACGCCAAGATGGAGAAATGTGTCTTTGAGCAGACCTCATTGCCCTTCCCCGGATACATCATCTCTGATTCCGGATTCCGGATGGATCCTGAGAAGCTCTCCGCTGTTCTGAAGTGACCCCGTCCTGTGGGGACTAAGGCTATTCAGCGGTTCCTTGGCTTTGTGAATTAATACAGGCAATTCATTCCCCATTTTTCGTCCTTGATCAAGCCCATCACGGCTCTCATCTGTAAGGGATCAAAAGTTTGTACCTCGACCCCAGAGGCTGAAAACTCCTTTTCCTTTCCTCCTTAAAGCGCTCGTTCTCCGAGTCTTCTTCCTTGCACCGACCAGAGGTAAACAGACAGTTTATTGTAGAGGTAGACGCCTCCTCCATAGGAGTGGGGGCTGTCCTCTCCCAGAAATCCTCTTCGGGTCGGTTAGTCACCTGCGGGTTCTTCTCCAAGGCATTTACCACATAAGAGCACAATTACTCAATCGGGGATCGTGAATTGCTGGCCATCAAATTGCACTGGAGGAGTGGCGACACCTCCTCGAGGTTTGTGTCCATCCGTTCATAATCTTCACTGACCACAAGAACCTGGCTTATCTCCAGTCTGCCCAGAGGCTCAACCCCTGGCACTACCAGCGGTCCCTGTTCTTTGCACATTTAAATTTTGAACTGCACTTCCGACCTGGCAGTAAAAATGTCAAGGCTGATGCCCTGTCGCGGTCCTTCCAGCCGTCGGATGTAGAAGATGAGCCCTTCCATTTCGTCGACCCTACCAAGATAATCACTGTGGCTCCCTTACGTGTAGCTGGACTTCCACCTGGTAAGACATTCGTCGCCCAGAATCAAAGTAGGACGGTCCTGTCATGGGGACACTCGTCAAAAATTGCCGGTCACGTTGGAGTTAAAAAGTCTCTTTCTTTGATCACTTGTCACTATTGGTGGCCTACTATCTGTCAAGACGTCCAGGACTTCGTTGCCTCATGTCCATCTTGTGCTAGAAATAAGGTGTCCAGAAAGTTGTCGGCTGGACGTCTACTGCCTCTTCTGGTCCCCCCGGCTCCTTGGCGACATATTGCGATGGATTTCATTACAGATCTCCCTTGCTCCTCCGGCTGTACGGTCATATGGGTAGTCATGGATCGCTTCTCCAAAATGGCTCACTTCATTCCTTTACCCTGTCTACCATCCGCTCCTGAGTTGGCCAAGATATTCATTGAACACATCTTCCGGCTCCATGGATTTCCTCGACATATCGTGTCCGATAGGGGAGTCCAGTTCACTTCCCGGTTCTGGAGGGCTCTGTGCAAGCATATGGACTTCACGTTGGACTTCTCCTCTGCCTATCATCCTCAGTCTAATGGGCAGGTGAAACGCATTAACCAAGTCCTCACCACCTATCTTCGGCACTTCGCCAGCGCTCATCACGATAACTGGACCTGTCTCCTTCCTTGGACGGAATTCCCATACAACAATCACTCTAGTGAGTCGTCAGCTAAATCCCCTTTTTTCGTGGTATTCAGGCAACACCCTGGATTACCTCTTCCGATCTCCTCAGTGTCCAGCAACCCGGCGGCTGATGCATCGTCCATGGACTTCTCCAGGATCTGGAGAGAGACCAGAGATGCTCTTACACAAGCCTCTGGCAGGATGAAAAGGCATGCCAATGGGAAACGTCTGGATTCACCATCTTTCCTCCCAGGCGATAAAGTGTGGCTTTCGTCCAGATACGTCAGGCTAAAGGTGCCATCCTAAAAGTTGGGGCCGCGTTATATCGGTCCCTTTGAAGTCCTGGGTCGCATCAACAATGTTGCCTACAAGCTGAGACTACCTGCCTCGCTTCGCATCACTAACTCCTTCCATGTCTCGTTGTTGAAGCCGGTGTTGCTTAATCACTATCATCCCTCCTCCGGCACTGTGCCATGGCCTCTGAGCTCCGAGGATGTCTATGAAGTCAGGGACATCCTTGCCATGAAGAATAGTAGAGGCAAGACCCTCTTCCTAATTGACTGGGCTGGCTTTGATCCTGAGGAGAGGACCTGGGAGCCAAGGGAGAACATCGATGCGCCACGCATTCTGGCAAGGTTCTTAGCGCGCCTTCAGAGGAGGGGCGTGAGGGAGGGGGTACTGTTAGGCCACCTGGCACCGCTTCCCAGCTCACCTCTCCTGGGTCGGCATCTCCTGCTCCTCTGTCGACCGGGCATCCGGCGTCCAGGCGTGCTGTGTATTGGAGCTATCGCCGGGTTCCCTTCCTGTCAGCTGACTGCCGGGCTCGCACATGAGCACATTACTGTGGTCGTATTCATGTAACCAATCAGCGGCGCAGTACGTGCACTCCTCCTCTGTAACTCTAGGGGCCGGCATGTCCAACTGACACTCCCCTTGATCAATAGCTGCTCTCCTATGGTATATCAGGCCACCTCCTCTGATAGGAGGTGCCTGATTATTGTGTTAGTTGAGCTTCTGCTTTGCTAGCTGTTGGTCAGGTCTTTCTTGTGCTCTGTTTCCTGGAACCCTTGCTGTGCTCCTCCCCGGTAGCACCATTCCAGTTCTTCCAGCCTTGTGCTCTGTTTCCTGGAACCCTTGCTGTGCTCTGCCCCGGCAGCACCATCCCCATTCTCCTAGCTTTGTACTTCTGTTATCCTGGAATCCTTAGCTGTGCCTTAGTATAGGCTGACCTTACGAGCTGCCCCCCTGGTACTAGCAGCTGTGGTACTTAGACCCCCTGGGCCTGCCCCTGATAATCCCTGTATAGGGGTTGGGTAAACTAGGATCAGCTCACCCAGGGAAGTTTGGTACCACGGCAAAGTGGGTCCAATCTAGGGTGCCTTCCCCCGGAAGCGTGACACCAGTCACTGTCCAAAAGGAGAAATGTTACCCTTTAGAGCCCAATCAAAAGCCTCTTATAGAGCCACATCTGATTTCTTACTTTGCACTGAGGAGGGGTTACACCCAGAAACACGTGTCTACAAATTGAGATTCTGGTTTGGCTTTTCTCCTAAGTCATATGGAAAAAGATGCTGGAAGTGCTGCCACTTAACAAGGTCGCTACTTTGGCGCCACACAATGTTTTCCACAGTCCTCACAACTGATCTGCAATCTAACCAGGCCAGCAGACAAATGTACTGTGTATTAGTACATATATTAACACCACACTATACTGCATAGTTACTTTATGAACACCCTGTATACTAGGCTTTTGCCCACTATGGCAACTAGGCGTTTCGGCAGTTATACCTTCATCCTGGTAATGAAGTAGACATATGGCACAAAATATACTAGGCTGTTGCCCACTATGGCAACTACATGTTTCGCAGTTACGCCTTCGTCATGATGTAGATACATGACACAAAATATACTAGGCTGTTGCCCACTTTGGCAACTACATGTTTCAGCAATTACACCTTCATCCTGGTCATGATGTAAATACATGATACAAAATATACTAGGCTGGTGATCGCTGTGGCCTGCGGAACACACTGACAAGCACCATAACTTGGAGAGCGGTGACATTACTGAGTTCACCTGAGGTCACAGCTGGTGGTTCCCACAGTACCCCAGCTGTGACCTCAGGTGAACTCACAACAGGTGATGTCATGAATTCAATTCATGTAATCCAGCATTAAATTCAATAGTGCCATGTTTCATGATTAACCGGCACCACTTAAGTCAATAATCCAGTGACTACGCGTTTCAGCAGTTAAGCCTTCATCCTGGTCATCCCAAAATCTGTGCAGTTAAAATATGACAGGTTGTCAGACTAAAAATAGCAATAAACATTTGATGAGTTAGTCCAAATGTAACCATTTTTCTATTGGTTTATCGTTTTAAAATCTAATGTCCATGATCTGCTATTTCACTCTGGCATTTTTGATGGTCAGACCCTTTGGACGTTTGAGTATGGCATGGTCTGCAATACATTTTACGCTAGAGATAAGCATCAATATAAGTGATAAAGTGACCTAAAAATGAAACAAATAGAATTGCAATCCCGAACAGCTTGTGTGAGAGTTTATTATGGTTCCAAAACAATTCTTCAACCAACCAAACAATATTGTCAGTGCTGACGGGGTTCATCTTTTATCTAGAACCTTTGCTCACTAAATATGGTCGTCGATAAAAGAAAAACAAAACCTTGTATCGTTCCAAACAAAAACAACATAGAGAATAAAAGTTCTTTTTGATTTATTTTGCCAAATATTAATCTTCTGATCTGCACTTCCAAACACCCAGATAATCAATTAAAATCTGTCTCAATCACATAAATCCTTTTCATATTCTGATCTGATCTGGAATTTTTCTGAACACATTAGTAATTTATGTGCTTGGATGTGTAAAAATTTATATTTACATTTTTGGACATTTGCTTTTTTTTCCTGAACACATGTATCTTTTTAATTAAATTGTTAGTTTTTTTTTTTTTAATCTAGGGAGGGCGTGAGGGAACTCATTAACGGCAGTACTTTGAAGGAATATGATCTGTTTTTGATTAGATCAAGTGTATTTTATGGAAGAGCCAGAACTGATGAAGAGGACTCACTGATGGCGATGAATACATGATCTCGATTTATCTCACTGTCTGCATAAAGAAACCATTTGATCTGTCACAGAAGCCCAACCAAGAGTAAAAAAGACATTAGCGACAATGCATCAGAAAGGTCAGTAGAACATGATGGTTGGTGGAGGGGTGGGGGGGTAGTTATTCCACAAATAACACAAACAAATATTGTATAAAAATGTCTGCTTCTTGAGATGAAAAATTATATCTGTTTTCCATAAGTAGTTAGTTTAGAAATACTTTTCTCCTGATTATTTACATATTAAATGATACTTTTTGTAGGTTGGCATAAGTCATTTTATTATCAAATCTCACCATTCCTATTTTGTATAACTGGGGATGCTCAAAGGGTAAGTCCTATTGATGGGCGAATCTGAACTGTAAAATTGGGGTCCGTACTAGATACCTAGACTTCGGACATGGACTTCTCTAGAAGTCTGTGTTACTGCTTGACTTCGCTCGCACAGATAAAAGGCTAGGGGGTTGCAAAAGGAAGCAAAATGGGGATTAAAGCAGGACAATTATACTTCCAAATTGTCACACTGCTTCTGGGTCCGCTCATTAAACCTTATGAATATTCCCCTGATTCTCCCGCCCCACCCTCTGCGACAGCATGTCTGATTGGTTGCAGTCAGACTGAGCCCCACCCTCTTGCTGGCATCTGTGATTGAGTACCCTCACACTAGCTGTCTGGGTCCCTGAAGTGGAGTGTAAAAATAAATAAATAATTTTATAACAAAGCATGAAGTCCCTCATATTTTAATACCCAGCACAGATAAAGCAGACAGTGGAGGCTGCAGCCTCAGCTGTGTGCTTTATCTTGGTTGGGTGTCAAAATACAGGGGACCCACAAAAGTTTTTATTTAGAGATTTTAAATAAATAATGTAAAAACCAGCATGAGGCCCCCCCCAATTTTGATACCCATGCAAGGTAAAGCAAACAGCTGGGGGCTGGTATACTCATCCTGGTGAGGTTATTGGACTCTCATCAGGCTAAGAAAAAGCAGCCCGCAGCCACCCAGAATTGGTGCATCCTTTAGCTGTGCCAATTCTGGTGCTAAACTGGCTCATCCTGATTGCCCTGGTAAGGTGGTAAAGGATTTTTCTCTGTATTTTGTGTTTATGTAAAACAAAACACACTCTTTCTCCAATTATCCCATAGGTCTAATGTAATCTACACGATTTACGATGTCTCACAACAATCTCAGCTGAGATACATCCTGAGAAAACGTGACCGATCACTGTGGCTTGTGGAACTCACTGACAGCGCCGCAGCTCTGAAAGCAGTAACGTCAGTTCACCTGACATCACAGCTGGCAGTTCTCAAAGTACCCCAGCTATGACCACAGGTAAACTCACCACAGGTGAACTCATTGAACTCAAATCCAGTAATCCAGCATTAAATTAAATTGTGCCAGATTACCTGATTAATCAGCAACATTGAAGTCAATTAACAGGTAATCCTGCACCACCATTGAACGCAATTACTGATTACCAGAATGCACACGGATCATCGTCGTGAGACGTTGTGGATTACGAGGGCACAATAACCATAGGCCTCCCCAGGGTGAAAATACCAGCCCCCAGCTGTGTACTTTATCTTGGCCGGGTGTCAAAATTGAGGGGGGGGGCCCCACACCATTTTTAAATTCTTTATTTAACTAATTATAAATAAACTTGGGTGGGGTCCCTCATAATTTTGATACCCAGTCAAGATAGAGCACACAGCCGGGGGCTGCCTCCTCCAGCTGTCTGCTATGTCTGCACTGGGTATTAAAATACAGAGCTATTTTTTTCGATCATTTATTTTTTACACTCAACTTAGGTGCCCCAGATAGCTAGTGTGGGGGCAACAGATACTGGCACAGAGGGAGGGGGCACCCTCTGACTGCAACCAATCAGAGACGCTGTCACAGAGGGTGGGGGCGGGGGAAGCAGTGGAATATTCGTAAGGTATAATGAGCGGATCCAGAAGCAGTGTGACAGTCATATGGTAATTCGGTAAGTATAATTATCCTGCTTTAATCTCCATTTTGCTTCCTTTTGCAACTCCCTAGCCCTTACTACCACCATTTTATAGCACTAAAATTCGGGTCTCTATAGACTTATATGAGGAATGGGGACCGGACTCAAGTTTGAGTCAAGTCCAGTCCCGAACCAGACTTTATTTTTTAAGTTCAATAGGACCTTGTGAACCCAAACATCTGCGGGTTTCCCCATCTCAAGTAAGTGGTCGAAGAAGCTTACTTATGGTAAATGTACATGAGAATTACATAGTATCGACAAAATAAAAAACACATCTCAAAATGTGACTATTACAGATGTTCAAGGCAACATAGACCTAATATAATGATTTCCAGATAAATATAAAAATACAATTTTAATGAAATATAGCATTATCAAAAAGTGGGAGCATACCAACTTATAAAATTCTGTTTCCGTATGCCATCATTATAAATGAAATGTTTGTCACAAACACTAGATAGATGACCCCGTACTGCTTCTTCTCATACCTCCCCTAATCTCCAAGCTTGATTTCTGGTGGAATGCGGCATGTGAAGTCTCCTCTGCGGGCACTGATTGGGTGAACGACGCAATGGTCTCATGATGTCCTAGCTGAAATGTATTAATAATCATTTTATTTCTATGGCACCAACATATTCTGCATCACTTACCGTTTATACTCGTGTATAAGCCGACCCGTGTATAAGCCGACCCCCCTACTTTTGCCCCCAAAACCTGGGCAAACCTATTGACTCGTGTATAAGCCGAGGGTGGACCCCAGCAAAGGTATACAGCCCCCAGCAGTGTGGTATACAGCAGCCTCCCCAGTGGTATATACAGGCCCCAGCAGTGTTACAGCAGCCTCCCCAGTGGTATATACAGCAGCAGCCCCAGTGGTATATACAGCAGCAGCCCCAGTGGTAGTATACAGCAGCAGCCCCAGTGGTATATACAGCAGCAGCCCCAGTGGTAGTATACAGCAGCCCCAGAGGTATATACAGCAGCCCCAGTGGTAGTATACAGCAGCCCCTGAGGTATATACAGCAGCCCCAGTGGTAGTATACAGCAGCCCCAGAGGTATATACAGCAGCCCCAGTGGTAGTATACAGCAGCAGCCCCAGTGGTAGTATACAGCAGCCCCCAGAGGTATATATAGCAGCTCCAGTGGTAGTATACAGCAGCCCCAGAGGTAGTGTACAGCAGCAGCCCCATTGGTAGTATACAGCAGCAGCCCCAGTGGTAGTATACAGGCCCCCCCCATCGGTATACAGGGGTTCTCCCTTGCTGCCTCAAACCTGTAAAGGAATACATCATTATACTTATCCCTGTCACTGTCCCGCAGCCATCGCGCTCCTCCGGCTTCTTCCGGCTTCCTCCTCTGGCACACAAACAATGACATCATTGCCTGCGCCCACCGGAGGAGGAAGCCGGAAGAAGCCGGAGGAGCGCAATGGCGGCTGGACAGCGACAGAGATAAGTATAATGATGTATTCCTTTACAGTTTTGTGGCAGCAAGGGGGAACCCCTGTATACCGATGGGGGGCCTGTTTACTGATGGGGGGGGGGGCGCCTGTAAATGACTCGCGTATAAGCCGAGGGGGGGACTTTTCAGCCCACTTTTTGGGCTGAAAAACTCGGCTTATACGCAAGTATATACGGTATGTACAATAAAGACATTACAGATTTACAGGAGGAGTGGAGCTCCTGTTCACAAGCTACAATCTATAAGGAAAGGGTGGGGATACAATACAAAGAAAGTGCTTGTCCAGCCATTGTTTTAATGAATAGGGGTTCTCATATAAAGCTGTATGAGCGTTCATTAACCAGAACTTGTCTAAGTGCAGTTACAAACTGCTATTTAATGCATAGAGCAGAGGTGGGGGACCCCAGGTCCCAGTGCCGAATGCGGCCCTCGATGACCTTTTTTTTCGGCCCCGGGCAGATTCCTGGGGTCCGCAGTGCTCAGGCTGGCAGAAGCGTTTTGCCGACTGCCTCTTAAATCCAGCTTTACAGTGATCTCTATACCCCAGTCTCAGTCCCCTCAGTGAGGTATATGCTCCCAGCCTCTCCTGTAATGTCTAGGGCTCTAAGCAAACCTGGAAAAGCAGTTGAGAAGCAACATGACCAAAATCACTCACGCCAAAGAGAAGCACCACAGCTACCACAGTAGAGGTGAGTTGTTTAACCAAATCTAGCGGATAATTTTCATGTTAATAATTTTGTACGGCCCCCGAAGGATTGTAGACGTTTCCAAATGGCCCTCAACAGAAAAATGGTTCCCCGCCCCTGGCATAGAGGATGTGGAGCCCATAGAATAGGATGGACCAGATTCTGAAGAAAAATTAGAAAGTGGGAACAATGAAGAGTTTCATTAGTGAAGTGTGGTGATAGGCCTATCTAAAGAGATGTGTTTTTAAAGCATGTTTTAAAAGGTGGGGGCTAGGTGTTAATCATTTTATCTAGGGTAGTACATTCAAGAAAACTGATGCAGTACGAGAGAAGTCTTGGAGATGGAAGTGGGAGGTTCAGATTATGAAGTCTTAGATCAGTTGCAAAACAGAGAGTATAGGTATAGTAATAGCTAGAGATAAGGGAGGAAATATAGGGAGGTGCAGAACTGTGAAGAGCTTTGTGGGTGGGACAGCTAAGTTTATATTGTACTCTTTAATAGAGTAACTAGGTAAATGACTGGGACAGGGTAGAGGCATTGGTGAAGCTGCTGGACAGAAATATGATCCTACCACATTCAAGATGGATTGGAGAGGAGAAAGTTTAGTTAGAGGGAGACCAATCAGAAGAAAGTAGCAGTAGTCCAGACGAGAATAAATACGAGCAACAGTAAGAAGGGGAGAAAAGGTCAGATTTAAGATTAAGGTGACATGAGCAAGTGAGTGATTAGATATAGGGAATAATTGAAAGTTCTGTGTCAAATATGATCCCAATGCAGCGAGTGTGCTGCCGGGGAGCTACGGGGGAATCACCCAAGGAACTTGGGTACAGGTAGCTTAATAGAAGGAGAAAACAAGAAGTTCAATTTTGGAGAGATTCAGTTTGACAGAGGGAAGACATGATGTTAGAGACTTGTAGGGAAGCCAGGCAGGGTATACTGGGAGCAGAGTGTGTCCAGCATTTGAGCATACTGTATTTTTTTATTTAAACTATGTTGGGCTGTTCTTTAATAACAAAACACAATGGACAAAATCTTGAATCTTGTACATCAAAAAATCAAAAAATAAATCAGATTGTTTGCAATGGGCAATAACTGCAAGTATAGTTTGAATAGTCTTTAAGCGTTAAGTGTTGGTAAGATTTCTACTGTTCTGGATGGTGTTTATGCACATGAAGAGTTGGCCTAAATAATCCATGAATTTCATGATTGCTGAAAGATAGCATCTCTTGAGGATATCCTTGGAAAGTAGATATATAGAAAAAAGATGAATATATAAATTCAGACTTTAATTGAAAACATCCACCAGAGGGCTGTGAATGTAATAGAGTCTGTTGCTTTTCTGTTTTGACTTTATTCTCAGTATTGTCAAAATAATATAAAAAGGAAAGGAAAATGTGGACTGATTTTTTTTTTCAAAACCAAGACTTTCAATCTCTAGGTATTAATATTAATCCTTGGAAGCATAAATGGACAATATTCAGAATCTGTATGAGTAAATTCTAAATGGAAGGAACTTTAAAGGGAAGCTGTCACCTCATACTACCCCCCTGACCTATCACTAGCTGTCTCTACACCTTCCTAGCTGCTCCCTAACCATCCCTCTCTGCTGTAGATCCGCCCTATAAAGATGTTTAAAAATGACTTATAACTTGCAGGCCGTGATTCAGTCTGGAGAGTGGAAAGGCGTCTCCAGGCTCCATTCTCCCCTCCTTGCTGCATCACTGCACGCCCCGCTGGGCGTCATTATTCTTTCTTTTTCTCCTCCTCTGTTGGAATCTACCGCCCTCCTCTCTTCCTGTGATACACCGGCCGGTACGTCATATCTGGCCCGGTGCATTGTGGGGCCTAATCATGTGGTACGGCGCCGGCTTCTGGCGCATGCGCAGAATAATTTTTTCTTTTACACCCACATTACGGCTCCTAACTTTTTACTCCAGTGTGAGACGATCAAAGACCGCAAGTGGCTCGCACTGGGCCAAGTACCAGGCGCACAGCCAGTGGCATAACTTGAAGCTCATGGGTCCTGCTGCGAAAGCTCCTACGGGGCCCCCAATTATTGCAAATCTTTAATAGCAATAGTATTTTTCTATAGGCCACAGGGACTTTTGGGGCCCCACCAGGCACCAGGGCCCGGGTGCGATCGCAACCCCTGCACCTGTTGTACTTACGCCTCTGTGCACAGCGATCATCGCTCTAGTGAATTTCAAACGTAAATCGTCCAAGCTCACCCGAGCAGGCTCACTCATATTTAGTTATGGTCCCTTCTAGTAATGAGCAAATCACTTTGCACAACCCCAGTCCGCCTTCTAGGTCAGTGCTTCATTGCTGCGGACATAAGCTATGCACATTATCCTCTGGGATCCCAGGATCAGCTTGTGAGTAGCTGGGCTGTTGAGACGTCACTTGTGTGTTGCCCAATGCAGAGATCACATCACTCCAGACCAATGAAACAACTGTTTAGAAAATTTGTACATCTTCTGTCCACAGGCAGAGAGCATTGACCTGAACTCTGGAATGGGGTTGCGTGAAGCAGCCCACTCCTCTCTGCTCCGCTCATGCTTTGAAGACAGTAGATTTCTTTTTGCTTCCAGAACAGTAGTATACTACATTCTGTCAGCTACTTAGAGGTTAGCTCATCCATTAATAAAACATTTGCCTTCATGATGAAAGTTTTGAATACAAAGAATATTTTTCATTGTATTCTGTCATGTTCATTTTTAAAGATGGGTTAAAAATTGTGCTGTGTTGTAGAGTAAGGGCCACGTCACACACACACAGATATTTGTGCAGATATTGTTCGCAGATCTCTGGTTGCAGTGAAATCATGGACACATTGTTACATTTGTACACAGCCACAAAATGGAACCATGTGTCCATGATTTCACTGCAACCAGAGATCTGCGAACAATATCTGCACAAATATCTGTGTGTGTCACGTGGCCCTTAGGAAAACATAGTCAAGATTGTGGAAAATCCAACATTTTAAAAGAAAGTCAATAGACTTGAGTCACTTGATGTGACTAGTGATGGGCGAACCCAAACTTTAAATTTTGGGGTCTGTACCGAACATCTAATGTTTGGGCATGGACCTCGAACACGGACTTCCCTGAGAAGTCCATATTACTATTCAGGTTTGGGTTCAGTTGGGCGGCTGCTGAAATAAGCAAAACAGTGATTGAACATCAGCATCATTATGTACCGAGAACCGCAATCTTGTACTTCAAGGCCGCTCATTAGCTACCAGTTAGCCAAAGCAGTTAATACTCAGGAGGTTAATGAGCGGCCCAGAAGACCTCAATAAGTATGACCTGATGTTTAATCAATGTTTTGTTTCTTTTTACAGCCCCCCAGCCACCATGCTATAACATTAAAATCTGAGTTTGAGGTTTGGGCTCAAGCTTGGGTCAAGTTCGGTCCCAAACCCAGACCTTTTTTTTTTTTTTTTTTTTTTTTAAAGTCCAGTCAGATCTACCGAACCGGAACATCGGCAGGTTTGCCCTTCTCTAGATGTGACACCCTACTGACTCTATATGTCAGTGCAGTTCTTTTCTATTTTCAGCATGTAGAGCTGTAAACTGTGCTGAGCTAGAAAGCTAAATGTGACCATGACACTGATCTCTTGGGGCTGAGTGGGCCCCAGACACTTCTCTGCTACATAAGAAGACCACAATATTATAAATGACAAGTGTCTGTTATAGAGTTTATATTGGGGACTATAATCTTCAAGTCTTGACACTAAGCTCCAGCATTTCTCTTCAGTTCCTGCTGCCCTTGCTTGACGTTTTTTGGAAAGCAATGCAGTTATGGTCTTGGTCACATAAGAAGACATAGTTTATGGGTCACCCGTAACAGATTTTGGGGGCTTGGAGCTGTAAGTTATGCTTTTGCACTCATCTGTGTGTCTTCAGCTCCCGTTGGCCTTGGTTGGCTTCATCTGAGTTCTATAAAGTCTGTAAATTATTTCATTAGGCACATGGCAGTCATGTCAATGGTAAAAAGTATTCGAAAAAATTGTGCTTTACTCTTCTCATATTTATTACTCATGCAAATTTCATTGTGAAAGGGTTGCTGCTATTATTTTCCCAGTGGCGGATCTTGACCCCAGGGGGCCCTGGTGCAGCCATGGTGAGGACTGGGGGGGGTTTGTGTTGGTGGCCGTCGGCGTGGACCGGGGGAAGGGGAATGGGTGCTGGTGGCCGTCGGCGCGGTCCAGGATGGGGGGGTTTCGGGGATGGTGGCCGACGGAGAGGTGTTTGCGATGGCTCTCCTACCTGCTGAGCCGCGCCGTGTGTGCTCCTGGGAGCCGGAGGGGCAGAGGAGAGGAGGGGCAGTATCAGGCAAAGGAAGCAGGAAGCTTTCTGCTTCTCTTGCCTGACCCTCCTCTCCTCTGACAACGGCTTACTGGGGTCAGCTGGGGGCCCCCCTGCAGGCTTGAAGGGCCCCTAGCCGGTTGGGGCCCTGGTGCAGCTGAACCAGCTGAACCACGGTAGTTCCGCCCCTGTATTTTCCCTCAAGCATTTAAATTTTGTTCATAAAATTCCCTTTTTTGGCTATAACTAAACAGCAGGTAGTATAATAATCTAATATTTATTAATTTATATAGCCCTACTAATTCCATAGCACTTTACATACTACAGTAACGTTGTCCCCATTGAGGCTCACAATCTAAACATCAGTATGTCTTTGCAATGTGGGAGGAAACCGGAGTGCCCGGAGGAAACCCACTCAAACACAAGGAGAACATACAAACTCCTTTCAGATGTTTGTCCTTGGTGGGAATTGAACCCAGGACTAACCACTTAGCCACCGTGCTGCCCGGTACAATCTTATCCATTGATATGTCTGTCTTCTATGGCTTGACAGGGTCCGAACCTTTATAGGCTTATTTTTACCATTGTTCCAGAGGGAAGGACATGCTGATCAACAAGGAGAATGGTGGAAAATTAAATATTTCTTTTTATCATCATACAAGCATTTCTCTTTAAATATAAATGTTGTGTGCTCTATCTGGTTGTGTTCGTGTACTCTTTTTTTTCTTTTCTATGTTCAGTTAATGGGAAGATAATCATAATTTTAGAGCGCATTGAAGCTGGTATGAAGGTATGTCAAGAGACTCAAGCCTTCTCCCTTAATCTCTCAAATGGTTTACACTAGTCTCAAGTCAAGGGTTTTTTTCCCTCTAAAATGGCATTATCTCCTTAGCTCAGCTCATATTTATCAAATATGGCACTGAATTACCCATCAAACTCTGGAAAATGTTACGTTTCTCTCATGCAAAAATGCCTGGATGTCGGAGTCTGCATCTCGTCTCAAATTCTTTCCCTGACATGAGCTCAATTTAACTGTGTCCATAATTCCTTCTCGCTTTGCAGAAGAAAGTTTAATTTCTGCACACGGTGAGGCAAACCATTGCTTTCAAGCCAGCCCATTCCGGCGTGCAATTTTCACTGACGTGTGTAATTCCTCTACGACATATGATATAAACACAGCAAAGAATGATGTGTGGGCAAGTACAGGCAACAGGCCCATATCTGTAAACAAGCATCGAGATACTTATGAACATGTCAAGAGTTATAGGAGCAGATTTACAATCACTTAAGATGTTGTAATGTAAAGAAGCTTCTTCTTTATCCACCGTCAAACTTCTGAAAAGCTGAAGTGTAATGCACCCCAGTGGGCTGCCACCCAGCATTACAGTAACCAGCTCTGTAAGTTCGGATGTGTTGTGAGCTGCCATATATCTTTCAGGTTGACTGTATTCTGAACTACTTGCTGCCTGTCAACATATAAAGGATGAAAAGGGTTAAAAATCTATGGTGACGGTGAACCATGTCCGAGGAGGATATTCCAGATGAATATTACAAGTTGTTTATTGAGTTAACGCATTTTGAAGTAATAATTCACTTCTTCAGGACAAGAAACTACAAAATGTTGTAGTTTTCATTTTTTTGTTTGTCCAGAAGTAGTGACTTTTAACTTTGAAACGAGTTGACTCAAACTACTTGGATTATTCATCTGGCTTCTCCTCTTTAGATCTGGTCCACCGGCAGTGCAGAGATTTAACCCCTTTCATCTTTGGCATACTGTCCTTCACTCTGTGGGGCCACAGCAGCCATACATCGGGTGCAATCCATGGTTGTGGGCACACAACCCCAACAAGGTGAGCATAATTGCTTACCAATATTATCCATACCATGCAGATAAGACCCTATTGCGCTTCTCCTTTCTTCCAGTTATTAATTCTGACTTGGTGCCTGTCGTAAACTGTCCCAGTAGTTCAAAGCTGAGCATTCTAGACTATCTCGGTAATGAATGTGTTATCTTCCACTTATTTGAAAAAATAGTGATGAGCAATCTCAGCGTACAAACTCTGTGAATAGATGGACAAAACAAACCATGAATCTCATGATCTCGTACAATATACACTTCATATGGCCTTCTGGAGACAAATGGAATTTGTCCTTATTCTATCACTTCTAATTCTCAATTATGCTGTTGCTCGTTAAATGAGTTGTCTGAGGTTTTATAAAAGAAATTGAAAAATAAGATTATATATGCTTTTTTTCCATTCCCAGCACCTCTCATGATCCAGTGGTCCCCACCGGTCTTGGTTAGTCTCCTTTTCTATTCCCAGCAACTCTAACCAAAACCGGTGGGGACCACTGGATTATTAGTCTCCTCTTCCATTCCCATCAACTCTAATAATCCAGTGGTCCCCACCGGACTTTGTTAGTTTCCTTTTCTATTCCCAGCAGCAATCATGAATCCAGTGGTCCCCACCAGTCTTGGTTAGTCTCCTCTTCTATTCCCAGCAACTCTAACAATCCAGTGGTCCCCACCGGTCTTGGTTAGTCTCCTCTTCCATTCCCAACAACTTTAATAATCCAGTGGTCCCCACCGGTCTTGGTTAGTCTCCTCTTCCATTCCCAGCAACTCTAATAATCCAGTGGTCCATCCCCCCGTCCCCCTCCCCCGGTCTTGGTTAGTCTCCTTTTCTATTCTCAGCAACTCTAATAATCCAGTGGTCTCCACTGGATTTGGTTAGTCTCCTTTTCTATTCCCAGCAGCAATCATGAATCCAGTGGTCCCCACCAGTCTTGGTTAGTCTCCTCTTCTATTCCCAGCAACTCTAACAATCCAGTGGTCCCCACCGGTCTTGGTTAGTCTCCTCTTCCATTCCCAACAACTTTAATAATCCAGTGGTCCCCACCGGTCTTGGTTAGTCTCCTCTTCCATTCCCAGCAACTCTAATAATCCAGTGGTCCATCCCCCCGTCCCCCTCCCCGGTCTTGGTTAGTCTCCTTTTCTATTCTCAGCAACTCTAATAATCCAGTGGTCTCCACTGGATTTGGTTAGTCTCCTTTTCTATTCCCAGCAGCAATCATGATCCAGTGGTCCCCACCGGTCTTGGTTAGTCTCCTCTTCTATTCCCAACAACTCTAATAATCCAGTGGTCCCCACCCATCTTGGTTAGTCTCCTCTTCCATTCCCAACAACTCTAATAATCCAGTGGTCCCCACTAGTCTTGGTTAGTCTCCTCTTCCATTCCCAGCAACTCTAATATAATCCAGTGCCTCCCTTCCCCCCCCCCCCCGGTCTTGGTTAGTCTCCTTTTCCATTCCCAACAACTCTAATAATCCAGTGGTCCCCACCAGTCTTGAATACTCTCCTTTTCCATTCCCAGCAGCTTTGATGATCCAGTGGCCCCACCAGTCTCGGTTAGTCTCCTTGCAGCAATGATATCGCTTACATCCAAGTAACTTCTGCACCTAATCTTTAGCCTTAGTGGTCGCATGTGGTACATGTTGGTATCATCACTTAGGCCAGTGAATGGCTGCGGTAGACACGTACATGTACTAGTGCATCTCAATGAATTCGAATACCATCAAAAATCAATATCCTATTGCCATGTTGACTAATAAATCAATATTATATTCACCCTTTGATGTCTCGTGGAATATGGCAGCACGGTTTGTAACCCTTCATCCTCCCTTCTTTAATTTTCTGAAATAATGACTTTTGGGTTTTCATTGGCTGTAACCCATAATTATCAACATTAACCGAAATAAACACATGAAACAGATCCCTCTGTGTAATGACTCTATATAATATATGCATTTCACTTTTTGTATTGAATTACTGAAATTAACCTTTTGATGATACTCTAATTAATTGTTCTAGTTAATACATCACTGGCTTCAGCAATTAAGATAGCATGTATGAGAGAAGGCCGCTAAATTCAGTGACTGGCTACAGCAGTGATGACACTAAGTGGCATTATTGCTGCAGGGAAGAAAACAAGATTGATGGGACCAGTGATTGACATGTGGACTGGAATGATTATATAATTCTTTTACACAGGTAATACAGAATTTGTGTGGATAATGTTAGGTTAAGATAAAGTAATTCCATAATTCTTCACAATAAGAAAAGTTTTGCTCTCACCTACCGATGATGGAGGTGCAAGTAATAGTTGTTGACCCATCAACTCAGCCTATCAAAATGAGAGAAGAGATATTTCACCAAATTGTACATGGCAGTATTAGCTGGAATTGAAAGAGCGGCACAACATAGGGTTTATCCGTGTTGTAAATATAAAGCTATATAGGTTAAGGCTCACCTTATGGCATTGTGAATAGCCACAACCACTTTACACACTTGTATCTCCTTGTATCCAAAGATCTGGTGGTATGCAGCGATGTCCCTCACCGTACGTATCCCGGTAAATCACAAAAGGAAAGAGGGATGAAGACAGCGCTCCTGTCCACAAAATGATTCCTCCACGTTGTCAATCAAAGGAATTGTGGTTTATTTCAACGCGTTTCAGGGCATGCAAGCCCCTTCTTCAGTAAATGGAGTCCGTGGAGCCTCGATTAAGAGTCTCATGTGATGTTGAGTCCTTCTTCAGTAAAATCACAGTTGTTCGTGAAGAAGGGGCTTGCATGCCCTGAAACGCGTTGAAATAAATCACACTTCCTTGGATTGACATCGTAGAGGAATCATTATTTTGCAGACATGAGCGCTGTCTTAATCCCTCTTTCCTTTTGCTGATTTACCGGGAGACCAAATTGTACATTAAAGATCTAATTGTAAATATACTTGGGTTATAGTTTCAGATCAGATGATTTTCCATACTACCTTCACCGAGAGCCCCACTCAAACAATTATCTTGTGTCGTGTCATCGGTTGCATTTTGAGCTCGGCATCCTTTTTCTTAAGGAGTTGCATGCAGACAGCTCTCTGCTGATACAGCCTTTCCAATGTGCTTTATCAACACTGGTATTTCCTTCCTAAACAGGCATTACTTCTGTACAAGGGGGGGGGGACCTGTCACATCAAGTAATCAGCACTGTAAGTGCTGCCCGCATGGGGCTCATATGATCTTTGCCCCAACTAATTTCTAATACTTGATAAAAGAGCGAGAGAGATAGCGACAGCTGGTTTGAGATCTGTTTTCCCAGTTTAGAGGTCAGCTGTCCTTTGTTTCATCCTCTCATACTGATACTATGACACTCCCAGCAAAAGCACATACTCAATCAAGGCTGGAGACTGAGGGCTCGACAATGAACGTGATGAATACTACTTGCATTACCGATCTTTGGGTTTTGTGTAAAAAAATCAATGCATGTTAGAATTTATGGTACAATGTCCAGAACAAAAGCCATGTCTCCACACACGTCATCTGCTCTAACTTAATACCTTTAGGAATAACTATATGTAGCAAGAAATGTAATAGACGGGTAATGTTTCTAAACTCTTGGGAAGGGAAAATGTGCAGTTTACCAGTCACCAGCTGTCTCCTGTGATCAGATTGAATATAAGTTAGTTAGTTTTACTTCCATAGCTTGCAGAGAATATGTTTGGCTAGAAATCGAAATGCCTAATCTGTTATGCAGTGTAGGGAGTCTTGCAATGTATATAAAGGAAATGTGAGATTTTCATGATGTAGAAAATGTGAATTGGTTTTATTTTATTACTTTATTACTAATCTAGAATTGATCAATATATATTTACAATATCTTTTTCATGTTAGAAACAATCATCACCTACAGAGAGGGCAATTTTTGTTGGCTAAATATGGATTTATGTAGAATAAAATTCTCGTAATTACATCACTTGTCTTGTAAATTGATAGGCTGCAATGGCAGTGATGGCATTGCCTGTATTGAATGGATAGGCTACATTATCAGTTATCTCATGGATCTCTATTGAATGGATAGGCTACATTATCAGTTATCTTATGTACTCTATTGAATGGATAGGCTACATTATCAGTTATTTCATTGACCTCTATTGAATGGATAGGCTACATTATCAGTTATTTCATTGACCTCTATTGAATGGATAGGCTACATTATCAGTTATTTCATTGACCTCTATTGAATGGATAGGCTACATTATCAGTTATCTCATTAACCTCTATTGAATGGATAGGCTACATTATCAGTTATCACATTGACCTCTATTGAATGGATAGGCTACATTATCAGTTAACTAATTGGCCTCTGTTGAATGGATAGGCTACATTATTAGTTATCTCATGGACCTCTATTGAATAGATAGGCTACATTATCAGTTATCTCATTGACTTCTATTGAATGGATAGGTTACATTATCAGATATCTTCTTGGACCTCAATTGAATGGATAGGCTACATTATCAGTTATCTCATGGATCTCTATTGAATGGATAGGCTACATTATCAGTTATCTTATGTACCTCTATTGAATGGATAGGCTACATTATCAGTTATTTCATTGACCTCTATTGAATGGATAGGCTACATTATCAGTTATTTCATGACCTCTATTGAATGGATAGGCTACATTATCAGTTATTTCATTGACTCTATTGAATGGATAGGCTACATTATCAGTTATCTCATTGACCTCTATTGAATGGATAGGCTACATTATCAGTTATCACATTGACCTTATTGAATGGATAGGCTACATTATCAGTTACTAATTGCTCTGTGAATGGATAGGCTACATTATTAGTTATCTCATGACTCTATTGAATAGATAGGCTACATTATCAGTTATCTCATTGACCTCTATTGAATGGATAGGCTACATTATCAGATATCTCTTGGACCTCAATTGAATGGATAGGCTACATTATCAGTTATCTCATTGACCTCTATTGAATGGATAGGCTACATTATCAGTTATCTCATTGACCTCTATTGAATGGATAGGACTACATTATCAGTTATCTCATTGCCTCTATTGAATGGATAGACTACATTATCAGTTATCTCATGGACCTCTATTGAATGGATAGGCTACATTATCAGTTATCTCATTGACCTCTATTGAATGGATAGGCTGGTTATAACGAGTCTGTGACAGCTTTTTGAGTTGTTTTTACTTTAGCTGTTAATTTCTTCAGTACCAGTACCTAGGAAGGCATGCTGCAGTGTGTGTACACTCCCACCTCTCTATAAGTAGCCATGTGATCTTTCAGCTTGGAGGAAAATGGTTAACATGGTATCCATAGAGAGAGGGAAAAGTCACTATAATCTCAGGGAATGCAGGAAAAAACTGGCAATCGATAGGAATAAAAAATCAAATAAAGAGGATAACTTTCCTGTCCGGCTGGATAGTGCAGGTGTTTGAGCCACTGCTATGTGAAGATCAACCAACCTAGTGCCGTTCTCCCTGCTGCTGTCAGGAGCAAAGTAGCAGGCTCTAAGTAGTTGTACTTTTTCCTGTTCCTTTGGGTGGGGAAAGGGGGTTTTATTCCAGGGCCTTCTCAGGAGATACGTTAAGCTGGCGGCTTTAACCTCACCACCTTTAGGCGTACTTCTGGGATAAGGGATAGCGCAGGGTCCCAGTAGTTGAGGGACAGATCAGGCATCCCTTCCACTGGAATTACCATTTAACCCTGTTACTCCCCGTGACACTGCATTAGCAGTGAAGTAATCAGCCTCTAATGAATGGATAAGGCTTCATTATCACTGATGTCATTGACCTCTAGTGAATGGATAAGCATCATTATAACTGATAATGATAAATGTCATTTGCCTCCATTGAATGGATAGGCTGTGTCACGTACTCTCTTCTCAACACGTGACTTGGGGTTGCGCCTGCAAGGGTTAATCTATCTCCTCTCACTCAATCTAGCAACTCGACCTCTGTCCTATGCTGAAAGGGAGCATCAATCACACCCCGACTCAACAGCGCACCCGCTTCACACATGCTGCCACCACCCACCGGATTTTGGGGGGCCGATGAGTTCCCCTAAACTAAGACTTATCAGACAATCAACAAAATCACACATTTCTAGGGCTGTGAATTCTTTAGCGTATACAAGGTTCAGACTTACTAAAGTTTAAAGCTTTAATATAAAAGATACAGTGCTTTCATTAAAAGATATAAAAAATGGAAATAAAAAGTGACATACAAATATGCAAGCAATGAAATAAAAAGGAGAAACTTACAGAAACCTAAACTTGACTTCTGTTGCCTGATGGGGAGAGTGGAGATATATGGAATGATGATCACAGCAGCTCGGCTGACCCATCTCTGTGACACGGGACATTTTGGTTGCGAGAGTTCAGATATAGACCCAGACTGGAGGTCAGATTTCTAGACCAGCCTTCCAGTTTAACATTCTACTTCTGGGTCTATGATTGGACGCTCACTAATTTAGCCATGCATACATTATTTTTCAAATGCTCCTTTGTCTAAAGCAATTCATTTCCCACAGTAAATATCAAGGGCTATACTACTCCATTTGGTGGAGTCTTTGATCCCCTTCTCTTTCTGGATACAGGTGTGAAGTTTGTCACTGTGTGCTTTTCCCAGAATGCCACCTGGGGAGACCTGCAGTCACTGTGACTGTGAAGTTAGTGTGTGCTTATATAAAACAAAGTTGTGACCTCTTGTGTACTGACATGGAATTTAACCCCTTAACTTTCTGGTGTCCAGTCCCTGAGATACATATTTCACTACAGGCTGCATTATCATCAGTGATGTCACTGGCCTCTAGTGAATGGATAGGCTGTATTATCACTGATATCACTGGCCTCTAGTAAATGGATAGGCTCTATTATCAGTGATGTCATTGGCCTCTAGTGACTTGATAGCTTGCATTAACAGTAATATTATTGGTCTCTAATGAATTGATAGATGCATTCTCTGTGATGTCATTGGCCTCTCGTGACTAATAGGCAAAATTCTCAATGTGCAATGTACTCTAGTGTATTGATAGGCTGTGTACTTCATGAAATCTTTGGTGAATGGTTTGACTGGTTTCTAAGTGATATCACAGGACTTTAGTGAATGAATAGGCTGTATTCTTAGTAAAAACCACTGGTCTCTAATAAATGAGGAGGCTGACTTTTTAATGCTGTCACTGGTCTCTAGTGAAGAGGTAGCTTGATTCTCAGTCATGTCTCTGGTCTTTAGTGAATAGGTACTTGCATTCTTGGTGATGTCATTAGTTTGTAATGAATGGGTAGGCTGCATTCTCAGCCTGTGTACCCTGATGAAACAAGATTGATGGCAAAATATGTCTGGGTGTGTGGCTTGTTAGGTTTTAACAATACTAGCTGTCCTCTGCAAATAAGTTGATGTCTACTGAAGAAACATCATGTGTATAATGCGTTCTTGGTGATGTTGCTGGTCTGTAATGAATGGGTAATGTGAAAAGAAAAGAATAAAGTGGCACTCACCATTGGGAAAAACTGATCCTTTATTCAAACATACAAGAAGAATGCAGGAGATTTGAGGACAGGGTGCTTCACAGACTACACACTTCAACAGGTCAACACCTGACCATCAAACACCCCTGTTCTCAAATCTCCTGCATTCCTCTTTTATGTTTGAATAAAGCATCAGTTTTTGCAGATGATGAGTGCCATATTACTCTTTTTCTTTTCATGTTATGGACTTGTTTTTTTCTAAGTGTGCATCCCATCCTTTTGCTTCTTTTTTTGATTAACCACCGTATCACTGTTTACAACGCTTAGGTGCTGGACATTTACTCTGTCTATAGAATGTAATGTCCGGGTAGGCTGCAGTAGCCCCTGTATCCTGCTAAAGCCAGATTGTTGGCGAAACATGTCAGGGTTATGGATGGGGGGCTAGTTTGTTGGGTTTTAGGAATTGTATTTACTTGCTGCACAAGTAAGATGTGTACAGCAGACACACTGTCAACATATTACAGCAGCTTGAGAGTAAAATAATCATGAAAAACAGCAAGTTTTTATTGCAAGTTATCTTCTGGTGGTGCTGGCTTTTTTTTGCTGATCTTTTGTTGGTTTGTAGCTGACCCCCAGTGTGTCTTGCACCCCTGGTTTGGCTTCTTATTCCATCTGTATTGGTGGTGGAAAATCTTGATAACTGTTCACATTCGGTTATCTTAGGCTGGCTTCACACCACGGTTTTTGGAATCCTGTTATGTCCATTTTGCAAAGGACAGAACAGGATCCTGTTTTGAGTCCCATGTATCCCTATGGTGCCGGATTGGTCATATTTGGCCATCCGGTTTTGATATTTCAGTTCAGAATTAGTTTATGTCCTGTTTTTTACCATCCCTAAAATTGGAGGCTGCACCGTTTTGGGATCTGGTGAAAAAATGGACAAAACCGGACAGAAACAAATCCAGGGCGATCCGGCACACACAACATGGGAGTCTATCCAGTTGTTTCCCGGATTAAGTTTTTTGCATTGCGCCTGCTCAGAATGCTTTCCTTGGTCATGACATAAGTCTGTTCAGGAAATCTCTCGCTCTGCAGCGGCACAGCACATTCTCATAATATATAGCATGAACAAAACGGATCCTGTAAAAAACAGGATCGGAGGCACAACTGACATTCTTTTTACACCAATTCATTTGTGTCCTTTCCTGCCTAGGTGGTCCTGCAAAACACAGAATCCACCCGGAACAGCTAAAAAGCGTGATGTGAAGCTAGCCTTACCCTGTCTTCAGGCTCCATTTATTTCAAG